>CM038676.1:74919615-75588648 GCA_021605205.1 Aegilops longissima
GTAGGATTGATGGGTACCGCAGTAGCCGGAAGAACTCTTTGGAAGACCTGTTTCATTCGTCCGCCTTCAAACACCATGAAGTACGAAGACTTTAAAGGAGGGAATGATTCTTATGGGAAAGTCGCAACCCTCTGCAGAGTTAAAGATCTAATCGATTAGCCGTGTCCCCGGTTATGGACATTTGAGCCTCTGGAACTTGGAAGTATTCGGATATCTCAACACTAAAACTAATGATTTAATTTGAGGGGTTTTATGACTTAATAATTGGGAACGAGATATTGGTTGGAGGAACCATCTCAATAACTACCAACAATTGTAGTAATTTGCAAGCAAGTCCACTGTAGTAGGATAAAATTTGCTTTTCGCAAAATGATGAAACTTAGAGCTCCACAGCCAAAATGCATATAGAGTTAGTAACTTTATTATTGTTATTCTTCATGACTTGCCAGCTTATTCCAAAGAGATATATTCCGATCAGGAGTGAGGCTACGCTCCGCGCTTGGCGATTGCCCTTTGGAGTCGGATGGACTCGCTTATCTTCGACGCTTCCGCAGTGTTATTAGTTTATTTCTCATGAGTTGGCCTTGAGCCGCATTTATTCCCTTGTAATAAAGACTCTATATGAGAATCGTTTAATGATATTCAGGTGTGATTGAACTTTGATTACTTTATCGATGTAATCGTGAGTACCAAAGATGATCTTGGGATGGTATGCATACGTAGATTTGACCGATTTTGGGTCAGGTCGCCATGAGATGGTATCGAGCACACGCTGACCGTAGGATCGTAACCCTAGGATCGGAAAGCCATTAGCAGAGACCATTTACTTTAAATCCTTTTTCATTCCGTAATTCTCCCCTGTTCAATTCTGACTCTTCTCTTAATCTTCAACATTCTAGATGGCCGTCGAGTTCACCCCGGTTTGCTACGGAGTTACGCTTGCCCGATGAGACGATGCCCTCGAAGAAAGCTGGTCCAGATGGTGAAGCAGCTAAAGATAGCTCTACCCTCGATCACCGGAAGCCAACTAATGCACTTCCGACGGACACCCGCCACAGGATTGAAGTGCATATCCTGTGGAGAACCTTTGGAGGACACACGGAGCCTATCAACTTTGAGTTCACCGAGTTCAACTGGATCATCGGAAGAGACGTGGCGATCTATCGAGCACTTGGACATCTCCGAGAGGAGTGAGGCCGAGCTCGATCACTCGGACCTCGCCATGGTTTCTCGCAGGCAAGGAATGGAGATATCATCCGCACCATTGAGGACGATTCCACTCTCTTACATCCAGACTTGGAGTGTCTTCTCGTGAAACGGAGATTCGGACTCGCCAGAACTCAAGACACACCGGAAGCTTTTGTTCCGCGAACTCGGGCGGAGGAGAAGGCACGCGCAGACTTCCTTGGCTATGAGGAAGAAATCACGGACTTCATGGAGATAGTCGACGACCTGAAGATGAAGCTTGCGCGATAGAGGAAAAGATGGACTTGGGAGAGGACCTTTACCCGAGTGGAGATGAAGGACCCTCGTGAGCAATGATCAGGATTTTGAAGGAGTACCACCGAAAGAAACCCCAAGAGGAGGCGCCAGCGATGAAGACTTTTAGTCGACCACCATGTTATCTTTTACTTTTCGCTGATCAGTTAGGCCGATGTTTTCCTTCGATTAGTCATGAGCTTTTGTAATCGAGTTGAACCATGTTTGAATGGAATGAATAAATGATTGGTGTGTTATGATTGTGCATTCATATGGGTAGTGTTATTCCTCATAGACCATTGTTCTATTCTAATTTTCTCATCCCTCCAAAACACCGGATGCCTCCGAGACGTGACTTCGGTTTCCCGCCGAGCTCACCCACTGCTCCAGCAGCAGAATGCACCGATGCAGCTCCTTATTCGTAATCGAACAACAACGCCAACAATCCACCGCCACCGCCACCACCCACTATGGACAACTTGACTCGATTTACGAGGTTGAATCCATGATGTTCTCTAGTAGCACCGAGCCGATTGTGGCTGATGATTGGCTCCATAAAGTCGGAAGAGAGCTAGTCACCGTTGGATGCACCGATCTTTGAGAAGGTGCGCTTGTCGCGCATCAACTGGATGGACCTGCAGCTTCTTGGTGGGAGAATTACACCGCCACTTTTCCCATTGGTGCCATCACTTGGGATCAATTCCAGCAGCCTTCGACCGCTCATGTCTCACTGGAGCCATGAGTCTAAAGAAGCGTGAGTTCCGCAACTTACGCCAGGGGAACCGTCATGTGGCACAAGACGTGGATGAATTCAGCAAGCTCGCCGCTATGCCCTCGATGATGTGGCCACAGATGCCGCCAAGCGGAGAAGTTCCTTGAGGGACTCAATGATGAACTGAGCATGCAGCTTATTGTGGCTACTTTCAATAACTACCGGGAGCTGGTAGACAAGGCCACCATTCTTGAAGGCAAGCAGCAGAGATAGAAAGCCATAGCGGAAGTACAGCCGGGGAAGCACAACTCAGAGCTCAGCGAAGCCCCGCTATGCACCATACTCGGGAGGGCACACCCATCATAACCATGGAGGTCATAACCATGGAGGAAATGGGAACAACCGCAGCCAGGACAACAAGTCAGGCCATGGCAATGGCAATGGCAATGGTAATGGCAATCAGCACCGTTCTGCCCGGCTCGAAGGATCTGAGCCACATCACCGCTTCAAGTGCCGGAAGACAGGCACTATGCCACCGACTGCCCGGAGGCCAAGCAAAGGAATGGTAATGGCAATGGAGGCTCAAGAAAGAAGCCCAATCCGTTCCTCGTGCTCGGGTGAACCACATCGACGTGGAAGACGCCTATGATCAGCCGAACATCGTGGTTGGTAAGTTTTATTGAATTCACGCTCATTTTGGTTCTCTTTGATTCGGTGCTACGATTCATTCATATCAAGGGTAGTTGTGGAAAAGTACGGGTTGCCCACTAGAACCCTTAGAAGCCCCTTCGTCGATTCCCGCAGAGGAGAAATGATGGCAGGTTTGAGCTGTCATGCAACCTCAACATCGGGAATCATAAATTTCCGTGGACCTCATAGTGTTGGAAACCCGGACCTTGGATGTAATCCTAGGCATGGATTGGTTGTCAAAGTTTGAAGGAACATTGATCTGTGCTCAGAAGTCTATTCTCGCTCACCACCCCGGGCGTAAGAGGATCAAGTATGTAGCCGAGCACAGCCGGATGAAGAATCAGTGCATTCCCTCACGGGAGTTGTTCAGAGGAAGTGCCAATAGTGCAAGACTTTCCGATGTGTTTCCGGAGGAATTACCAGAATGCCACGGACAGGACATTGAATTTCTGATTGAGTTATTGCCGGCACAGCCCCAATATCCAAGAGACCTTATCGGATGCCACCGAATGAGTTGAAAGAGATCAAGGATCAAATAAATGAGTTATTGGAGAAAGGATATATTCGCCCAAGCTCATCACCTTGGGGAGCCCAGTTCTTTTGGTAGAGAAGAAGGATGGAAGTTTGAGGATGGTTGTGGATTATCGTGCATTAAACGAAGTAACCATCAAGAACAAGTACCTCTGCCGATGATTAACGACTTGTTTGATCAGTTAGTTGGAGCCAAGGTATTCTCTAAGATCGATCTTCGATCAGGGTATCATCAGTTGAAAATTCGTGAAAAGGATATACCCAAAACAGCATTCACTACCAGGTATGGTTTATGTGAGTATACCGTCATGTCATTTGGATTGACTAATGCTCCTGCGTACTTCATGAATTTGATGAACAAGGTGTTTATGGAATATCTGGACAAGTTTGTCGTGGTGTTCATCGATGATATATTGATTTTCTCCAAGAGCGAGGAAGAGCATAAGGAACATTTGCGTCTAGTTCTGGAGAAACTTCGAGAACATCAGTTGTATGCCAAGTTCAGCAAATGTGAATTTTGGTTGAAGGAAGTTGGATTCCTCGGACATGTTATTTCAGGAGAAGGAATAGCAGTTGATCCCGCCAAGGTTGAATCAGTCACCGATTGGCAGTCACCCACCTCAGTCAAGGAGATCCGCAGTTTTCTCGGACTCGCAGGATATTATCGGAGGTTCATTGAGAACTTCTCGAAGATTGCCAAGCCCATGACTGAGCTGTTGAAGAAGGAAGCCAAGTATGTTTGGACCGAGGAATGTGAAGCCAGTTTTCAGGAATTGAAGAAACGGTTGGTCACAGCCCCAGTGTTGATTTTGCCGGACATACACAAGGAATACCAGGTTTATTGTGACGCTTCTCGTCAAGGACTCGGAGGAGTATTGATGCAGGAAGGTAAGGTTGTAGCTTATGCCTCCAGACAGCTACGGCCTCATGAGATGAATTATGCCACGCATGATTTGGAGTTAGCAGCTGTAGTGCATGCACTCAAGACCTGGAGACATTTCCTCATCGGAAATCGTTGTGATGTCTACACAGATCACAAGAGCTTGAAATATATCTTCACGCAGAAGGAATTGAACCTCAGGCAGAGGAGATGGCTAGAGTTGATAAAGGACTATGACATGAGATTGCATTACCACCCTGGTAAAGCTAATGTTGTAGCAGATGCTTTGAGCCGTAAGAGTTATGTGAATACTCTTACAAGAGGAGGATTACCCAGGAGTTAGTCGATGACCTCGTAGATCTCCGATGGAGATAGTTCGAAAGGATTTGTTGCAACTCGAAGTTCAGTCCACCTTGACCGAAAGGATTCGTGAAGCCGTAAGTCGGACAAGGAAATTGATGAGATTAAGCAAAAGATGGATGAAGGAAAAGCTAAAGGATTCCGTAAGGATGAACATGGAACTATATGGTTTGAGGATCGATTTATGTGCCCAATGATCCCGAGCTCAGAAGCTAATTCTTCAGAGGCTCATGATTCATCAGACTCGATTCATCCCGCAACACCAAGATGTACCGGATTTGAAGCAAAGTTTCGTGGGCAGGTATGAAGAAGGACATTGCCGAGTACGTAGAAAAGATGCGATGTTTGCCAACGTAAAGGCAGAACATCGAAGCCAGCAGGTTACTTCAACCTTTGCCGATTTCGATTGGAAATGGGAGAAACTTGGTATGGATTTCATCACAGATTACCCAGACCCGCTCAGGTTATGATTCTATCCGGTAGTGGTTGATCGCTTGACTAAGGTAGCTCACTTCATTCCCGTGAAGACTACCTATACCAGTGCCAAGTTGGCCAAGATATACATGACCAGGATCGTATGTCCGCATGGAGTTCCGAGGAAAATCGTGTCGATAGAGGAACGAGTTTACCTCAAAGTTTTGGAAGCGATTGCATGAAACTTTGGGTACGAGGCTGGAATTCAAGACAGCTTTTCATCCGCAGATGATGGACAGACCGAGAGAGTCAACCAGATTCTGGAGGACATGTTGAGAGCTTGTGTGCTAGACTATGGGTCTAGCTGGGATGATAATTTGCCATACGCAGAGTTCTCATACAACAACAGTTATCAATCCAGTTTGAAGATGGCCCCTTTCCAAGCTCTATACGGAAGGAGGTGCGAACACCATTCTTTGTGGGATAGTGTTGGGGATCGATCACTTTTCGGTTCCGATCTTATCAAAGATTCCGAAGAGAAAGTCAAGCTGATTCGAGACAGGCTCAAGATAGCACAGTCGAGACAGAAGAGTTATGCCGATAGTAAACGCAAGGAGGTGAATTACGAAGTGGGAGACCGAGCATATCTTCGTGTGTCTCCACTTCGTGGAATCAAGAGGTTTGGTGTCAAGGGAAAGTTAGCACCCCGATTCATTGGCCCCTACAAAATCCTCGAACGTCGTGGAGAAGTTGCGTACAAGTTGGAATTGCCGGAAGGATTGTCAGGAGTCCATGATGTCTTCCATGTTTCTCGGTGAAGAAGTGTCATGCGACATGGCCGATGTTCCGTTGAGAGACACAAGTGCCCTAGAGGCCATACAGCTTGACAAAGTGATCTGACCTACAAGGAGAAACCCGTCCGAATTCTCGAGACTGCAAGCGAGTCACCCGCAGCAAGGTCATCAAGTTTTGCAAGGTCTGTGGAGTCACCACACCGAGGAAGAAGCCACCTGGGAACGCGAAGAAGACCTTCTTCGAGACCACCCGCACCTATTTGCTAGCCAACCCGAATCTCGAGGGCGAGATTCATCTTAAGGTGGGTAGGTTTGTAACATCCCAAATTTCCTATTTGGAATGTTTTACAATTATAGCTAAGCATCCTATGCATCCTGTTTGAATTTGAATGCCATTTGAAGTTTCAGAGAAATTTGAGTTTTGAATTTGAATTTCAAACTTTGGCAAGTGGGAAACATTTCAAAAACTAAGCCTGATAAATACTTGTCAAAAGTATGAGAGGAGCAGACATGACACTCCAAAAAAATATCAGAAGAAAACATTGCCAAAAGATTTGGATTCAAATCTTAATTTTATTTGAATTTGAAAAAAATGGATTTTTATAAAGTTTGGATTTTGCCTTTGGAAAAATGTTCAAATGAAAGGGAATATTCCCCTGATCATTTTGGTATATATATACCCTATATAAAATATTTATAGATATTGTTTTATTTCTGTTTTGTTTTATTTAAAAAATAAAATTTTAAAAGAAAAAAACCCCGGGCGCCACTAGGCCACCCTGTGCCCAGCCTGGGCCAAGACTTCAAGGCCTGCCCACCAGCTCCACTCCGCCAACTGCCAGCCCACCCGAGCCAGCCCAGCTCACTCCCTCGCTGAAACCCCAGGCCTCGCCACCCGATCGCCTCGCCCTCTCTCTCTCTCTCTCTTCCCGTGGGCCCCGCCCCATCTTCTTCCCCCTCGCCCACGATCGCCAAGACGCTGAGATCGCGGATCCCGGCGATCCGGATCCCGACGCCCGATCCCCCGGCGAGGACGACCCCGGCTATAAAAGCCGAACCCTCCGCACCCCATTCCCCTAGCCTCGCTGAGCCCACCTCCTCTCTCTCCCGAGCACGCCGGAGACCCGAGCTCACACCACCGCCAAAGTTGCCGCCGCCGCCACCCTAGTCCACCCCGACCCCAACGACGCCACTGACCACTCACCGACCTCCCCAGACCAAGACGGCGACTCTCGAGCTCCCCCGACGCCTGGAAGCCTCGACGACTCTCGCCGCCGCCCGCCGTCGCCGGACTCAGTAAGCCTCTGAAACACTTCGTCCGATCTCAAATCGACGGTCACGATTAGAACCCGAAGGGGTATGTTTTATTAGAAAACGGCGGTTCAATCGGTTTATTATTAGGTTAGGTTTATTTCTTTTAGCCCGGTTCGTTTAGTTTAAACCTAGGCCCATTTAGACTATTTGACGCTCAGGGTACAAAGATAGGCCCATTAGGCCTTTTTCTTTTATTTCGATTTTCTGTTTTAGCGAATAGTTTACATTTTGAAAAATTGATATCTTTTATTCTGTTTATTATTTTAGATGATTCTTTTTTGTTGGATTGCAAATTTTATGTAGTTTCTGTAGAATATATATCTAGCTATGTTAAAATAATTAAAATGCTTTAATTTAGTTTTAGTCAGAATAGTAAATCTGCTATAACTTGAGTTAGAAAAATTATTTTTGCATGATTCTTTTTGTCCCAACTTTATTTTGACATTGCCAAACCATAAAAATTAACTTGGGTATTTTAGGATTAATAAATAATTAGTTTTAAGCAGAATCCTATTAATCCTAATTAATTAGCTAGCTCTGTTTTCCTATTAAATTAATTAGTAAATGAATTTATTTTTAACTTGTGATTAGTTATTATAGGTTAGTTTCTGTCACTCTAGTAGATGAACTTTTATTTACAATTAATAAAAGTTTTAATTTATTTTCTTAATAGAAATTGGGTTAGGCCTAAAATGAGTTTTATAATAGCTTTTAATTAATTCCTTTTGCTCCTAGTTGCTTAGTGAATACTTTTCTGTTAAGTTAACCTAAAACCATGATTAGGTTATGTTAAGAAAATTTTATTATATAAAAACTATTTTAGTTATTGTTTGAAGTAGGAAAAACTTTGAGTTGTTTTCTTTGAGTTTTTCTTTCGGATTTGGTTTTGGTTGTTTTGTTGTGTTATGTTACTTTTGTTATGTTGTGTGATCCTATTGCTTTGTGCTTATTGTGTTATTGTTTGTCTCGGTAGAGTTTCCGGAGTGCGAAGCTTGCTACTACGACTCTTTAGCTTACGAGGATCATCAGCAAGGCAAGTTTTGATCATGTTATTTCTATACCTATGTTTTTGTGCATTAGTAGTTGTCACCACCCCACCATGCATGCAGTAGTGAAATCTTGAAGTCATTAAACTTGAGTAGTATCATGTGGTAGGATGAACCAATCCCTTGTTACCATGACCCCGGACGTAGTAGTTACTTTGCTATGCTCAGAGACGGGTTTTGGGTTGAGTGAAATCCATAAGCAAGATGTGAGAGTCAATGATGATGACAACCCCATGAACTACAATGATCAAGATGGACTTGGAAAATCACTACTGGGTGGAGGGCGGTTGACGGGCACCTGGAGAACCAGTGGTGGCTGGGATGCATGGAGAAGTGCCATGACATCTTGCATGGAAAGCTTCACCCAGCCACGAAGAGAAGGATGGATGCCCCATGACCGAAGCTTACATGCAGCCGCAAGCCATTATGGGCTCGCTGGGTTGACCCTAGTAGTGACGCTGGCTGGACGGTACTACGAGAAGTAGAAGAACGGTAGGATTGGATGGGTACGGCAGAGCGTAAGAACTCTTTGGAAGACCTGTTTCATTCGTCCGTCTTCAAACACCATGAAGTGCGAAGACTTTAAAGGAGGGAATGATTCTTATGGGAAAGTCGCAACCCTCTGAGAGTTAAAGATCTAATCGATTAGCCGTGTCCCCGTTACGGACATTTGAGCCTATGGAACTTGGAAGTATTCGGATATCTCAACACTAAAACTAATGATTTAATTTGAGGGGTTTTATGACTTAATAATTGGGAACGAGATATTGGTTGGCGGAACCATCTCAATAACTACCAACAATTGTAGTAATTTGCAAGCAAGTCCTTTGTAGTAGGATAAAATTTGCTTTTCGGAAAATGATGAAACTTAGAGCTCCACAGCCAAAATGCATATAGAGTTAGTAACTTTATTATTGTTATTCTTCATGACTTGCCAGCTTATTCCAAAAGCTGACCTACATGGCTGCAACGTATTATGTTGCGTAGATATATTCCGATCGGGAGTGAGGCTACGCTCCGCGCTTAGCGATTGCCCTTTGAGTCGGATGGACTCGCTTATCTTCGACTTCCGCAGTGTTATTAGTTTATTTCTCATGAGTTGGCCTTGAGCGAATTTATTCCCTTGTAATAAAGACTCTATATGAGAATCGTTTAATGATATTCAGGTGTGATTGAACTTTGATTACTTTATCGATGTATCGTGAGTACCAAAGATGATCTTGGGATGGCATGCATACGTAGATTTGACCGATTTTGGGTCAGGTCGCTACAACTTGCCCTTCGCTTTCTCGCTCAGCCATGTCTAGGCGCTGCCTTGGGCTGGGGGCTCTGTCGGCATTTTGGGAACGGGGTACCTGAATTGCTCGCCTGCGCCTGCGGCGTGGCTCAAGGGTGGCCCAAGACGGCCCATCTTCATTAGCACAAGCTCAAGACCCTCGAGGGGCTGAGCCTCATGGGCGGACGACAAGAAGCCTCCTCAGGCACGACCTCGTCAGGCTGGCTCGCGAGGTGGCGGAGAGATCGAGGCGGGGTACCTCACGAGGTGCCCATGACGCAAGCCATGATGACCAAGGGCGCCAGGCAGGCGCCAGCCTGCGCAGTGTCCTCGTTTCCTCTTTGGTGCAAAGGAGGCAGCGCAGGCGAGAGCATCAAGCAAAGGCAGCCATTTCGGTGCAACAAGACCAAGACCAACACAACGGCAGGAAGGAGGTCATTATGGAGCCCAAGCCAAGCGCCAACGCCGAGGCTTTGGCAAAGAGGACCAACTTTAGTTAGGATAAGTGTACTAGATGTTCCCTTCAAAATGGCTAATTGTTGGCGCCCTTCCCGCTCAATATTTGGGAAGAGGCCGGGGCCTTTGCCTATAAATAGGACTACCCACCCATGTGGTAGAGGCATCTTGAATCCAGAGAGAGAGAGCGCTGAACTCCCTAGCATTTCATCAAGACTGCAAAGAACAGACCCTCATGAGGCTGTTCTTCCTTGTATTGTTCATCATCAGCCCCGAGGCAATCCACCACACCACACACCGAAGTAGGGTATTACACCACAATGGTGGCCCGAACCAGTATAAACATTGTGTCCCTTGTGTTGCTCTTTGTGTAGTTTAGATCCTTGCGAGGCGACGAGGTGCAGGTAGGTAGGGGGTGAGATCTCCGCGTGCACCCCAGAGTTCGAACCTAGAGGGTCTGCTGGAACCCGAAATCCGACATCTAGGGACTCCAAACCTTGGGAAAATAACTTCCTTAAGCATTTTAATAGAGGTGTAGTGATCAGCACTACTAGTTGGAATAGCTTCTACCCATTTAGTAACATAATCAACAACAACCAAAATATGTGTATACCCATTAGGGGAAGAAAAAGGTCCCATGTAATAAAATCCCCAAACATCAAATGGTTCAATAGCAAGAGAATAATTCATAGGAATTTCTTGACGCTTACCGATATTACCTATCCTTTGACATTCATCACAAGACGAGACAAACTTACGGGCATCCTTGAAGAGAGTAGGCCAATAAAATCCAGACTGCAATACCTTGTGAGCAGTTCTATCTCCAGCATGATGCCCTCCATAAGCTTCGGAGTGACATTTCCGTAGATTTGTCCCTGTTCATGCTCAGCTACACAATGTCTAATAATACCATCTACTCCTTTTTTATAAAGATGTGGGTCATCCCAAAAGTAATGTCTTAAATCATAGAAGATTTTTTTCTTTTGTTGGTATGTAAAGCTAGGTGGTAAATATTTAGCAACAATGTAGTTAGCATAATCAGCATAACAAGGAGTACTATGAAAAACATTTATTGCAGCTAACTGCTCATCAGGAAAACCATCATCAAAAGGTAGTGGGTCATCAAGCACATTTTCAAGCCTAGACAAATTATCAGCTACTGGGTTCTCAGCTCCTTTTCTATTAATGATATGTAAATAAAATTCTCGCAACAAGAGAACCCATCGAATTAGTCTAGGTTTAGCATCTTTCTTTTCCGTAAGATATTTAATAGCAGCATGGTCTGTGTGAACAGTTACTTTTGAATAAAAAATATAAGGTCTAAATTTAACGCAAGCAAACACCACTGCTAAGAATTCTTTTTCAGTAGTAGCATAGTTTCTTTGAGCACTGTCTAGAGTTCTACTAGCATAATGAATAACATTCAATTTGTTATCAATTCTTTGTCCGAGAACATCACCAACAACATAATTACTAGCATCACACATAATTTGAAAAGGCAAGTTCCATTTAGGTGGTTGAATAATAGGTGCAGAAATTAAGGCTTTCTTGAGTGTTTCAAAGGCTTCTAAACAATCATCATAAAAAACAAAAGGAATATCCTTTTGCAAGAGACTAGTAAGAGGCCTAGAAATTTTAGAGAAGTCTTTGATAAATCTCCTATACAAAACAGCATGACCTAGGAAACTATGAATACCTTTTATATCTTTAGGACATGGCATTTTCTCAATTGCATCAACCTTAGCTTGGTCCACTTCAATACCACTTTCAGAAATTTTATGACCCAAGACAATGCCTTCATTAACCATAAAGTGACAGTTCTCCCAACTCAAGGCAAGATTTGTTTGTTCACATCTCTGCAAAACTCGCTCAAGATTGATTAAACAATCATAAAAAGACTTCCCATAAACAGAAAAGTCATCCATGAAAACCTCAACAATCTTTTCACCAAAATCAGAGAATATAGCAGTCATACATCTTTGAAAGGCAGTAGGTGCATTACATAAACCAAAAGGTTCCAAAGGGACAAGTAAAAGTAGTCTTTTCTTGATCAGGTTGTGAAACATGTATTTGTGAAAAGCCAGAATATCCATAAAGGAAGCAAAAGTGTGTGTGCATAGATAATCTTTCAAGCATTTGATCAATAAAAGGCAAAGGGTAATGATCTTTTCTAGTTGCTTTATTTAATTTTCTAAAATCAATTACCATTCTATAGCCTGTAACAATTCTTTGTGGAATAAGTTCATTCTTATCATTAGGAACAACAGTAATACCTCCTTTCTTAGGAACACAATGAACATGACTTACCCATCTACTATCAGTTATAGGATAGATTATACCTGCTTCCAGAAGTTTTAAGATTTCCGCTCTTACCACTTACTTCATCTTTGGATTTAACCGACGTTGGTGATCAACAAAAGGTTTAGCATCTGGTTCCATATTAATTTTGTGCTGACATAGAGTGGGACTAATGCCCTTTAATCATCAAGAGTATATCCAATAGCAGCCCGGTGCTTCCTTAGAACTTTCAATAATCTTTCTTCTTCATGTTCCGAAAGGTTAGCACTAACAATAACATGATATATCTTCTTTTTATCAAGGTAAGCATATTTCAAAGTGTTTGGGAATTGTTTTAATTCAAACACAGTATCACCTTTAGGTGGAGGAGGACCTCCTAGAGTTTCAATAGGCAAGTTGTGTTTAAGCAGAGGACGTTGTTCAAAGAATTTTTTATCTATTTCATTTCTTTCATGCATGTGTAAATCATTTTCATGGTCTAGCAAATATTGTTCTAAAGGATCAGTAGGTGGAATAACAATAGAATCAAGACCAATTAATTCATCCTTACTATAGGCAATTCTTTTTCATGAAGATTTCTACTAAACTTGGAGAAATTAAACTCATGAGACTCATAACCAAAGCTAACACCAACATTTTGTTTCTTACAGTCTATCTCAGCATTAAATGTATTCAAGAAAGGTATACCAAAGATAATGGGACAAAAGTCATCTTGTGGGGAACCAAGAACAAGAAAATCAGTAGGGTATTTTATTTTCCCACACAAGACTTCAACATCTCTAACAATCCCAAATGGTGATATGGTGTCTCTATTAGCAAGTTTAATAGTAACATCTATGTCTTCTAATTCTGCAGGTGCTATGTCTTTCATAATTTCTTGATATAAAGTGTAAGGAATAGCACTCACACTAGCACCCATGTCACATAGACCATGGTAACAGTGATCTCCTATTTTAAGTGAGATGATAGGCATGCCAACAACAGGTCTATGTTTATCCTTTTTACCAGGGTTTGGCAATTCTAGCAGCTTCTTCACAGAAGTAAATAACATGCCCATCTATATCTTCTTCTAGGAGATATCTAACCATAGCAATGCTAGGTTCTACTTTAATTTGTTCATCAGGTTTAGGTGTTCTAATATAGCTTTTGTTAACCACAGTTGAAACTTTATCATGTTCCTTTATCCTAACTGGGAAAGGTGGTTTCTCAATATAAGCAGAAGGAGCAACTAGATCAACATTATAAAGTATAGTTTCTTCTTTAACTGGTACTGGTTCTTTAGTTTCTTCTTTAATAGGTAGGTGATATTTAAACTTCTTCTCTTTAGGGAGTTCAACATGAGTAGAAAATGATTCACAAAAGGAGGCTACTATCTCAGAGTCAAGTCCATATTTAGTGCTAAACTTTTGAAAAGCATCAGTATCCAGAAAAGATCTAACACAATCATATTTAATTTTAATACCTGACTCTTTACCTTCGTCGAGCTCCCAATCTTCAGAGTTGCGTCTAATTCTTTCCAAAAGATCCTACAGGAATTCAATAGTCTTCTTCATAAAAGAACCAACACATGAAGTATCAAGCATGGTTTGATCATTACGAGAAAGCCGAGCATAAAAATTCTGGATAATAATTTCTCTTGAGAGCTCATGGTTGGGGCATGAATATAACATTGACTTAAGCCTCCACCCAAGCTAGAGCGATATTTTCTCCTTCACGAGGCCAAAAATTATATATATAATTCCGATCACGATGAACTAGATGCATAGTATATATTTTTTGGTGGAACTCCAATTTCAAATGATTCCAATTCCATGATCCAATATCATCACATAGCCTATACCATGCCAATGCTTTTCCCTTCAAAGATAAAGGGAAAACTTTTTTCATAACTTGATCCCTGGGTAAACCTTCAAGCTTAAACAATCCACAAGTTTGTTCCACATATATCAAGTGCATATCAGGATGTTCGGTTCCATCTCCAGCATAAGGATTACCTAGCAGTTGTTCTATCATACCCAAAGGAATTTAAAATTCAATATTTTCAGTAGGTGCAGTAGGTTGAGGGGTAACTAATTGTGGTTCCGGATGAGGTGAAGATACCCCGAACAAACACCTCAAATGATTGTTTTCCATAGTAACAAGTGACAATAAATTTAAGCACACTATATAAATGTTTCCTTACCAAATTCCACTTACCAAAGGCGCTTCACTCCCCGACAATGGCGCCAGAAAATAGCCTTGATGACCCACAAGTATAGGGGATCAATTTTATATCTTTTCGATAAGTAAGAGTGTCAAACCCAACGAGGAGCAGAAGGAAATGACAAGTAGTTTTCAGTAAGGTAATGTCTGCAAGTGCTGAAATTGTAAGTAACGGAGTAGTTTGATAGCAAGATAATTTGTAACGAGCAAGTAACGATAATAGTAACAAAAGTGCAGCAAGGTAGCCCAATCCTTTTGAGGCAAAGGACAGGCCAAAACGGTCTCTCATGATAAGCAAAGCGTTCCTGAGGGTACACGGGAATTTCATCTAGTCACTTTCATCACGTTGGTTCGATTTGTGTTCGCTACTTTGATAATTTGATATGTGGGTGGACCGGTTCTTAGGTGTTGTTCTTACTTGAACAAACCTCCTACCGCAACTACGAGAAAAGTATTAAGAATAAATTCTTACCATAGCATTAAACTTATGGATCCAATCTGTCCCTTACGGAATAACACATAAACTGGGGTTTAAGTTTCTGTCACTCTTGCAACCCACCATCTAATTGATTCTCCACAATGCATTCCCTTAGGCCCAAATATGGTGAAGTGTCATGTATTCGACGTTCACATGACACCACTAAGGGAATCACAACATACATACTATCAAAATATCGAACACATATCAAGTTCACATGATTACTTGCAACATGATTTCTCCCGTGACCTCAAGAACAAAAGTAACTACTCACAAATGATAAACATGCTCATGATCAGAGGAGTATTAAATATAATATTGGATCTGAACATATAATCTTACACCAAATAAACCATATAGTAATCAACTACAAGATGTAATCAACACTACTAGTCACCCACAAGCACCAATCTATAGTTCCAGTAACAAGATTGAACACAAGAGATGAATTCGGGTTTGAGATGAGATGGTGCTGTTGAAGATGTTGATGGAGATTGCCCTCCCCAAGATGTGAGAGTTGTTGGTGATGATGAGGACAATGATTTCCCCCTCCGGGAGGAAAGTTCCCCCGCGGAATCGCTCCGCCGGAGGGCAAAAATGCTCTTGCCCAAGTTCCGCCTCGAGGCGGCGGCGCTTCGTCCCGAAAGTCCTCCTCTTATTTTTTTCTAGGTCAAAATGACTTATATACCTGAAGATGGGCACCGAAGGTGGGACGAGGAGGCCACAACCCCCTAGGGTGCGCCAGGGGGCCCTGGCACGCCCAGGTGTTCTATGCCCACATGGTGGCCCCCTCTGGTAATTATTTGCTCTAGTAATTCTTATATATTACATAAAAAATCTCCGTGAAGTTTCAGCTCATTTGGAGTTGTGCACAATAGGTAGCCTGACGTAGCTTTTTCAAGTCCAGATTTTCCAGCTGCTGGAATTCTCCCTCTTGGTGTGTACCTTGCAAATTATGAGAGAAAAGGCATTAGAATTACTCAAAAAAGCATTATTATGGATAAAAACATTATAAATAATAGTAAGAAAACATGATGCAAAATGGACGTATCAACGCAGTAGATGTTTCTTTAGGATGTTCCTAAAATTCATTTCTGTCGGCTTAGGGGTCTTTTCTCCTCCAAAGTTTCAATTTCCAGGAGCACTTTATTGGTGTTTTCTATCGCTATCGATAAGGGGGAGATATTTTTGCTCCATCGGCGCAGCACCTGTCGGACAACCTTGAGTTTTTGACAAAGGGTGGATGCATCATTTGATCCTTTACCAAGTTTAATGGGCTTTGCCCAAGCTGCAGCAACTACATCCATGAAGCCAGGATGCGCTATCCAGTAATGTTCAAATCGGAATAGCTTGCTCTTGGGAATTTTCGTCTGAATGACAAAATTGCATGGCACATGATCAGATATAGGACGTCCTAGTGGCTGGACCAATCAAGTTGTTCTAGGAGTGGATCCTGTTGCATATTACTCCACGTAAAGGAGCGTCCTTTGATCGGTAGCTCTGTCAGTTCTTGTGCCCTAATGAAATCATTAAAGGTGAACATGTCCAGCACATCACCACCCGGCTTATTACGATTATTAGGAGCGCGTATATAGTTAAAATTCCCTAACATGAGCCAATCTTCAGTGGAAGGGAGATACAAATCAATAACCATTTGGTGTAGGTGTCTCGATTAGGACCTTGGCATGGGCCATAGACATTGATTAAACCCCATGTGTGATTTGACTGTTTTGAGGTGAAAGAAACACCGAGAGCAAAGGGTTCTATTATTGTAACCATACCAGGGAAAATGGAGCTATTCCAAATTGTTACTATTCCTCCAGACGCCCCTTGCGATGGAATATGAGCAAATTGATAAAAACGCTTAGGACAAATAGAGCGAAGTAACTTCATATCGAAAGTGGGCATTTTCGTCTCTTGTAAGCATATGATAGAGCAACCACTCGCCGTGATTGCATTTGCAAGAGCTAAGTTCTTGTCCGGCGCATTAAGTCCACGCACATTCCAACATATATAACACGTTCCAAGTTTGCAAAAGAACCATAAGTTTAGCCTAGAGAAAGATAATTAAGCATCAAATGAGGATGACTCCTTCGGCTCCAGGGTGAGGGCGTCCTCTGTGAGTTCTTCTTCAGGGACAACACAGAGCTGAAATTCCAACCTGCATGGCTAAGATGGTGGTTGGTGGAGAAATGTCATCTGCATCTACTGGTGCATTTTGAGCTTCATTGATCTTCAGAGCAGAAGGCACCACCCTTGGTTTCACCTTGGATTTGTAGGTGCGACCATCAATAGGTTGATGAGTTTTAAACCCATCAAATTTGTTGCTCCTGGTGCTACGACGAAGCTGAGAGTAGTCTGTTGGGGCCTGAGCCTTACCTTTGCGTTGAGCAGCAGTGGAGGCAGATCCTGAAGCCTGAGATGTTGGACCCATAAGAGGAGCTGTGCTCACTGAAGGAGCAAAGTTAGCTGAATCATCAGCAGCCTGCACATCAGGTTGTATATGGTCCAGAGAGTTTTCTTCAGAGAAGACCATGTTGGTAGCAGTACTGACAACAAGTGTTGTCTGAATATCAGGCGTAGAGGAACTGACAGCAGGTGAAACATGAAAAGCAGCAGCAATATCTGTCTCAGAAAGTTGAAGAGGAATCCCAACTGAGTTCTGTGGCTCCTCAATCATAATTGGTAAGTTTTCATCATCATCTGTTTCAGTTATCTCTGTAATCATGACCGAGGAAGTAGCACCATTGTTAGGGGGGACTACTGCTGAAATTGCAACCCATTAAGTGATTGTGTGACCTACACCACAACTTGTAAATGATCAACTCTCATACCAAATCCCCCATTCCAAGACCCAATGGTTGCCAGGACGGGTGAGAGAGCATTGTAGAGGAAGTTGTTAAGCTGCTGTCGTGGAACTGGATCATTCAGAAGGACTGTCATAATTTCTTCTCCACTAGCTGACAGACTAAAGTGCATACCCTGTTCATGGAACCCAGCAGTGACCAGGAGTTCTTCAGAGTTAGGGGAATGAGGTCTGTTTCCCGTGGGGTGGTACTAGGTAGTGGAACTACGATTAGAGACTTAACTGAATTTTCTTCATCTAACGTGGTTATTGCATCATTCCAATCCCACGCTGCACTATGAGTGTCGTTGTCTTCAGGCACCAAGCCATGCTGCACTATCAGACCCTGGGCCATGAGCTAAGCTTGGTAATTCACCAGGTGTGGTGGGAGTGGTGGTGGGGGTGTGATGTCTGCTAGACTATGTCGGTATTTCCCCAAAGAGGAAGGGATGATGCAGCACATCGACGGTAGGTATGTCCCTCAGTGATGAGACCAAGGTTATCGAACCAGTAGGAGAACCAAGCAACACTACATAAACAGCACCTGCACACAAATAACAAACACTCGCAACCCGACATGTTAAAGGGGTTGTCAACCCCTTTCGGGTAACGGTGCCAGAAATTGGCAAACGGACGTGAGAAACTTGTAATAATTTGATAGATATATCTCGCAGGAACGCGATGTATAATAAATTGCAGCAAGGTATTTTTGGTTTAATAGATCTAAAAATAAAAGCAAATAAAATAGATCGCAAAGGATATAATGAGAAAGATACCAGGGGTCGTAGATTTCACTAGTCGCTTCTCTCGAGAAAAATAGCAAATGGTGGGTAAATGAATTACTGTTGGGCAATTGATAGAACATCAAATAATCATGACGATATCCAAGCAATGATGATTATATAGGCATCACGTCCAAGATTAGTAGACCGACTTCTGCCTGCATCTACTACTATTATTCCACACATCGACCGCTATCCAGCATGCATCTAGTGTATTAAGTTCATGGAGAAATGGAGTAATGCAATAAGAATGATGACATGGTGTAGACAAGATCTATTTATGTAGAAATAGACCCCATCTTTTTATCCTTAATAACAACAATACACACGTGTCAGTTCCCTTCTGTCACTGGGATCAAGCACCGTAAGATCGAACCCATCACAAAGCACCTCTTCCATTGCAAGATAAATAGATCAAGTTGGCCAAACAAAACCCAAATATCGTAGAAGAAATACGAGGCTCTAAGCAAGCATGCATATAAGAGATCAAAGAAGACTCAAATAACTTTCATGGATAAAAAGATAGATCTTCTCATAAACTCAAAGTTCATCCGATCCCAACAAACACATCACAAAAAGAGTTACATCATATGGATCTCCAAGATACCATTGTATTGAGAATCAAGAGAGAGAGAGAGAGAGAGAGAGAGAGAGAGAGAGAGAGAGAGAGATAGAGAGAGAGGAAGCCATCTAGCTACTAAATACGAACCCATAGGTCTACAAAGAACTACTCACGCATCATCAGAGGCACCAATGGACATGATGAACCCCTCCATGATGGTGTCTATATTGGATCAGGTGGTTTTGGAACTTGCGGCGACTGGAATTGATTTTCATCGACTCCCCTAGGGTTTCTGGAATTTTGGGGTATTTATAGAGTAAAGAGGCGGTTCGGGAGGCACCTGAGGTGAGCACAACCCACCAGGTGCTTCTTCGGCCCACTGGATGTCTTCTGGTCCATAAAAAATCCACAAAAAGTACCCTTGCTTTTGGACTCTATTTGGTATTGATTTCCTGCGATGTAAAAAACATGCAAAAAGTAACAACTGGCACTTGGCACTATGTCAATAGGTTAGTACCAAAAATAATGTAAAATGACTATAAAATGATTATAAAACATCCAAGAATGATAATATAACCGCATGGAACAATCAAAAATTATAGATACGTTGGAGACGTATCAGCATCCCCAAGCTTAATTCCTGCACGTCCTCGAGTAGGTAAATGATAAAAACAGAATTTTTGATGTGGAATGCTGCCTAATATGTCATCTCATATCCTGAAGAAACATCTACTGCGTTGATACGTCCATTTTGCATCATGTTTTCTTACTGTTATTTATAATGTTTTTATCCATAATAATGCCTTTTGGAGTAATTCTAATGCCTTTTCTCTCATAATATGCAAGGAATGCACAAAAAGGGAGAATTTCGGCAGCTGGAAATCTGGACCTGGAAAAGCTACATCAGGCTACCGATTCTGCACAACTCCAAACAAGCTGAAACTTCACGGAGATTTTTTGATGGAATATTTGAGGAATATTGGAGCAAATAACTACCAGAGGGGGCCCACCAGGTGGGCACAACCCACCTGGGCGCGCCAGGGAGCCCAGGCGCGCCCTGGTGGGTTGTGCTCACGCAGGCCCACCACCGGTGCCCATCTTCTGGTATATAGGTCATTTTGACCCAGAAAAAATAAGGGGAGGATTTTTGGGACGGAGTGCCGCCGTCTCGAGGCGGAAGTTGGGCAGGAGCACTTTTGCCCTCCGGCGGAGCGATTCCGCCGGGGGAACTTCCCTCCCGGAGGGGGAAATCATCATCATCATCATCACCAACAACTCTCCCATATTGGGGAGGGCAATCTCCATCAACATCTTCACCAACACCATCTCATCTCAAACCCTAGTTCATCTCTTGTGTTCAATCTTGTTACCGGAACTATATATTGGTTCTTGTTGGTGACTAGTAGTGTTGATTACATCTTGTAGTTGATTACTATATGGTTTATTTGGTGGAAGATTATATGTTCAAATCCATTATGCTATTTAATACCCCTCTGATCTTGAGCATGATTATAATTTATGAGTAGTTACTTTTGTTCTTGAGGTCACGGGAGAAATCATGTTGCAAGTAATCATGTGAACTTGATATGTGTTTGATATTTTGATAGTATGTATGTTGTGATTCCCTTAGTGGTGTCATGTGAACGTCGAATACATGACACTTCACCATATTTGGTGGAGCTGTGGGCTCCGCTCGCGGCAAGCTACCTGAAGGTGGGGAGGAGGCGCCCCCGGCAGGCTCGTTCAGCTCAACTTCAGGCTCGGCCTGCTCCTCCGCGCCGGCAAGCTCCTCTCGGTCGGCAAGGCTTGCCGCCTCTGCTGCCTCCGCCTCCTCCTGATAAACTAATTCGCCAATGCAGCTGCTGCCGCCTCCTCCAACCTCGTGGCAATGCGTTGCATCTCTTCATCGGTGGTGTCACGGGTGAGGCTCTTCTGCTCGTCGGGGCGGATTGGCACTTCTTCCAGGCTATCGAAGAACTGCTGCACGACGTCATCGGCGGGCTCTTGCCAAGTTGGAACGATTCCATGGGAATCACACAACGGCATCATCGCACGGATGCGATCGAGCGAAGAGTTGTTGCATAAAGGAACGACTCCCCTTGGCAACATGAACCACTCAGGGTGGTCAGGGTCGTGCTTGAACAGCTCCAGCAGCATCGCATCCAGCTCCAAGATGGTGAAATTCCAGTTGAGGCCCGGGCGCAGCCTCATGATGTCCGCCACATTTTGGAACTCCCAAGCAGGTCTCCTCCTCTCGCAAGGGAAGCGGCTGCGGCGAAGAAAATCTGCGCCAACGGCGCCTACAGTGAGTCCGGCATGCCTGAGGCGCAAGATCCGGGTCACAGCAATCTTCAACCTAGCATCTTCCGGCGCCAAGTTGCTCCAATCGTTGCCGCGCACTATTGGAGTTTGGCGCTGGGCAGTGAAGGGCTGCGGGTTCTCCTCAATGATCCAACACCAATGGCTCTCCACCTCCCACTTGCTGCGGAGCTCTCCTTCCAGATAGGCTTTTTCTTGCCGATCCCGGAGATCCAAGCAATCCCTCCGGCAAGTGGCTCTCTCTCTCGACGCGGGGCATGAAGAAGTGGCGGAAGAGTGCTACGCTTGGATGGATTCCGACAAAGTTTTCGCAAAGGTGTGCGAAAACTGCCATGGTCAGACAACATTGGGGGTGAAATCAAGGAGGCGGCCCGTAGGTATTCATGATATCGCGAAGAACTTCAGAAAAGGGCGGGCAGAGCCCGCACAGAAGAAGAGCGCGAAGAAGGGGTACCGCTCGAAACCAACTCGGCGCGGCGGCCGAGAGTACCCTCGTCGCTGACGGCGCCGCGTCTCCGTCGACCAGAAGAGGTAGTAGCCTTCCCTCAGCTCCTTTGCGTCGAGCTGGGGGTCGAAGGTGGCCCGCTCCTTTCGCAGCGCCGCGAGCCGCTGCGCCTCGGCCGACTTCACGCCCTTCCCCTTGTCGGCATTCGGAGCCATGGCGGAGGTGGTGGAGGAGACCGACGGCGTTGATGGCGCTGGTGGCGATGGGGGGCGGAGTGTCGCTCTCTTCAGACTAGAGAAGAAGGGGGAGGCGGTGGTTTTCGAGATGGGACAGCAAATGGCGAGGTGGGCGACCTGCCCTGTTTCCCCTGCTTATAAGGAGGAGAGGGGCGGACGCCCGCTTCAATTAAAGAAACCCCACGATCTCCCCCACGACGCCGTGATCGACGCGTGCTGTTGTGGGGGACGTGGTGGGTCCGGAGCGAGTAACGGCGTGATCTAGGCCGCGCGTCTGCCGACTGTTTTGGGCCTGGCCCAACAGAGCTCGGCGCCGTGTGTGGCCCAGGCCCGGGGGCTCCTGTCGGTGTACTAGAGTAGGGGTACCCTAGTATCCCGAACTCGTGCACGGGCAGTTGCAGCACCCCGCGGCAGGGTTTGCCTAGTGACCGCCAAGGTCCTCCGCGGTTCCTTTGGAGCCATTCAAGAACAAAGTATTCAAGTCAAAGAGTCAAGGCCCCGGCAAGAGGAGCTTGCCGGGAAGGTCACTCAAGGCACTCAGAAGACAAGACCTCGGCAAGAGGAGCTTGCCGGGAAGGCTCGGTGAGCGACAAGCTTCCGGGCGCGACAAGGATTCAGCCGCGGCAAGGCGCTTGTCGCGGCAGGCAACCACTCTTTATCTCCGCTCCAGCTCATCCGCCAACGTGTCACCATGGGGCTATTCCAGGCGCGCGTGTCAAGAGGCTGTGCAGCCAGCGAAGAGCAGCGGTAAGCGGCGCTGACAAGAATGCCATCGTGGCAAGCGGTGGCGCTCCTGAAGGTCCCTGTTGCATTGTTTAGGCGACATGGACGGGCATTTAATGCTTTTGTCCCTTGCCGTCAGAGTTAGGTAGAATACACTGTACAAAGTAGCTGTACCAACCGCAAGTCTTTTTCCCTTTTTGCCCTCAACTACGTTGCCACCTGTTGGTGACCCCTTGAGCCTACAAAAGTAGGCCCATGCGCAACGTAGAGGGGGTTCGACTCATTCGAAACCAGAGACACTCAAGCTAGGTTTTGTAGCTCTCATTGCTCCCTAGCAAGAACACAATACAATCAGACAAGCAGCAGTAGGAGTATTATCTCTCCGGAGAGCTCCGAAGCTGGGTAAATTGCTCGTGTGCTTCGCCTCGATCTGCTCTTCGTGCAATCTCCGCCTCCCACCGAACCGAAAGGGGTCCGGTCCGCCGGCCCCCATAGGTGTTCGTGGGTACGATCAGCTTCCCCGACATCTTTGGCGCGCCAGGTAGGGGGCGTCGAGGCTGTGTGAACCTGATCCGGCGTTCAGACGAGCGTCATCTTCATCATCTTCATCGACATGCCACCGAAAAAGAAGGCTTCGGCGGCAGCAGAGCCGTCCGCGTCAAACCCACCACCCCCGGAGCTGACGAGTGGTGGGGAAGACGCCGGCGGAAGAATGGGCGTTGACGAGGGAGCCCATGACGCTGCCAAGTCCAAGGACAAGGCCGCGCAGACCTCAGTGTCCGTACACGTCCCGCGCCCATCTCAGGAGATGCAGGACCGCAGCGTCATGGTATTTATAGTACCATACGTTCATTGGATCAAGACCGAGCTGGAGGATCGCGAGGCGCTCAAGACCAGCGTGCACGCCAGCATGGTGGCACGAGAGGGGTACGGTCGCCTGGACGGGATGCTGCTCCTTCTAACATAGTTAGAAGTCCGAGCATATCCCGCTCCTCGCACCGTTCACCACTGCCACCCACCACTCCAGCAGAAGCTTTGGCGAGAGCTCAACTGCTTCTAGACTACCCTCCAACGGCAGACAAGGTCGACGAATGGAGGGCCACCATTCAGAGTCTCATCGGCTTTGCCAACGGCGACGCTCCGTGGCAACCAAGCACATCACAGCCGCGGCAAGACGACAAGGCACGAGCCGGTGGCGACGAGACCGGTGGAGGTGCAACCACCATGCACTCTCCACCCCGAAGGCCAAGATCGCCGACTCGTCGGATCCACCTCGACAGCGACTCCACCGCGTCATCGAATCCACGAGCTCGTCGCGACCAGCGCCAAGTTCTTCACGAACGACAACAAGAAGACGCTCGAACTCGCATCGAGCGCCGAAGGGAAGTGCGACGTCAATCCGACCAGCGCGCTGGGCCCTCTGTCGACATGCATGCGCCAGGGGAACCAGGCGACTTGCCGTACGCGGTAGGTTGCCCTGCGTTCACTCGTGAGCTGCGGCAAGTCCGATGGCCCAGCAAGAAGAATTTCGCCGACGCGTGCGAGAAGTACGATGGCGGGGCGCACCGTCGGAGTTCCTCAAGATCTACACCATTGCGGTGCAAGCTGCCGGGGCGAGACGACAAGATCCTCGCCAACTACTTCCTACCGGTGCTCAAGCCCAATGTCGATCTTGGCTCATGCACTTGCCGGACAGCTCCATATCCTCTTGGCAGATCTATGCCATCAGTTTGTCGGCGCCTTCACGGTGGCCACAAGCCTCATGGCTGTGAAAGCGACCTTCATCTCGCCGCCCGAAGGAAGGAGAGTCCCTGCGCAAGTTCATCCAGAGATTCAGCCGTGTGCACTACAACATCCCAGATGTCCACCCTGCCGCGGTGATCAGCGCGTTTCATCAAAACGTACGGAACCGCAGGATGAGGGAAGAGATGGCGATGTGCAAAGTCAAGGACGTCAGTGAGCTGTATGCCTTGGCCGACAAGTGTGCACGTGTTGAGGAAGGGAGAAGACTCCCAGGAGAGAATGCAGAAGCAGGATCTGATAGTGAAGAGATTGTCCCGGCAAGGAAGAGCCGGCGACGGAATAACAGAAAGAAGAAAGGCAAGGACGTGCTAGTTGTCGAGCAGTCCGGCAACGGAGGCGACGCCAAGAAAGCTAAGGTTGGTAGCTCCGAAAGGAGGTTGCCTTGGCGCCAACTGCCGGGCTGTGGTGGTCGCCGACAAGGTGACAGCTCCAACAAGAAGTATCAGAGGATCCACCGCACCAAGGGCCATGACCTCCAGAGTTGCAAGAAGGTCGAGCAGCTTGTTGAACAGCGAAGGCTGAGTACGAGCGGCGCGACAAGGAGAAGGCCCAGGAAGGTGCTTTGGGGAGTTAGCAAGAAGCGACCGGCCGGGAGGACGCGCTGCAAGGCCAAGTAGCGGCAAGGAGACAGACCTCCCGCGGCGCGACAAAGATGAAGACGACGACGACGATGAAGATATGGAAGACGCAGCGAGACCGATGAGCAGGAGTTTCGAAAGCCACAGAGGTCCTCTGCGTTGGCGGTGCCTCTCGCATACTTCACACCGCCAACTCAAGCAGTGGATGCGGAAGTTAATGCAGCAGTAACCATCGTGAGAGTCACGCAAGCCTCGAAATGGTCCAAAGACGCCTATCATCTTTGATATTGAGAACCACCCCGATCGCATAATCTGCGGTCGGTGCTTGCCAATGTTGGTCTCACCAACTATCCGCAACCTCAAGGTCACCAAGATGCTAGTTGACGGCGGGGCGGCTTAAACCTGATCTCGTCGCGGTGCTCCGAAGCTTCAGATCCTCGACAAGCGAGCTCAAGAGATCGCACATTCCAAGGAATTAATCCGGAAGGAGCAAGCGAAGGGGAAGATCACGCTGCGGTAACATTTGGCAGCGAGCTAAGCTTCAGGACTGAGAGGGTCACATTCGACGTTGCTGATTTCCCATTGCCTTATAATGGGATACTTGGCCGTCCAGCACTCGCCAAGTTCATGGCAGCCTCTCATTATGCATACAACTTGCTCAAGATGCCCAGCCCGATAAGTGTCATTTCTGTCCCTAGCGACAAGAAGGATGCTCTTATCTGCGCCAACAAAATCTACCGGGAAGCAGCAGCCGTTGCAGATAACAAGTCACTTGCCGCTGAAGCTCCCGGGGGAAAGAAGAAGCTCAAGTCCGGCAAGAGCTCTGATGCCCACTCCGGCAAGCGCACCTCCTCGGAGTGCTGCGCTACCATCGAGGACGCACCATCGAGCTCCACCGGCAAGTGTAAGAAGACGATGGCGGCTCCAGAGACCAAGAAGGTGTCCGCCAAGGAGGACGGCACTGGTGGTACCTTCAGCATCAGTGCCACGCTTGACCCTAAATAGGAAAGCGCGCTCGTTGCTTTCCTGCGGGCGAACGTCGACGTGTTTGCATGGCAACCGTCTGACATCCCCGGTGTTCCCAGGAAAGTAATTGAGCACCATCTCGCTGTCTGTTCTCATGCGCGACCCGTCAAGCAGAAAGTAAGGAAGCAGGCAGTGGAGCGCCAAGAATTCATAGCAGAAGAGATCAAGAAATTGGAAGCAGCAGGCCTTGTCAGAGGAGTGCTCCATCCTACGTGGTTGGCCAATCCTGTAGTTGTACGCAAGGCAAATGGGAAATGGAGACTTTGTATCGACTTCACAGATGTTAATAAAGCTTGTCCCAAAGACCCATTTCCCTTGCCGCGTATTGTTGACTCCACGGCTGGATGTGATTTGCTTTCATTTCTTGATGCATACTTAGGATATCATCAGATCTTCATGGCAGAAGAGGATGAGGAGAAAACCGCATTCATCACCCCATGTGGCACATACTGTTTTGTACGGATGCCTTTCGGATTAAAGAATGCTGGTTCAACATTTGCAAGAGTAGTCCATCACGCTTTTGAGCCGCAAATACACAGAAATGTGGAAGCCTACATGGATGACATAGTGGTCAAGAGCAAGGACAGGGCAACTCTGATTCAAGATTTGGATGAAACCTTTGCAAATCTGCGCAAGATCAACCTCAAGCTCAATCCCGAGAAGTGCGTGTTTGGAGTTCCCTCCGGCAAGCTTCTCGGGTTCTTCGTGTCTCAGAGGGGAATTGAAGCCAATCCCGACAAGATCAAGACCATTGAGCAGATTGAAGCACCCAAGCGCGTCAAGGATGTACGAAGACTCGCCGGTTGCGTTGCTGCTCTCAGTAGGTTTATCTCTAGGTCTGCTGAGCGCGCCCTGCCATTTTTCAAAATTTTGAAAAAGGCGGGTCCAATGAAATGGACTCCGGAAGCGGAGGCTGCGCTGCAGGACTTGAAGAGATACCTATCCTCCACTCCAGTGCTTGTCGCACCTAAACCACAAGAGAAGTTGTTGCTATATTTAGCGGCAACCAATCAAGTGGTTAGTGCTATGTTAGTAGCGGAGAGGGAGGCGGATGATGAGCTGGCGACCATGGCAGATGCATCCAGCGACAAGCAGGGGGCTTCACCGACAAGCTCGTCCCGATAAGGATGGATCTGCGAGGAGCATGAGAAGATGCGAAAAGGATGGTGCAGCGCCCAGTTTACTTTGTCGGTTCCCTTCGCAGGGGCTAGGTCGAGGTACTCGGTGAGCGAAGTTGCTTTCGGCCTCCTCATGGCCTCGAAAGCTGCGCCATTACTTCCAAGCACATGAGATCACATCGTCACTCGCTTCCGCTCAAGAGGATCTTGCAAAATCCGTAAGCAGCAGGCAGGATTGTCGAGTGGGCACTGGAACCATCAAGCTTTGGCCTCAAGTTTGAAAGCACTTCAACTATCCAAAGCGAGCATTGGCAGAGTTCATAGCAGAATGGACGCCAATACAAGACGAAGAAATCCTTAAACGAGCATCCCGTCAAGGAAGCAAGCAAAGAGTGGCTGATGTACTTTGGCGGTGCCTTCTCGCGCAAGGCGCCGGTGCGGCGTGCTACTTGTCGCACCCACCGGAGAGCACCTCAAGCACGTAGTCCGATGCACTTTCCCAAGGAGCAAGCAACGAACAATACTGCAGAGTATGAAGGTTTGCTTGCCGGTCTCAGGATCGCAGCGGACCTTGGGATTAAGAAGCTCTTTGTCAGGGGTGATTCACAGCTTGTCGTCCGCCAAGTGAACAAAGATTATCAGAGTCCGTTGATGGAAGCTTGTGTTGATGAAGTGAGGAAGCTAGAAGAGCACTTTGACGGCCTACAAATGGAACATGTTCTAAGAGCTCAGAATGACATTCTTGATGGTTCGTCAAGTGCGCTGCACTTAAGTTACACTGTGGAACTGTGGATCTTCGTGCTCAAGCTGACTCAACCAACTGTAGCACCATCAACTGGGCAGAGCAAGAAGAGGAAGTTGGTTTCTGGTGACTACTTTCCGGCGGAGCTCCCTGAAGCCGCCGCTAAGAAGGCCCCCAAGATCAACGCCGACATTGCTGAGGAGCAGTCTGCTCCAACAAGCCTAAGGGTTTGTTTCGTTGAAACAGACGCTCCCGACAAGTTTTGCTCCGGCAAGCTTGCCGGGGATCATCAAGCTCCGGCTGAGCCGCAGGTTCTCGCCGTCGAAGCGGATGTTCCCGTAGCAGCAAATGTGCCTTTAGTCCTTGTTGTCGAGCCGCAAGCTCCAGCATGGGCACAGCAGATCGTCCATTTCCTTCAGACAGGAGAACTACCCGAAGAACAGGAAGAAGCGGAAAGAGTAGTCCGGCAGTCAAGTATGTACCAGTTTGTCGACAACATCACATGTAAGAAGACTCAACGGTGTCAAATTGAAGTGTATTCATCGGGAAGATGGACTGAAGCTGCTGGCGAGATACACGGAGGCATATGTGGTCACCACATTGAGCAAGAGCACTTGCCGCAAAGCTTTCCGGCAAGGATTCTTCGCCAACAGCCCTCCGGATGCAACTGCACAAGTAACCAAGTGTGAAGCGTGCGGCCCATTCCAAGCAGATACACCAGCCAGCTCAAGCTCTCCGGACGATCCCTTTATCCTCGCCATTTTCCGTCAGGGGCTCGACATCCTCGGCCCCTTTCCCGAAAGCAGTGGGGCTTTGAGTACTTGTACGTCGCGAATCGACAAGTTCACAAAGTGGCCGGAAGTGGAAGCAGTGAGGAAGGTGACAAAGGTCGGCAATCAAGTTCTTCAGTCGATTGTTTGCCGTTTCGGGATTCCTAACAGAATCATCACCGACAACGGCACACAATTCACGAGCCACACCTTCATGCTGTAACGCCCAAGATCTTGGCGCCAAGGTCTGCTTTGCTTCGTTGCTCATCCGAGAAGCAACGGTCAAGCGGAGAGGGCAAACGCTGAAGTGCTGCGAGGACTCAAGACTAGAACTTTCGACGGGCTGCATAAGTGCGGAAGAAATCGGATAGAGGAGCTGCGGTGGTTCTTTGGTCGATCAGACGACGCCAAATCGAGCCAGCGCCGACACCTTTCGCCTAGTCTATGGAGCAGAGGCAGTTCTCCCCACGGAACTCGTGATACGGTCACCTCGAGTGCTCGCTATGATGAGCTCGAGCAAGAGCAGCTGCGATAAGATGACGCGCTGCCTTGAGGAGGACCGTCTTCAGCCGCTGACGAGCTGCTCGTTATCGGCAAGCTTTGCGCCGCTACCATAGCCGCAGTTAGTGCCGAAGTCTCGAGGAAGGCGACCTTGTTCTTGGCGCATTCAGTCCGCCAAGAATTCCAACAAGTTGACTTGAAGTGGGAAGGCCCTTATCGGGTGAGACGAGTCACTAGGCTGGCGCTGTCCGCTTTGAGACCAAGATGGCATTCCGTGAGCAACTCGGAATATTGAGCATCTTCGTAAGTTTTACCCATAGAGGCGCGGTTGCGGAACCTGTTCCAAGCAACCACCTTTTGTACAAGTCTTGCCCATGTTGCATGTAATCCTTTGTACAAAGCGGCGCAGACCCGTGCATCAAGAAGCTCATGTGCTCCGCACATCTTGTCAATTTCGTGCATTTTTCTTTTTACTTTGCATGTATTATCTGACACTTTGTGCAACACCTATTCCGGTAAGCAATAACGAGCCGCAGGGCTCCATATCTTTATTTTCTCTTCTTTCTCATTCTCAAAGAAAAGGAGGTTCCCTCGCCCACAAGTTTGCCAGGGAGGAAGGAGAAGAAGATAATGTAGTGGACCAAACGTAGCTCGAAGAAATTTTGCCTTACCGGGAAGCAAACGACAGAAAAGCTAAGTTGCCAAAGTTTGAGCAGTCTGTTTTAAATTTTAAGTCATCTTCCTCGAACGATAGTACTTTGTATGGAAAACCTGTGCGCGGAGGAACCAACTCGTAGCTAGTCGCGCCCTTACTTTGTTTCGAGTCCGCTCAACAACTTAAGTGAGCTGCAACTAGTTGCGATAAGGTTGTTTGTCGGAGGCGGCACCGCCAAAGAAGTTGCCGACGTTCAAGACTCGGCGCCATGCAAAGGTGCTCATACCGACAAGTTCCCTAAAAGCATAGGGCACAAACATACAAAGGAAGGACCCAAGTAAAGGAAATAACATAGCAATTACTAACTGAAATAGAGTTATATTACAAGACAGCTTGTCGCAGCTCTAATAAATTGTTCTCCTAACATGACCAGCGGCGACAAGGAAAAGATAAAACGGGCGGCCTAGTCTACGCGGTCGCCATCGACCCTCTTGACCCGCGGCCACCCTGTCCACAATGGGTGCGATTAGGGCCTTGAGCGCTTCAACGCCGGCGATCGGGCGGCAAGGACTTGAGGACGCTACGGTTAACGCTGGATTGCGGAAGGCCACCTTCATCAAGACCTTCAAGAGCCCTGCATAGATTTGGCGCGACTCATCGGCCAGCTGCTTTGGGATCTCCTCCCGAGTCAGCTGGAGAGCCGCCACCACGCCCTTGAAGAACAAGCTGAGCTTGGCGCTGGGTTGGAGATGCTCGTCGAGGATTACTCGAGATCCACCATCTCCAGCCCATCAGCTCCTTGTCGATGGCGGCGGCAGTATTTACAAGACCTCGGTCCAAAGGCATCACGTTCTCTCGAAGGTGTTATGGGCGGTCGTGGCATTCGCCAAGCAGCTGCTCGTTGGCCTTGATCTTCTCCAATGCACTCCACTTCCGCGCCTTGGCGCCGCCGGCGCCTCCATCAAGGTGGTCAGCTTCAGCTCAAGATCTGCCTTGGCGTCCTTGGCGGCGTCGAGCTCTTTGATCCTCTCAGCGAGACGGCCCTGCAACTCGCCAAGAGTGTAGGCGTCCTTCTCGCGCTCGTGCTTCAGCCCAGCGAGCTCCTCGCCGCTCTTCTGGAAGTTGGCCTCCAGCTGCGTCACTTTTGTCTCCAACTCTTTCTTGGCGGCCTCGGCAGCTGCGGCAGCATCTTTTGCTTCCTTGAGAGCTCCGCCAATTGATTGCTCGCGCGCGGCAAGCTCTTCCTCATAGCTGTCAAGGTTGATCTTCCGCTGCGCCAGCTCGCCTTCCTGCGCAGACAGCTTCTCGGCCGCAAGCCGCTGCTGCTCCTTGACCTCAGCCTTCTCCAGAATGAAGGCTGTGCGCTCTTCAGCGAGTCGCTCCCGCTCTTCTGCTACGTTCCGGAGAGCTTCTTGGTTGGCGCCCCGGAGCTCTTCTGCGCGCTTCTCCATATTTGCTCCCGCCCTTGCGACAAGCGCTTCCCGGGATTCCAGCCTGGCTTGTCGGGCGCGGTAGAGCGACAGCAGCTTCCGCAACAGCTGCTCCTCCTCAGACTCTCCGCTGCCGCTGCTTGGCGCGTCGACCAACGACAGCCCGGCGGAGGCGAGCAGCTCTTCGTCGAAGGTTTCTCCCTCGACCGGTGCCCTGGAGCTCGACGCCCAGGGGAGCTTGATGAAGACGCCATCTCCAGCCTTCAAGTAGGCGCCGGGCTGGGGCTCATCGGAGCCTGGCGCAGCGGCAGCGGCGGAGGGATCGGCGGTCGGTGTAGCGCCTGGGGCTCCTGCGGCCTTAGGGTCGTCAGTACGATCGCCGGACCCCTCGCCGGCTTCTGTGGCGACAGCCTTGGCGGCCTCTTCAACGGCGGGCTTGTCCTCGCCGTGTCCCTCCTCGGCGACGGCGGCGTCGTCAATGTTGCCGCGCGCGTCCTCCTCGCCGGCGACCTCAGTCTCCATCGGCTCTGCAGCGGATGGATCTGACAACAAGGAAAAGAAAGAAAAGTCAAGCAAAATATCCAAAAAGAAGAATTGGAAGAAGAAAAACCACAAGGGCAGCTTACAGGCAAGAGGCTTACCTGCGATGGGATCTGCCGCTTCGGTCTCAGCCACTGGAGGGTCGACGGTGCCGTCTCTTGCCGGAGGGCCGTCCCTTGCCGGAGAAGCCTCCCTTGCTGGGGGATCTTCCCTTGGCGGCGTAGTTGAAGCAGATGGCATGTCAGGAACGGCCTCAGGACACTCCTGGCGGGGCTGGTCTGCTTCTACACAAATCAACAGTCAGATATCAGCAAATAAAGAGCACCCATGCGCCTAACCGCAAAAAGTGAATCATGTACTTACGCTGGGGGCTGCGCTGGGGGCTGCTTTGTGGAAGGGTCGCCGGGTCCGGCAAGGGGGTCTCAGACGCGCCTCCTGTTGCCATGGGGGAATCGTCCTCGATGACGACCACCGGGGTCTTGCCTCTCTTCGAAGCTCTCTGAGCCAGCGTCCTGAAAAGGAAAGAATTTAGAATGAAGCAAGTCAGATACAAGACAAAACAACAAATTGAAGAATTACTAATACAGCGACAAGATCTTACTCTTCTTCTTCCTCGGAGCTGAGCGCGGAGAAGTCGAATTCCGGTCCGCCTCCGGTGCGACGAGCTAGAAGAGTAGGGCCCTCTGACGCTTGGCGGGTGCAAGAGCCGTGGTCCCGTAAGGCCCGCCCAGCTTCTTTGTGACGGCGTGAGGCGCCCCAAGGGCACATGATGCTTGCTGCTGGTGGAGCTGCTGCTGGGCGCGACGGCTGTTGGTCTGCCCGCCGCCCGCCACTTCCCGGTCTTATGGAGGCGCCTTCTTGGTGGAGCTGTGGGCTCCGGCCATGCAAGCTACCCAAGGTGGGGAGGAGGCGCCCGCAGGCTCGTTCAGCTCAACTTCAGGCTTGGCCTGCTCCTCGCGCCGACAAGCTCCTCTCGGTCGGCAAGGCTTGCCGCCTGCTGCCTCTGCCTCCTCCACAAGAATCCAAATTCGCCAAGCAAGCAGCAGCTGCCGCCTCCTCCAACTCGTGGCAATGCGCTGCATCTCTTCATCGGTGGTGTCACGGGTGAGGCTCTTCGCTTTCGTCGGGCGGATTGGCACTTCTTCCAGGCTGTCGAAGAACTGCTGCACGACGTCATCGGTAGGCTCTTGCCATGTTGGAACGATTCCATGGGAATCACACAACGGCATCATCGCACGGATGCGATCGAGCGAAGAGTTGTTGCATAAAGGAACGACTCCCCATGGCAACATGAACCACTCGGGGTGGTCGTGGTCGTGCTTGAACAGCTCCAAGAAGATCGCATCCAGCTCCAAGACGGTGAAATTCCAGTTGAGGCCCGGCGCAGCCTCATGATGTCCGCCGATTTTGGAACTCCCGAGCATGTCTCCTCCTCTCTCGCAAGGGAGCGCGCGGCGGCGAAGGAAATCTGCGCCAACGGCGCCTCGAAGGAGTCCGCATGCCCGAGGCGCAAGATCCGGTCACAACAATCTTCAACCTAGCATCTTCCAGCGCCAAGTTGCTCCAATCGTTGCCGCAAGACTATTGGAGTTTGGCGCTGGGCGTGAAGGGCTGCGGGTTCTCCTCAATGATCCAACACCAATCGGCTCTCCACTCCTCCCACTTGCTGCGGAGCTCTCCTTCCAGATAGGCTTCTTTCTTGCCGATCCGGAGATCCAAGCAATCCCTCCGACAAGTGGCTCTCTCTCTCGGCGGGGCATGAAGAAGTGGCGGAAGAGTGCTACGCTTGATGGATTCCGACAAAGTTTTCGCAAAGGTGTGCGAAAACTGCCATGGTCGAGACAGCATTGGGGTGAAATCAAGGAGGCGAAGCCCGTGAGGTATTCATGATATCGCAGAAGAATTAGAAAAGGCGGCAGAGCCCATAATAGAAGAAGAGCGCCAAGAAGGGGTACCCGCCGAAACCAACTCGATGCGGCGGGTGAGAGTACCCTCGGCGCGGATGCGCCGCGCCTCCGTCGACGAGAAGAGGTAGTAGCCTTCCTCAGCTCCTTTGCGCCGAGCTGGGGTCAAGGTGGCCCGCTCCTTCGCAGCTCATGAGCCGCTGCGCCGGCCGACTTCACGCCCTTCCCTTGTCGGCTTTGAGCCATGGCGGAGGTGGTGGAGGAGACCAACGGCGTTGATGGCGCTGGTGGCGATGGGGGCGGAGCGCCGCTCTCTTCGAACTAGAGAAGAAGGGGAGTGGCGGTGGTTTTGAGATGGGACAGAAATGGCGAGGTGGGCGACCTGCCCTGTTTCCCCTGTTTATAAGGAGGGAGAGGGGCGGACGCCCGCTTCCAATAAAGAAACCCCACGATCTCCCCACGACGCCACACGATCGACGCGTGCTGTTAAGTGGGGACGTGGTGGGTCCGGAGCGAGTAACGGCGTGATCTAGGCCGCGCGTGCCCGTGCACTATTTTGGGCCTGGCCCAACAGAGCTCGGCGCCGTGTATGGCCTAGGCCCGGGGGCTCCAGTCGGTGTACTAGAGTAGGGGTACCCTAGTATCCCGAACTCGTGCACGGGCAGTTGCAGCACCCCACGGCAGGGTTTGCCTAGTGACCGCCAAGGTCCTCCGCGGTTCCTTTGGAGCCATTCAAGAACAAAGTATTCAAGTCAAAGAGTCAAGGCCCCGGCAAGAGGAGCTTGCCGGGAAGGTCACTCAAGGCACTCAGAAGACAAGACCCCGGCAAGAGGAGCTTGTCGGGAAGGCTCGGTGAGCGACAAGCTTCCGGGCGCGACAAGGATTCAGCCGCGGCAAGGCGCTTGTCACGGCAGGCAACCACTCTTTATCTCCGCTCCAGCTCATCCGCCAACGTGTCGCCATGGGGCTATTCCAGGCGCACGTGTCAAGAGGCTGTGCAGCCAGCGAAGAGCAGCGGTAAGCGGCGCTGACAAGAATGCCATCGTGGCAAGCGGTGGCGCTCCTGACGGTCCCTGTTGCACTGTTTAGGCGACATGGACGGGCATTTAATGCTTTTGTCCCTTGCCGTCAGAGTTAGGTAGAATACACTGTACAAAGTAGCTGTACCAACCGCAAGTCTTTTTCCCTTTTTTCCCTCAACTACGTTGCCACCTGTTGGTGACCCCTTGAGCCTATAAAAGGAGGCCCATGCGCAACGTAGAGGGGGTTCGACTCATTCGAAACCAGAGATACTCAAGCTAGGTTTTGTAGCTCTCATTGCTCCCTAGCAAGAACACAATACAATCAGACAAGCAGCAGTAGGAGTATTATCTCTCCGGAGAGCTCCGATGCTGGGTAAATTGCTCGTGTGCTTCGCCTCGATCTGCTCTTCGTGCAATCTCCGCCTCCCACCGAACCGAAAGGGGTCCGGTCCGCCGGCCCCCATAGGTGTTCGTGGGTACGATCAGCTTCCTCGACACTATCGTTACTTGCTCGTTACAAATTACCTTGCTATGAAACCACTCCGTTACTTACAATTTCAGCACTTGCAGACATTACCTTGCTGAAAACCACTTGTCATTTCCTTCTGATCCTCGTTGGGTTCGACACTCTTACTTATAGAAAAGAGCTACAATTGATCCCCTATACTTGTGGGTCATCAACATACCAACAAGCAACCAAGTCTTCCAAAATATCAACGCTAAAATAAGTTATCCCTAGCCCATCATGATCAATCATTGATCCATTCATGAAACACACCCGCATATTAGCTACACCCAATGCTCAAGTACGATCATAGTGCCCACTAGTTGGTTCTTTATAAGAGAAGATGGAGACTCAAATTAAAAATAAAAATTGCATAAAGTAAAAGAAAGGCCCTTCGCGGAGGGAAGTAGGGATTTGAAGAGGTGCTAGAGCTCAAAGCGAAAAACACAGAGATAAAAACATTTTGGGAGGCATGCTTTTCCTGTCAACGAGAACGATCGAGTAGTTCTCAATACTTTCCATGCTAGATATATCATAGGCGGTTCCCAAACAGAAATTAAAGTTTATTCCTTTTTCAACCATACTTTCACTTTCCATGGCTAACCGTATCCACGGGTGCCTTCCATACCAACACTTTCCAATGAATTTATTATTTGATAACATAAAGTAAATTCATTTTTCATTTCGGGACTGGGCATCCCTAATACCTTTGCCTTACTCTCGTGCAATGACAAGTGAATAAACACTTATCGTGAGAATAACATATCTAGCATGGAAATATGTTAGCTACCCCCTACAGGTTCATGAGCGGTACGAGCACAAAAGAGAAGTTTATTTTGAAAATTAGAGATGACACATGCAAATTTGCTTAGAACGGAAAATAAATACAACATATAGGTAGATATGGTGGACTCATGTGGCAAAACTAGTTTAAAGGATTTTGGATGCACAAGTAGTGATCATACTTAGTGCAAAATGAAGGCTAGCAAAAGATTGAGAAGTGACCAACTACGAAACGAATAATCTCATAAGCGAGCATTGAGAAAAATTAACACCGAATAATGCACACAAGTAGGATGCAATTTCATTGCACAACTATTGACTTTCGTGCTTGCATAGGGAATCACAAACCTTAACACCAATATTCTTACTAAAGCATAATTACTCATCAACATGACTCACATATCACATCATCATATCTCAAAACTATTACAAGTAATCAAGTTTATTCTATCCAATGATCTTGATGAAAGTTTTTATTATATCCTTCTTGGATATCTATCACTTTGGAACTAATTTTCATGTGTTGCTTTTGATAAGCTCAAAAAAATATAAGTGAAGATCATGAGCATAATGTTTCTTTATCTCAAATTAATTTAAGTGAAGCAAGAGAGAATTTCTTAAAAAAATTACTAACTCTCAAATAAATCTAAGTGAAGCAAGAGAGCACTTCTTCAAAAATACTAAAGCACACCGTGCTCAAAAAGATATAAGTGAAGCACTAGAGCAATTCCATAGCTCATAAAGATTTAAGTGAAGCATAGAGAGCAACTTTAACAAGTCATGGCATAATTTTGGCTCTCTCAAACAAGTGTGTCCAGCAAGGATTCATGACTTAAAACAAAAAGCAAAACAAGAAAAGACTCATATCATACAAGACGCTCCAAGCAAAACTCATAGTATGTGACGAATAAAAATATAACTTCGATTTAAATACCGATGGTCGTTAGAAGAATGAGGGGGTGCCACTTGGGGCATCCCCAAGCTTAGTTGCTTGCTTATCTTTGGATAATAGCTTGGTATGCCATGGGCATCCCCAAGCTTAGGCTCTTCTTACTCAGGGCCGTCTCCAGAAATTCGAGGCCCCGGGACGAAAATAAAAAAAGGGCCTAAAATTATTTCAAAATTTTCATATGATAGAACTAATAAAACCAAAGCATATTCTCACTTTATTAACACTTATCAGTAACAAACTTAATTCCATACTACTCCTAACTTGGCTTTGCTGAAAAATAAATTCACGACTAAGATTCCATGGACAAAATCTTCATCCTAATTCGGTCCCTATCAACCTAACTTATTACCAGCCTGGAGTACCAATATCTAGCCATGTGGACGAATAGTATTAACCTACTCATCTACTCCTAACTTAGCATCGGGGAGATCAAGCTTAATCAAGTACCAGTAATCAAAGAGAGGGATGGGCTTAAGAAGATGAGTCATTTATACCTACTAGTAGACTAGTGGTGGAGGACTGGGGCAGCCATGGAGGGGGAGACGACGATCTGCGATCGCCGATCGGTGGTAGGCTGTAGGCAGTCAGCAAACGATGGCGTCCTAGGCAATTGGTGGAAGCAAACTGATCAGCGTGTTGTGTTTAGGGTTAGCGATCGATGATGGAAACATGCCTTATCGATAGATGTACAAGGAGGACTCGTGGGCTGGTTTTGCTGCTAAGTGGGCTCTCTGTACGCTTTTCTTAGGCCTTTGATGGTGGATTATAAATCATCTAAACCTAATACCTGGTATTTTGGGGGGCCCTGTGCTGTCGCCCACTTTGGCCCCCTCCATCGATGGGGCTGTTCTTACTCCTTATTCCTTCATCCATCGTACCATCACCCAGAACTTGAAAACTTCAATCACACAAAACTCAACAAAACCTTCATGAGATCCGTTAGTATAAGAAAGCAAATCACTACTATAAGTACTGTTGCAACCCATTCATATTTTATTCTTGCATTATTTTGCTCAATCAAAGTAGACACAAGCATATCATTGAAATCAATAGGATCACTTTTACTAGCAACCAATTTCATAAGAGCATCAACTTTGCACTCAAAGAAGAAATTTCTTCAACTGAATTAACTTTTTTACTAGTAGGAGCTCTTTCAGTATGCCATTGTGAATAATTTGCCATGATATTATCAAACAATTTGGTGGCTTCACCCAAAGTAATTTCCATAAAAGTACCACCCATGGCGGAATCTAAAAGATTACGAGAAACAAAATTCTACCCCGCATAAAAAATTTGTATGATCATCCAAAGATTTAACCCATGAGTTGGGCAATTCCTTAGCATAATTTTCATCCTTTCCCAAGGTTGTGCAACATGCTCATGCTCATGTTGCTTGAAATTCATGATCTGGGTTCTAAGGGAAATAATTTTTGCGGGCGGAAAATGCTTAGTGATAAAAGAATCTTTGCACTTATTCCAAGAATCGATACTATTGCGAGGCAAAGAAGAAACCCAAATTTTTGCATGATACTGCAAAGAAAATGGAAATAATTTCATCATCACAACATCATTGTCCACATCTTTTTTATTTTGCATATCGCATAATTCCACAAATGTGTTAATATGAGACGCACATCCTCAACAGGAGTGCCGGAAAATTGATCTTTCATAACAAGATTCAGCAAAGTAGTATTAATATCACAAGATTCCGCACTAGTGGTGGGAGCAATCAGAGTGCCAATAAAATCATTGTTGTTGCTATTTGAGAAATCACACAACTTGGTGTTCTCTTGAGTCATTGCGACTACCCAACAAGTTTGCACTCAAAAATAGATCCGGCAAGAAAACGATGAACGAAAAAGAGGGCGAATAAAACGGCAATTTTTTGTGAAGTGGGGGAGAGGACAACGAGAGGAAAATGGCAAATAATGTAAATTGCAAGGAGATGAGATTTGTGATTAGGAACCTGGTAGATGTTGATGATGTCTCCCCGGCAACGGCGCCAGAAATTCCTTTTGATGTCTGCTAGACTACGTCGGTATTTCCCCAAAGAGGAAGGGATGATGCAGCACAGTGATGGTAGTTATTTCCCTCAGTGATGAGACCAAGGTTATCGAACCAGTAGGAGAACCAAGCAACACTACATAAACAACACTTGCACACAAATAAAAAATACTCGCAACCCGACGTGTTAAAGGGGTTGTCAATCCCTTTCGGGTAACAGTGCTAGAAATTGGCAAACAGACGTGAGAAAGTTGTAATAATTTGATAAATAGATCTCGCGGGAACGCGAGATAAAATAAATTGCAGCAAGGTATTTTTGTATTTTTGGTTTAATATATCTAAAAATAAAATGAAATAGATCGCAAAGGCAAATATAATGAGAAAGAGACCCGGGGGCCGTAGATTTCACTAATGGCTTCTCTCGAGAAAAATAGCAAACGGTGGGTAAACGAATTACTGTTGGGCAATTGATAGAACTTCAAATAATCATGATGATATCTAGGCAATCATCATTATATAGGCATCATGTCCAAGATTTGTAGACCGACTTCTGCCTGCATCTACTACTATTACTCCACACATCGACCGCTATCCAGCATGAATCTAGTGTAGTAAGTTCATGGAGAAACATGAGTAATGCAATAAGAATGATGACATGATGTAGACAAGATCTATTTATGTAGAAATATACCCCATCTTGTTATCCTTAATAGCAACGATACATACGTGCATGTTCCCCTTCTGTCGCTGGGATCAAGCACCATAAGATCGAACCCATCACAAAGCACCTCTTCCGATTGCAAGATAAATAGATCAAGTTTGCCAAACAAAACCCAAATATCGAAAAAGTAATACGAGGCTATAAACAATCATGCATATACGAGATCAAAGAAGACTCAAATAACTTCCATGGATAAAAAGATAGATCTGATCATAAAGTCAAAGTTCATCCGATCCCAACAAACACACCGCAAAAAGAGTTGCATCATATGGATCTCCAAGAGACCATTGTATTGAGAATCAAGAGAGAGAGAGAGAGAGAGAGGAGAGAGAGAGAGAGAGAGAGAGAGGGAGAGGAAGCCATCTAGCTACTAACTACGAACCTGTAGGTCTACAACGAACTAGTCACACATCATCAGAGAGGCACCAATGGACATGAACCCCTCCGTGATGGTCTCTAGATTGGATCTGGTGGTTATTGAACTTGCGGCGACTAGAATTGATTTTCGTTGACTCCCCTAGTGTTTCTGGAATTTTGGGGTATTTATAAATAGGCAGTTCCGGAGGCACCCGAGGTGGGCACAACCCACCAGGGCGCGCATGGGCCTCCAGGCGCACCCTGGTGGGTTGTGCTCCCCTCAGAGCACCCCCAGGTGCTTCTTCAGCCCACTGGATGTCTTCTGGTCCATAAAAAATCCACAAAAAGTTTTGCTGCGTTTGGACTCCGTTTGGTATTGATTTCTAGCGATGTAAAAAACATGCAAAAAACAACAACTGGCACTTGGCACTATGTCAATAGGTTAGTACCAAAAAATGATATAAAATGACTATAAAATGATTATAAAACATCCAAGAATGATAATATAATAGCATGGAACAATAAAAAATTATAGATATGTTGGAGACGTATCAGGGTGGTGCTGGCCAAGCACCCCGACCTGCATCTACCTGAACCTCCTCTTCACCATCTGCTTGTTGGTCATTCTGATTCCCATTGTGAGGCGCCGCATTTTGCACTAACCAATTGTGCACTTGCTGTTGGTAGAGTTGCTCTGCAGTGAGGTCAGGACCAAACTGCGGGTGTGGATTACCATCTGGTGGCGGTGGTTCTTCTCCAGCAGGGGGAACTTTCGACAGCAAGGCATTCCATTCATTGCTACACAAGATTTCACCGACATGGTCCATAAATCACGAGCACCACCAAGTTGCCAAACAACAAAACTTTCCGGGATCAATCTCATATGAATGACACAGGATCGGATCAAAGTGTACCATCTGTCCTGTCTGGGATTGTACCATGAAACTAGAGAGCCAAAACCACCTAGCAATTTGTTGATGTAGTACTCAGTTTGATAATCATATGGAAACCCAAAGTACATCAGCCAAAGTTCAGGCCCATAGGTGGTGGAGCGAAGGTTTAGAGCAGCATTATGTGGCACAAACGTGATGATCAGATCCTCGTCCTCAAGTTCTAAAGGAGTATTGACAGCAGTATCTCTCATGAACACATCCACAAACCCAAACAGACCAATGCCAAACGGATGGTCACTAGACTCTGTGGTGAATAGCTGGGATTGTACCATGAAACTAGAGAGCCAAAACCACCTAGTGATTTGTTGATGTAGTAGTCAGTTTGATAATCATATGGAAACCCAAAGTACATCAGCCAAATTTCAGGCCCATAGGTGGGGGAGCAACGGTTCAGAGCAGCATTATGTGGCACAAACGCAATGAGCAGATCCTCATCCTCAAGTTCTAAAGGAGTATTGACAGCAGTATCTCTCATGAACACATCCACATGTATTTAAGTTATCGGTCAATACAATTTTGGCATGGATAATAAACATTTACCATGAACTAGGAAATATGATAAAAACATCTTTATTATTGCCTCTAGGGCATATTTTCAACAGTATCCCACTTGCACTAGAGTCAATAATCTGGTTTACATTATAATGAATCTAACACCCATAGAGTTTTGGTGTTGATCAAGTTTTGCTCGTGGAAGAGGTTTAGCCAACGGGTTTGCAACATTCAGATCCGTATGTACTTTGCAAATCTCTATATCTCCTTCCTTGATGTAATCATGGATGGATTTGAAGCGGCGTTGATATGTTTGGTCTTCTTGTGAAACCTGGGCTCCTTGGCAATGGAAATGGTGCTAGTGTTGTCACAATAGTTTGTCATGGGATCCAATGCATTAGGAACCACTCCTAGATCGGACATCAACATCTTCATCTAGAATCCTTCTTGAGCCGCTTCTGAAGTAGCTATATATTCTGCTTCACATGTAGATGCTGCTACCACGCTCTTCTTGGAGCTACTCCAACTGAGTGCTTCACCATTGAAAACAAATACGTATCCGGTTTGCGACTTTGAGTCATCCGGATCAGTGTCAAAGCTAGCATCGGCGTAACCCTTTACGACGAGCTCTTTATCACCTCCATAAACAAGAAACATTTACTTTAGGTACTTAAGGATATTTTTAACCGTTGTCCAGTGTTCCACTCCTGGATCACTCTGGTACCTACCAACTATACTTATGGCAAGGCACACATCACGTCTAGTGCACAAAATGACAAACATGATAGAGCCTATGGTTGAGGCATAGGGGACGACCTTCATGTTTTCTCTATCTTTTTCCGTAACTGGGCATTGAGTCTTACTCAACTTCACACGTTGCAACACACGCAAGAACCCCTTCTTCGACTGGTCCATTTTGAACTTCATCAAAATCTTGTCAAGGCATGTACTCTGTGAACGTCCTATTAGGTGTCTTGATATATCTTTATGGATCTTGATGTCCAATATGTAAGCAGCTCCGCCGAGGTCTTTCAATGAAAAACTCTTGTTCGAATAACCCTTTATGCTTTTCAGAAATTATATATCATCTCCAATCAATAATATGTCATCCACATACATTACTAGAAATGCTACAGAGGTCCCACTCACTTTCTTGTAAATACAAACTTCTCCATAAGCTTGGATAAATCCAAAAGCTTTAATCACCTCATCAAAACAAATATTCCAACTCCGAGATGCTTGCACCAGTCCATAAATGGATCACAGGAGCTAGCATACCTTATTAGCATCCTCGGGATTGACAAAACCTTCGGGTTGCATCATATACAAATCTTCCTTAAGGAACCCATTAAGGAACATAGTTTTGACTCCATTTGCCAGATTTCATAATCGAAAAATGCAGCAACTGCTAACACAATCCTAACAGACTTCAGGGTCGCTATGGGTGAGAATGTCTCATTGTAGTCAACCCCTTGAACTTGTCGAAAACCCTTTGTGATAAGTTGAGCTTTAGAGACGGTGATATTAATTACCATCAATGCTTGTCTTATTCTTAAAGATCCATTGTTTTCTCAATGGCCTTAAGGTCATCAGGTAAGTCCACCAAAGTCCATACACTAATGCAGGAAGGTTCTAAGATGACTCATGTATAGGAGAACAATCGACCAAACTGTGTGTGATGCATGAATCACAAATGGTATGGTAATAAAATCATCACCAATATAAATGGACTGTGTGGAATAGTTGATCCATCAAGCACGATTCAGAAAAGAGTTGCATGTGTGAGACGGGGCATATAGTTGATCCATACGAACTATTCGCGATGAACCAAAACAACAGAAATGGTTAGCCAGATCAAGGTGTGTGCGATAGAAGGCATACAGGTCACTCGGACAAACTTGCGATGATCCAAATAACACTAAAGATTCAACTTAACAAGATGTGTGTGATACCCGACAAACAGGTCAGTAATCAGAATTGTGTGGGAGGACCAATAATAACATAGACGATTCCTTCTAATAAGTTGTGTGTGTTGTGGGCAAACGCTTGTTGCTATACAATTATCAATGATTAATGAAATCATCACCGACGAGTTTCATAGTTTAATCCGTGTGCGATGTGATTTGCTCAGTCTACACAATATCTATGCTCTATCTATAGAAGTACAACATATATACTTATAAGAAAAAGATTTCATAACCAAATTAAACATCCAATTACATAAGTGAATACACATAACATTTGCACACACCTCAATAAAAATTACATGAATACTAAGCTAGGATAAATGGTCATCTAATCATCTACTTCTTATGACGCTTGCCGCCACTGCTCTGCTGGCTCAATCCCTTGCCTGGGGCAGGACAAAGGCACTTCCTCATGTCAAAGATCCACCTGTACATCTTACATCTTGTGTACGCGTCCTTGGCCCCATACTTGACGTGTTCTTCATCCAATCTCTGCACCCAGGCCTTGTGCCAGACAGCCTTGTTCTTGTTGCACTCATCCTTCACGTCTTTGTGGTAGGGGTCGATGCTGGCCATGACGAGATCAACTAGGGAGTCCTTATGCTTAATGTTGCCCCAGGCCCTGTACTAGCCTTGGATGTCGACAAGCTTCTAGCAGGCCAAACCCAAAATCTTGAGCACCTTTAGATTGCTTATGGTGTCCACCATAGCGAACCTATAGTCGGGACTATTGATAAACTTGGTGGAAAGCTCGCAAGGCCTTGTGGATAGGGAGTAGTGGTAGACGAGGACGTGATGGCGCACACACGACTAGGCGATGGCAACCTTCTGATCACAACCGGTACGAGGTCGAAGCCGACCACTTGGTACTCGTCCTCAGCAAGTAATTACTCCATAGTGTTGATGGAGCTCTCCACCCAGACTGGCTCATTGGTGTAGACCACCGAGAGGTCCGCCTCTATGTGATGGACTGGCTCGTCGTCAGCCGCTGGGAGCGCCATTGGAGCCTCTAGCTAGATATCGTTTCTGTATGTATCGTCGTGGGAGTGCTTATTATGTTATGGGGCGCAAGAGGTTAATGTAAATGGCCGCGGGAATAAATGGAGAGCGGACGGCCTGGAATCTTGGAATGTCTGCATGGTAGTTTTTGCAGTGCGTAACTGCACCGTGGCGCCACGCCAGGCATAACCGCATGCATATGGCACCCTGAATGTACATGATCATGTGCCCGCCCCTACCGCTGGCAGTGCATGCCGAGGGACACGAGAAAAGCACGTCGCGGCTGCCTCAACCACGAGCAACCACACGGATAGAGTAGTTGAACACGTAGGGAATGGCTGTCTACAAGCCGGTCGGCGATTGCGAGCAGGTGGCGTCTAGGGAAATGACGTTTCTTTCACATCACACCATGGGCGAACAATCATTCATGACGCTGCGTAGAAAACGACTGTTTGCTAGTTAAGTAAATCGCAAATGTTTTTTATTATTAACTATATGTGTACGATTAATTATTTCGCCCTTCTCTTGCACATCTTGTCACCGCGTTGCTACCGGAGGATTCGAGTGCAAGCTTGAGCACTACACTGGCGCTTCGTTTGGCCACACGTCGGCTCATAGAGGCGCCAATGAATCATCATTAGCCCATTCCCGTGCAACCATGCAGGTTCTCGCGCACAACCGCGCAAGCTTCCTACACGGCTCGTTGAAATCCCTGAAACCCCGATGCTCACGGGCCTGCTATATACACCCTCACCGCCGGGGACTCTGCATCGCATTTTTTCCTTCCGTCCCCGTAGGTTATCTTGTCTGCTTCTCCAACAATAGCCAATGGCACTAGTCCGTCGTCGTCGCTGTCACATCCTAGCTAGTCCATGCATTAGAGTGTTGCATCATGTCTACCTTTCATCAAAAATCTGAATTGGGGAGGACAGAACCCCCAGAACCCCTCTAAATCCAACTAAGATTTACTAAAAATATTTTCAATGAACCTGAATTGCCCTTCTAAAAAGTTCACCCTCTTTGTCTTGGGTTAGAACCTCTGGCAAAATTGGTGCACAATTTTCTAGGTCAACAGAAGGTCATTGAATTAAATCATATGTAAATTGCATTTGGGCATTTAAATGCTAGTAAATATTTTGAATGCTCAAATAATTCTGAAAATAAGTGTGGGCTGTTGGAGATTTTCTAAACAGAGCCTCTGATTATTTTCAGGATTTTTAGAAGTGCCTAACTATTTTTAATAAGTCCACAAACTTACAGAATAATAGAAAAGGAAAAACCAAAGTAAGCAAAGGCTTACCTGGCGCCCATCTGGCAAGCCCACCTGCCGGCCCAGCCCAGCCACCGCCTCGGTGAGCTGCTTGGCTTGGCCAGCAGGCAGCCAGTGCTCGACGGCGGCACCAGTAGCGCCACGCAGATTGCTCGCCGCCTGCCTCCTCCTCTCACAGATCTGCCGCCTGGTCGGTCGCCCACTCCTCCCCCGAGCTCGCAGACACGCTCTCTCCTCCCCAGCTCCTCTCCCTCGCTCGCCCGCACCATGGCTGACGCTGCCGCGCCCGCGCCATCGTGAAACCCGTGCTCTCCGTCGTCCCCGCGCCGCGCCACCGTGTCCAGGAGCTTCGCCGCCCTCCTCTCCTTCGAGCAAGCCGAGCCCCGAGCACTCGCTTGCCTCGAAGCCGCTGCACCGACCTCGCCCGACACGGCCACCGCCGGAGATCCCTTTTGCCGTTGCCGCCGCACCAGCTCGTCCCCGACTACGTCGACTACACCACCGTGACCGCCGTGAGCTCAGCTAACTCCTCTCCCTTCTCGTTCTCGCTCTCGAGCCCTGCATCAACTCCATGGAGCTTCACCGCACGCGCCACCGCCGAGCTCGTCGTCGACGTGTCTCCGGCCAACCACCGGCCACCCAACCGTGTCTAACACACTCACCGCTTCGCGAGGAGCCCAACACACCACTCCACGCGCCTCGCCATGCCCCGTAGCCACGGGTCCATCTTCACCCGACTCCGGCGACCGCCACGGTTGTCGCCGACGACGTTTCCGGCCACCCCGAGCTCAACCACCGCCACCAAACGCCGTGGCTTGTTCCCGGCTACACGTAGATGGCCTCCACCGCTCATTTGCTCGCCGGAATGCACAGACTTTGACTAGGGTGGGCCCAGGTTGACTCCCCTGAGTCAATGACAAGTGGGGCCCCCCTCTGCAAATTAACCCAGATTAGTTTTAACTAAAATTAGTTAGTTTAATTAACTGCTGACATGCGGGACCCATTGGTCAGGTTGACCTGGACGTCCCCTTTGACCACTGACGTCACCCTGACGCACTGCTGATGCAATAACTAATTTCTGGATTTATTTTTATATAGGAAATTCCAGAAATTGTTGCAAACTTCAAAAATTCATAGAATTTTATCTGTAACTCCAAATGCAAAGATTTATATATGAATTTTGATCAGAAAAATTCAATCTATCCATTGGTAATGGTTTCATGCATGACAGGACAAGTTAACCTTGCTGTTTAAGCAGAATAAAATAATGCACTAATATGGCTATGTTAAATGAACTAGCATTTGAATCTTTGATTCAAATGAGTTCATTCCTTTCTGTTCTAGCTTGCATTAGGCCAAGACACATTCATATTGCCATGTCATAGCATGCATCATATGTTGCATATCGTCATGTGTTGATTATTGTTCGTGTGTCTTTCGTGGTAGGTTTACCTCCGAGGATAACCCGAATATCCGTCTCAAGGGCGTACTTACTACCACTACATCGAGCAAGCAACCCATTGATCATTCCGATACAAACCCATGATCTCGCTTCGCTCTTGTTTACTGCATTAAGACAACGCGATTCAAACTGCTGTGTGTTGCGGTAGTTGAACCCACTTCCTTTGCATGACTGTCATTGCCACAAGAATTAGATGAAACCCACTAGTATGTGTAGGAGTTGATTGAGCCATATTTGTGTTCCCTACCATGCTATGCTTGCTATGCTTAGAGTTGTGTCAGGTCTGGCTCATCGGGATGATGAACTAGAGTGAAAGGTTGTGTCGGTAACAAGAGTGAAGTGTTGAATACGATTTGGTAAAGGTATCGATGAGAGGCCATGTAGGAGTACATGGTGGGTTGTTTCAATGAAGCCGTCCTTAAGAACTGAGATCTCTGTGTGTGATTTAAGACTCAGCTACTACCACACATTGGGATCTTTAATTGACCCTCTCGACTTATTAACCACTCTTGTCCTCTGTCCGGGAGTTGCAAAGTAGTTTCTGGTGTTTGTAGCATGCTGGGGGCCGCACGCAGCGCTGACCTTAGGGGTGGGATGTGTTGCGGTAGGCACATGGCACGGTGTACCGATTCACCCGTTTGGTGTCTCGGGAACCCTGCACACATTGTTCGGGGCCGTTAGTGGAAACCTCGGCCGGACTCCCTACGGATGGAACCCGAATAGGCGATAAACCTGGACTAGGGACTCGTGTGTTTAGTCAGGTCGTGGCCGACACCCTCGCTGGGCTTCCGCTTGAAGGTTGCCGAGTACACGTCGTGTAGCGGCGATAAGTGATGGGAGCGTGTGTGAAGAAGTACAACCCTGCAGGGTATGAAACTATTCGAATAGCCGCATCCGCGGTAAAGGACTACTTGGTCACCTATACAGTTCATAGACAAGTAAATGGATACTACTAAAAGCCTCAAGATAAGTGTGAGTACCGCGGATGGCCCTCTCGTAGGTTGACGAGAGAGGATCCACGGTGGAGTATTGCGTTGGTGATTAGTGGAGTCGTGTGCGACAAATGCTTTTCAAGTGGTGTCACGTAGGATAGCTTAGCCAAGAGTCAAAGTTGGCTTGCTGCAAATAACTGCACTACCTTCTTGAGAATGTGCATGTATAGTAGGATTCATTGTAAGACTTTTGAGTACCTCCGCACTCATGTTGCTTTAATTAATGTGTTCAGACGACAACACCGCCCTCCGATGGGTTCTATGTAGACCTTGACGCCGACGAGTGACTAGCCACCCGGTGGTGGTCCAAGACTTGTGAAGGGCCGATGTAGATAGAAGGGCTTCGTCAAGCCTTCTTTCTTTTCAAATGTCTCGTACTCAGACTAGTTTGCTTCCGCATGTGCTTGTATGTTTGTATGACTTGAGTGTCAGGTCATGTGACCCCTATCTGTATGAACATGTTATGTATGGCTCCTCGGAGCCTTTTAAATAAAGTACTTTGAGTTGTAGAGTTTTGTTGTGATGCCATGTTGTATGTACTCATATCGGGCATATTGTGTGTATGATTGAAATGCTTGGTATGAGTGGGATCCGGCAATCTAGTTGTTTATCCTTGGCATCCTCTCATATGGGGAAATGTAGTCTAATGCTTCTGAGCGATAGTAGTCCGCTTCTGACCGGTTCACGGAGTCCTGCTAGCCCAAAGACTACCGCTCTGGACACTTGATCGGCGGCATGTGTTTCACTTCGCTCTGTGGTTCATCCCTTCGGGAAATGTCACGCGGTGACATCGGAGGCCTGCCTAGCATGCTACAGCCGGGTTACCGAGTCCTGTTAGCCCAGTGCTACAGCCCGGATTCACACGTTGATGACCGACATGCTCGATGTGATTCATGTATGCATGTCCCCATGGGTTAGTGCCGCTTTGGGTTCACGACTAGCCATGTTGGCCCGGGTTCTCTGTCATGTGGATGCTAGCGATACTATCATATACGTGAGCCAAAAGGCGCAAACGGTCCCGGGCCATGGTAAGGCGACACCCGTGGGAATACCATGCGTGAGGCCGCAAAGTGATATGAGGTGTTACCGCCAGGTCGATGTGACTTGGAATCGGGTCTGACAGCGTTGGCATCGAGCGGACTGCCTGTAGGTTCGCTAAGCCAAACTGGTCGATGTCGAGTCTAGAAATGCTTTAGTTATATGTAGGGGAATTGATTGTGGGAGGTACGTAAGGCTCTTTTTACTCCTTTACCTTATGCCCTTCTCTTCTCATTCTACGTGGGTTAAGGACTAGGCTCTCTTCTCTCTATCAGGTTCACGTGTTACTAATCCGTAGTAACTTATAGGATTGTTGGTTACCAGCCTCAGTTCAGTTTCTACCATTTTTAGTATGTTATCAGTTGAACCAGAACCTTGATATGATGTTGTTGAGTGGTTTTGCAATCTGTTGTGAATGTCTCAATCTGTTCCTGAGCATTTACAGCTGTTATGCTGTCCGATTTTCCCTAGAAATTCTAATGTCTTTGCATTGTGGTTGTGCTTTCAGATGGCCACTCGTGATCAAAACCAAGTAGTTCGCCTGACCAGGTGCCTCGATGTGCCCGGTCATACGGCTATGTTAGTCCGGGTAATGATTGAGACGGGTTACCATTGGTATCCCGAATACACTGTCGAAGAGCAATTCCGAGACTTTAATCAAAGCCAATACCTCTGCACTGTCAGGATATTTCCTTCTTATCCTGGATCGACTGAGCCCCTCCACTGTTCCTATGGACTCGGGGTTACTATCGAGATGGTTGTGCAGGATGCTGCATATTCTATGATGACCATCATGCGAGTCAGGACTGGACTGCTTCAGAACACCGACTTCCGTTATATGCCAGCTTCACTCCCTGGGGCGCAAGGGTATCTTCAGGCCATCTATGCTGATTCCACTCAGGAGGACTCACTAACTCGCACCACTGCTGAGATGCTTGAGGATAAGGACCGAGAGAATCGGGCCTTGAGACTGGAGATTTTCAACACCCGTGCCGATCATTGGGCCACTTTGACTCGGTTTGCACCGGCTGTGCAAGCTGGATGTATGGATCTGAGGATCAGATCTCGTGAGATCTGCCCTACCAGACATGGCGGATTGGCGTGATGTGGGAGGCATCACCCCACCCCGTGGTCCCCGTAGGCCACCGTTTGTTGGTCCAAGATCTCATCCTAGCCCCTATGGTCCACAAGCTCCTCAGGACCGTCTGTTTTCGGATAATCACATTGAGCTTCCAGGCTATGGAGGTGACTTCTATGAGGACTACTACGGAGCTGTCTGAGTTAGTAGTAGTACCACTAGTATTGTAATAGTTGTATTTCCACCGTCCTGCATGACCTGTGGAATATGACTTAGTGTGTATCATTCCGGAAGTGTAGAAAAATAATGTATAGGAGCTTGGAATGCTTCCGATGAGATGTAACGTCCTCCACCGTAGTTGTACTCTAGCCGGGCTTGTACTAAACTATGAATGGTGTGTATGACCGTTGGTATATATATGGCAGTTTCTATATTACCATGTCATACGGATGAACATCTTTGCATTCCGTGTTATCCATTACATTCCGCACTTCCTTGCTAGAATTTTGCCATCCTTGTCTAAACCGTTGTCTTGTTTCCTAGGATGGTCAACACCCGCAATAACCCTGCTGCTCCGGAGCAGGGTGAAGCCAGCGTAGCTAGGAATGTAAATCTGCCTCAACCGCCTTCTCTGGCCGAAGTTATGATGGAGGCAGAACGAAACAAGCGTGAAACCAATCGCTTGCTGGAGCGGATTGAGCAGAATACTGCACGCCAGCCGAGGAATGACCTAGTGTCAATCAATGACTTTGTCAAGCTGTATCCACCGAAGTTTAAACACTCTGTCGAGCCTCTCGATGCGGATGACTGGCTTCGCAGCATCACCCACAAGCTACGTTCTGCCAATGTAGCCAAAGCTGATAAGGTTACCTTTGCTGCCTATCACCTCGAAGGCCCTGCTAGCCTTTGGTGGGAAAATTTTGAGGCTATGCGCCCGGTCGACCAAATCACTACCTGGGCTGAGTTCAGTGCGGCTTTCCGTGAGCATCACATTCCTGAAGGTCTCATGGATCGTAAGAGGGAAGAGTTCTGCAATTTCACCCAGGGTAGACTGCCTGTGGATGCATATAGTCGTGAGTTTGGAAATCTAGTGCGTTATGCTCCTGAAGAAGTATCCACCGACGCCAAGAAGTAGGCAAGGTTCCGCAAGGGACTTAGCCCCCAGCTTCGCCGTGATCTTCGTCTGCACGAGTGCACCTCCTTCCAGAATTTACTCAACAAGGCCATCAGTGCTGAGACGGGACAGTCTGACTTTGAAGCTTCACGCAAGCACTCCCGTGACTTTGGTTCTTCATCCGGCTCTGGATCTCAAAAGCGTCGGGTGTGGATTCCAAGCACCGCTCTGCCACCCAGATTCACTCCGAGGCCATCCTTTGAAGCGCCTCGCCCCAACCAGCAGTATGCACCGCCCAAGGCCTATGGTGGCCCCGCTGCTAATGCTGCTCCACGTCCCAATGTGATAACTTGTTTCAAGTGTGGGGAGACGGGTCACTACATCCGTGAGTGTCCCCAGAACAACCCCAACCAGATCGGAAAGTCTGTTGGCCGTGGTAAGCCAGCAGGAAAGGTGCTCCACACCAAACCAGCCACCACTGCTCGTGGCCATGTCAATTATGTCTCAGCTGAGGAGACCCATGAGGATCCCAACGTCGTTCTCGGTACGCTCCTTGTTAATTGCCATCCGGCAACTGTTCTCTTTGATACTGGAGCATCTCATTCATTTATTTCTGAGAGCTATGTTCGATTGCACAACACCACATTTTGTGATATGCACACCTCCATGGTAATTCAAACTCCTGGATCCAAGTGGCAAACCTCTAGAATCGGCCATGGAAATAATATCCTTGTCGATAGATTAGTCTTCCTTGCATCTCTAATAGCTCTCAAGTCCTCGGACATTAACATCATCTACGGTATGGACTGGATGTCAGCCCGTCATGCTAAGATTGATTGCTCTACTAGAACTGTTCAACTCACCCATCCATCGGGCAAGACAGACAATGTTTTGACCCGAGTGTCTGAGCGTCAGCTCCACTCCTTAAATGCCAACCCCCTTCCAGACCTTGAAGATATTCCGGTAGTCCGTGACTTCCCGGATGTCTTTCCAGAGGAACTGCCAGGTGTTCCACCTGATAGAGATGTCGAATTCGTGATAGACGTTGTTCCAGGAACCGTCCCAATCTCTAGAAGACCTTATAAGATGGCACCCCTAGAACTAGCCGAGCTTAAGAAACAACTTGATGAGTCCTTGCAAAAGGGTTTCATCCGTCCTAGTTATTCTCCATGGGCTTGCCCCGTCCTCTTCGTCAAGAAGAAGGATGGAACGGATCGAATGGTTGTAGATTACCGACCTGTCAATTTGGTCACTATCAAGAACAAGTATCCGCTCCCCAGGATCAACGACCTGTATGATCAACTCGCTGGATCCTCAATCTTTCCCAAAATGGATTTGAGGTTGGGCTACCATCAAATCAAAATCAAGAACGGGGACATTCCTAAAACGGCCTTTGTTACTCGTTATGCCCAATACGAGTACACCGTCATGTCCTTCGGTTTAACCAATGCTCCAGCCACCTTCTCTCGGTTAATGAACTCGATCTTCATGGAGTATTTAGATAAATTTGTCGTGGTTTACCTCGATGATATAATCATCTACTCCAAGAATGAGGAAGAACATGCCGAACATCTAAGGCAAGTATTGATGAAACTTCGAGAGCATCGCCTTTATGCCAAATTCTCTAAGTGTGAGTTTTGATTGCCAGAAGTAACCTATCTAGGCCATGTAATCTCTGGTAAGGGCATTGCTGTCAATCCCGAGCGAGTTCAAGCCGTCCTTGACTGGACTCCACCTGAATCGGTCAAGCAAGTTCGGAGTTTCCTCGGTTTAGCGAGCTATTGCTGCCGCTTCGTCGAGAATTTCTCCAAGGTTTCTAAGCCTCTAACTGAACTCCTCAAGAAAGATAAAAAGTTCGAGTGGACCCCACAGTGCGAGTTCAGCTTTCAGGAACTGAAAAGACGCCTGACATCTGCTCCCGTACTTGTTCCACCAGATTTTTCTAAGGACTTTATTATCTATTGCGGCGCCTCGCGACAAGGACTAGGTTGCATACTCATGCAAGATCGTCATGTGATTGCCTACGCTTCTCAGCAGTTGCGTCCACATGAGGATAACTATCCCACACATGATCTAGAGCTTGCAGCAGAGGTCCATGCACTCAAAACATGGCGACATTACCTTCTTGGTAATCGCTATAAATTTACACCGATCACCAAAGTCTGAAATACATCTTCACCCAACCGGATTTGAATCTCAGGCAAAGACATTGGGTCGAGTTGGTTACAGATTACGACTTAGGAATATCTTACACCCCAGGCAAAGCCAATGTCATGGCTGATGCACTAAGTCGTAAATCTTATTGTAACAACTTGATGTTACAACAAAGTCAACCGCTTCTCCACGAGGAATTTTGTAAGCTTAACCTTCACATTGTTCCTCGAGGATTTCTTTCCACCCTGGTGGTGAAACCCAACCTTACGGATCAAATCGTAACCCCCCAGCGGTATGATAGAGGAATATCTCGGATCAAGGAGAACATTGCTAGCGGAGATGCTAAGTGTTTCTCCATAGATGAGCAAGGTGTTGTCTTCTTTGAGAACCGCTTGGTGGTTCCCAAGAAACAACAGCTACGGCAATTGATCCTTAAGGAAGCCCATGAACCCCCTCTCACCATTCATCCCAGTAGTACTAAAATGTATCAAGACCTATGCCAGAGGATTTGGTGGACTAGAATGAAGAGAGAAATCGCTCAATATATTGCTAATTGCGACGTCTGTCGTCGAGTTAAAGCAGAGCATCAACGGCCTGCTGGCACCCTTCAACCTTTGGAAATTCCTGAATGGAAATGGGATAAAATCGGTATGGATTTCATTACCGGGTTTCCCAGGACCAAGAGAGGGAATAATGCTATCTTCGTTGTTGTCAATCGTCTTTCCAAAGTAGCCCACTTCCTACCCGTTCGTGAGAGAATAACTGCTAGCCAGCTAGCTGATTTGTACATCTCCCGAATAGTGTCTCTTCATGGTGTTCCATTGGAGATTAACTCAGACCGTGGAAGTCTCTTCACCTCTCGATTTTGGGTAAGTTTCCAAAATGCTATGGGAACTCGTCTCTCTTTTAGCACCGCCTTCCATGCTCAATCAAGTGGTCAAGTAGAACGAGTCAATCAAATTCTAGAGGATATGCTTCGAGCTTCTCTCATCTCTTTCGTATGAATTGGGAGAAATGCCTTCCATTCGCCGAGTTCGCTTATAACAATAGTTATCAAGCTAGCTTGGGCAAAGCTCCTTTCAAAGTTCTCTATGGACGAAAATGTCGAACGCCTCTTAACTAGTCAGAAACCGGGGAAAGACAACTCTTTGGCCCGGATATGATCCAGGAAGCAGAAGAGCAGGTTCACGTTATTCGTGAGAAATTGAAAACGGCCCAATCTCGTCAAAAGAGCCAATATGACCGCAAGCATAAGCCTATGACTTATGAAGTTGGCGAGAAGGCTTACCTTCTGGTTACTCCTTCGAAGGGAACCCATCGATTCGGTATCAAAGGCAAATTGGCTCCTCGTTACATTGGACCCTTTCACATTCTTGCCAAAAGAGGAGAAGTTGCCTACCAATTGGAACTACCTCCGCATCTTTCCATAGTTCATGATGTCTTCCACGTTTCTCAACTCAAGCGTTGCTTCTCGGATCCTATCCATGGAGTGGACCACGAAACGCTTGATCTCCAAGATAATCTCACATATCGAGAATATCCCGTTCGTATCCTTCATCAAGCCGAGCGTACCACTCGACGCCAGAATATCAAGTTTCTCAAGGTTCAATGGTCAAACCATTCCGAGCAAGAAGCTACTTGGGAAAGGGAGGATCGTCTTCGACTTGAGTACCCCACCTTCTTTCCGACGGATCCAAAATCTCGGGACGAGATTCTTTTGAGTGGGGGTGAGTTGTCACATCCTAGCTAGTCCATGCATTAGAGTGTTGCATCATGTCTACCTTTCATCAGAAATCTGATTTGGGGAGGACAGAATCCCCAGAACCCCTCTGAATCCAACTAAGGTTTACTAAAGATATTTTCAATGAACCTGAATTACCCTTCTAAAAAGTTCACCCTCTTTGTCTTGGGTTAGAACCTCTGGCAAAATTGGCGCACAATTTTCTAGGTCAACAGAAGGTCATTGAATTAAATCATATGTAAATTGCATTTGGGCATTTAAATGCTAGTAAATATTTTGAATGCTCAAATAATTCTGAAAATAAGTGTGGGTTGTTGGTGATTTTCAAATGAGCCTCGATTATTTTCAGGATTTTAGAAGTGCCTAACTATTTTTAATAAGTCCACAAACTTACAGAATAATAGAAAAGGAAAAACCAAAGTAAGCAAAGGCTTACCTGGCGCCCATCTGGCAAGCCCACCTGCCGGCCCAGCCCAGCCACCGCTCCAGTGAGCTGCTTGGCTTGGCCAGGCAGGCAGCCAGGTGCTCGACGGCGGCACCAGCGCGCGCCACGCAGCTGCTCGCCGCCCTGCCTCCTCCTCTCACCGTTCTGCCTCCCTTGGTCAGTCGCCCACTCCTCCCCCGAGCTCGCAGACACGCTCTCTCCTCCCCATCTCCTCTCCCTTGCTCGCCCGCACCATGGCCGACACTGCCGCGCCCGCGCCACCGTGAAACCCGCGCTCTCAAGCGTCCCCGCGCCGCGCCACCGTGTCCAGGAGCTTCGCCGCCCTCCTCTCCTTCGAGCAAGCCGAGCCCCGAGCGCTCGCTTGCCTCGAAGCCGCTGCACCGACCTCGCCCGACACCGCCACCGCTGGAGATCCCTTTTGCCGTCACCGCCGCACCAGCTCGTCCCCGACCGCATCGACTACACCACCGTGACCGCCGTGAGCTCAGCTAACTCCTCTCCCTTCTCGTTCTCGCTCTCGAGCCCTACGTCATCTCCATGGAGCTACACCGTACGCGCCACCGCCGAGCTCGTCGCCGACGTGTCTCCGGCCAACCACCGGCCACCCCACCGAGTCTAACACACTCACCGCTTCGCGAGGAGCCCAACACACCACTCCACGCGCCTCGCCATGCCCCGTAGCCACGGGTCCATCTTCACCCGACTCCGGCGACCGCCACGGTTGTCGCCGGCGACGTTTCCGGCCACCCCGAGCTCAACCACCGCCACCAAACGCCGCGGCTTGTTCCCAGCTACATGTAGATGGCCTCCACTGCTCATTTGGTCGCCGGAATGCACAGACTTTGACTAGGGTGGGCCCAGGTTGACTCCCCTGAGTCTATGACAAGTGGGGCCCCCATCTGCTAATTAACCCAGATTAGTTTTAACTAAAATTTGTTAGTTTAATTAACTGCTGACATGCGGGACCCACTGGTCAGGTTGACCTGGACATCCCCTTTGACCACTGACGTCACCCTGATGCACTGCTGATGCAATAACTAATTTCTGGATTTATTTTTATATAGGAAATTCCAGAAATTGTTGCAAACTTCAAAAATTCATAGAAATTAATCTGTAACTCCAAATGCAAAGATTTATATATGAATTTTGATCAGAAAAATTCAATCTATCCATTGGTAATGGTTTCATGCATGACAGAACAAGTTAACCTTGCTGTTTAAGCAGAATAAAATAATGCACTAATATGGCTATGTTAAATGAACTAGCATTTGAATCTTTGATTCAAATGAGTTCATTCCTTTCTGTTCTAGCTTGCATTAGGCCAAGACACATTCATATTGCCATGTCATAGCATGCATCATATTGTTGCATATCGTCATGTGTTGATTATGTTCGGTGTGTCTTTCGTGGTAGGTTCTGTCTCCGAGCATAACCCCGGATATCCGTCTGAAGGGAAGTACCCTACTACCACTACATCAGGCAAGCAACCCATTGATCATTCCGATACAAACCCATGATCTCGCTTTTTCTCTTGTTTACTGCATTAAGACAACGCGATTCAAACTGCTGTGTGTTGCGGTAGTTGAACCCACTTCCTTTGCATGACCTGTCATTGCCACAGTAACTAGATGAAACCCACTAGTATGTGTAGGAGTTGATTGAGCCATATTTGTGTTTCCTACCATGCTATGCTTGCTATGCTTATAGTTGTGTCAGGTCTGGCTCATCGGGATGATGAACTAGAGTGAAAGGTTGTGTCGGTAACAAGAGTGAAGTGTTGAATACGATTTGGTAAAGGTATCGATGAGAGGCCATGTAGGAGTACATGGTGGGTTGTTTCATTGAAGCCGTCCTTAAGAACTGAGATCTGTGTGTGTGATTTAAGACTCTGCTACTACCACACATTGGGATCCTTAATTGACCCTCTCGACTTATTAACCACTCTTGTCCTCTGTCCGGGAGTTGCAAAGTAGTTTCTGGTGTTTGTAGCATGCTGGGGGCCGCACGCAGCGCTGACCTTAGGGGTGGGCTGTGTTGCGGTAGGCACGTGGCACGGTGTACCGATTCGCCCGATTGGTGTCTCGGGAACCCTGCACACATCGTTCGGGGCCGTTAGTGGAAACCTCGGCCGGACTCCCTACGGATGGAACCCGAATAGGCGATAAACCTGGACTAGGGACTCGTGTGTTTAGTCAGGTCGTGGCCGACACCCTCGCTGGGCTTCCGCTTGAAGGTTGCCGAGTACACATCGTGTAGCGGCGATAAGTGATGGGAGCGTGTGTGAAGAAGTACACCCCTGCAGGGTATGAAACTATTCGAATAGCCGCGTCCGCGGTAAAGGACTACTTGGTCACCTATACAGTTCATAGACAAGTAAATGGATACTACTAAAAGCCTCAAGATAAGTGTGAGTACCACGGATGGCCCTCTCGTAGGTTGACGAGAGAGGATCCACGGTGGAGTATTGTGTTGGTGATTAGTGGACTCGTGTGCGACAAATGCTTTTCAAGTGGTGTCACGTAGGATATCTTAGCCAAGAGTCAAAGTTGGCTTGCTGCAAATAACTGCACTACCTTCTTGAGAATGTGCATGTATAGTAGGATTCTGTTGTAAGACTTGCTGAGTACCGCCGTACTCATGTTGCTTTAATTAATGTGTTCAGACGACAACACCGCCCCCTCCGATGGGTTCTATGTAGACCTTGACGTCGACGAGTGCTAGCCACCCAGGTGGTGGTCCAAGACTTGTGAAGGGCAGATGTAGATAGAAGGGCTTCGTCAAGCCTTCTTTCTTTTTAGTGTATGTACTCAGACTAGTTTGCTTCCGCATGTGCTTGTATGTTTGTATGACTTGAGTGTCGGGTCATGTGACCCCTATCTGTATGAACATGTTATGTATGGCTCCTCGGAGCCTTTTAAATAAAGTACTTTGAGTTGTAGAGTTTTGTTGTGATGCCATATTGTATGTACTCATATTGGGCATATTGTGTGTATGATTGAAATGCTTGGTATGAGTGGGATCCGACAATCTAGTTGTTTATCCTTGGCAGCCTCTCATATGGGGAAATGTAGTCTAGTGCTTCCTGAGCGATAGTAGTCCGCTATAACCCGGTTCACCGGAGTCCTGCTAGCCCAGCACTACTACTCTGGACACTTGACTGGCCGGCATGTGTTTCACTTCGTTCCTGTGTCTGTCCCTTCGTGGAAATGTCACGCGGTGACAACCGGAGTCCTGCCTAGTGTAACACCCCGGATGTAACTTTCCATATTTGTAACTCCAACTCTTGCCATTTTCGGCATTGTGATATGATATTCCCTCCGTGGTTGGGTTTTGTATTTCGTTTTGCATTTTGTTTATGTCACGCATCTCATATCATGTCATCATGTGCATCTCATTTGCATACGTGTTCGTCTCACGATTCCGAGCATTTTCCCCGTTGTCCGTTTTGCAATCCGGCACTCCTATGTCCCCCGGCGCCCCCTTTTACATTTTTCCGTGAGCGGGTACTAAACTTTCTCGGAATGGACCGAGGTTTTTCAAGTGGCCCTGGTATAGCACCGGTAGACCACCTGTCAAGTTTCGGGTCATTTGGAGCTCGTTTGGTACTCCAACGGTTATCCGCATATCCGCGAAGGCCTCTTTTAAGTTGCAGCCCAACACCCCTCCAAGACCGCCCAATAACCCATCTAATTCACTTCCATGCTCTTCGTCGTCGGATCACGATTGTGTGGGCGAAAACCGCACCTCATTTGGAGCTTCCTAGCTCCTTCTACCTATAAAAACACCTCCTCCCCCGACATCCCGGATCATTCCACCCCTAACCATAGCCCCGCTCCTCTCCCCGCCGACGGACGTGTCCGTTTGGGCCGGACACGTCCGCCGCCGCCCCGACCAACGGGAGCCGCCACGTGTCCGGGTCGCGCCCCACATCGCCGCCCGGCCGCGCCAGTTCGCGAGGCCCGCCCGGCCTGCAGTCAGTCAGCGCGCCTCCGCTCCAGCGCCCCGGCCAGCGCGCCAGCGCTGCCGCTTTTGCCAGCACTGCGTCGCCGGCTGCCGCCGCCCGCGCCGCCGCCGCCGCCGCAAATCCCATGGCGCCTCGGCCTCCGCCCGTCGGCCACCTCCGCCGCCTCGGCCCCAGGCGATCGCCGCCCGGCGCCGCCCGGCCTCTCCTCCCTCCTCGGCGCCCTCTCCCACTACGGCGTCGCCTCGGCTTCGCACGAGCCGGATCTCCAGATCCACGAAGGGTTGACTTTCCCCTCCCCCGAAATCCTCTAAGTCATATTTCTGCAGATATTTTGTTGCATTTTCATAGCACCATAACTCTGTATCCGTGGATCCGTTTCGGGCGTATAGCATACCGAAATGTTCGCCTCGATGAGTACATAATTTCATATCATTGCATCATTTTCGTTTGAGCTCATCTTGATGCCCGAAATGCTGTTGGAAGAGGGCTATGTGATGTTAGTTTCAGATTCTTATCAGAACATGCACTTTTGTCATTTTTGCCATGATTGATGTGTGCACCCTATGAACTTGAGTCCTACATCTGTTTTGTAATATGCCATGCCATATTTACAGGGGGTGTATGCCATGTATTTTTGTGATCTCTGTGGTGACTAGCACAAGCATGCAAACTAGGCTTCATGATGTTGCTGATTTCAGCCCCTGTTTTGCTGATATTTTTATGCCATGTTAACTTGATGCTACAGAGAGTTCCATGCATATTTTGAGATACTTAAGTAAGGATGTTTTGAACATATGGTTATGCTCTATCCATCCATGCCCTTGTTTGCAATTATGGAGTGCCATAGCTTTAGTCAATCGAGCTCTACTTTTGCTATAAAATGTTTGCTGGCAGATTGTTTACATGTTATTCAATTTTGCCAAGGTTGTTGTAGTTGATCCGTGAATGCTATGATGTTGTTCTTGCCATGTATAGCTTCTATGCCATGTCTTCTTGATGGATGTATGCTTAGTTTATCATGTAATGCTCTGTAGTGAGTGCATCGAGCTCGCGAAGATGCCTACATAATTCTGTCAATGTCATGCCCTGCTTGCTTGAATCATAACTAAACTTGCTATATTGACATGGGTGCTATTACATTTTCTGATCACTTTTGGCTCATGGTCAGTAAGGGACTTTTGTTCTATGCTTTGAGTAGATTCCTTCCATGCCTTGTTTTGCTATTATAAGTTCCTGTAGCATGTTGTTTGCTTGCTCTGAACATTGCTTCCTGATGCTGATTCTGCCATGTTCAGTATTTTCTTCTAAGTCTATGAAGCTGATATATTTTGCACTTTTGCCATGCTTTTTTGGACCTGTTAATTTGGGAATTAGCCGTAGCTCAGTGTTCATCTTTTGTCAAGCATCTTGACTAGATCACTGGCACATGCTTTGTTGGTACGTTTGGGTGCAGTAGCTTAATTTCTTGTTGCTTGCTATGTGGCATCATGATGTTAATGGCAGATTTGTGCCATTCTTGTTTTGCTTGTCATTTGCAAACCGTGCATCCGATTCCGGTGATCTTTATATCGATTTCAACCGAAATCATCTCACCTTTCCAGCGGCATACTTGGTTTGCCAAGTTGATGTCTGGTTCATCATTTTCCTTCCGGAGCACGCATATGCATTGCATCTCACATCTCGCATATCATGCCATGTATTGCTTCATGTTGTTTGTGCATCGCCCGTGATTTATTGTGGTTCCATTGTTTGTGTTCTTGCTTTGGGTAGAGCCGGGAGACAAGTACGTGAACGAGGAACCTGTTGAGAACGCTTACGAGGATCAAGCTTTCGACAACTCTGAGAACCTTGCAGGCAAGATGACCATACCCTCGAAATCACTTCTATCTTTGCTTGCTAGATGCTCGCTTTTTTGCTATGCCTATGCTACGATGCCTATCACTTGCTTATCATGCCACCCATATTGCCATGTCAAACCTCTAACCATCCTTTCCTAGCAAACCGTTGTTTGGCTATGTTACCGCTTTGCTCAGCCCTTCTTATAGCGTTGCTAGTTGCAGGTGAAGATGAAGTTTGTTCCTTGTTGGAACATGGAGATGTTTTTCCTTGTTGGAACATGTTTACTTGTTGGTATATCAGAATATCTATTGTTTAATTAATGCATCTATATACTTGGTAACGGGTGGTAGACTTGGCCTTATGCCTGGTGTTTTGTTCCACTCTTGCTGCCCTAGTTTCCGTCATACCGGTGTTATGTTCCTTGATTTCGCGTTCCTTACACGGTTGGGTGATTTATGGGACCCCCTTGACAGTTCGCTTTGAATAAGACTCCTCCAGCAAGGCCCAACATTGGTTTTACCATTTGCCACCTAAGCCTTTTTCCCCCGGGTTTTCGCGAGCCCGAGGGTCATCTTTATTTTAACCCCCCCCCCGGACCAGTGCTCCTTCGAGTGCTAGGCCGAACCGAGCAGCCTGCGGGGCCACCACGGGGAAACTCGAGGCTTGGTTTTACTCGTAGCTTGACTTATCCGGATGTGCCCTGAGAACGAGATATGTGCAGCTCCTATCGCGATTTGTCGTCACAATCGGGCGGCTTTGCTGGTCTTGTTTTATTGCTGTCGAAATGTCTTGTAGTCCGGGATTCCGAGACTGATCGGGTCTTCCCGGTAAAAGGAATATCCTTCGTTGACCGTGAGATCTTATAATGGGCTAAGTTGGGACACCCCGCAGGTATTATCTTTCAAAGCCGTGCCGCGGTTATGAGGCAGATGGGAATTTGTTAATGTCCGGTTGTAGAAAACCCGAAGTTGACCTTAATTAATACACATCAACCGCGTGTGTAACCGTGATGGTCTCTTCTCGGCGGAGTCCGGGAAGTGAACACGGTGTTGGAGTTATGTTTGACGTAAGTAGTTCAGGATCACTTCTTGATCGCTACTAGCTTCACGACCGTGCCTTGCTTCTCTTCTCGCTCTCTTTTGCGAATGTAGCCACCATATATGCTAGTCGCTTGCTGCAGCTCCACCTCACAACTCTGTCCTTCCTATAAGCTTAAATAGTCTTGATCTCGCGGGTGTGAGATTGCTGAGTCCCCGTGACTCACAGATTCTACCAAAATAGTTGCAGGTGCCGACGATGCCAGTGCAGATGACGCAACCGAGCTCAAGTGGGAGTTTGACGAGGAACGTGGTCGTTACTATGTGTCTTTTCCTGATGATCAGTAGTGGAGCCCAGTTGGGACGATCGGGGATCTGTGTAGCATTTGGGGTAGTCTTCTTTCATTTTGGTTCCGTAGTTGGACCTTGAGTGTAATCTGGATGATGGATGTTTATTTATGTATTGTGTGAAGTGGCGACTGTAAGCCAACTATGTATCTCTTTCCCTTATGTATTACATGGGTTGTGTGAAGATTACCTCACTTGCGACATTGCTTTCAATGCGGTTATGCCTCTAAGTCGTGCTTCGACACGTGGGAGATATAGCCGCATCGAGGGCGTTACAAGTTGGTATCAGAGCCATCCCCGACTTAGGAGCCCCCTGCTTGATTGTTTGCTGTCGTTGTTGAGTCTAGAACAAAATGTTTTGAGTCTTAGGATTATATATATCGGGGAGTAGGATTCTTTTTACTCCCCAGTCCCTTCGTCGCTCTGGTGAGGTCTCCTCACGTAGAAGTTTTGACTCTCCTCTCCTCAAATTTCACTAAAAAAAATTTTAGGATCACGCGGGTATCTTGGAATCGTTCCGATGGTTTTGTGACGAGAACATTGTTCTTGGTGCCTCCTGACATTTAGGGGTTGTGGTAGTGTCCCGGGGAGTTGAGCTCCGAGGTGTTGTCGTCACAATTTTATCGTTGCAGTTCTGGAATACCTGAGCTTTGCCGACATCGAAAATCTCTTTTGTACAGTTGTTGGTGAGATAACCCCGATAACCCAGTACTAGGGCGAGCTCGGGAGTATTGCCATGACTCGTATAACGGATGCTTTTCGAAGGTCGAGGTACACGATATCCGAAGGTTTCTTGGTTATGTGTTGACGGATGGACACAGCTGGATCTAGGTATTGTTAGTTTGGGTGATATATTTTGTGTCCCCTGTATCCCCAACACCAGATTGCATAACCAGAAAGTTTCGGGAGTTTATAGGTGGGATTCAAGTAGCTCTGCATTTCTTCCCGCAGATATTTGGTTTGTGATTGGGTAATCCTTACCACTTATTTGTTCCAGTCGCACCTTGTTTTTTTTCTCATCAACCCTTTATCAAGTGGCTTCTCACCTTAATGGACGTGTGATGTTAGCTTTTGGAATTCATTCGTTCATCCTTGTTCGAATGTTTATTGTGAAGACTATATGTTGCAATTTCTATCCGTTGATTCAACTTGTCTATCTGTCTATCAAAGTGCTAACGGATGTCACCCTCTTCAGATGGCTCCGCCAACAGCGTCTGAATCCGGAACGCAATGATGGGAGTCGATCGAACCTCCACCTCCACCTCCGCCTCCGGAGGCATGGCAAGCTATCATGGCAGCCACCAACGCAAATGCTCAGATGATTTTGCAACTCTTGCAAGAGCGTACCCAAGGGCAAGGCTATCAAGGAAATCAAGGTCAAGGCAACAACCATCCGCACTTTGCTACCCTCAATCAGTTCCTCGCTAATCAGCCGAAGTCTTTCAGCTTCTGTGTCGAGGCCACAGACGCCGACGATTGGATTGTGGACATCTGCAAACATTTTGAATGTAGCAATGTCAGACCTGAGGACTTTGTCAAGTTTGCTTCGTTTCAACTCAAGGACCAAGCTGCCGAGTGGTACCAGCAATACAAAGATTCCAGAGGAGGTCATGTCATTTCCTGGGATGAGTTCCGCCGAGACTTCAAAGCTCACCACATTCCGAAAAGTGTTGTTGAGAGCAAGCGTGAGGAGTTCCGTAATCTCAAGCAAGGCAACATGTCGTGTACCAATACAATATCCAGTTCGAGAACTCGCCGCTTCGCTAAGCAAGACGTCCACGATGAAAAGAGTATGATCTATCAATTCAGAGGTGGTCTCAGAGAAGATCTGCAATTAGCTCTCGTGCTTTTGAGCCGAAAAGTATGATGAATTCTACAACATGGCCTTTGAAGCAAGAAGCTGCCCAGCTCAAATGTGAGGCTTCTAAGAAGAGAATCAGGGATGCAGTTCAGTCTTCTTCTTCCTCTCAAGTGGCAGCTAAGCAGCAGAAGTTCTACCTTCCTCCTCCTCCGTTTCGTTAGCCTTATCAGCAGAAGAACTCAGGTGGTCGTGGATCTTCCCACCCGCCCAACCCAGCTATCGAGAACAAGTCAAATTCTCAAGCTCCAAGGTCAAATGCTCCTTATCGCCGTCCGCCTCAGAGGTGACTTGCAACAAATGTCAGCAGAAAGGTCACTATGCGAACAAGTGCTTCAACCAAAGGCGCCTTCCGCCTCCTCCTCCTGTGAGATCTTCCAGCAATGCAGTGGTCAAGCATAATCCAAAGCATGCCAAGGTGAATATGATGAATGCAGCTCAAGCGGAGGAATCTACTGACGTGATAATGTGTAATCTTCCAGTTAATGATATTCCTGCAAAAGTTTTATTTGATACTGGTGCATCGCATTGTTTCATGTCAAGACCGTTTTTTGCCAAGCATGAATTCACTTCTTCACATTTGGGTAAACCCATGGATGTCGTTTCTCCGGGTAAACGGTTGAGCTATAGTTTGGTGGTTCCGGATACCACAGTCAAGATGGGTGACCATAGATTTCTGGCTAAACCAATTGTCCTTGGTGACTCGGATATTGATCTTATTCTCGGGATGGACTGGCTTTCTCAGCACAAAGCTCAGCTTGATTGTGCTGCCAGGGAAATTCAATTGACTCACTCTTCTAATGATGTGATCATCTATGCCGCTCGTGATGAAACCATTCGGTTGTTTTCTCTCAATGAGAAGGGCGAGTTGGATGCTATCTCTCAGATTCCAGTCGTTTGTGAGTACCAAGATGTCTTTCCGTAAGAGCTTCGGGTATGCCTCCTCACCGCCAGCTTGAATTCGTTATCGATCTTGAGCCCGCACGGAACCCGTTTGCAAGCGTCCATACAAGCTTGGACCTAATGAGCTGAAGGAATTGAAGAAGCAGCTCGATGAACAAGAGCGTCTGGGTTTGATCAGACCGAGTTCATCTCCTTGGGGTTGTGGTGTTCTTTTTGTCCAGAAGAAGGATGACACGGACCGACTTTGTGTCGATTATCATCCATTGAACAAGAAGACTATCAAGAACAAGTATCCACTTCCCAACATCAATGAGCTCTTCGAGCAACTCAAAGGCGCTAAAGTGTTCTCCAAGCTTGACCTTCGTATGGGTTATCATCAAATTCAGATTCGTGAACAAGATATTCCCAAGACAGCATTAGAACAAGCTTTGGTTCTTATGAATATCTTGTCATGTCTTTCGCCTTGTCAATGCTCCTCCAACATTCTCTCGGATGATGAACTTCATCTTCAACCCCTACACCAATGAATTCGTCTTGGTCTATCTTGATGATATTTTGGTCTTTCCAAGAATAAGAAGGATCATGCCAAACATTTGTGATTGGTGCTCGACAAGCTCGAGAGCATCAATTCTATCTGAAGTTTTCTAAATGTGAATTTTGGCTTGATGAAGTTCTTTACCTTGGTCAAATCATCTCCGCCAAGGGCATCACTTGTTAATCCCGAGAAGGTGTCTGCAGTTGTGAATTGGGAACCTCCTCGGAATGTCAAGCAGCCTTCAGATTTTCTTGGTCTTGCAAGCTATTGTCAAGATTCGTTGAGAACTTCTCTAAGATTGCAAAGCCTCTTTCCAACCTCCTCCAGAAGCATGTGAAGTATGTCTGGTCTCCTGAGTGTGACGTTGCTTTCAATACTCTCAAAGAGAAATTCGTCACAGCTCCGGTCTTAACTCCTCCTGATGAATCCAAGCCATTCGAAGTTTTCTGTGATGCTTCTCTTCAAGGTCTCGGTGCTGTGTTAATGCAAGAGAAGAAAGTTGTGGCCTATACCTCTCGTCAGCTGAAGCCCAACGAAAAGAACTACCCCACTCACGATCTTGAGTTGGTGACAGTTGTCCATGCATTAATAACATGGAGACATGTCTTGTTGGGAAGGAAAGTGGACATATTCACCGATCACAAGAGTCTCAAGTATATTTTCACTCAACCCAACCTCAACCTCAGGCAAACTCGATGGGTCGAAATGATTCAAGAGTACAACCCAAGTATTGAATATACTCCGGGCAAGGCCAATGTCATTGCAGATGCTTTGAGCAGGAAGGCTTATTGCAACAGCTTAATCCTCAAGCCCTTCCAACCAGACCTTTATGAAGCTTTCCGCAAGCTGAATCTTCAAGTTGTTCCTCAAGGTTTTCTTGCCAACCTCATAGTCTCTCCTACTTTGGAAGACCAAATTCGTGAGGCTCAACTCCTGGATACCATGGTGAAAAAGGTGAAACGTGGTATCGACAAGGGCATTTCCAAATACAAGTGCTTCCACATTGATGACAAAGATACTCTTTTCTTCGAGGACCGGATTGTGGTTCCAAAGGGCGATCTGAGAAAAGTCATTATGAACGAGGCACACAATTCCCTTCTATCCATTCATCATGGAAGTACAAAGATGTACCATGACCTCAAGCAGTCGTATTGGTGGACTAGAATGAAGCGAGAAATTGCTCAATTCGTGAATGAGTGTGATGTCTGCAGAAGAGTGAAAGCAGAACACCAACGACCAGCTGGTCTCCTCCAACCTCTTGCTATTCCGGAATGGAAGTTTGATCATATCGAGATGGACTTCGCGACTGGATTCCCTAAGTCCAAGCGTGGAAATGATGCTATCTTCGTTGTCTTGATAAGCTTACAAAAGTGGCTCATTTTCTTCCTATCAAAGAATCTATCACAGCAGCTCAGTTGGCAGAGCTATACACCTCCAGAATTGTCTCCTTGCACGACATTCCACAATTGATCTCTTCAGACCGTGGAAGCATCTTTACCTCCAAGTTATGGGATTCTTTTCAGAAGGCCATGGGCACCAACATTCGTTTCAGCACAGCTTTCCATCCTCAAACAAGTGGCCAAGTCGAGCGAGTCAATCAAATCCTCGAAGACATGCTCAGGGCTTGTGTCATTTCCTTCGGTATGAAATGGGAAGATTGTCTTCCATATGCCGAAGTTCTCCTACAACAACAGCTTCCAGCGAGTTCGGCAAGGCCCCATTTGAAATTCTCTATGGCGAAAGTGCCGTACTCCTCTCAATTGGTCCGAGACAGGTGAACGCCAACTTCTTGGCAACGACTTGATCACGAAGCGTCAAGAAATGTGCAAAGTCATTCGTGAGAATCTCAAAGCCGCATAATCGCGCGGAAGAGCTATTATGATGACAAGCACCGTGATGTGGCTTTTGAAATAGGAGACCATGTCTACCTCCGCGTCTCTCCAATGAAAGGCACTCGTCGATTCAGTATCAAAGGGAAGCTTGCCCCTAGATACGTGGGTCCTTTCAAGATCATTGGCAAAAGAGGCGATCTCGCCTATCAACTTGAGCTTCCGTCCAACTTCGCGAACGTGCACGATGTGTTTCATGTGTCATAGCTTCGCAAGTGCTTCAAGACTCTGAGCGCACTATCAACTTCAAGAAATTGACCTCCAAGAAGATCTCTTATCATGAGCACCCGCTGCTATTCTTGAAGAAACCGAGCGCAAGACTCGCGACAAGTCAATCAAATTCTGAAAGTGAAGTGGTCACACCATTCCACCGAGAAGCCACACGGAGCGCGAGGATCACCTCCGTTCGAATATCCGGAGTTCTTTCAGTCCTAGATCTCGGACGAGATCCTCTTGTAGTGGTGGAGTGTTGTAACACCCGGATGTAACTTTCCATATTTTTAACTCCAACTCTTGCCATTTTCGGCATTGTGATATGATATTCCCTCCGTCGTTGGGTTTTGTCTTTCGTTTTGCATTTTGTTTATGTCATGCATCTCATATCATGTCACCATGCGCATCTCATTTGCATACGTGTTCGTCTCATGATTCCGAGCATTTTCCCCGTTGTCCGTTTTGCAATCCGGCACTCATATGTCCCCCGGCGCCCCCTTTTACATTTTTCCGTGAGCGGGTACTAAACTTTCTTGGAATGGACCGAGGTTTGTCAAGTGGCCCTGGTATAGCACCGGTAGACCACCTGTCAAGTTTCGGGTCATTTGGAGCTCATTTGATACTCCAACGGTTATCCGCATATCCGAGAAGGCCTCTTTTAAGTTGCAGCCCAACACCCCTCCAAAACCTCCCAATAACCCATCTAAGTCACTTCCATGCTCTCCGTTTTCGGATCACGATCGTGTGGGCGAAAACCGCACCTCATTTGGAGCTTCCTAGCTCCTTCTACCTATAAAAACACCCCCTCCCCCGAAATCCCCGATCATTCCACCCCTAACCCTAGCCCCGCTCCTCTCCCCGCCTCCGGACGTGTCCGTTTTGGGCCGGACACGTCCGCCCGCAGCCCCGGACCAACCGGGAGCCGCCACGTGTCCCGGGCCGCGCCCCACATCGCCGCCCGCGCGCGCCAGCCCGCTGGCCCGCCCGGCCCCACGGCCCGCGCCGCCTCCAGCGCCTCTACCTGCTCAGCGCCGCTGCCGCCTCGGCGCCGTCGCTGCGCCGCAGCCTCCCAGTCCCATCATGGCGCCTCGGCCTCCGCCCGTCGGCCACCTCCGCCGCCTCGGCCCCAAGACTGTCGCCACCCCGGGCGCCGCCCCGGCCTCTCCTCCCTCCGCCGGCGCCCTCTCCCACTCCGGCGTCGCCTCGGCTTCCGCGCCGAGCCGGATCTCCAGATCCACGAAGGGTTGACTTTCCCCTCCCCTGAAATCCTCTAAGTCATATTTCTGTAGATATTTTGTTGCATTTTCATAGCACCATAACATTGTATCCGTGGCTCCGTTTGGGGCGTATAGCATACCGAAATGTTCGCCTCGATGAGTACATCATTTAATCTCATTGCATCATTTTCATTTGAGCTCATCTTGAGGCCCAAAATGCTGTTTGAAGAGGGCTATGTGATGTTAGTTTCAGATTCTTACCCGAACATGCACTTTTTTCATTTTTGCCATGATTGATGTGTGCACCCTATGAACTTGAGTCCTACATGTGTTTTGTAATATGCCATGCCATATTTACAGGGGTGTATGCCATGTATTTTTGTGATCTCTGTGGTGACTAGCACAAGCATGCAAACTAGGCTTCATGATGTTGCTGATTTCAGCCCCTGTTTTGCTGATATTTTTATGCCATGTTAACTTAATGCTACAGAGAGTTCCATGCATATTTTGGGATACTTCAGTAAGGATGTTTTGAACATATGGTTATGCTCTATCCATCCATGCCCTTGTTTGCAATTATGGAGTGCCATAGATTGCGTCAATCGAGCTCTACTTTTGCTATAAAATGTTTCCTGGCAGATTGTTTACATGTTATTCAATTTTGCCAAGGTTGTTGTAGTTGATCCGTGAATGCTATGATGTTGTTCTTGCCATGTATAGCTTCTATGCCATGTCTTCTTGATGTATGTATGCTTAGTTTATCATGAAATCCTCTGTAGTGAGTGCATCGAGCTCGCGAAGATGCCTACATAATTCTGTCAATGTCATGCCCTGTTTACTGAATCTGTTAACGAAACTTGCTATATTGACATGGGTGCTATTACATTTTCTGATCCCTTTTGGCTCATGGTCAGTAAGGGACTTTTGTTCTATGCTTTGAGTAGATTCCTTCCATGCCTTGTTTTGCTATTATAAGTTCCTGTAGCATGTCGTTTGCTTGCTCTGAACATTGCTTCCTGATGCTGATTCTGCCATGTTACGTATTTTCTGTCTGTGAAGCTGATATATTTTGCACTTTTGCCATTCTTGTTTGGACCTGTTAATGTGGAAATTAGCCGTAGCTCAGTGTTCATCTTTTGTCAAGCATCTTGAGTAGATCATTGCCATATGCTTTGTTGGTACGTTTGGGTGCAGTAGCTTAATTTCTTGTTGCTTGCTATGTGGCATCATGCTGTTAATGGCAGATTTGTGCCATTCTTGTTTTGCTTGTCATTTACAAACCGTGTATCCGATTCCGGTGATCTTTATATCGATTTCAACCGAAATCATCTCACCTTTCCAGCGGCATACTTGGTTTGCCAAGTTGATGCCTGGTTCATCATTTTCCTTCCGGAGCACGCATATGCATTGCATCTCACATCTCGCATATCATGCCATGTATTGCAACATGTTGTCTGTGCATCGCCCGTAATTTATTTTGGTTCCATTGTTTGTGTTCTTGCTTTGGGTAGAGCCAGGAGACGAGTATGTGAACGAGGAACCTGTTGAGAACGCTTACGAGGATCAAGCTTTCGACAACTCTGAGAACCTTGCAGGCAAGATGACCATACCCTCGAAATCACTTCTATCTTTGCTTGCTAGATGCTCGCTTTTTTGCTATGCCTATGCTACGATGCCTATCACTTGCTTATCATGCCACCCATATTGCCATGTCAAACCTCTAACCATCCTTTCCTAGCAAACCGTTGTTTGGCTATGTTACCGCTTTGCTCAGCCCTTCTTATAGCGTTGCTAGTTGCAGGTGAAGATGAAGTTTGTTCCTTGTTGGAACATGGAGATGTTGTTCCTTGTTGGAACATGTTTACTTGTTGGGATATCACAATATCTATTGTTGAATTAATGCATCTATATACTTGGTAAAGGGTGGAAGACTCGGCCTTATGCCTGGTGCTTTGTTCCACTCTTGCCGCCCTAGTTTCCGTCATACCGGTGTTATGTTCCTTGATTTCGCGTTCCTTACACGGTTGGGTGATTTATGGGACCCCCTTGACAGTTCGCTTTGAATAAGACTCCTCCAGCAAGGCCCAACATTGGTTTTACCATTTGCCACCTAAGCCTTTTTCCCCCGGGTTTTCGCGAGCCCGAGGGTCATCTTTATTTTAACCCCCCCCCCCCGGACCAGTGCTCCTTCGAGTGCTGGCCCGAACCGAGCAGCCTGCGGGGCCACCACGGGGAAACTCGAGGCTTGGTTTTACTCGTAGCTTGACTTATCCGGATGTGCCCTGAGAACGAGATATGTGCAGCTCCTATCGGGATTTGTCGGCACAATCGGGCGGCTTTGCTGGTCTTGTTTTATTGCTGTCGAAATGTCTTGTAGTCCGGGATTCCGAGACTGATTCGGTCTTCCCGGTAGAAGGAATATCCTTCGTTGACCGTGAGAGCTTATAATGGGCTGTTGGGACACCCTGCAGGTATTATCTTTCAAAGCCGTGCCCATGGTTATGAGGCAGATGGGAATTTGTTAATGTCCGGTTGTAGAAAACCGAAGTTGACCTTAATTAATACACATCAACTGCGTGTGTAACCGTGATGGTCTCTTCTCGGCGGAGTCCGGAAGTGAACACGGTGTTGGAGTTATGTTTGACGTAAGTAGTTCAGATCACTTCTTGATCGCTACTAGCTTCACGACCGTGCCTTGCTTCTCTTCTCGCTCTCTTTTGCGAATGTAGCCACCATATATGCTAGTCGCTTGCTGCAGCTCCACCTCACAACTCTGTCCTTCCTATAAGCTTAAATAGTCTTGATCTCGCTGGTGTGAGATTGCTGAGTCCCGTGACTCACAGATTCTACCAAAACAGTTGCAGTGCCGACGATGCGGTCAGATGACGCAACCGAGCTCAAGTGGGAGTTCGACGAGGAACGTGGTCGTTACTATGTGTCTTTTCCTGATGATCAGTAGTGGAGCCCAGTTGGGACGATCGGGGATCTGTGTAGCATTTGGGGTAGTCTTCTTTCATTTTGGTTCCGTAGTCGGTCCTTGAGTGTAATCTGGATGATGGATGTTTATTTATGTATTGTGTGAAGTGGCGACTGTAAGCCAACTATGTATCTCTTTCCCTTATGTATTACATGGGTTGTGTGAAGATTACCTCACTTGCGACATTGCTTTCAATGCGGTTATGCCTCTAAGTCGTGCTTCGACACGTGGGAGATATAGCCGCATCGAGGGTGTTACACCTAGCCTGCTATAGCCCGGGTTACCGGAGTCCTATTAGCCCAGTGCTACAGCACGGATTCACACGTTGATGACCGACATGCTCGATGTGATTCATGTATGCCTGTCCCCATGTGTTAGTGCCGCTTTGGGTTCACGACTAGCCATGTCGGTCCGGGTTCTCTGTCATGTGGATGCTAGCAACACTATCATATACGTGAGCCAAAAGGCGCAAGCGGTCCCGGGCCATGGTAAGGCGACACCCGTGGGAATACCGTGCGTGAGGCTGCAAAGTGATATGAGGTGTTACCAGCTAGGTCGATGTGACTTGGAATCGGGGTCCTGACAGTCGCCCAACCACTCCGCCGTCATAGGACATCACCAGCTGGGAGGTTGCACTGTGGTGACAGCTGATACGTCTCCAACGTATCTACAATTTATTAAGTATTCATGCCATTTTCACAAAAAGTTTATATGGTTCAGGTGCGCTTCTATATGATTTGTGTGGACTAACCTATTAACCTAGTTCCCAGTGCCAGTTGTTCTTTTCTGCGTGTTTTTTATTTTTGAGAAATCCATACCAAACGAAGTCCAAATGCCACAAAAATTTACGATGAGTTTTTATGGACAAGAATGGACCCACAAAGCTTCATAGAAGGACCAGGCGAGGTCCAGGGGGGCCACAAACCTCAGTCGCGCGCCCCCTAGGGCGCACCACCCGAGCTTGTGGTACCCTCGGGAACCCCCTGGTGTGAATCCAACACTGAAAATCCTATAAATCCAGAGACCTCCGAAAGTAAACCTAGATCCGTTTTCCACCGCCGTAAGCCTCTGTTCCAGAGCTCCGTTCCAGCACCCTGCCGGAGGGGGGAAGTCATCACCGGAGGCCATCTTTATCATCCCCGCTGCTTCCATGATGAGGCGGGAGTAGTTCACCCCCGGGGCTGAGGGTATGTACCAGTAGGTGTTTAATCTCTCTCTCTCTCTTGTGATCTTGATAGGGCATGATCTTGATGTACCATGAGCTTTGTTAATATAGTAGGATCATATGGTGTTCTTCCCTCTCTATCTTTGTTGTGATGAATTGAGTCTTGCCCTTTGAGGTTTCATTATTATCGGATTCAATATTTTGGACTTGAGATCACTTGACGTATGTCTTGCATGTGGATACCTGTGGTGACAATCGAGTATTCTATTGAGTCACTTGATGTATGTTTTGGTAATCAACTTGTGGATTCCCGAGGTGACATTGGGGTAATCTAGGCACATAGGTTGATTCCTGTTTTCATTCTACTTTCTCTGATAGAAACCTTGGGGCAATCTTTGAAGCTCTTTATGTTGGACTGAATATTATGAATCTGAAATTGTTTGATGCATATCAAATACTTAGCTCACGGACACTTGTGGTGACATTGGAGTATCTAGGTGAGACTAGATTTGATTGGTGCGAGGTCATATGGTGTTATTGTAGTATAATTTCTAGGCCCATTTGTGACACTTATAGGGATGGCTCAATAGATTGATCGGAAAGATAACTTTGAGGTGATTCACTACCTACAACAATTTCATATTATGTTCTCCACTATTGATAAGAACTTTGGAGTTACTCTTTGTCACACATTGAGGGATTGTTATATGATTCAATTATGTTTGGACTATTGAGAGATTGCACTAGTGAAAGTATGAACCCCAGGCCTTGTTTCTAAGCATTGATATACCGTTTTCCTCGCTGTTTGCTACTTGTTACCTTGTTGTTTTTAATTATTAAGATTACAAAAAACCTATTTCTACCATCTGTTTTACACATGTATCACCATCTCTTCACCGAACTAGTGCACCTATACAAATGACAAGTATATTGGGTGTGTTGGGGACACAAGAGACTGTTTGTATTTTGATTGCAGGGTTGTTTGAGAGAGACCATCTTCATCATACAACTCCCACGGATTATAAACCTTAGGTCATCCACTTGAGGAAAATTTGACGTTGTCCTAGAAAACTCTGCGCTTGGAGGCCCAACCGAGTCTACAAGAATAAAGTTGCGTAGTAGACATCAAGCTATTTCTGGCGTCGTTCCCGGGGAGGTGAGTGCTTGAAGGTATATATTTAGATCTTGCAATTGAATCTTTTTGTTTCTTGTTTATTCACTAGTTTGGTTTATAAAATAAAAATACAAAAAAATGAAAGTGAAGTTGTACCAAATTGTTTAATTATCTTTGTAAAGTATTTCTTGAAAATGATGGATCAAAAATTGTGTCGTAGTGTTAGAAGAAGAATTCAATAAAATGTATGGCATAAAATTTTGAATGATAAGCATCATTGCAATGATATTAGTATGAATTCTTTGAATATCCATGAAGCTAATGATATGCAAAGCCATAAGATTGGGGATGCTATGTTTGATGAAGATGATCTTTTTAGTCCCCTACTTTTGATGAGCAAATTTATTATGATGATTGCATGCCTCCTATTTATGATGATTACAATGATGAAAGTGGGTTTGGAAGAGTGTCAACGTTATGTGATCTTGATCCCACTGTTTTGGAGGGAATTGAATCTCACTGTAATAATTATGAAAGTGGATTTGGAGAGGTCATGGCTTTATTTAATGACGATTCCACTATTTTGGGAGAGGTTTCAATTGATTATGAAAACAAAATGTCTACCTATGATGATTATGGTGATAACATGTATGCTATAAAAAGTAATGATAATCATGAAACTTGTCATCATGATTTTAATGTTCAATTTATTTATGTAAATCAAATATTACATGATAGTTATGTTGTTGTGTTTGCACCCACTATTATGAATTAGAATAATTTTTCTTATGTGGAGAGTAATAAAATTTCTATGCTTGTGGATAATGAAAAGAATGCTTGTGTGATAGTTATATTGTTGAATTTGTTCATGATGCTACTAAAAATTATTATGAGAGATGAACATATGCTTATATATATTTCAATAACATCAAGTTTCCTCTCTTGATGTTGAAAGTTTTGAAGTCATTCTTGTTTTGCCTTCCTATGCGAGTTGATTCTTGCTAAAATAAATTGCTTGCTTACAAAATTCATATGCATAGGAAGTGGGTTAGGCTTAAATGTGCTTGTCATATGTTTCATAATACTCTCATTATGTCTCAATTCTTTCCTTTTGTGTGAGCATCATTAAAATCATCATGCCTAATTAAAAAGGCATTAAATAAAAATTCTTGTTGGGAGACAACCCAATATTTATATCTACTATTTTTGTGTGTCAACATGATTAAGATACTCTAGTAATCATGTTTTGTATCTTTTTTTCAATAATGTGTCAAGTAAAGCCTTTTGATTAGTGTGGATACTTGTTGATTTGATTTTGTGCAAAAACAGAATTTTTTGCGTCCGGTGTATGAATTTTTAGATTTTACTGGAATGTGATCTTGGTCTAAATTTTTAGACAGTATTGATATACAAATTGCCTACGTTGTCCTAGTTTTTAAGATTTTTTAGGGTTACTAAAGTATGGTCTTAGTTCATATCATTATAGACGGTTCTGTTTCTGAGAGATTTTGTTTTGATTGCATAGTTTGCTTCTTTTAGTGTTTCCATAGCTTATATTAGGTGGTATAAATTGTCGAAATGATAAAATACAGTAGGATTTTAGAATAATTATGAATCTTGTCTTGATAGTACCAAAGTGAATGATTTATTCTTTATCATACTAACATATCTCATGAGTTCCGTTAAGTTTTGTGTGATTGAAGTTTCCAAGTTTTGGGTCAGGTATCGATATGAGGAGAATAAGGAGTGGAAAGACCTTAAGTTTGGGTATGCCCAAGGCACCCTAAGGTAATATTCAAGGAAGACTCAACCGTCTAAGCTTGGGGATGCCTCGTATGGCATCCCCTCTTTCGTCTTCAATATTACCGGTAACCTCACTTGGAAATATAGTTTTATTAGTCTTAGGATATGTGTTTTGCTTGGAGCGTATTTTTTTGTTTATCGTTTAATAAAATTATTATATCTGAAAGTTTTTACTTGGGGAGAGTTCTCACATAGCTACTTAATCGTCTGACTACTCATTGATCTTCACTTATATCTTTTAGAGTAGTTTGCCATTCACTCTTGTGCTTCACTTATATCCTAAGAGTAAATTGTTGAATCAATTGAATATCATAAATCTAGAATTTTACATGTCTCATATGCTTAGTACTAGTTTCACATTGGGTTTACAAAGTAAAGTCTACTGAAGTTTTACCATCACAATATTGGTCATACAAGCAATTCATGAAAGATGAGTCTATTGAGCTCCTGCTCCATGGTTGTACTATGCTCGAGTACCTTTGTCTTGGGGAGATCCACGGGTTCAGTAGCATCCACATCGCCTCGACGAATCTTCGATCGGTTTATTTGTCTTGCTGGTGCCAGAACGATATGGTCACTGAGCATGCGCCTTTCCTTGAGAGATTGGTCATAGTTTGTCGAGTACATCCAACAAGAATCAGGGTCACTGACACACCTAAATTACAATCGATATGTAATTTTTCTTTGGATTCATTTGTACTAGTTTTTTAGAATAGCTAGATGTCAGTCGACTGACTTCCAATTTGGGATTTCGAACTTCACCGCAGGGAGGAAGGAAGAAGCTCGTAGGAGGGCTAACCCACCATCTATCTTAATGTAGGGGCTTGGAGCGGTGGTGCAAATTCACTAGAGAAGTCGGGTGATACGTCTTCGTCGTATCTATAATTTTTTATTGTTCCATGCAAATATTCTAAAACTTTTACATACTTTTGGTAACTTTTTATACTATTTTTAGGACTAACATATTGATCCAGTGCCAAGTGTCAGTTCATGTTTGTTGCATGTTTTTTGTTTCACAGAAAATCCATATCAAACGGAGTCCAAACGGGATAAAAACTGACGGAGATTTTTTTGGAATATATGTGATTTTTGGGAAGAAGAATCAATGCGAGACGATGCCCGAGGGGCCCACGAGGGTGAGGGGCGCGCCCTGGGCCCTCGTGGCCACTCCGTAAGGCGTTGGTGCCCTTCTTTCGCTGCAAGAAAGCCAATATCCGGATAAAAATCGTGTCCAAATTTCAGCCCAATCGGAGTTACAAATCTCCGGGAATTTAAGAAACGGTGAAAGGGCAGAATCGGGGAACGCAGAAACAGAGAGAGACAGATCCAATCTCGGAGGGGCTCTCGCCCCTCCCATGCCATGGAGGCCATGGACTAGAGGGGAAACCCTTCTCCCATCTAGGGGGGAGGTCAAGGAAGAAGAAGAAGAAGGGGGGCTCTCTCCCCCTCTCTCCCGGTGGCGCCGGAACGCCGCCGGGGCCATCATCGCGACAACGATCTACACCAACACCTCTGCCATCTTGACCAACATCTCCATCACCTCCCACCATCTATCTACAGCGGTCCACTCTCCCGCAACCCGCTGTACCCTCTACTTGAACATGGTGCTTTATGCTTCATATTATTATCCAATGATGTGTTGCCATCCTATGATGTCTGAGTAGATTTTCATTGTCCTATCGGTAATTGGTGAATTGCTATGATTGGTTTAATTGCTTGTGGTTATGTTGCTGTCCTTTGGTGCCCATCATATGAGCGCGCGCATGGATCACACCATAGGGTTAGTTGTATGTTGATAGGACTATGTATTAGAGGGCAAGAGTGACAGAAGCTTCAACCTAGCATAGAAATTGATGCATACGGGATTGAAGAGGGACCAATATATATTAGTGCTATGGTTGGGTTTTACCTTAATGAACATTAGCAGTTGCGGATGCTTGCTAATAGTTCCAATCATAAGTGCATATAATTCCAAGTCAGGGATGACATGCTAGCAGTGGCCTCTCCAACATAAAACTTGCTATCAGTCTGGTAAAGTAGTCAATTGCTTAGGGAAAATTTCGCAACTCCTACCACCACTTTTCCACACTCGCTATACTAATTTTATTGCTCTTTATCTAAGCAGCCCCTAGATTTTATTTACGTGCTCTTTCTTATCTTGCAAACCTATCCAACAACACCTATAAAGTACTTCTAGTTTTGTACTTGTTCTAGGTAAAGCGAACGTCAAGCGTGCGTAGAGTTGTATCAGTGGTCGATAGAACTTGATGGAATATTTGTTCTACCTTTAGCTCCTCGTTGGGTTCGACACTCTTACTTAAAGAAAGAGGCTACAATTGACCCCCTATACTTGTGGGTTATCAAGACCTTTTTCTGGCGCCGTTGCCGGGGAGCAATAGCGTGGGGTGAATATTCTCGTGTGTGCTTGTTTTCTTTATCACTAAGTAATTTTTATTTGCTGTTCTAAGTTGTTCTCTATCTTTAGTTATGGATATGGAACACGAAATACCAAAAAATAAATAGGTTTACTTGCTACTCATGGAGACGGGGAACCTCCTAAAACCCTCGATTCTCATTATGTGAAAGATATTATGTACTACTTTGATAATCCTGAGAAAACCCCATTCAACTTTGTAATGGGAGACACGTTGGATCAACGTGAATACTTTAGGGATTACCGCTTGATTCAAAAAGGGAAACTATTATGGGATCAAATTTATATGTTGTATTGGTATGCTAGGCAACTATGCTTGAGATATGATTATACTTGTTGCTCTAGGATGAAGGCTCCACACCTTCCCTTTTCATGCAAATTTAATGATAATGAAACCTTGGCTTCTTATCCTAAGGAATATATGATTACTATGATGTGGAACAAATAGAAGAATTTGTTGCTTTTAAGGGTGCATGTGAAGCTGAATCTTTGTTTAAAGAGTTTGAAGATTTTGATGATTCAGTTTACAGACCTGAAAATTTAGCTATCCTTAAATATTGCTATGAGAATTATGAATTCAATTACGATATTGATGATTTTATTGAGAGAGTCTCCGCTGTCCAAGAAGAGACTAATATTTTGCAGGAGTCTATGGAAGAAGAAATTAATGACACTGTGAGTTGATTGGATGAAAAAGATGATGAGGAGAGCGAAGAACAAAAGGAGGAAGAGCGGATTAGCTACCCGTGCCCACCTTCTAATGATAGTAACTCTTCAACTCATACATTGTTTAATTTCCCTTCGTCCTTACCAAAGGATGATTGCTATAATGATTGTTATGATCCCGTTGATTCTTTTGAAATATCCCTTTTTGATGATGCTTGCTATGCTTGTGGCCAATATGCCAATATGAATTATGCCTATGGAGATGAACTTGCTATAGTTCCTTATGTTAAACATGAAATTGTTGCTATTGCACCCACGCATGATAGTCCTATTATCTTTTTGAATTCTCCAAACTACACTATATCGGAGAAGTTTGCCCTTATTAAGGATTATATTGATGGGTTGCGTTTACTACTACACATGATGATTTTGATAGATATAATATGCATGTGGTTGCTGCTCCTACTTGCAATTATTATGAGAGAGGAACTACATCTCCGCCTCTTTATGTTTCTAACACGAAAAATTTGCAAGAAACTATTTATACTATGCATTGGCCTTTACTTTGTGTGCATGAATTGTTCTTTTATGACATGCCGATGCATAGGAAGAGAGTTAGACTTCGTTGTTGCGTGATATATGTTACTTTGTGCTCACTACTAAATCACAAATCATTGTTAATTAAAATTGGCTTTGATATACCTTGGGATCCGGGTGGATCCATTACTTGAGCACTACATGCCTAGCTTAATGGCTTTAAAGAAAGCGCTGCCAGGGAGAAAACCCGGAAGTTTTAGAGAGTCATTTATTTCCATTATGTGCTTTTATAAAGTTTAAAAAATAAATAAAGAGGGGAAACTAAAACTTTTTCAAAGGAAAGTGAAAGTGAGAAAGACGAGCATTGTTAAAGTGGGAGCTAGCCTTGAACTTTGTTCATGCTCATGGAAACTTTGTGAATCTTGATTACAGCAACTTTTCAACAAAAATAATTATCCCCTTGTACAATTCCATTGTATTATAAAAATAATGTGCCAAGATTTGCCTTTAGGATGTTTACATTGCTTGTTGGTTTGTGCGGTGCAGAACAGAAACTTTGGTTGTAGGGTGCGATTTTACATTTTTTAATTATTTTAGAATTTTTGATACGTCTCTGTCGTATCTATAATTTTTGATTGTTCCATGCCAATTTTCTACAACTTTGACATACTTTTGGTAACTTTTTATACTATTTTTGGGACTAACATATTGATCCAGTGCCCAGTGCCAGTTCATGTTTGTTGCATGTTTTTTGTTTCACAGAAAATCCATATCAAATGGAGTCCAAACGGGATAAAAGCTGACAGAGATTGTTATTGGAATATATGTGATTTTGGGAAGAAGAATCAATGCGAGATGACGCTCGAGGGGCCCACGAGGGTGAGGGGCGCGCCCCAGGGGGTCAGGCCCGCCCTGGGCCCTCGTGGCCACTCCGTAAGGCAGTTGGTGCCCTTCTTTCACAGCAATAAAGCCAATATCCGTATAAAATCATGTACAAATTTCAGCCCAATCGGAGTTATGGATCTCCGGGAATTTAAGAAAACGGTGAAAGGGCAGAATCGGGGAACCTAGAAACAGAGAGAGACAGAGAGAAAAATCCAATCTCGGAGGGGCTCTCGCCCCTCGCATGCCATGGAGGCCATGGACCAGAGGGGAAACCCTTCTCCCATCTAGGGGGAAGGTTAAGGAAGAAGAAGAAGTGGTGCTCTCTTCCCCTCTCCCCCGGTGGCGCCGGAACGCCTCCTGGGCCATCATCGCGACAACGATCTACACCAACACCTCTGTCATCTTCACCAACATCTCCATCACTTTCCCCCATCTATCTACAGCGGTCCACTCTCCCGCAACCCTCTGTACCCTCTGGTTGAACATGGTGCTTTATGCTTCATATTATTATCCAATGATGTGTTGCCATCCTATGATGTCTGAGTAGATTTTCGTGGTCCTATCGGTAATTGGTGAATTGCTATGATTGGTTTAATTTGCTTGTGGTTATGTTGCTGTCCTTTGGTGCCCATCATATGAGAGCGCGCGTGGATCACACCATAGGGTTAGTTGTATGTTGATAGGACTATGTATTGGAGGGCAAGAGTGACAGAAGCTTCAACCTAGCATAGAAATTGGTGCATACGGGATTGAAGGGGGACCAATATATCTTAATGCTATGGTTGGGTTTTACCTTAATGAACATTAGTAGTTGCGGATGCTTGCTAATAGTTCCAATCGTAAGTGCATAGAATTCCAAGTCAAGGATGACATGCTAGTAGTGGCCTCTCCCACATAAAACTTGCTATCGGTCTAGTAAAGTAGTCAATTTCTTAGGGACAATTTCGCAACTCCTACCAGTACTTTTCCACACTCGCTATACTAATTTTATTGCTTCTTTATCTAAGCAGCCCCTAGATTTTATTTATGTGCTCTTTATCATCTTGCAAACCTATCCAATAACACCTACGAAGTACTTCTAGTTTTATACTTGTTCTAGGCAAAGCGAACAGCAAGCGTGCGTAGAGTTGTATTGGTGGTCGATAGAACTTGAGGGAATATTTGTTCTACCTTTAGCTCCTCGTTGGGTTCGATACTCTTACTTATCGAAAGAGGCTATAATTGATCCCCTATACTTGTGGGTTATCACCGGGGCTAAAGGGATGGCCGAGGTCAGCAACACGATGGTGAGCTATGGTTGGGCGGAGGGTGGTGCGGTGATAGGCTGCCTGGGAGCGCCGTCAGCTGCGGGTGGTGGAAGAAGGCGGCTAGGACGACGACAGCACGGCAGTTCGAAGGGAAGAATAGGAGAGGCTGGGGGTTGAATAAGATGATCCCGCCATCCATTTTTCATCCAACAGCCTAAACCAAATCGACTGACCACAAAAAAAATTTAGGCGACTGTCGTCTAGCCATGCCCTTTTCAAAGGAAATTTTCCGTCCACTCCAATCAGGGTCATTGACGCCCCGACATTGACATGTAAATTACGGGGTGACATACTAGAATTTTTTTCTCAAGTATACTAGAATATACATAACCTGTTGTAATGCACAGACAATTATGCATTGCGCTAAAAAATATTTTGCCGCGTTGTAGTGCCCACTCTGAGAAGCTACTTGAAAATCATTCATAATGAAGTAAGTTTATCACATGCATATGCAAGAATAATGTTTATGCTACATACAGCAAGTCAACAATGCACAACGACAACAGGGATACATTGTAAATACTCCCTCCATAAAGAAATATAAGAGCGTTTAGATCACTAGAGGGTATACTAAAGTTTTTCTCGCACAACACATACTAGAAATGAAAACAAAGTTCACGTCAACCAATCCTCGACATTGGAAACGCTTGCTTTGAACCAGCACCAAGCATGTGGGCAGGGCCAGTTATTGTCAATCATGAGACCAACGCAAGACTGGCCATCCAGGCTAAAGCGGCCTATATCAGGAGCAATATGCGCATTGTAATGGCCAGCATAGGGTGTCATAGCAATGTTGGAGGTATAGATAGAGTTGTTTCTCATAAATGGCAAGGTTATGCCAACAACAACTGGATCTCCTTTCACCATCATTGGATAGTTTAGTCCAAGGAAGAGCGAGTGTTCTCCAAGACTATCAATATTGAATCAGGGAGAAGGTTGTGGCGCAAGCACCCTAGTATCCATCTCGAATAGCCTACAACAGATGTTGGCATAGGTCCGGAGAGTACGGCCATGGGAGACAATACCTGTTTCCTCTGTAACATCAATAGTGCCTTGTATACTGACAAGAAGAGGTGATCATCAAAATAATTAGCTAGGTACCACTAAGTAGGTAGGTCTTGCCTATCTTCATGCATGTGATCATCATCATCATCACCAATGTCATCTCCCCCTTGGTTATAAAAGTTTCCAAGTATCGGTGGGGGAATTTTGACATGACCTTGGAAACACAAGAAGGTTAATTAGTATGGGGATAACTCGCATACATGGTAAATGAAAAAAGATTCTAGTTACAGTGGAAGACAAACATACCGAAACAATAAGGATCCCATGCAAAAATAGTGCCGAAAGTGGTGGCAGCCAACACAAGATGCTCGTATTGAATGCATCACAATACACATGCATGCCCAGAAACTAGTTTTTAAGCAATATCCATTGAGGCCCAGAACTAAGGACGACAACAAGCTTGTAGAAGATAGCAACAACATAATAGTTCCTATAATCCCGAGAGCACGTGGAACTCGACAAATTGCTATCTTCTATAGATGACAGTCATCATGATCGTATTTGAACATAAATAGAGAATCAGTGTGCTCAACCTCAGGGCGGTCTGAGATTTTTTGAAGTGGAATACAATGATGAGTGTACATATTCACAAGCTCTCATTCACAATTGTTCCCAATATAAACAACCCAATCTCCATTTGCGTCTGCCCAAGAGTGACACCGAATTGGTGTCATCTTAACATCCCATGGATCATTGTCAAGCGACATCAACTTGCACACGGCGAGCCTTCTATTGTCCTCGGGCCAGCCAACAGGGTCAAAGTGAAGAAGATAAGGGAGATCAAACCACTCCTGGACCCTTGGGTTATTTGGAATGATCTTATTTATTGAGTCAAGAATGGCCTTGAACAAACCTGCCATGCTAGCCGCGGTGATGATGTTGCATTGATGAATGACTTCCTCCACGATGTCATCTTTCAGATCAAGGCAAGAATAACGGGGTTGGGACCTGTGACTTCCCTCCATTGAGAAGACGAACAATGGAAGAAGGAAGGCAAGGCAAATGGAGGGTGGAAGCGAGTGCGACAGCAATTCCAAGCTGAGAGCGAAAGGCGAAGAGGCGGTAGACGGTTGCCACGGTGTAGGAAGAGGCGAGTGAGGAGCGGAGGGAGTAGTATTTCACCAAGAGGCGGCGCAAAGAAACCCGACCTACATAGACGTTTGTTCAGAAATTATACGAAAGGACTCGTCGTCTTCTAACTGACATGTTGGAATAGGACGACATGTCAACAAAACATGGTGTGCCATTTCTCATGCAAAATGCGATCTGTCTGCATTGGCCCGAGGTGCCGCGTTATTTCTTGACTTGGACGGCACAACTGAAATGGGGTCCTATTCATTAACACCCCCACACCGGCTGTGGTGTGGTGTACTGCAAAACAGACAAAACGGAGTTCTGTTCAACCGCCTACGATCGAAATGGGGTCCTGTTCATCAGGAAGGGTGTGCCGTACCGCAAAACAGATGAAACAGAGTTCTGTTCAATCGCCTAGGGTCAAAATGGGTCATATTCATCGGGAGGAGTGTGGCGTATTGTAAAGAGAATGCAATGGAGTTCTGTTCAACCGCCTATGTTCGAAACAGGGTCATGTTCATCACGAGGGATGTGCCGTACCGCAAAATGGACTCCACGGGCTAGCACCGTCAACTTCCTATGGCCTCCACCAGCCTCCACGGCAGCTACAGGGACTGTTCATCGCGAGGAAACCAAACGGCTAGGTCAACTCACGTCTCTCATGGGGGGCTCTATGCAATGCATCGATCGATTGGGCCACCAAACTACGTACGCAAACGAGTCTCGCTCGCATCGATCGGGGTTCAGTAAGCAGTGAAGTGATCACTCGGTTTCAATAAGCAGCGTAGGGACCACTCAGGTTCAGTAGTAGTGTGAAGGATCGTTCGGGTTCAGTATGTAGTGCGAGGGATCGATCGCTCAAGTTCAGTAGTATAGTATGTGCGAGGGGTTGATCGATCGGGTTCAGTTAGTGAAGGGCTCGCTCGGGTTCAGCTAGCAAAGGGCTCACACACGTGCGCATACAAGAGAAATGCGCTAACCACTGCATTTCTCGGGTTCGACCACACACCGTATATCGGGAATTCTTGAAAATTTTCTCGCCCTCGCTTCTACCATGATTTTTTACGTCATGGACGGCCCAAAGAATGTCATGCAGGTGCGCCTCCGGCCTGCCCAAGACAAAAGGCCCATTTTCTCTCATAATTTCTTGTCATAGAAGTAGGAGCCCACCACATCCATGATGATACATGTTCGGGGAGAAAAAAGTCAGAGAGAAGGATTCATCGCGTTTTACGATACGGAGTGGCCGCCAAGCCCTAAACTCTCTCGGGAGGGCTGATCCGGAGTGTGTTCGGGGCTACAGAGAGGGGAATCCGTTGCCGTCGTCATCGTCAACCATCCTCCATCACCAATTTCATGATGCTCACCGCCGTGCATGAGTAATTCCATCGTAGGCTTGCTGGACGGTGATGGGTTGGATGATATTTATCATGTAATCGAGTTAGTTTTGTTAGGGTTTGATCCCTAGTATCCACTATGTTCTGAGATTGATGTTGCTATGACTTTCCTATGCTTAATGCTTGTCACTAGGGCCCGAGTGCCATTGTCGGTGTCAAAACCGGCGGATCCCGGGTAGGGGGTCCCGAACTGTGTGTCTAAGGCGGATGGTAACAGGAGGCAGGGGACACAATGTTTACCCAGGTTCGGGCCCTCTCGATGGAGGTGATACCCTACTTCCTGCTTGATTGATCTTGATGATATGAGTAGTACAAGAGTTGATCTACCACGAGATCGTAGAGGCTAAACCCTAGAGGCTAGCCTATGGTATGATTGTTGTTGTTCCTACGGACTAAACCCTCCAGTTTATATAGACACTGGAGGGGGCTAGGGTTACACAGAGTTGGTTACAATGGGAGGAGATCTACATATCCATATCACCAAGCTTGCCTTCCACGCCAAGGAGAGTCCCATATGGACACGAGATGAAGTCTTCAATCTTGTATCTTCATAGTCCAACAGTCCGGCCAAAGGATATAGTCCGGCTGTCCGGATGCCCCCTAATCCAGACTCCTCAAGAGCCCCTGAACCAGGCTTCAATGACAATGAGTCCGCGCGCAGATTGTCTTCGCATTGCAAGGCGGGTTCCTTCCTCGAATACTCAGTAGAAGATTTTGAACACAAGGATAGTGTCCGCTCGCAAAACAAGTCCCACATACCACCGCATGAGAATAATATTTCCACAAATCTAATCTGCTGACGCACTTGATATCATGACATCATACCATGGTCCGGTCATTATTCGAACCGTTTTTCTCAACCAGCCTTGGCGCATATTGCGAGGCAGTTTCCTTGGCACGTCTTGTCAAGGCAGAGATCGTATCCCCTTATCACGGGATTCTCATCAACACGGGCGTGAGTAACCCAACCGCGCCATCAATCACGGCGCTTGGGAAGTAAGCGAGATTACCAGGCTAGTGGGGGCGTATAGTTTCGTCCGCCTTTATATAGGGATACGGGTTCACCTTTTTTCACCCACGCCTTCTCCCTCCTCGCTCATCCATTCTTGCGCACTCGAGCTCCAACACCCAAGTTCGCATCTTTCTCCTCACACCGCTCCAATCATGTCCGGAGCGTGAGGCAAGTGGATGAAATCATCCGTCACGGAGGAGGACATCAAGAAGCTGCGGGGAGCCGGATACTTCGCCACGGATATCGCAAGACCGGCTGCTCGACGAGGGCGATCGTCCCTACCCCGAGCCTTACGAGAGGGTAGTCTTTCTCACCCACTTCGTCTGTGGACTGGGTTCCCTTCACCCGCTCGTCATGGCCTCATGTTCTTCTATGGGCTGGACTTCCATGATCTAGCCCCGAACTTTAATCTCAACATCTTGGCGTTTATCATCGTGTGCGAGGCCTTCCACCGCGTCCAGCCCCACTTCGGCCTGTGGCTGAAGGAATTTAATGTCAAGCCGAAGGTTGTAGGCAGCCAGCAAGCGGAATGCGGAGGCGCCATGGTGGGCAAAATGCCCAACGTCACATGGCTCGAGGGCTCCTATGTGGAGACCATAAAGTGGTGCCGGTCGGGTGGTTCTACATCACCGAGCCGCGACACCAACCTGGTGGCGGCCCCAATTCCGATCCGAATCCCCATGCGACTTACCTCCGGAAAGAGTAGGGCTTGTCACGGGGTTCATCGGTGGAGCTGGCGGACTCGTAAGTGTATCCGAACATGATAAGCAAGAAACTCAAGCTTGTCAAAGTGGTCCAGGTCATGCTCTTCCGCCGGATCCTCCCTTGTCAACAACGGGCGTTTAATTTATGGGAGTTCGACCCGGCCCAGCACCAGACTCTGCGCGAGCTCTTTGATATGACTCACAAGGATGTCTGGAGGGTGGTGTTCAAGGGTGCCGAGGTCCCACCTTCCCTTTACCGAGGACCGCGTACTTAGCGTGAAGCGCCCTGCGAATCCGGTAAGTTCTCTACACCTTATAGGGTATTTACTTTTCCCAGTTTAATCATGTGCAGGATCTGAGCTCACATGCCTTTGACAGGACTAGGTGGAAACATCAGAGCAGATCGACTGCCCGGCCCCCCTGCCCGAAGATCCGGCCAACGCTCTCCTGACGGAGATGCTGACTCCGGCACCTTATGAGGTGCCGGAGAAGAAGACCAAGAAGAAGGTCACAGGGACCCGAAAGAGTTCCTGGCGTCAGGTGGTATCAGACTCATCGTCCGATAACTCCGAGACGCACTCCTCTCGTGAAAACGAGGAGGAGGAAGATGAAGGTTCACCCCCTCCAGCCGGGGGAGACAAGAAAAGGAAGGCCGCCTCAACCGGGGAGGCCGAAGGGTCCAAGAAGGGAAGGACTCTCCTTCCGGACGGTTCTACGACCGCCGCGCATAGCGAAGACAAGTGGTTGCCCAGGGACAAGCCCCTGGCGAAGTCGTAAGTATTCGGATACCAGAGTAATTCATGGCATGCTTTTATTGCACTGCTTCTCCTTACGCCGAATATGATTATGCAGTCCGTCCCGAGCCCGCATCGACGTATCTTCGTCGGACGGTTCATTGGACTCGTCGGATATGAATAGTAATTCACTTCCGATCGCCTCCTCCCCTCGCCCTATGGACAACGTCGAGGCGTTGTCTCAAAGTGCACCAAGCCGAGGGGAGGTTGTCCTGGAGGCGCCTCAAGGCGACCTTCGGACCACAGGCGCAAGGGAGCAAGACTCCCACGGGCTCCAAGTTCGCCCTCACCGAACACCGCACCGAACCACCAATGGTCCCAGACTCGCAAAGGCGGCCCCCTGTTAAGAGGGGCAAGCCGCCCGTGCCGGTGACCTCTGTCCACCCAGAGGCACCGGACAACTTGCCTGGAAGTGCTTCAGAAGCGCTTCCATCGATGAAGAGCACCGCACTATCATGAGTGCGGTGATCAAAAGGTTCGATCCGCCAAGAGCGGACTGACTGAAGCTAATGCCAGCCTCCTAACAGGCTTTGAGGTGGGTAATCAAGTATAAGAAAATATTACCGCGATAGACAGTAGCCTCGATGCTCTGTCGTCATGTTCACAAGAAAAGCCGAATAGAGGATCAAATAGTGACTGCAGGAGTCTAATCCAAATATGTTCAGAGTGTATGCGGGCTTCATGCTGGCCGCTCATCGCATGTACCGCGGAAGTCGCCAAGATCAAGCAGGACCTCGAGCGGTCCGAGGAAGAAATCGGCCTTGCCAAGAAGCAGCTTGAGGAGAACAAAGGTAAGCAATACCTTGTCTATATAAAAAAAAGTTTTGGTTGCAAGATAATAGGATCATCATGAATGTGCTAGGGACCACGACCGAAGTGGCGACCCTAAAGCAGGCGCTGTCCGAGGCCGAGAACAAAGCGGCCAAGGAGCACTTGAGCGAGAAAGACACGAAGCCCGAGTAGGCGAGGTGCAGCAAGAGCTCCAGGCGCTTGTGAAGAAGCACGAGTCCTTGGAGCTTGACTCGAAGATGCGAGAGTCCGAGCTTGCCAAGGCCCTCGAAAGCGCAAAACATGCCAAGGCCAAAGCCCAAAAGGCCCTCCAGGAGATTGAGGCGGTGAAGAAGATAGCGGTGGGTAAGGCATTCATTATGCAAAGCAAGCATGTGAAAGAAAATTTCTATTTACTTACCCGAGTTCGAGCTCTGAGGCGTTCAGAGATCTGCCCTGCAGCAGGTGTACGATGTCGCGGAGTTCTACCGGGGTGAGGAGGGGAGCTCGACAGAGAAGGTGTTCTGGTCTCAGTATACTGGGACCGAACAACCGATGCCCTTGACCGACCAGCTGAAGCAACTGGTCGAGCTCCACAAGGCGGTCGAACAGGCCATGAAGGGCCTTATAGTCCGGATGTGGCCTGGCGATGCCCTTCCCAACAGCTACTTCGGCCTGGTGAGGCGGCTTGTGGATGCCTGCCGAGGGCTGGAAGTCATAAAGCGGTCCGTCTGCATCGAAGGTGCACGCAGGGCTTTTGCCCGTGCGAAGGTGCACTGGGCCAAGATGGACGCTGAGAAGCTGGTGAAGGAGGGGCCACCGCAGGACAAGGAGCATCGCCACCCTGAAAAGTATTATGAGGGTGTCCTGAAGGGTGCCCGTCTTGTGGTGGAGGAGTGTTCCAAAGATGTAATTTTGGAATGAACTTGCTCATGTGATCCTGTATTATGAAAACTAGTTCATGTGCGTTATGCAATGCTTTTGTATTTAAAATATTACCTTCTGTGTGGCCGTTTATGAAATCTGAGAGTTGGCTAGTCGTCGGCTTCTGCCCCCATGCAACTAGTGCTGGGGTGTTCGGGATAAATCTGAGCACTCTTTTTCCCATTTTTGGGTCCTTCGAGAGAGGTGCTCAGCGCAACGAACCAGGCAATCGGACTATAATGCTTTATCACTCTCACTTAGCCATAGAAGTCTACAATATTAAATTTTGGCGAAGCCCCTAGTATTCGGAGGGCCGAATTTGGGGCGCTATACATGCCTAAGTCGGACAAAGCCGACTCCTCGCCCCAAGCGGAAAAAGTCTTTAGGGACTTGAGACCTCTCGAACAGCGACCAGCTCTCGCCTTATCATGACAGTCAGTTTTAGCTTTCTCTACTGAGGTGCTTGTCCGGAAGAACCGTGACACAATCGCAGTAGTTCTCCCAGTGCTACCTTAGCCAATATAGCGGAACGTAAGGTACCAAAACATGGGAGCCGGGCAAACCCAACTATTGACCCAAGACATGATTCGGAACTGATGCATATATGCTATAAGTTCGGGGTGCTGCATTGTCAAGAGTGTTTGGACCTCTCACGCTGTGTTATGGGGTATACGGAAGCCCCTGGCGTACTGGCCGTACCAGAGTGTACGGGTGCTAACTGTCATAAATGAACATATATATAAAAAAGAATATAGAGTGCGATAATAGACTAGTGCCATGCATTGTTTATTCGAGAAATGCGTCAAAGCATACTGATACAAGTAGTGCGGTAAGCAAAAAATAGGACCATTTGACATGTCCCATCCAGAGGCAAGTTGCGGATTGGTATCTTAAAGAAGGTATTTCACTCATTAGCAGAGACCACCTGGGGATTCCATTGTAAGACGTAGCTTCCTGCCTGCTTGGATGTTGTATCATGTGTCCGGCAATCGTACTGCCGGATAGGGCTTCCAGAGAGTAAAGTCCTGGAAGAAAGAGAAGGATGAAGGTAGTAAGCCCCTAGTGCGGTTGAGCCGCATTGTGGGACGTGCCTTGATCGTGCCCCCGCCGACGCCTATGGTATTTTCAATGCGTAATTATGTACGCGTGGCACGAATTTTGTTGTTCGACTGAGGCTAGGGCGGGGGCCGAATTGCTAGGTGAGCTCTGAGCGTGCCAGGCGATCCTATTGCAGGTTGCTCCGGACGCGCTTGACGGTGTCTGGGGGCTTTATCGCCAAACTGGTGGATTGCCTTAAGAGGCTGCTTTGTGCCTCCGCTGCGAGGTCCGCAGTGTGCTCCTCCGTACGAAGCGAGCGCTCTATGTTTCCATTGACTGTGATGACCCCCCTAGGTCCTGGCATCTTGAGCTTAAGGTATGCATAATGCGGTATTGCGTTGAATCTTGCAAACGCGGTTCACCCGAGCCGTGCATGATAGCCGCTGCGGAACGGGACAATATCGAAGATCAACTCCTCGCTTCGGAAGTTGTCCGGAGATCCGAAGACCACTTCCAGTGTGATTGAGCCCATACAATGGGCCTCTACACCTGGGATGATGCCTTTAAAGGTCGTTTTTGTGGGTTTGATCCTCGAGGGGTCTATACCCATTTTGCGCACTTTATCCTGATAGAGCAGGTTCAGGCTGCTGCCGCCGTCCATAAGGACTCGAGTGAGGTGAAATCCTTCAATGATGGGGTCTAAGACCAATGCGGCAGATCCGCCATGACGGATACTAGTGGGGTGGTCCCTGCGATCGAAGGTTATCGGACAAGAGGACCATGGGTTGAACTTTGGGGTGACGGGCTCCGTCGCATATACGTCCCTTAGTGCATGTTTCCGTTCCCTCTTGGGGATGTGGGTTGCGTATATCATGTTCACCGTCCTCACTTGTGGGGGGAACCTCTTCTGTCCTCCCGTGTTCGGCCGTCGTGGCTCCTCCTCGTCATCGCTGTGTAGCCCCTTGTCCTTGTTTTCGGCGTTTAACTTGCCGGCCTGCTTGAACACCTAGCATTCTCTGTTGGTGTGATTGGCTGTCTTATCGGGGGTGCCGTGTATTTGACATGAGCGATCGAGTATGCGGTCCAAACTGGACGGGCCCGGAGTGCTTCTTTTGAATGGCTTTTTCCGCTGACCGGGTTTAGAGCCCCTGAATCTGGCATTGACTGCCGTATCCCCGGTGTTATCGCCGTTGTTGCGGCGCTTGTGTTTGCGGCGACGTGGCCTGTCGTTACTATCCTTGGTATCCTAAGTGCCAAGGTTTCTTGATATGTTGTTGCTGCGAGCCAGCCAACTATCCTCTCCCGCGCAAAAGCGGGTCATTAGTGTCGTGAGGGCTGCCATAGAATTTGGCTTTTCCTGGCCGAGGTGTCGGGCGAGCCACTCGTCACGGATGTTGTGCTTAAATGCCGCTAAGGCCTCTGCATCCGGACAATCGACAATTTGATTTTTCTTGGTTAGGAACCGTGTCCAGAATTGCCTGGCCGATTCCCCTGGCTGCTGAATTATGTGGCTCAAGTCATCGGCATCTGGTGGTCGCACATAAGTACCCTGGAAGTTGTCGAGGAATGCGTCTTCCAGATCCTCCCAACAGCCAACGGAGTCTGCTGGCAAGCTATTCAGCCAATGCCGAGCTGGTCCTTTAAGTTTTAACGTTAGGTACTTGATGGCATGTAGATCATCACCGCGGGCCATGTGGATGTGGAGGAGGAAGTCCTCGATCCATACAACGGGATCTGTTGTGCCATCATATGATTCGATATTTACTGGTTTAAAACCCTCTGGGAATTCATGCTCCATTACTTCGTCAGTGAAGCATAGGGGGTGTGTCGCGCCTTTGTGCTTGGCTATATCGCGGCGCAGCTCATATGAGTCTTGCATGCTGTATTCGGCCCGGCCGGGTTTGCTTTTACTGTATCCGGCGTGGCGGTCACCGTACCGCGTAGAGGCGTGCCCTCGTGATCTGTAGATTGATCTTGCGTGTTTTGCCCTGTCTTCCAATACGTCTCGTAGGTCTCGCGTGTGTCCCAGTGCCTTGGTATTTTTGTTTGAGTGGCAGCGGGGTGCGGGCTGAGCTTCTGGCTGAAATGCCTCTCTGTCTTGGCCACGAGGTGGCCGATCAGCCGGGTCATATGCTTCCTCCTCAAGTCGGGGTAGCATCCTGCGCTTTGGGTGACCCTTGGAGGGGCGTTCGAGTTTTTATTCCTCGGCCGCAAGGGCTTCAGTCCATCTGTCTGCTAGCAAATCCTGATCAGCTCGAAGATGTTGCTGTTTTTTCTTCAGGCTATTTGTTGTGGCTATAAGCCGGCGCTTAAAGCGCTCCTGCTCGACAGGATCCTCGGGTACAACAAATTCTTCATCGTCGAGGCTCACTTCGTCTTCGGGGAGAGGCATGTAATTGTCATCCTCCTCTTCTCCCTCTACCGCTCACTCAGGAGGGCTGGCTTGTTCATCCTCCGGCTCTAGATCTTGCTGGAGGGGATTGTCATCATCTTCGGCACTGTCCGGAGTATTGTTATCTCCTGTGCCGGTATCACCGCTTTTGCTGTGGCGAGACTTAGAGCGGCGCCGCCGACGTCGGCGCTTGGGTTGCTTCTTGGAGGGGTCATCCTCCGATGTCTTGTCGCCATTGCCTTCTTTGGGTGTATCCACCATATATATATCATATGATGAGGTGGCGGTCCAGTGCCCTGTGGGCAGTGGTTCCTCTTCGTCTCCTTCATCGTTGTCCATACAATCGATGTCTTCGGAGTCGAAGTCGAGCATGTCGGTTAAATCATCGACAGTGGCTACTAAGTGGGTGGTGGGTGGGGAGTGAATTTCTTCGTCATCCGCATCCCATTCTAGGCGGACATAGTTCGGCCAAGGTTCTCCTGATAGGGAGAGAGACTTTAACGAGTTTAGTACATCACCGAAGGGCGAGTGCTGAAAGATATCCGTGGAGGTGAACTCCATGATCGGCGCCCAATCGGATTCGTTAGGCATGGGCGCAGGCTGTTCGGAGTCCGTGGCCGGAGATGAGTCCAGCGGTTCGCCGTCACAGTTCTCGTGAGGGGTAAGGTCAGGATTTGCCTCTATCGCCACTGAGGGTGCAACCTCCAAGGCAGGGTCTATCCGCCCATCCTCGGATGGCGCAGTCATTCCGGATTGAAGGCCGGAGTTGTTGCCGGCGTGATTTCCCGAACACTGTCCGACGGCAGAGCTACATCGTGCTCGTCGTGATCGTGCGGCACACCTGGAATGGGCTCGAATCCATCAAAGATTAAGTCTCCGCGGACATCGGCAATGTAATTCAAGTTTCCAAACCTGACATGGTGGCCTGGGGCGTAGCTCTCGATCTGCTCCAGATGGCCTAGCGAGTTGGCCCGCAGTGCGAAGCCGCCGAATATGAAGATCTGTCCGGGGAGGAAAACCTCTGTCGGGGAGGCTGATCGTTCCCATGAACACCTATGGGACCGAGTCCCTTGTGGTTCGGCGGGGGGCAGAGAATGCACAAAGAGCAGATCGAGGCGATGCACACGAGCAGTTTACCCAGCTTCGGAGCTCTCCGGAGAGATAATACTCCTACTGCTGCTTGGTTGATTGTATTGTGTTCTTGCTAGGGAGCAATGAGAGCTACAAAACCTAGCCTGAGTAAGTGTGGTCTCGTGCGAGTCGAATGAACCGAACGAGCCGAACCGAACCCTTTCTACGTTGCACACGGGCCTCCTTTTATAGGCTCAAGGGTCACCACGGTGGCAACGCAGATGAGGGTACAAATGGAAAAACAGTAGTTGGTACACCAACATGCGGTGTCTGATGCTTTATACCTAACTCTGACGGCAAGGGACAAGAGTAATAAATGCCCGTCCCTGTCGCTTGAACAGTGCAACAGGGACCGTCAAGTGCGCCTCCGTTTGCCACGATGGTAGCTTGTCAGCGCCGCTTATCGCTGCTCCCCGCTGGCTGCACAGCCCATTGACACGCGTGCCTGGAATAGCCCCATGGCGATCGTTGGCGGATGAGCTGGAGCGGAGATGAAGAGAGGTTGCTCGCCGCGGCAAGCACCTTGCAGCGGCTGAATCCTTGTCGCGCCGGAGCTTGTCGATCACCAAGCCTTCCGGCAAGCTCCTCTTGCCGGGGTCTTGTTTCCTTCGTGCCTTGAGTGGCCTTCCCGGCAAGCTCCTCTTGCCGGGGCCTTGATTACTTTGTTCTTGAATGGCTCCAAAGGAGCCGCAGAGGAACTAGGCGGTCACTAGGCCGGCCCTGCCGCGGGGTGCTGCAACTGCCCATGCACGAGTTCGGGATACTAGGGTACCCCTACTATAGTACACCGACAGGAGCCCCCGGGCCTGGGCCACACACGGCGCCGAGCTCTGTTGGGCCAGGCCCAAAACAGTGCACGGGCACGCGTGGCCTAGATCGCGCAGCTATTCGCCTCGGACCCACCACGTCCCCCACGAACGGCACACTCCGGACGTGGCGTCGTGGGAGAGATCGTGGGGGCTTTCTTTAATGGGAAAATCGAACGCCCGCCCCTCTTCCTCCTTATAAGCGGGAAACAGGCAGGACGCCCACTTGCCATTCTTTGTCACATCAAAACCACCGCCGCTCCCCCTTCTTCTCAAATCCAAAGAGAGCGACGCCCGCCCATCCCCCATTGCCACCGGGCGCCACCAACGCCGCCAGATTCTCCACCACCTCCGCCATGGCTCAAAGCCGACAAGGGCAAAGGGGTGAAGTCGGCCGAGGCGCAGCGGCTCGCGGCGCTGCGGAAGGAGCGGGCCCTGTTCGATCCCCTGCTCGACGCGAAGAAGATGCGAGAACTGTATTACCTCTTCTGGTCAACGGAGACGCGGGCGCACCCGCGCACGAGGGTGATCTCCGCCGCCACATCCGAGAAGGTTTCCATCGGGTACCCCTTCTTCGCGCTTTTCTTCCACTGCGGGCTCTGCCCGCCCTTTTCCAAATTCTTTTGCGACGTCATGAACACATATGGCCTCCGCCTCCTTGATTTCACCCCCAACGCCGTCCTCACCATGGCGGTTTTCGCACACCTTTGCGAGAACTTTGTCGGAGTCCACCCAAATGTAGCCCTTTTCCGCCACTACTCCATGCCCCGTGTTGAGAGAGGAGAGCCGCTGTCGGAGGGATTGCATGGATCTCCGTGGATCGGCAAGAAGGAAGCATATCTTGACGGAGAGCTGCGCAGCAAGTGGGAGGAGTGGAGAGCCGATTGGTGTTGGATCCTAGAGGAGGACCCGCAGCCTTTCACTGCCCTGCGCCAAACTCCCATAGTGCGCGGCAACGATTGGAGCAACTTGGCGCCAGAGGATGCCAAGTTGAAGATTGCCGTGACCCGGATCTTGCGCCTCAGGCACGCCGGGCTTACCGTAGGAGCTGTTGGCGCGGATTTCCTTCGCCGCCGCATTGCGCCCTTGCAGGAGAGGGGGAGGCCTGCTTGGGAGTTCCAAAACGCGGCAGACATCATGAGGTTGCGTCCCGGCCTCAACTGGAACTTCACTTTCTTGGAGCTGGATGCCATGCTGCGGGAGCAGTTCAAGCCTGATGCAGATCACCCCGAGTGGTTCATGTTGCCGAGGGGAGTCGTGCCTTTGTGCAACAACTCGTCGCTTGAGCGCATCCGCGCGATGATGCCGTTGTGCGATTCCCATGGAATCATTCCAACTTGGCAGGAGCCCGCCGACGACATCGTGCAGCAGTTCTTCGACAACTTGGAAGAAGTACCGATTCGTGCCGACGAGCAGAAGCGGCTCACCCGCGACACCACCGAGCAAGAGATGGCGCGCATCGCCACAAGGTTGGAGGAGGCGGCAGAAGCTGCCGCCGCCGGCGTGTTTGGGTTCACCGTCGAGGAGGCAGAGGCAGCCGAGGCGGCAAGCCTTGCCGACCGAGGGGAGTTCGCCGGTGAGGAGGAGCAGGCCGAGCCCGACGCTGAGCCGAACGAGCCTGCCGGGGGCGCCTCCCCTCCGCCGTCAAGTAGCTTGCCGCGGGAGGAGCCCGGGGCCCCGCCAAGAAGACGCCTCGGCAAGACCGGAGAAGTGGCGGGGCGGCAGATGGGCCAACAGCCGCCTCGCCGCCCGACGCGCTCCACCGCGGCAAGCACTGTTGCCGCGGGAGCGCCTCATGCTGCCACAACAACGGGAGCGGGGCCTTTTGGAGCCACAGCCCCCGCACCCGCCAAGCGTTCGAGGGATCCTACTCCTCCAGCTCGTCGCACCGGAGCGGAATTTGACTTCTCCGCTCTCAGCTCCGAGGAGGAAGAAGAAGAAGAGTAAGATCTTGTCGCTACTACTTGTAATTCTTCAATTTACTGCTTTATCTTGTATCGACTTGCTTCATTCTCGAGCTCTTTCCTTTTCAGACGCTGGCTCAGAGGGCGTCAAGAGAGCCAAGACTCCGGTGGTGGTCATCGAAGACGAATCTCCCGTGGCGATAGGAGGCACGTCTGAGACTCCCTTGCCGGATCCGGCAACCCTTCAGCAGAGCAGCCCCCAGCACAGCCCCCAGCGTAAGTACTTGGTTTATTTCTTACGATTAGGTGTGCTTGGGCGCTCCTTCATCACTGATATCCGACTTGTTGATTTGTGTAGGAGCAGAGCAGCCTCATCAGGAGGCCTCGGAAGTCACTCCCGGAGTTCTGCTTGCTTCAACTACGCCGCCAAGGGAGAACTCTCCGCCAAGGGAGCGCTCTCCGGCAAGGGAGGCCTCTCCGACAAGGGGAGCTTCTCCGACAAGGGGCAGCGCCGACGACCCTCTGGTGGTGGAGACCGCGGCAACAGATCCCATTGCAGGTAATCTTTTTGACTGAAAATTTCCCTTGGGTTCTTTTTATTTTGTTCTTCTTTTCGAACATTTGCTTGACTGTTCTTTCTTTTTCTGATCATCAGATCCATCTGCCGGAGAGCCGATGGAGACTGAGGTTGCCGGCGAGGAGGACGCTCGCGGCAACAATGACGACGCCGCCAACATGGAGGAGGAGGCCGGCGCCGATGGGTCCGCCGACGAGGAGGCCGCCAAGGCTGCCGGCGCAGAGGCTGGGGAGGGGTCCGGTGATCGTACTGACGGCCCTGAGGCCGCAGGAGCGCCAGGCGCTGCACCGACCGCCGTTCCCCCCGCCACCGATGCCGCACTGCACTCGAAGAGCCCCAGCCCGGCGCCTATCGAAGGCCGGCGACGGTGTCTTCATCAAGCTTCCATGGGCATCGAGCTCCAGGGCGCCGGTCGAGGGAGAGACCTTTGACGTGGAGCTGCTCGCCTCCGCTGGGCTGTCACTGGTTAACGCGCCAAACAGCAGCAGTGGCGAGTCCGAGGAGGAGCAGCTGCTGAAGAAGCTGCTGTCGCTCTACCGCGCCCGACAAGCTAAGCTGGAGTCGCGGGAAGCACTTGTCGCGAGGGCGGGAGCTGACATGGAGAAGCGCGCAGAAGAGCTCCGGCGCACCAACAAAGAAACTCTCCGGGACGTAGCAGAAGCGCGGGAGCACCTTGCTGAGGGGCGCACGGCCTTCATCCTGGAGAAGGCCGAGGTCGAGGAGTAGCAAAGGCTTGCCGGCGAGAAGCTCTCTGCGCAAGAAGGTGAGCTGGCGCAGTGGAAGATCAACCTCGATAGCTATGAGGAAGATCTAGCCGCGCGCGAGCAGTCAATTGGCGGAGCACTCAAGGAGGCAAAGGACGCCGCCGCAGCTGCCGAGGCCGCCAAGAAGGATTTGGAGATGAGGGTGGCACAGCTGGAGGCCACCCTCCAGAAGAGCGAGGAGGAGGTCACCGGGCTGAAGCGCGAGCGCGAGAAGGACGTCTACACTCTTGGCGAGTTGCAGGGTCGTTTCGCTGAGAAGATCAAAGAGCTCGACGCCGCCAAGGACTCCAAGGTGGATCTTGAGATGAAGCTATCCGCCTTGACGGAGACGCTGGACGGCGCCAAGGAGCGGGAAGTGGGTCTGCTGGAGAAGATCAAGGCCAACGAGGAGCTGTTGGCGAATGCCGCGACTGCCCAGGATGCCCTCAGGGAGAGCATAATGCACTGGACAGAAGGTCTTGTGGACACTGCCGCCGCCATCCACAATGAGCTGATGGAGCTGGGGATGGTGGATCTTGGGTACTCCACCGACGAGAACCTCCAACCCAGCGCCAAGCTCAGCCTGTTCTTCAAGGGCGTGTTGACGGGTCTCCAGCGGCTCCGGGAGGAGATCCCAAAGCAGCTGGCCGACGAGTCGCGCCAAATCTGTGCCGGAGCCCTCCAGAAGGTGTTGATGAAGGTGGCCTTCCGCAATCCAGGCGTCAACTTCGCCAACGTCCTCAAGTCCCTGCCGCCTACTGCTGACGTCGAAGCACTCAAGGCCCTTCTCGCACCCATCGTAGACAGGGTGAGCGGAGTCAAGAGGCTCGATGGCGACCGCGTAGACTAGGCTGCCAAGTTTATCTTTCCCTTGTCGCTGCAGATCATGTTCAGGAGAACAATCTATTAGATCTGCGACAAGTTATTTTGTAATATACTCTATCTTAGGCATCGATTGCAATGTTATCTCCTTTACTTGATTCCTTCCTTTGTATGCTTGTGCCTTACGCTTTTAGGGAACTTGTCGGTAGCTGGCACCTTTGCATGAAAGCGCTGAGTGCGGAACATCAGCAGCCTGCTGGCGATGCCGCCTCCGACAAGCAACCTTGTCGCAACTAGTTGCAGCACACTTCAGTTGTTGAGCGGACTCGAAAGAAAGTAAGGGCGCAAACGAGCATGAGTTGGTTCCTCCGCGCTGGGTTTTCCATACAAAGTACTATCGCTCGAGGAAGATAACTTTTAAAATTTAAAACTGATTGCTTAAACTTAGCAACTTAGCTTTTCTGTCGCTTGCTTCCCGGCAAGCGATACTTCCTCGGCGACACTTGGTGGCCCACACCATTATCTTCTCCTCCCCGGTTAACTTGTGGGTGCATGAACCTTCCTCTTTTTTGAGAAGAAAGAAGAGAAAATAAAGTTATGGAGCCTAGTGGCTCGTTATCGCTTACCAGGTGTGGATGCTGCACAAAATGTCAGATAACACATGCAAAATAATGATGAAAGCATGAAATTGACAAGTTGTGCGCAACACATGAGCTTTACTGATGCACGGGGTCTGCGCCCGGCTTTGTACAAAGGATTACATGCAACATCGGCAAGACTTGTACAAAAGGGTGGTTGCCGGAACGGGTTCCGGCAACCGCGCCCTATGGGTAGAACTTACGAAGATGCTCTATGTTCCAGGAGTTGCTCACCGGAACGCCATCTTTGGTCTGTAGGCGGACAGCGCCAGGCCTAGTGACTCGTTTCACCCGATAAGGGCCTTCCCACTTCGGCGTCAACTTGTTGGAATTCTTGGCGGACTGAACGCGCCGAAGAACAAGGTCGCCTTCCTCGAAGCTTCTGGCATTAACTTTGCGGCTATGGTAGCGGCGCAAAGCTTGCTGGTAACGAGCAGCTCGTACAGCAGCCTGAAGACGATCCTCCTCGAGGAGCAGCTCCTCTTGCTCAAGCTCATCATAAGCGAGTACTCGAGGTGACCCGTATACGAGTTCCGTGGGGAGAACTGCCTCTGCTCCATAGACTAGAGCAAAGGTGTCCGCGGTGGCTCGATTTGGCGTCGTTCGATCGCCAAAGAACCACCGCAACTCCTCAATCCAGTTTCTTCCGCACTTGCGCAGCCTCGTCGAAAGTTCTGGTCTTGAGTCCTCGCAGCACTTCAGCATTTGCCCTCTCGCTTGACCGCTGCTTCTCGGATGAGCAAGCGAAGCAAAGCGCACCTTGGCGCCAAGATCTTGGACGTCTTGCATGAAGGTGCGACTCGTGAATTGGGTGCCGTTGTCGGTGATGATCCGGTTAGGAATCCCAAACGGCAAACAATTGACCAAGAACTTGATCGCCGACTGTGTTGTCACCTTCCTCACTTCTTCCACTTCCGGCCACTTTGTGAACTTGTCGATTACGACGTACAAGTACTCAAAGCCCCGACAACTCGGGGAAAGGGCCGAGGATGTCGAGCCTCGCATCGAAAATGGCCAGGATAAAGGGATCGTCTGGAGAGCTTGAGCTGGCTGGTGTATCTGTTTTGAATGGAACCGCACGCTTCACACTTGGTTACTTGTGCAGTTGCATCTCGGAGGGCTTCGGCCGAAGAAACCTTGCCGGAAAGCTTTGCGGCAAGTGCTCTTTGCGCCAATGTGGTGACCACATATGCCTCCGTGCATCTCTCGCCAACAGCTTCATCCATCTTCCCGCAAATACACTTCAATTTCACTCCGTTGAGTCTTCTTACATGCATGTGATGTTGTCAACAAACTGGTACATACTTGACTGCCGGGCTACTCTTTTCGCTTCTTCTTGCTCTTGGGAAGTTCTCTGCTCAAGGAAATGGACGATCTGCTTGTGCCCATGTTGGAGCTTGCGGCTCGACAACAAGGACTATAGGCACATCTGCGCTGCGGGAACATCACCTGCGGCAAGAACCTGCGGTTCAGCCGACTTGATGATCCCGGCAAGCTTGCCGGAGCAAAACTTGTCGGGGCGTGCGCTTCAACGAAACAAACCCTAGGGCTTGTCGGAGCAGACTGCTCCTCGGCGATATCTGCGTTGATTTTGGGGACCTTCTTGGCGGCGGCTTTGTGGAGCTCTGCGGAAAGTAGTCACCGAAACCAACTTCCTCTTCTTGCTCTGTCCGGTTGATGGTGTTACTGTTGGTTGAGTTAGCTTGAGCACAAAAATTCCTGGTTCCACAGGTAACTTGAGTGCGGCGCACTTTGACAGGCCATCAGCAATATCATTCTGTGCTCTTGGAACATGTTCCATTTGCAGGCCTTCAAAGTGTTCTTCTAGCTTTCTCACTTCATTAACGTAGGCTTCCATCAACGGACTTTGATAATCTTTGTTTACTTGGCGGACGACAAGCTGCGAGTCACCCCTGACAATAAGCTTCCTGATCCCAAGGTCTACTGCTATTCTGAGTCGGGCAAGCAAACCTTCATACTCTGCAGTATTATTTGTTGCTTGCTCCTTGGGAAAGTGCATTTGGACTATGTACTTGAGGTGCTCTCCGGTGGGTACGATAAGCAGCACGCCGGCACCGGCGCCTTGCAGCGAGAAGGCACCGTCAAAGTACATCAGCCACTCTTTACTTGCTTCCTTGACGGGGATGCTCGTCTCTAGAATCTCTTCATCTTGCGTCGGCGTCCACTCTGCTATAAATTCTGCCAATGCTCTGCTTTGGATAGTTGAAGTGCTTTCAAATTTGAGGCCAAAGCTTGACAGTTCCAATGCCCACTCGACAATCCTGCCTGTTGCTTCTGGATTTTGCAATATTGTTTTCAGCGGAAAGCGAGTGACAACTGTTATCTCGTGTGCTTGGAAGTAATGGCGCAGCTTTCTCGAGGCCATGAGGAGGCCGAAAAGCATTTTTTGCACACCAGAATACCTTGACCTAGCCCCCTGCAGAAGGGAACTGACAAAATAAACTGGGCGCTGCACCATCCTTTTCTGCATCTTCTCGCAATCCTGCGCAGATACGTCCTTGTCGGGACCAGAGCTTGACGGCGAAGCCCCCTGCTTGTCGCTGGATGCATCTGCCTCGGTTGCCGGCTCATCATCTGCCTCTCTTTCCGCTACTAACGCAGCACTAACCACTTGATTGGTTGCCGCTATGTAAAGCAGCAACTTCTCTTGTGGCTTAGGTGCGACAAGTATTGAGTGGAGGATGTACCTCTTTAAGTCTGCAGCGCAGCCTCCGCTTCGAGTCCATTTCATTGACCTGCCTTTTTCAAAATCTTGAAAAATGGCAGGGCGCGCTCAGCTGACCTAGAGATAAACCTGCTGAGAGCAGCCACGCAACCGGCAAGCCTTCTTACATCCTTGACGCGCTTTGGTGCTTCAATCTGCTCAATGGCCTTAATCTTGTCGGGATTGGCTTCAATTCCCCTCTGAGACATGAAGAACCCGAGAAGCTTGCCGGAAGGGACTCCAAACACGCACTTCTCGGGGTTGAGCTTGAGGTTGATCTTGCGCAGATTTGCAAAGGTCTCATCTAAGTCTTGAACCAGAGTTGCTTTGTCCTTGCTCTTGACCACTATGTCATCCATGTAAGCTTCTACATTTCTGTGCATTTGCGGCTCAAAAGCATCATGGACTACTCTTGCAAATGTTGAACCAGAATTCTTCAACCCAAAAGGCATCCGTATAAAGCAGTATGTGCCACATGGGGTAATGAATGTGGTTTTCTCTTCATCCTCTTCTGCCATGAAGATCTGATGATATCCGGAGTATGCATCAAGAAATGAAAGTAAATCACATCCAGCCGTGGAGTCAACAATCTGGTCTATACGCGGCAAGGGAAATGGGTCTTTGGGACAGGCTTTATTAACATCTGTGAAATCGATACAGAGTCTCCATTTCCCATTTGCCTTTCGTACAACTACCGGATTGGCCAACCACGTGGGATGGAGCACTCCTCTGACAAGGCCTGCTGCTTCCAACTTCTTGATTTCTTCCGCTATAAATTCTTGGCGCTCACGCCGCTTCGATTTTTTTTGCTTGACGGGCCGCGCATGAGGACAGACAGCTAAGTGGTGCTCAATTACTTTCCTGGGAACGCCGGGGATGTCAGACGGTTGCCATGCAAACACATCGATATTCGCCCGCAGGAAAGCAACGAGCGCGCTTTCCTATTTAGGGTCAAGCGTGGCACTGATGGTGAAGGTACCACCAGTGCCGTCCTCCTTGGTGGGCACCTTCTTGGTCTTCGGCGGAGCTGCCGTCATCTTCTTGCACTTGCCGGTGAAGCTCGATGGTGCGTCCTCGACGGTAGCGCAGCACTCCGAAGAGGTGCGCTTGCCGGAGTGGGCATCAGAGCTCTTGCCGGACAAAGTGGTATTCTTCTTCCCCCCGGGAGCTTCAGCGGCAAGTGATTTGCTATCTGCCGCAGCTGCTGCATCCCGGTAAATTTTGTCGGCGCAGATAAGAGCATCTGTCTTGTCGCCATGAACAGAGATGACGCTTATCGGGCCGGGCATCTTGAGTAGGTTGTATGCATAATGAGAGGCTGCCATGAACTTGGCGAGCGCCGGACGGCCAAGTATTCCATTGTAGGGTAATGGGAAATCAGCAACGTCGAATGTGACCCTCTCAGTCCAGAAATTCAGCTCGCTGCCAAATGTTACCGGCAACGTGATCTTCCCTTTCGGCTTGCTCCTTCCTGGGTTGATTCCTTGGAAAGTACCAGTCTCTTCGAGCTCGCTGTCTGGGATCTGAAGCTTCTGGAGCACTGTAGAGGAGATCAGATTCAAGCCGGCCCCGCCGTCAACCAACATCTTAGTGACCTTGAGGTTGCGGATAGTTGGTGAGACCAACATCGGCAGGCACCCGACCGCAGTGATGCGGTCAGGGTGGTCCTCAATATCAAAGATGATGGGCGTGCTGGACCACTTCAGAGGCTTGCGTGACTCCATGGATGGTTCTGCTGCATTAACCTCACGCATCCATGCTTGAGTTGGCGGTGCGAGGTATGCAGAGAAGCACCACCGTCAACGCAAAGGACTTCCGTTGCTTTCTGAAACTCCTGCTCATCAGCTTCATCGTCTTCCATGTCTTCGTCGTCATCATCTTCTTCATCCTTGTCGCGGCCGCGGGGAGGTCTATCTCCTTGCCGCTGCTTGGCCTTGCCGCGGCGTCCTCCCCGGCCGGGTCGCTTCTTGCTAGCTGCCGCAGCACCTTCCTGGGCCTTCTCCTTGTCTCGCCGCTCGTACTCAGCCCTCTGCTGTTCAACAAGCTGCTCGACTTTCTTGCAGCTCTGGAGGTCGTGGCCCTTGGTGCGGTGAATCTTGCAGTACTGCTTGTTGGAGCTGTCCTGCTTGTTGGCGGCCGCCACAGCTTGGCGGTCGGTGTCAGCGGCAACCTCTTTGCCGGAGCTGTCAACGTTAGCCTTCTTAGCGCCACTTCCATTGCCGGACTGCTCGACAACTAGTACCTCTTTGCTCTTCTTCTTTCTGTTGTTCCGCCGCCGGCTCTTCTTTGCCGGGGCGGTCTCCTCACTGTCAGACTCTGCTCCAACATTCTCTCCTGGGAGTCTTCTTCCTTCCTCAGCACGTGCACACTTGTCGGCCAAGGCATACAGCTCACTGACGTCCTTGACTTTGCACATCGCCATCTCCTCTCTCATCCTGCGGTTCCGCACGTTCTGATGAAATGCGCTGATCACCGCGGCAGGGTGGACGTCTGGGATGTTGTAATGCACACGGCTAAATCTCTGAATAAACTTGCGCAGGGACTCTCCTTCCTTCTGGGCGAGCAGGTGAAGGTCACTCTCTTGGCCATGAGGCTTGTGGCCGCCTGTGAAGGCGCCGACAAACTGATGGCACAAATCTGCCCAAGAAGATATGGAACTGTCCGGCAAGTGCATGAGCCAAGATCTGACGTTTGGCTTGAGCACCAGCGGGAAGTAGTTGGCGAGGATCTTGTCGTCTCGTCCCCCCGCAGCCTGCACCGCGATGGTGTAGATGCTGAGGAAATCCGATGGGTGCGTCCTGCCATCATACTTCTCTGGCACATCTGGCTTGAAGTTTTTCTTGTCGGGCCACTGGACTTGCCGCAGCTCACGGGTGAACGCAGGGCCACCTACCGCGTACGGCAAGTCACCTGGTTCCCCTGGCGCTTGCATGTCGACAGCAGGCCCGGTGCGTTGGTCAGATTGACGCCGCGCTTCTCTTCGGCGCTCGATGCGGGTTCGAGCGTCTTCTTGTTGTCGATCTTGAAGAACTTGGCGCTGATCACGGCGAGCTCGTGGATCTGACGACGCGGTGGAGTCGCTGTCGAGGTGGATCCGAGGAGCTGGTGATCTTGGCCTTCGGGAAGGGGAGTGCATGGTGGTTGCACCCCCGCACGTCTCGTCGCCACCGGATCGTGCCTTGTCGTCTCGCCGCGGCAAGGACGTAGTTGGTTGCCACGGAACGTCGCCATTGGCAAAGCCGATGAGACTCTGGATGGTGGCCCTCCATTCGTCGACCTTGTCGGCCGTTGGAGGGTAGTCTAGAAGCAGCTGAGCTCTCGCCAAGGCTTCTGCTGGAGTGGTGGGTGGCAATGGCGTACGGTGCGAGGAACGGGATGTGCTCGGACTCCTAACCAAGTTAGGAGGAGCAGCATCCCGCCCGGGCGATCGTACTCCACTCGTACCAGCATGCTGGCGTGCATGCTGGCCCCGAGGGCTTCGGGATCCTCCAGCTTGGCCTTGATCCAACGAGCGTATGGCGCTGCGAGCACCATGACGCTGTCGGTCTCGCTCCTCCTGAGATGGATGCGGTGCGTATCCGGACGCCGAAGCCTGCGCCGCCTTGTCCTTGGACCTGGCAGCGTCGTGGGCTCCCTCGACGACGCCGGTTCCTCCGCCAGTGTCTTCCCCACCACTCGTCAGCTCCGGTGGTGGTGGGTTTGACGCGGACGGCTCTGCTGCCGCCGAAGCTTTCTTCTTCGGTGGCATGCTGATGATGATGATGAAGAAACCGCTCGTGTGAACGCTGGATCAGGTTCACACAGCCTCGACGCACCCCCTACCTGGCGCGCCAAAGATGTCGGGGAGGCTGATCGTTCCCACGAACACCTATGGGACCGAGTCCCTTGTGGTTCGGTGGGGGGCGGAGAATGCACAAAGAGCAGATCGAGGCGATGCACACGAGCAGTTTACCCAGCTTCGGAGCTCTCCGGAGAGATAATACTCCTACTGCTGCTTGGTTGATTGTATTGTGTTCTTGCTAGGGAGCAATGAGAGCTACAAAACCTAGCCTGAGTAAGTGTGGTCTCGTGCGAGTCGGATGAACCGAATGAGCCGAACCGAACCCTTTCTACGTTGCACATGGGCCTCCTTTTATAGGCTCAAGGGGTCACCACAGGTGGCAACGCAGATGAGGGTACAAATGGAAAAACAGTAGTTGGTACACCAACTTGTACAGTGTACAGTGCTTTATACCTAACTCTGACGGCAAGGGACAAGAGTAATAAATGCCCGTCCCTGTCGCTTAAATTCTGTGAGGACCGTCAAGTGCGCCTCCGTTTGCCACGATGGTAGCTTGTCAGCGCCGCTTATCGCTGCTCCCCGCTGGCTGCACAGCCCATTGACACGCGTGCCTGGAATAGCCCCATGGCGACACGTTGGCAGATGAGCTGGAGCGGAGATGAAGAGAGGTTGCCTGCCGCGGCAAGCACCTTGCCGCGGCTGAATCCTTGTCGCGCTCGGGAGCTTGTCGATCACCAAGCCTTCCCGGCAAGCTCCTCTTGCCGGGGCCTTGATTACTTTGTTCTTGAATGGCTCCAACGGAGCCGCGGAGGAACTTGGCGGTCACTAGGCCGGCCCTGCCGCGGGGTGCTGCAACTGCCCGTGCACGAGTTCGGGATACTAGGGTACCCCTACTCTAGTACACCGACAACCTCACCCTGGACCGCATCGTTATCGATGATCGGAGGAGCCATCCAGCTTTACGGTGACGACACAGTGGAACTCTCAATGAAATCACCAATGTCGGTGTCAAAACCAGTGGATCTCGGGTAGGAGGTCCCGAACTGTGCGTCTAAGGCGGATGATAACAGGAGGCAGGGGACACGATGTTTACCCAGGTTCGGGCCCTCTCGATGGAGGTAATACCCTACTTCCTTCTTGATTGATCTTGATGATATGAGTAGTACAAGAGTTGATCTACCACGAGATCGTAGAGGCTAAATCCTAGAGGCTAGCCTATGGTATGATTGTTGTTGGTCCTACGGACTAAACCCTCCGGTTTATATAGACACCGGAGGGGGCTAGGGTTACACAGAGTCGATTACAATGGGAGGAGATCTACATATCCGTATCGCCAAGCTTGCCTTCCACGCCAAGGAGAGTCCCATCCGGACACGAGACGAAGTCTTCAATCTTGTATCTTCATAGTCCAACAGTCCAGCCAAAGGATATAGTCCGGCTGTCCGGATACCCCCTAATCCAGGACTCCCTTAGCCATGATTTCAGATCTGAACCTATTATGTTTTCATGAATATACGTGAGTTCTTGATCCTATCTTGCAAGTTTATAGTCACCTACTATGTGTTATGATCCGGCAACCCCGAAGTGACAATAATCGGGACCACTCCCGGTGATGACCATAGTTTGTGGAGTTCATGTATTCACTATGTGCTAATGCTTTGGTCCGGTACTCTATTAAAAGGAGGCCTTAATATCCCTTAGTTTCCGCTAGGACCCCGCTTCCACAGGAGGGTAGGACAAAAGATGCCATGCAAGTTCTTTTCCATAAGCACGTATGACTATATTTGGAATACATGCCTACATTACATTGATGAATTGGAGCTAGTTCTGTGTCACCCTATGTTATGATTGTTACATGATGAACCACATCCGGCATTATTCTCCATCACCGATCCAATGCCTACAAGCTTTTCACATATTGTTCTTTGCTTATTTACTTTTTCGTTGCTACTGTTACAATCACTACAAAACCCAACAATATTACTTTTGCTACCGTTACCGTTACTTCCATATTACTTTGCTACTAAATACTTTGCTGCAGATACTAAGTTATCTAGGTGTGGTTGAATTGACAACTCAACTGCTAATACTTGAGAATATTCTTTGGCTCCCCTTGTGTCGAATCAATAAATTTGGGTTGAATACTCTACCCTCGAAAACTGTTGCGATCCCCTATACTTGTGGCGCCGTTGCCTGGGAGCATAGCTCTATTCTTTGAGTCACTTGGGATTTATATCTGCTGGTCACTATGAAGAACTTGAAAGACGCGAAAACAAAAATTTATCCCTCAACTACGAGGGGAGGTAAGGAACTGCCATCTAGCTCTGCACTTGATTCACCTTCTGTTTTGAGTAAGCTTGCGACACCTAAACCTGCTTCTGCTATTAATTTTGATATGTTGCATGTTATTGATGATGCCACTTTTGCTATGCATGATACTTATGATGAAACTACTTCTATGCTTGATACTACTGTGCCACTTGGTGAATTTCTTGATGAACAACTTGCTAGAGCTAGAGAGAATGAAATTATTGAAACTGATAATATTGATGAAAGTGATGATGAAGGCTCTCCCAACAAATATGAATTGCCTGTCATGCCTGAGGGCTATGTTATGGATGAAGAAACTAAAAGAGACTTTCTTGCTTGCAATGATAGAATTGATCTTAAGAAATTATTAGTTAAGCTGAAACAAAAAACTCTGAATGCTAGAATGAAATATGATCCTGCTTATGCTGCTTCACCTATCTTCGTTACTAATGAGGATTATGAATTCTCTGTTGATCCTGATATAATTACTTTGGTTGAATCTGATCCTTTTTATGGCTATGAATTTGAAACTGTTGTGGCACATCTTACTAAATTAAATGATATAGCCACCCTATTCAGTAATGATGAGAGAACTCACTACTTTTATATCCTTAAAATATTTCCGTTCTCATTAAAGGGTGATGCTAAGATATGGTTTAACTCTCTTGATCCTGGTTGTGTGCGTAGTCCCCAAGATATGATTTATTACTTCTCTGCTAAATATTTCCCTGCTCATAAGAAACAAGCTGCTTTAAGGGATATATATAATTTTGCGCAAATTGAAGAAGAGAGTCTCCCACAAGTTTGGGGGAGGCTTCTCCAATTACTTAATGCTTTGCCTGATCATCCTCTTAAGAAAAATGAAATACTTGATATCTTTTATAATGGACTAACCGATGCTTCCAGAGATTACCCGGATAGTTGTGTTGGTTACATTTTTCAGGAAAGAACACCGGATGAAGCTGAAATTCTATTGAATAATATGTTGACACATGAAAATAATTGGACACTTCCTGAGCCAACTCCTGAGCCTATTCCTAAGCCAACTCCGGAGAAAAGAGGTGTTCTATTTCTCAGTCCTGAAGATATGCAAGAGGCAAAGAAATCTATGAAAGAGAAGGGTATTAAAGCTGAAGATGTTAAGAATTTACCACCTATTGAAGAAATACATGGTCTTAATTTACCGCCTGTTGAAGAAATATATGATCTTAATACATTACCTATTGAAGAAACTCATGGTCTTGATAACCCGACACAGGTAGTAAAGGTAAATTCTCTCTATAGATATGATAAAGCTGAAATCCCTCCTACTAAGTTTTCTAGCCAATGTTTGGATGAGTTTGATAACTTTATGGTTAAGCAAGAAGACTTTAATGCTTATTTTGGTAGACAATTAAAACAAAATGCTTATATGATTGAACACTTGAGTGATTATATGTCTAGAGTTAAAGGTGAACTTAAACTTATTAGTAAACATGCTTCTATGGTTACCACTCAAGTAGAACAAGTACTTAAAGCTCAGAATGATTTTCTCAACAAATTAAATAGTAAGAATAATGACTATGCTGTTAGAGTGGCTACTAGAACTGGTAAAATGACTCAGGAACCTTTGTATCCTGAAGGCCATCCTAAGAGAATTGAGCAAGATTCTCAAAGAAATAATATAGATACACCTAGTCCTTCTAAAAAGAAGAAAAGGAAAAATGATAGGGCTTTGCATGCTTCTAGTGAACCTATTGCTGAACCACCTGAGAATCCAAATGATATTTCTATTTCTGATGCTAAAACGCAATCTGGTAATGAACATGAACCTAGTGATATTAATGATGATGTTCATGTTGATGCTCAACCTAGTAATGATAATGATGTAGAAATTGAACCTGCTGTTGATCTTGATAACCCACAATCAAAGAATCAACGTTATGATAAGAGAGGCATTGTTGCAACGGTAAAGAAAGAGAACCATGGGTTCAGAAACCCATGCCTTTTCCTCCCAAACCATCCAAGAAAAAGGATGATGAGGTTTTGAGCGCTTTGTTGAAATGATTAGACCTATCTTTTTGCGTATGCGTTTAACCGATATGCTCAAAATGAATCCTTATGCTAAGTACATGAAAGATACTGTTACAAATAAAAGAAAGATAGCGGAAGCTGAAATTTCCACCATGCTTGCTAATTATACATTTAAGGGTGGAATACCAAAGAAACTTGGAGATCCAGGAGTACCCACTATACCATGCTCCATTAAAAGAAATTATGTTAGAACTGCTTTATGTGATCTTGGAGCCGGTGTTAATGTTATGCCTCTCTCTTTATATCGTAGACTTGATTTGAATAAGTTGACACCTATTGGAATATCTTTGCAAATGGCTGATAAATCAACTGCTATACCTGTCGGTATTTGTGAGGATGTGCCTGTTGTGGTTGCAAATGTTACTATTTTAACGGACTTTGTTATTCTTGATACTCCCGAGGACGATTGTATGTCTATTATTCTTGGAAGACCCTTTTTGAATATCGCAGGGGCTGTTATTGATTGCGACAAAGGCAATGTCACTTTTCATGTTAATGGTAATGAGCATACAGTACACTTTCCGAGGAAACAACCTCAAGTCCACAGTATCAATTCTATTGGAAAAATTCCATCGATTATTTTTGGAGGTTTTGAATTTCCTCTTCCTGCTGTCAAGAAGAAATATGATATTCTTATTATTGGGGATGTGTATATCCCCGTTGAGGTAACATAGTGTTATTCGAAATTTCTCCAGTTCCATGTTATTCGGAATGAGTTTGTTAACAAGACTTGATCAACCTTGTTAGTGGATTCGTTTTGATGAGCATGAGATGGATGAAGTTAGAAAGCACAACCTTCTGTACCCCTCTTTTACTTTCTGTTATTTAGTTGAAATAAAGTAAAATAGTATTTTTTCTGTCAATTTTCTGAATTATCCGTGTAATATAAACCCCGAAAATAAAAGTTCTCCAAATGCCCTGCCAATTTAATATGATTTTTTTGGAATATTTGAGAATATCTGGCACTGAGAACACAACAGGGGGAGCAAGCACCTGGGCACGAGGGTCCAGGGCACGCCCACCCCCTGTGCGCGCCCCCTGCCTCGTGGGCCCATGGTGGCTCCCCTCCACTTATTTCTGCACCCACACACTTCTTCTTCCTCCCAAAAAAATCACCATCCAGCTCAAGCAGGAGTTCTAGCTCATTTTGCTGCGATTTTAGATCTCCTTGCTCAAAGCACCTCTCACAAAACTGCTTGGGGGAATTGTTCCTTGGTATGTGACTCCTCCATTGGTCCAATTAGTTTTTGTTCTAGTGCTCTATTCATTGCAAACTTGTGCTGCCTAGGTGACCATGTTCTTGAGCTTGCATGTCAAATTTGTATGGTTCCAAGTAGTTCTAATGCATGATATAGGCTCTAGGCACTTGTAGGAGTAGTTGCTATCAATTTTTTTGAGCTTGGTTCACTTTTATTTGAAGTTACTAAAAATTTCAGAAATTTTTTAGAGGAAGAAATATGTTTAGGAAAATGTACCAAGGTGGTTCTTCAAGGAAGCAAGGACCCAGGCTTGCAATGCGTGATGCTGATGATGAGCCACCAAGGAAAGCTCCAATGCGGCCTTGTGAATGGCCTTCAGAGGAGTGCAGGAATTAAGGACGAATTTAATGCATATCTGCGTAACGCTGATCTTGTGAGCTTCGAGGCAGAAAAGTGCCTCCAGTACCACTATCTCACTAGTTCCTTTGTGAGGAGGTTTGAATTTTCATCTTCACGCAATTCTCAGACTTTCCTGTTTGATCTTTATGAAAATTCTTATACTATGGACTTAGAGGATTTTACCACTGTTTGCAAACTTCCACAATGGGGTAGTGCTAGTGAACCTTGCAAATCTGAATTTAGAGTTTTTCTTGCTAGTATAACTATGGGGGAATCTAGAGACATAGCACAAGCTACCATAGGGAGCATTCATTATCCTGCTATACATTATTTTGCTCTCTTCATAGGTAGGTGCATAAATGGTAAGGATGAAGCATGTCACATGTGTGTCCCTGACCTCAGTATTCTTAGGAGTGCTGTGTTAGGAGATAAATCTTATAATTTGGGAGCCATTGTTGCACGTAGGTTGCATCATAATAGATTTACTGGAGATTTCTTTGTTGGAATTTATGCAACCTGTATAGCTAATTTTCTTAGTATAACCCTACGTGAGGATGATATTTAGTTGCCTCCTGCTTATTTGGATTATGAGGCTATGGTTCGTCATCATTTTGTTGAGAGGAACGATCAGTTCCTCCAGTACCGACTAATCTTTGACAGACGACGCACCTATCACGTCGCTCTCCCTGCTTCTACTTTCTTTGGCTTTCAGGCAAAAGGGAGATATTTTATAACCAGAGAGGAGGCGGAAGAATGTAAGAGGAGAGCTGAGAATGCAGGCCTCACCGACTTCCTCCGCGACCAACACGAACAGTATCTCTTACTCACGAATACTTTTGTGCAAAACTTCTACTATTATCCTAAGGAATCACCTCCTTCAGTAGAGTTTCAGTTATATGATGTGGTTAAGAAGATGTGACTATATGAATTTTGCAGGGTTTGCAAAATACCTTTCGAGGGTAGCTTAGAGGAACCACATCGTAAAGATGTGGACGGATTTATCGATACTATTACTGTAGGGGAAACTAGGAATGTAACATCCCAAATTTTCAATTTGGAATGTTATACATAGAGCATCATTGCATATCATATTTTTTTTGTTGCATTTTGCTTGATCCTAGAAATTCTATGCAACTCAAGGACCCACGGAGAGAGTTGGGGATTTCGTTATTTTCATATTTGGGTTTTCTCAAATTTTGAAAATAGGATCATTTGATTTTAATTATTTTATCTTCAATTATTTCTATTACAAAAATATGAGAGAGGGAATAAAATGACTTTCCCAAAATAAAGAAATAATTAAGATTTAATAATAAAATCAAATAAGATTTTATTTTGGAGTTTTTCGCCTTTTTATATGAATTTAGGAAAAATGCGTGTTTTTCAAAATTGCATTTAGGCCCCAAATAAATGTTCATTTAGTCCGGCTTGATTTTAGAAGCCGGGGAAAATTTATTTCGGGATTTTTGGAGTTTGTTTAGTATTTCTTTTCATTTTTTCTCTGCGCGTAATGTTTTTTTAAAGCGAACCGCCTTTGGGCGTGCGTGTTCGCGGGACTCGCTCGGGGCGACTTTATAAGCGCAGCCACCCGGCGCCCACCCCACCCGCGCCTCAGCCCACCCGTCTGGCCGCCCCACTTGAAACCCTAGTCGCCGCCGCCACCGCCTCCACTGTCGCCTTCGCCGCCTGTCGCCGACCCCGCCGACTTCGCCACCGTCGCCGCCGAGGTTCGCCGCCACCTCGTTCGCGTGCGCTATTTTTTTTTAAAAACCGGGCGGTTTTTATTTCGTTTTTTTCGGTTTTTTTAGTTTTCGTTTTTTTAGTTTCGGTTTTTTTCGGTTTAGGCCAATTAGCGGACGTTCATCCGTTAGTTCGTTTAAACGAACGAGTTATTCAGATTAGTTTAGTTAACGAACGTTCGTTCGTTAACCCGTTCGTCGTTTTTCTTTTTCTCGGATTTAATCCGTGATTTTTCTGATCGCGATTTCTGATCCGATTTTTGTTTTAGTATAACTTTTCGCTCGTTTATCGGAATCAGGCGATTCAAGCGCCTAGAGTTTCGTCTCAAAACCCTCTTTCCGAATAACCTACTCAAACAAGTTTTTGCTTCTGTAAATTTTGACTTAGATCCAGATTAGTAAAACAGAGCTGTTTTCTTCCGCCGTTTGACTTTCGTTGCTTCGTTTGATTTGATTCTTTTTGCAAACCGGAGTTCTTAAGTTGAACTATCTGGTTAGATCTATTTGAGTTTTACCTGTGCATTAGATGAGTACTTATTGTATGCTTGTTTGTTTGTCTGCGATAGAATACCCGGAGTGCGCCGCCTGTTACTTCGAGTCTCTAGGTTTCGCGGATCATCAGCAAGGCAAGTAACACTTTGATCATACCTTTTCTACTACCCAGTTTTTATGCATTAGATCTATCCTCAAACATTGCATGATTAGGATCTAATTAAATTGTGGGATGGGAAGTAGTTGAGGTAGTACCTATTACCTGTTTTATTATCAAACCCTTGGGAGTTACTTCTACGTTTGCTTATTATGCCATGCTATGCTAGTAGACGTGGATTGGGTGAGTGTATCCATGACAGATGTGAGATTGTTATTTAATGGTTTATTTAAGGTGGCAACTTAAACACACATCTGGGTGGATTGAGGCACCTGGTTTCTATCAGGACTTGCCTGTATTTCTTCGGACCGCCACCCAGGCTCAAAGGGATCATGAGATTATTCAAACTAGAAACTTCCATGTGCAGCCACAAGCCATTATGGGCTCTGGCATAGTTGATTAAGTTGTGCGAACTCTTACGGGTAGACTAGCAGATGTAAGGGAAAGTAGGTGTACCGGTCTACCCACATGTATGGTGCTAGCACTTCCGAAAGACTATGTCTCGGTCATCCATTTCTCAAACACCATGTAGTGCGAGAAATCAAACGGAGGAGATCGAGTCTTGTGGGGAAAAGTGCACAAACCTCTGCAAAGTGTATAAACTAATCATGGTTAGCCGTGTCCCCGGTTGTGGACATCTTGAGTATCTAGTACTTGGATATCATGTGAATCTCATCATGTTACTTCTAATTAATATTGTTTGGTTTTTAATGAGTACTTTTAATTGGGATTGAGAATGCTGTCAACCATTCTCAATGTTTCACAACCACCGTGATAGTTAAATAAAGTTATTCCTTTGCAGTAGGGAAAAATTGGCTTTATGCAAAACTGTAACCATAGAGCTTTCCACCAGTCATATATGCATGTAGTATAGGCTTATTGTTCCATTATTCTCTATGTGTTACATTGCCGGCATATTCCATGTCTTGACCCGTTTTAGGCTGCAACATTTCATGTTGCAGACTTTTCGAACGACAGTAAGGTGCTTAGGTCGTGGTTCTATACTCGATGATGCCGTTGGAGTTGATGGACTCGCTTATTCTTCCAAGCCTTCATTGTTATCGTATTAGATGGCCTTAAGCCATATTTATTTTATTAAGTTCTCTCTTGAGACATTCGATTGTAATAAGTGTGTGATTGCTACTCTGTTATAAATCCTCCGAGTACTGTGTGGTGTCAGCATTACTGATCCAGGGATGAAACTGACCACAGAGGTTAGACTGTTTGAGGTCTGGTCGCTACAAAGATGGTATCAGAGCAGACGCTGACTGTAGGACACGACCATTAAGCTAAAGCCCTAGATCACTACTCTCTCCTCATTTCTAACTCCTCATCTTTTCTACTCTTTTAGGATGACGGAAGCGAGGATCAAGTTCACCCAGCCGGATGAAGATACACCCTTCGGACGACACCTGAAGGAAGTCACTAAGTACCTAAACATCGGATTACCAAGCTTCACCGGGACCTACAATTCCACTTTACCTGAAGAAGAGCGCTGGAAGATTCAAGCTCAAGTTCCTGGAAGGATGTTTGCACCAATCACGGAGCCCATAGAGTGTGTTTTCAATGCACCAACCTGGAGTCTGGGAAAGAGCATGGCAGCTCACATAACCATGGGACGCATTGGAGAAGTTTACAAAGAAGACCTCAAGGATACTATCTACCAGATTTGTGGGTGCCGAGATGAACAATGGGAGATAGTTGGCACTAAAAAGGATCGATCCATTGCAGCTTTCATCCAGGAGTTAAACCAGCACATTCGACGCCAGGAGAACCAGATGTGCGCAGACATGATGGAGTTGAAGATAGCAAAAGCCAAGATTATCGAACTAGAAGGAGAACTGAAGGCCACTCGCAAGGACTACATGGAGGAGATTGTAGCTCTAGTGGGACAAAACGACGATCTTAAGGAGAAGATGGAAGAACTCATGGGAAATTCAGCACCCGGAGGAGAAGATGAAGATTGCACCTGTCCAGAGAACTACATCATCATCGACGACACCGATTCCGATCCTAGTGATGATGATTTCAAAGATGAAGCTGGAGCAGATATCATGGAGTCTTCATCGGAGCAATTTTTCTAGTTGACCACCATAACAGTAGTAGATTTCCCCCATTTTAAACTAGTTTTAGTTCCAGCACTTTGTAACGATACATAGACCGTTGTATGCCTTGTTTGAATTGATTGGAGTGATATTGTGTGATTTGTCTCATGTGCATATGGGTAGTGTTTTCTCCCTAGACCTCATTCTTTTCTTAACTCTCGTCTTTTCTTTAAACCCTCAGATGCCTCCGAGACGCGACACCGGATTTGTTTTTCCGCCAGAGATCACTCAGTTGATTCAGCAGCAGAATGCCTTGATTCAAACATTGGTACAGAACCAAGGCAACAACAACAACAACAACAACAACAACAACAACAACAACAACAACAACAACAACAACAACCCACCGCCACCCCCGCCTGTTGACCATTTGACCCGTTTCTTAAGGCTGAATCCGCCGGTGTTTTCCAGTAGCACCGAGCCGATAGTAGCAGATGATTGGCTCCGTAATATAGGGAGGGAGTTGACCACTGCAGGATGTACAGATGGAGAAAGGGTGAAATTTGCCGCACATCAGCTTGAAGGACCCGCAACAGCATGGTGAGAGAATTTTACAACCACTTACCCTGTAGACACTGTCACATGGGATCAGTTTCAGCAAGCTTTCCGGACTGCCCATGTTTCAGCAGGAGCTATGGCCATGAAGAAGTGTGAGTTTCGCAACTTGCGCCAAGGAGGACGGACAGTTGGCTAGTATGTGGATGATTTCAGTAAGCTAGCACGGTATGCCCCAGATGACGTTGCTACGGACGCAGCTAAGCAGGAGAAGTTTCTATAAGGACTGAATGATGAGCTGAGCATGCAGTTGATGGTAGCCACCTTTAATAACTACCAGGAGTTAGTAGATCGTGCTCTTATGATTGAAGGGAAGCAGCAGCAGATTGAAAATCGTAGGAGAAAGTATGGACAGGGGAAGAATAACTCTGGAGCTCAGCAGAAACTTTGCTTTACCCCGAAGCCAGGAGGACAATTTCAGCATACCCATGGAGGAGGTAGCTCGCACAACCATAATGGCACCAAGAATGGGAACGGGAATGGAGGAAGCAATGGACAAAACCGTACCAACCCGTCAACACCATCCAAGGTAGACCTGAGCCACATCACTTGTTTTAAGTGCCACAAGACTGGGCATTATGCAAATGATTGTCCAGAAGGCCAAAATGGAAATGGTAATGGAAGCTCAGGAAAGAAGCCGAACCCTTTCAACAGAGGACAAGTGAACCACGTTACCGTGGAGGAGGTTGAAGCTCACCCGGATGCAGTAATAGGTAAGTTTTTGGTTAAGTCATTTACTGCAGTTGTTCTTTTTGATACTGGTGCATCGCATTCATACATATCAAGGGGATTTGTGGATAAGTTTAGCCTACCCACTATAACTCTTAAGACACCCATGCTAGTAAGCTCACCGGGAGCGTAGTTTATGGCCAGTCAAGGATGTTTTCAAGTGCCATTAAGTATAGGGAGGCATGTTTTCCCAACGGATTTAATTATATTGGAATCCCAAGGTTTGGATGTAATTCTTGGTATGGATTGGTTGTCGATGTATGGAGGAAACATCGATTGCGCCAGTAAGACAATTTTGCTTATGACACAAGAAGGAAGGAGAATCAAGTATGTATCACGGCATGAGCCGAGAAGGGCACATGTAAATTCCTTATCAGGAGTTGTGCAGGAAGAAGTACCAGTGGTAAGGGATTACCCGGATGTGTTTCCGGAAGAGTTGCCAGGCATGCCACCGGATAGAGACATTGAGTTTCTGATTGAACTACTGCCAGGCACTGGGCCGATATCTAAGAGACCGTATAGGATGCCAGCCCAAGATTTGGAGGAAATTAAGAAGCAGATTAAGGAGTTACTGGATAAAGGTTTTATTCTCCCAAGTTCTTCGCCTTGGGGATCACCAGTACTTCTAGTGGAGCAGAAGGATGGAACATTAAGAATGGTTGTTGATTATCGCATATTGAATGAAGTGACCATTAAGAACAAGTACCCACTACCGATGATCAATGACTTGTTTGACCAATTGCAAGGAGCTAAGGTGTTCTCCAAGATCGATTTGCGATCAGGGTACCATCAGTTGAAGATTCGAGAGCAGGATATACCTAAGACGACTTTTACCACCAGGTACGGGCTGTATGAGTATACCGTTATGTCATTTGGTCTGACTAACGCACCTGCCTATTTTATGAACATGATGAACAAAGTGTTTATGGAGTTTTTGGATAAGTTCGTCGTGGTGTTCATTGATGATATTTTGGTTTACTCGAAGAATGAAGAGGAACATAAGGAGCATTTGCATTTGGTACTCGAGAAGCTCAGAGAACACCAGTTATATGCCAAGTTCAGCAAGTGTGAGTTTTGGTTGAAGGAAGTTGGATTTCTTGGACATGTTATATCCGGAGAAGGTATAGCAGTAGATCCCACTAAAGTTGTCACTGTAACAAACTGGGAAGCGCCAACAACAGTTGGAGAAATCCGGAGTTTCCTTGGACTCGCAGGATACTACCGGAGATTCATTGAGAATTTCTCAAGGATTGCGAAGCCTATGACAGAATTGTTGAAGAAGGATACCAAGTTCATTTGGACTGAGGAGTGTGAAGCTAGTTTCCAAGAGTTGAAGAAACGTTTGGTTACCTCACCAGTGTTAATTCTGCCAGATCAGACCAAGGATTATGAGGTGTATTGCGACACTTCACGTAGAGGACTTGGAGCAGTGCTTATGCAGGAGGGAAGAGTTGTTTCGTATGCTTCACGACAGCTGAAACCTCATGAGCTAAACCATGGCACGCATGATTTGGAGTTAGCAGTTGTAGTGCATGCGTTGAAAACATGGAGACATTTCCTCATTGGAAATCATTGTGAGGTGTATACGGATCACAAGAGTTTAAAGTACATCTTCACGCAGAAGGAGCTAAATCTCAGGCAGAGGAGATGGTTGGAACTCATCAAAGATTATGATATGAGATTACATTATCACCCCGGAAAGGCTAACGTTGTAGCAGACGCGTTGAGCCGTAAGAGTCACGTCAACACAATAATGACGGGAGAAATACCAAAGGAGTTAGCCGAGGATCTTCGAGAGCTATGTTTGGAAATAGTTCCGAGAGGCTATGTAGCAGCAATGGAGATTCAGTCAACTTTGATGGACAAAATTAGGGAAGCTCAGAAGACTGACAAAGAGATTGCCTCTATATAGGAGAAAATGAGCGAAGGAAAAGCTAAGGGATTTCGTGAGGATGAGCATGATACCCTATGGTTTGAATGTGCCCAATGACCCGGAGATCAGGAAGTTGATTCTACAAGGGGCACATGATTCACCATATTGATTCACCCAGGAAATACCAAGATGTATTTGGATTTGAAGAATACTTTCTGGTGGACCGGAATGAAGAAGGACATTGTAGAGTATGTAGCAGTTTGTGATGTATGTCAGAGGGTGAAGGCAGAACATCAGAAGCCAGCAGGATTGTTACAGCCATTGCCTATACCCGAATGGAAGTGGGATAAATTAGGTATGGATTTCATCATGGGATTGCCCAGGACTCGTTTAGGCTATTACTCGATTTGGGTTGTAGTCGATCATTTGACGAAGGTAGCTCATTTCATTCCAGTAAAGACTACCTATAGCAGTGCCAATTTTGCTAAGATATACATGACCAGGATTGTATGCTTGCATGGAGTTCTGAGGAGTCTCGTATCAGATAGAGGAACCCAATTCACCTCAAAGTTCTAGAAGCAGTTGCACAAAACTTTGGGAACCAGGCTGGAGTTTAGCACAGCTTTTCATCCACAGACAGATGGACAAACCGAGAGAGTCAACCAGATTTTGGAGGATATGCTTAGATTATGGATCAAGTTGCGATGACAACTTGTCGTATGCGGAGTTTTCTTATAAAAACAGTTACCAAACCAGTTTGAAGATGGCCCCTTTCGAAGCCTTGTACGGAAGGAGGTGCAGGACCCCGTTGTTGTGGGATGAAGTTGGAGACCGTCAGTTGTTTGAACCAGATTTGATTAAGGAGTCTGAACGGAAAGTAAAGTTAATTCGCGATAGGCTTAAGGTATCCCAGCCAAGACTGAAGAGTTATGCAGACTCAAAACGCAAGGAGACAGAATACGAAGTCGGAGACAGAGTTTATCTTCGAGTATCGCCACTTCAAGGAGTTAAGTGTTTTGGTGTTAAAGGAAAGTTAGCGGCCCGATTTGTAGGACCTTATCGTGTTTTGGAACGCATGGGAGAAGTTGCGTACAAGTTGGAATTACCCGAGGGATTGCCAGGAGTCCATGATGTGTTTCATGTTTCTCAGTTGAAGAAGTGTCACGCGGAGATGGCTAATATACCATTGAGAGATACCGTGCCACTAGAAGCGATTCAGTTGAATGATGATTTGACCTACGAGGAGAAACCAGTTAAGATTCTGGAGTATGCCAGCCGAGTCACCCGTAGTAAGGTCATTAAGTTTTGCAAAGTTCAGTGGAGCCACCACACCGAGGAAGAAGCCACTTGGGAGCGAGAGGAAGATTTGCTTAAGGACCACCCTCACCTATTTTCTAGCCAACCCGAATCTCGAGGGCGAGATTCATCTTAAGGGGGTAGGTTTGTAACATCCCAAATTTTCAATTTGGAATGTTATACATAGAGCATCATTGCGTATCATTTTTTTGTTGCATTTTGCTTGATCCTAGAAATTCTACGCAACTCAAGGACCCACGGAGAGAGTTGGGGATTTCGTTATTTTCATATTTGGGTTTTCTTAAATTTTGAAAATAGGATCATTTGATTTTAATTATTTTATCTTCAATTATTTCTATTACAAAAATATGAGAGAGGGAATAAAATGACTTTCCCAAAATAAAGAAATAATTAAGATTTAATAATAAAATCAAATAATATTTTATTTTGGAGTTTTTCGCCTTTTTATTTGAATTTAGGAAAAATGCGCCTTTTTCAAAATTGCATTTAGGCCCCAAATAAATGTTCATTTAGTCCGGCTTGATTTTAGGAGCCGGTGAAAATTTATTTCGGGATTTTTGGAGTCCGTTTAGTATTTCTTTTTAATTTTTTTCTGCATGTAATGTTTTTTTAAAGCGAACCGCCTTTGGGCCGTGCCCGAGCGGGACTCCGCTCGGGGGCGCACTTTATAAGCGCACCACCCGGCGCCCAGCCCACCCCGCGCCCCAACCCACCCTCGCCGCCCGCCCAGAAACCCTAACCCGCCGCCGCTGTCATCGCCGAGCCCGCTGACTTCGCCGCCCGCCGCCGAGGTTCGCCGCCGCCTCGTTCTGCGTGCCGCCGGTTTTTTTAAAACCGGGCGGTTTTTATTTCGTTTCTTTTGGTTTTTTTTTGTTTTCGTTTTTTTAGTTACGGCTTTTTTTCCGGTTTAGGCTAATTAGCGGACGTTCGTCCGTTAGTTCGTTTAAACGAACGAGTTCTTCAGATTAGTTTAGTTAACGAACGTTCGTTCATTAACCCGTTCTTCGTTTTTCTTTTTCTCGGATTTAATCCGCGACTTTTCTGATCCCGATTTCTGATCCGATTTTCGTTTTATTATAACTTTTCGCTCGTTTATCGGAATCAGGCGATTCAAGCGCCTAGAGTTTCGTCTCGAAACCCTCTTTCCGAATAACCTACTTAAACAAGTTTTTGCTTCTGTAAAATTTGACTTAGATCCAGATTAGTAAAACGGAGCTGTTTTCTTCCGCCGTTTGACTTTCGTTGCTTCGTTTGATTTGATTCTTTTTGCAAACCGGAGTTCTTAAGTTGAACTATCTGGTTAGATCTATTTGAGTTTTACCTGTGCATTAGATGAGTACTTATTGTATGCTTGTTTGTTTGTCGTGATAGAATACCCGGAGTCGCGCCTTTGTTACTTGAGTCTCTAGGTTTCATGGATCATCGACAAGGCAAGTAACACTTTGATCATAACTTTTCTACTACCTAGTTTTTATGCATTAGATCTATCCTCAAACATTGCATGATTAGGATCTAATTAAATTGTGGGATGGGAAGTAGTTGAGGTAGTACCTATTACCTGTTTTATTATCAAACCCTTGGGAGTTACTTCTACGTTTGCTTATTATGCCATGCTATGCTAGTAGACGTGATTGGGTGAGTGTATCCATGACAGATGTGAGATTGTTATTTAATGGTTTATTTAAGGTGGCAACTTAAACACACATCTGGGTGGATTGAGGCACTGGTTTCTATCAGACTTGCCTGTATTTCTTGGACCGCCACCCGGTGCTCAAAGGGATCATGAGATTATTCAAACTAGAAACTTCCATGTGCATCCACAAGCCATTATGGGCTCTGGCATAGTTGATTAAGTTGTGTGAACTCTTACGGGTAGACTAGCAGATGTAGGGGAAAGTAGGTGTACCGGTCTACCCACATGTATGGTGCTAGCACTTCCGAAAGACTATGTCTCGGTCATCTGTTTCTCAAACACCATGTAGTGCGAGAAATCAAACGGAGGAGATCGAGTCTTGTGGGGAAAAGTGCACAAACCTCTGCAAAGTGTATAAACTAATCATGGTTAGCCGTGTCCCCGGTTGTGGACATCTTGAGTATCTAGTACTTGGATATCATGTGAATCTCATCATGTTACTTCTAATTAATATTGTTGGGTTTTTAATGAGTACTTTTAATTGGGATTGAGAATGCTGTCAACCATTCTCAATGTTTCACAACCACCATGATAGTTAAATAAATTTATTCCTTTGCAGTAGGGAAAAATTGGCTTTATGCAAAACTGTAACCATAGAGCTTTCCACCAGCCATATATGCATGTAGTATAGGCTTATTGTTCCAGTATTCTCTATGTGTTACATTGCCAGCATATTCCATGTGCTGACTCGTTTTCGGGCTGCAACGTTTCATGTTGCAGACTTTTCAGACGACGAGTAAGGTGCTTAGGTCGTGGTTCTATACTCAGTGATGCCGTTGGAGTTGATGGACTCGCTTATTCTTCCAAGCCTTCCGCTGTTATCGTATTAGATGGCCTTAAGCCATATTTATTTTATTAAGTTCTCTCTTGAGACATTCGATTGTAATAAGTGTGTGATTGCTACTCTGTTATAAATCCTTGAGTCTTGTGTGGTGTCGGCATTCTTGATCCGTGGATGACTTGAGCACAGAGGTCAGACTGTTTGAGGTCTGGTCGCTACAAAGAATGTATCCGATGCAAGAATCACTAGCATACATTTTCCTGTTTACGCTACTTTGCAATATTTGCTAGTCATTGCTTAATTGGTCGCGGAAACTGTGGAAAACTTAGTGTTCTTGATATTATTATTTTGTTCCATGGTTTATTCTGTGATGACTCTATTAGTATGGGCGGTATTATTGCCAAACGGTTAAGTCTGAACCGTACAAAGGGCCCCATCTTTGGAGGTGTTTATGCTTCATGCCTTGCTACGTACTATAACATACCTATTAGGCACTATGAAAAATAAGAAAAAATTGTTGCCTACTGTTTATTTGGATTATAAGAGTATGGTAGCGCATGACTTTATTGATAAGAATAGGGAAGGGGCGCTTAAATACAAATTGTTCTTTGATAAACATCACCCTGAGACTATTACCTTGCCTGCTCCTTCCTCGTTTGATTTATCTGTAGGACAGTATCTCGTTCCGCTAGCGACCATACAAGCTTACCGGAACCCTACATCAGCTACAGAGCCAGAGCCGGAACCACAATTTGATCCTCCATGACAGTCTAATTACCAGTGGGATCCGGAGGCGATTGCCAACCAGTGGCAATCCGAGGCTTCTTAAAAATACGACCCCAGTTATAACTTTGGATATCCTCCAGGCCATCCGTGGCAATAAACCAACTTAGGCCAAAAGCCTAAGCTTGGGGGAGTACGTATTTCTCACTGACATTACATTTATGTTCACACACTCATTGCTAGTTGTCGGTGCTCATACTTTTTCACTGTAATATCCATGTTAGTTTATTTTATTTTTCTTGCTTTCTTCTTGTGTGTTTGATAAACCTTAAGAAAAAAAATTAGTAGTAGCTTTTAGCTAGTTTATTTTCTTGCTGTAGTAGTAATAATTAAAAGAAAACCCAAAAAGATTTCTTGTTCTTCTTTTGCTTGTTGGGAGCTTTCCCGTGTAAATAGTTTTATTTCTTTTCTTTTCTTTGGGGGTCGATAGGAAAAGACCATAATGAAATTGTTAAAGTGGCTCTTATATGCATTATTGTTGATTTAACCAAGAGCCCATATTGCCTTGTCTTCTCCTGTTTATTTAATTCTTGCAGATTCCAGCTTAGTCCAATGCACGTGCACTATTATTATTATTCACATCATTCGGTCGTGCAAGTGAAAGGCAATTATGACGATATATGATGGAGTAATTGAAATAAGAGAAGCTGGTATGAACTCGACCTTTCTTGTTTTTGTAAATATGATTAGTTCATCATTCCTGATTCAGCCTATTATGAATAAACATGTTTGCAATGACAATTAGAGATTATAGTTGCTTATGCCATGCTTAATTAGCTAGGAGTTTATAATGGTTTACCTTGCTTGCCAACATGCTATTAAAATGGTTGTGGTGTGGTATGATGGGGTGGTATCCTCCTTTGAATGATTCAAGTGACTTGGCTTGGCACATGTTCACGCATGTAGTTGAAACAAAATCAACATAGCCTTCATGATATTTATGTTCATGGTGGATTATATCCTACTCATGCTTGCACTCAATGTTTATTAATATTAATGCATGTTCATGACTATTGTCGCTCTCTAGTTGGTCGCTTCCCAGTCTTTTGCTAGCCTTCACTTGTACTAAGCGGGAATACTGCTTGTGCATCCAATCCCTTAAACCCCAAAATTATTCCATATGAATCCGCCATACCTTCCTATATGCGGTATCTACCTTCCGTTCCAAGTAAATTTGTATGTGCCAAACTCTAAACCTTCAAATGAAATTCTATTTTGTATGCTCGAATAGCTCATGTATCAACTAGGGATATCTGTATCTTTCATGCTAGGCGGGTTATTCTCAAGAGGAGTGTACTCTGCTCCTCACTCACGATGAAATGGCTGGTCACCGCGATGCCTAGTCCCATGCTTTATGCAAACCAAATCAAAATAATTGCAGACAAAACTCCCCCGGGACTCTTGTTAGTTGGAGGCACTCGTTGTTTCGAGCAAGCCATGGATTGATGCATGTTGGTGGAGGGGGAGTATAAACTTTACCATTCTGTTTGGGAACCGCCTATAATGCATGTAGCATGGAAAACATCGCCATCTCTCGGTTGTTATGTTGACAATGAAAGTATGCCGCTCAAAATATTATTTATCTCTATTTAAAAATCGAGCTCTGGCACCTCTTCAAATCCCCGCTTCCCTCTGCGAAGGGCCTATCTATTTACTTTTATGTTGAGTTATCACCCTCTTATTAAAAAGCACCATCTGGAGAGCACCGCTATCATTTGCATCCATTACTATTAATTTATATTGGGTATGACTATGACTGGATCTCTTTTACCATGAATTACAATGTTTAGTCAGTCCTTGATCTTTAAAGGTGCTCTGCATTTATGTTTTGCGGTCTCAGAAAGGGCTAGTGAGATACCATCTTATTATATCATATCATGATTGTTTTGAGAAATTGTTGTCATCCGAGATTTATTATTATTGCTCGCTAGTTGATTATGCCATAGATATGAGTAAACATGAGACCTAAGTGTTATTGTGAATATGGTTAGTCATAATCTTTGCTGAAAACTTGAATGCTGGCTTTACACATTTACAACAACAAGAGCAAACAGAGTTTGTAAAAGTTTTTCTTTATCACTTTCAGTTTATCAACTGAATTGCTTGAGGACAAGAAAAGGTTTAAGCTTGGGGGAGTTGATAGGTCTCCATCGTATCTACTTTTCCAAACACTTCTGCCCTTGTTTTGGACTCTAACTTGCATGATTTGAATGGAACTAACCCGGACTGACGCTGTTTTCAGCAGAATTGCCATGGTGTTATTTATGTGCAGAAATAAAAGTTCTCGGAATGACCTGAAACTCCACGGAACTAATTTTTGGAAAATATTGAAAATATTTGCGAAAGATTCAAGGCCAGGGGGGCCCACACCCTGTCCACGAGGGTGGGGGGGCGCCTGCCCCCCTGGGCGCACCCCCTACCTCGTGGGCCCCCTGGAGCTCCACCGACCTCAACTCCAACTCCATATATTCGTGTTTGGGGAGAAGAAAATCAGAGAGAAGGATTCATCGCGTTTTACGATACGGAGGGGCTACCAAGCCCTAAACTCTCTCAGGAGGGCTGATCTGGAGTCTGTTCGGGGCTCCGGAGAGGGGAGTCCGTCACCGCCGTCATCGTCAACCATCCTCCATCACCAATTTCATGATGCTCACCGCCGTGCGTGAGTAATTCCATCGTAGGCTTGCTGGACGGTGATGGCTTGGATGAGATTTATCATGTAATCAAGTTAGTTTTGTTAGGGTTTGATCCCTAGTATCCACTATGTTCTGAGATTGATGTTGCTATGACTTTGCTATGCTTAATGCTTGTCACTAGGACCCGAGTGCCATGATTTCAGATCTGAACCTATTATGTTTTCATGAATATACGTGAGTTCTTGATCCTATCTTGCAAGTCTATAGTCACCTACTATGTGTTATGATCCGGCAACCCCGAAGTGACAATAATCGGGACCACTCCTGGTGATGACCATAGTTTGAGGAGTTCATGTATTCACTATGTGCTAATGCTTTGGTCCGGTACTCTATTAAAAGGAGGCCTTAATATCCCTTAGTTTCCGCTAGGACCCCGCTGCCACGGGAGGGTAGGACAAAAGATGCCATGCAAGTTCTTTTCCATAAGCACGTATGACTATATTTGGAATACATGCTTATATTACATTGATGAATTGGAGCTAGTTCTGTGTTACCCTATGTTATGATTGTTACATGATGAACCACATCCGGCATAATTCTCCATCACCGATCCAATGCCAATGAGCTTTTCACATATTGTTCTTCGCTTATTTACTTTTCCGTTGCTACTGTTACAATCACTACAAAACCCAAAAATATTACTTTTGCTACCGTTGCCGTTACTTCCATATTACTTTGCTGCTAAATACTTTGCTGCAGATACTAAGTTATCTAGGTGTGGTTGAATTGAAAACTCAACTGCTAATACTTGAGAATATTCTTTGGCTCCCCTTGCGTCGAATCATGCCACCATGACCAGAATTTCCACTCTTGCCGCCACTGGAATCTACCACACACACGGTCTCCTCGATCGATCGTGGTCCTGTTCATCCATCGCCAACCGCCTACACAGCTGGGGTACTATTCATCCAACCCCCACCAGCTGGGGTGGGGCATACGCACGGGCGGCATCAACAGGGACTGTTTATCCATAGCCAACCAACCGTCTAGGTCCACTCATCACGTCTCGTGCAAGGGGCTCGATCGATATAAGTCTTGACTCGATCTACGTATCACGCGCGCGGCAGCTACATGGACTATTCATCGAGAGGCAACCAAACGGCTAGGTCAACTCACATCTCGCGTGGGGGGCTCTATGCAATGCATCGATCGATTGGGCCACCAAACTACGTATGCACATGAGTCTCTCTTGCATCGACCGGGGTTCAGTAAGCAGTGAAGGGATCACTCAGTTTCAATAAGCAGCGTAGGGACCACTCAGGTTCATTAGTAGTGCGAGGGATCGTTCGGTTCAGTACGTAGTGCGAGGGATCGATCGCTCAGGTTCAGTAGTATAGTATGTGCAAGGGGTCGATCGATCGAGTTCAGTTAATGAAGGGCTTGCTCGGGTTCAGCTAGCAAAGGGCTCACACACGTGCGCATACGAGAGAAATGTGCAAACCACTGCATTGCTCGGGTCCGACCACCCACCGTATATTGGGAATCCTTGAAAAATTTCTCGCCCTCGCTTCTACCATGATTTTTTGTGTCATGGACGGCCCAAAGAATGTCATGCAGGTGTGCCTCCGGCCCACCCAAGACGAAAGGCCCATTTTCTCTCATAATTTCTTTTCATAGAAGTAGGTGCCCGCCACATCCATGATGATACATGTTTTTGTCACAATTATCGTTGTGGAAGTGTCACATCCATGACAGAAAAAGTTTTTGTTCGGGGCAATAATTTCATAGATGTATCTTTTTTTGGTAGTGACTGGTACTGGATAATGATGCGCCTTCAACGTATCTATAATTTTTTATTGTTTCATGCTGCTATATATCATTCTTCGATGTTTTACATTCATATTATATCAACTTTATATCATTTTCTGGGACTAACCTATTGACATAGTGCCCAGTGCCGATTACTATTTTTTGCTTGTTTTTTTACTTATCAGAATATCCATATCAAACGGAGTCCAAACGCAATGAAATTTTTTGGAGATTTTTTCTGCCTAGATCACTTGGGAGCCAAGGAAGTGCACGAGGGAAGGCCCGTGGGGCCCACTACCCACCTGGGCGGGCCAGAGGCCCCTGGCGCACCCTGCTGGGTATTGGGGCCCATGGAGGTCCTTTTCACTGTCTCTCAACTCTATAAATACCCAAGTATTCCAGAAACCCTAGGGGAGTCGACGAAAAACAATTCCAGCTGCCGCAAGTTCCAGAACCATGAGATCCAATCTAGAGCCCTATTCCGGCACCTTGTCGAAGGGGAACATGATCATGGAGGGGTTCATCATCCTCATTGGTGCTCCTCCGATGATGCGTGAGTAGTTCACCAAAGACCTACGGGTCTGTAGGCAGTAGCTAGATGGCTTCTTCTCTCTTTTTGATTCTCAATACAATGTTCTCCTCGATGTTCTTGGAGATCTATTTGATGTAATGACTTTTTGCGGTGTGTTTGTTGGGATACGATGAATTGTGAGTTTGTGAACAGATTTATCTATGAATATTATTTGAGTCTTCTTTGATCTCTTATATGCAGGATTATCATAGCCTCGTATTTATTCTCCAAAACTTTGGTTTGGTTTGGACAACTAGATTGATTTTTCTTACAATGAGAAGAGGTGATTTATGATGGGTTCAATCTTGCGGTGTTCTCACCCAGTGACAGAAGGGGTAGTGAGGCACACATGTATCGTTGCTATTAAGGATAAAAAGATGGGGTCTATTCCTACATGAATAGATCTGGTCTACATCATGTCACCATTCTTATTGCATTACTTCGTTGCTCCATGAACTTAATACACTAGATGCATGCTGGATAGCGGTCGATGTGTGGAGTAATAGTAGTAGATGCAGGCAGGAGTCAGTCCACTAATCTTGGAGTGATGCCTATATACATGATTGCTACCTCTTGAGCACTGCGGTTGTTTTCCCTTGAAGAGGAAAGGGTGATGCAGTAAAGTAGCAAAAGTATTTCCCTCAGTTTTTGAGAACCAAGGTATCAATCCAGTAGGAGGTCACGCTCAAGTCCCTTGCACCTACACAAACAAATAAGAACCTCGCAACCAACGCGATAAAGGGGTTGCCAATCCCTTCACGGTCACTTACGAGAGTGAGATCTGATAAAGATGATAAGATAATATTTTTTGGTATTTTTATGATAAAGAGTAAAAGTAAAGAAAGCAAGTAAACAGTAATGGAAATAACGGGAGATTAATATGATGGAAAATAGACCCGGGGGCCATAGGTTTCGCTAGTGGCTTCTCTCAAGATAGCATAGGTATTACGGTGGGTGAACAAATTACCGTCGAGCAATTGATAGAATTGAGCATAGTTATGAGAATATCTAGGTATGATCATGTATATAGGCATCACATCCACGACAAGTAGACGGAAACGATTCTGCATCTACTAGTATTACTCCACACATCGACCGCTATCCAGCATGCATCTAGAGTATTAAGTTCATAAGAACAGAGTAATGCTTTAAGCAAGATGACATGATGTAGAGGGATAAACTCATGCAATATGATATAAACACCATCTTTTTATCCTCGATGGCAACAATACAATACGTGCCTTGCTGCCCCTGCTGTAACTGGGAAAGGACACCGCAAGATTGAACCCAAAGCTAAGCACTTCTCCCATTGCAAGAAAGATCAATCTAGTAGGCCAAACCAAACTGATAATTTGAAGAGACTTGCAAAGATAACCAAATCATACATAAAAGAATTCAGAGAAGATTCAAATATTGTTCATAGATAATCTTGATCATAAACCCACAATTCCTCGGATCTCGACAAACACACCGCAAAAGAAGAGTTACATAAAATAGATCTCCAAGAGAATCAAGGAGAACTTTGTATTGAGATCCAAAGAGAGAGAAGAAGCCATCTAGCTAATAACTATGGACCCGAAGGTATGAGGTAAACTACTCACACATCATCGGAGAGGCCATGGTGTTGATGTAGAAGCCCTCCGTGATCAATGCCCCCTCCGGCAGGACGCCAGAAAAGGCCCCAAGATGGGATATCACGGGTACAGAAGGTTGCGGCGGTGGAATTAGGTTTTCGAGGATGCCCCCGATGGTTTGGGGGAACGTAGGTATATATAGGAGGAAGAAGTAGGTCGGTGGAGCCACGAGGAGCCCACAAGGGTGGAGGGTGCGCCCTGGGGGGTAGGCGCGCCCCCCTACCTCGTGGCCTCCTCGTTTGTTGCTTGACGTCCACTCCGAGTCCTCTGGATCACGTTTGTTCCAAAAATCATGTTCCCGAAGGTTTCATTCCGTTTGGACTCCGTTTGATATTCCTTTTCTGTGAAACACTGAAATAGGCAAAAAAAACAGCAATTTGGGCTGGGCCTCCGGTTAATAGGTTAGTCCCAAAAATAATATAAAAATGTATAATAAAGCCCATTAAACATCAAAGACAGAATATAATATAGCATGGAACAATAAAAAATTATAGATACGTTGAAGACGTATCAAGCATCCCCAAGCTTAATTCCTGCTCGTCCTTGAGTAGGTAAATGATAAAAATAGAATTTTTGATGTGGAATGCTACTTAGTATAATTTCAATGTGACCCTCTTATTTGTGGTATGAATATTCAGATCCGAAAGATTCAAGATAAAAGTTTAATATTGACATAAAAATAATAATACTTCAAGCATACTTACTAAGTAATCATGTCTTCTCAAAATAACATGGCCAAAGGAAGTTATCCCTACAAAATCATATAGTCTGGCTATGCTCTATCTTCATCACACAAAGTATTTAATCATGCACAACCCCAATGACAAGCCAAGCAATTGTTTCATACTTTTGATGTTCTCAAACATTTTCAATCTTCATGCAATACATGAGCATGAGCCATGGACATAGCACTATATGTGGAATAGAATGGTGGTTGTGGAGAAGACAAAAAAAGAGAAGATAGTCTCACATCAACTAGGCGTATCAATGGGCTATGGAGATGCCCATTAATAGATATCAATGTGAGTGAGTAGGGATTGCCATGCAACGGATGCACTAGAGCTATATGTGTATGAAGGCTCAACAAAAGAAAGTAAGTGGGCGTGCATCCAACTCGCTTGCTCACGAAGACCTAGTGCATTTTGAGGAAGCCCATCATTGGAATATACAAGCCAAGTTCTATAACGTAAAATTCCCACTAGTATATGAAAATGACAACATAGGAGACTCTCTATCATGAAGATCATGGTGCTACTTTTGAAGCACAAGTGTGCTAAAAGGATAGTAACATTGTCCCTTCTCTCTTTTTCTCTCTCTTTTTTATTTGGGCCTTTTCTCTCTTTTTTATGGCCTCTTTTTTCTTTTTCTTTTTCTTTTTCGTCCGGAGTCCCATCCCGACTTATGGGGGAATCATAGTCTCCATCATCCTTTCCTCACTTGGGACAATGCTCTAATAATGATTATCATCACACTTTTATTTACTTACAACTCAAGAATTACAACTCAATACTTAGAACAAAAATATGATTCTATGTGAATACCTCCGGCGGAGTACCGAGATATGCAATGATTCAAGAGTGACATGTATAAAAATTATGAAAGGTGGCTTTGCCACACATACGATGTCAACTACATGATCATGCAAAGCAATATGACAATGATGAAGCGTGTCATAGCAAACAGAACGGTGGAAAGTTGCATGGCAATATATCATGGAATGGCTATGGAAATGCCATAATAGGTAGGTATGGTGGCTGTTTTGAGGAAGGTATATGGTGGGTGTATGATACCGACGAAAAGTGCGCGGTATTAGAGAGGCTCGCAATGGTGGAAGGGTGAGAGTGCGTATAATCCACGGACTCAACATTAGTCATAAAGAACTCATATACTTGTTGCAAAAATCTATTAGTTATCGAAACAAAGTATTACGCGCATGCTCCTAGGGGGATAGATTTGTAGGAAAAGACCATCGCTCGTCCCTGACCGCCACTCATAAGGAAGACAATCAATAAATAAATCATGCTCCGACTTCATCACATAACGGTTCACCATACGTGCATGCTACGGGAATCACAAACTTTAACACAAGTATTTCTCAAATTCATAACCACTCAACTAGCATGACTCTAATATCACCATCTTTATATCTGAAAACAATTATCAAGCATCAAACTTCTCATAATATTCAACGCACTTATAAGAAAGTTTTTACTAATCTTGGATGCCTATCATATTAGGACTACCTTCTCAATTTAAGCAAATTACCATGCTGTTTTGTAGGACTATCAAAATATTATAAGTGAACCATGAGCGAACAATAGTTTCTATAAAACAAGACCACCACCATGCTCTAAAAGATATAAGTGAAGCACTAGAGCAAAAACTATATAGCTCAAAAGATATAAGTGAAGCACGTAGAGTATTCTAACAAATTCCGAATCATGTGTGTCTCTCTCAAAAGGTGTGTAAAGCAAGGATGATTTTGGCAAACTAAAAGCAAAGATTCAAATCGTACAAGACGCTCCAAGCAAAACACATATCATGTGGTGAATAAAAATATAGCTCCAAGTAAAGTTACCGATGGACGAAGACGAAAGAGGGGATGCCTTCCGGGGCATCCCCAAGCTTTGGCTTTTTGGTGTCCTTAGATTATCTTGGGGTGCCATGGGCATCCCCAAGATTAGGCTCTTGCCACTCCTTGTTCCATAATCCATCAAATCCTTACCCAAAACTTGAAAACTTCACAACACAAAACTTAACAGAAAATCTCGTGAGCTCCGTTAGCGAAAGAAAACAAAACCCCACATCAAGGTACTGTATTGAACTCATTCTTTATTTATATTGGTGTTAAACCTACTGTATTGCAACTTCTCTATGGTTTATAAACTATTTTACTAGCCATAGATTCATCAAAATAAGCAAACAACACACGAAAAACTGAATCTGTCAAAAATAGAAGAGTCTCTAGTAATCTGTAACTAACGCAAACTTCTGGAATTCTAAAACTTCTTCCAAAATAGGACAACCTATATAATTTGTTTATTGATCTGCTGCAATTGGAATCAGTATTATATCACGTCCTAGTAATTTTTAACAATTGTTTTCGTGAACAGAAAGTTTCTGGAATTTTCAGCAAGATCAAATAACTATCATCCAAGAAGTTCCTATAGGTTTTACTTGGCACAAACACTAACTAAAACAAAAAAAAAATCTAACCATAGGCTAGATCAAAGATTTATTCCCAAACAGGAGCAAAAAGAAAAAAACTAAAATAAAATTGGGTTGCCTCCCAACAAGCGCTATCGTTTAACGCCCCTAGCTAGGCATTGATAATTTTGATGATGCTCACATGAAAGGCAAGAATTGAAGCACAAAGAGAGCATCATAAAGCATGTGAAAAACACATCTAAGTCTAACATACTTCCTATTAATAGGCATCTTATAGGAAAACAAATTATCATAGCAAGCAAAAACTAGCATATGCAAGGGAGAGGAAAGAAACAATAGCAATCTCAACATAACGAGGGGTAATTTAGCTACATGAAAATTTCTACAACCATATTTTCCTCTCTCATAATAATTACATGTGGGATCATAAGAAAATTTAACAAAATAGCTATCACATAAAATATTTTCAACACGATCCACATGCATGCGAAGTTGACACTCTTCCAAAATAGTGGGATCAACATTAACTAAAGTCATGACCTCTCCAAACCCACTTTTATCAAAAATTTCATAAGATTGAACATTCTCCAAATATGTGGGATCTAAAGTTGACATTCTTCCAAACCCACCTTCAATATTATTGCCAAAATTATTATCAATCTCATATTCATCATGGGGCTTAAATAAATTTTCAAGATCGTAAAAAGAATCACCCCAATCATGATCATTGCAACAAGTAGTAGACATAGCAAAGCTAGCATCCCCAAGCTTAGGGTTTTGCATATTATTAGCAAAATTGACATCAAGAGAATTTATAGTAAAATCATTGGAATCATGCTTTTTATTCAAGGAGCTATCGTGAATCTCTTCATAAATTTCTTCATCACAATTTTCAGATTCACGAATTTCAAGCAAAACCTCATAAAGATAATCTAGTGCACTCAACTCACTAGCCATAGGTTCATCATAATTGGATCTCTTAAAGAGATTAGTGAGTGGATGATGATCCATAAACTTTTAGCAAGCAAATATGCAAGCACATAGACGGCACATGGCAACACAAGCTAACGAAAAAGATGAAAGGAAGAGAGGCGAATAAAACAGCAAGGGTGAAGTGTGGGAGAGGAAAACGAGAGGAAAATGGCAAATAATGTAATGCGAGGGATAAGAGTTTGTGATGGGTACTTGGTATGTCTTGACTTGTGCGTAGACTCCCCGGCAACACCGCCAGAAATGGCTCGTTGACGGGAAATCAAATCTTGACTTGACTTGGCACGAATCTCCCTGGCAATGGCGCCAGAAATCGTTCTTGCTACCTCTTGAGCATTGCGTTGGTTTTCCCTTGAAGAGGAAAGGTTGATGCAGTAAAGTAGCGTAAGTATTTCCCTCAGTTTTTGAGAACCAAGGTATCAATCCAGTAGGAGGTCACGCTCAAGTCCCTTGCACCTACACAAACAAATAAGAACATCGCAACCAACGCGATAAAGGGGTTGTCAATCCCTTCACGGTCACTTACGAGAGTGAGATCTGATAGAGATGATAAGATAATATTTTTGGTATTTTTATGATAAAGAGTAAAAGTAAAGAAAGCAAGTAAACAGTAATTGAAATAACGGGAGATTAATATGATGGAAAATAGACCCCGGGGCCATAGGTTTCACTAGTGGCTTCTCTCAAGATAGCATAGGTATTACGGTGGGTGAACAAATTACTGTCGAGCAATTGATAGAATTGAGCATAGTTATGAGAATATCTAGGTATGATCATGTATATAGGCATCACGTCCGTGACAAGTAGACCGAAACGATTCTGCATCTACTACTATTACTCGACACATCGACCGCTATCCAGCATGCATCTAGAGTATTAAGTTCATAAGAATAGAGTAATGCTTTAAGCAAGATGACATGATGTAGAGGGATAAACTCATGCAATATGATATAAACCCCATTGTTTTATCCTCAATGGCAACAATACAATACGTGCCTTGCTGCCCCTGCTGTCACTGGGAAAGGACATCGCAAGATTGAACCCAAAGCTAAGCACTTCTCCCATTGCAAGAAAGATCAATCTAGTAGGCCAAACCAAACTGATAATTCGAAGAGACTTGCAAAGATAACCAATCATACATAAAAGAATTCAGAGGAGATTCAAATATTGTTCATAGAGAATCTTGATCATAAACCCACAATTCCTCGGATCTCGACAAACACACTGCAAAAGAAGAGTTACATCAAATAGATCTCCAAGAGAATCGAGGAGAACTTTGTATTGAGATCCAAAGAGAGAGAAGAAGCCATCTAGCTAATAACTATGGACCCCAAGGTCCGAGGTAAACTACTCACACATCATCGGAGAGGCCATGGTGTTGATGTATAAGCACTCCGCGATCAATGCCCCCTCCGGCAGGACGTTGAAAAAGGCCCCAAGATGGGATCTCATGGGTACAGAAGGTTGCGGCGGTGGAATTAGGTTTTCGTGGATGCCCCTGATGGTTTGGGGGTACGTTGGTATATATAGGAGGAAGAAGTAGGTCGGTGGAGCCACGAGGGGCCCACGAGGGTGGAGGGCGCGCCCCTAACCTCGTGGCCTCCTCGTCTGTTGCTTGCCGTCCACTCCAAGTCCTCTAGATCACGTTTTTTTTCCAAAAATCACGTTCCCAAAGGTTTCATTCCGTTTGGACTCCGTTTGATATTACTTTTCTGCGAAACACTGAAATAGGCAAAAAAATAGCAATTTGGGCTGGGCCTCCGGTTAATAGGTTAGTCCCAAAAATAATATAAAAGTGTATAATAAAGCCCATTAAACATCCAAAACAGAATATAATATAGGATGGAACAATAAAAAATTATAGATTTGTTGGAGAAGTATCAATGATCATTGCCTTGGATATCGTCATAATTATTCGCTTTCTATCAATTGCCTAACAGTAATTTGTTTACCCACCGTATGCTATTTTCTCGAGAGAAGCTATTAGTGAAATCTACGCCCCCGGGCCTATTTTCTATCATATTGTTTCAGATCTACTATTCCAAAAGCCCATAAATACCTTGCTGCACTTTTTTTGTGTGTTTTCGCTATATCTATTTATCCAATCTCATACAATTTAATCCATCTCAATACCGAGGAGGGATTGACAACCCCTCTTACGCGTTGGGTTGCAAGTATTTGTTATTTGTGTGCAGGTACTATTTACATAGTGTTGCTTGGTTCTCCTACTGGATTGATAACCTTGGTTTCATAAATGAGGGAAATACTTACCATTGTTGTGCTGCATCATCCTCTCCTCTTCGGAGAAATACCAACACAGATACAAGCAATCAGATATAGTGTGCTAGGATCTGGTCAGGGCTCAGCAATGTATGAAATCTCAAGCGGAGAAAAGTCATATTGAACGTTCTTTTGCTGTGGGGGAATATGTCTTTTTGAAGTTGCATCCATATGTTTAATCACCAATGGTACGCATGGCTAATCATAAGCCTTCATTCAAAAACATTGGACCGTATGTTATCACTGAAAAGATTTGAGAACTGGCTTACCGTCTGGATCTCCTAGCATCTAGTCGCATACATCCTGTCTTCCATGTTTCACAATTGAAACAATATGTCAAGCCACGACATGAGATACAGTGTCACCTTTAAGCTCCTAATGCTCTTCTCCAGCTTCCTGTCAAGATTTTGAGCAGGTCTGTACGTCATTGCAGTCATCACACCATTCCTTAAGTTCTGAGTGGAACTAAAGAAACATATGCTACTTGGGAGGACCTGGTGGATTCACTACGTCAACAATTTCCAAGATCTTCGGCTTGGGGTCAAGACAAAACTGAAGGAAGGGGGAGTATGAGGAGCACAACCTCTACATTAGCCACAGTCAAGTCAGACGTTCGGTCAAGGCCTAGCCCCAGAAGAGAGAAGTGCCAGCCCAGTTGGGTTGCAAGCCAGGAATGGGCTAAGTAAGTCTTGTAATAGTGCCAGTAGTATATAGGGACGATGGAGTTGTATCGAGGAACCTTTTTTCTGAAAAGGAGGATGACCCCCGGCCTTTGCATTAGGATGATGCATGCAGCCATTTTATTAATTATTCACCAGAACCCTACAAAGTAATACACCAATATGTCTGAGGCCACCATTGATACGTCTCCAATGTATCTATAATTTTTTATTGTTCCATGCTATTATATTATTTGTTTTGGATGTTTAATGGGCTTTACTATGCTCTTTTATATTATTTTTGGGACTAACCTATTAACCGCAGGCCTAGTGCAAATTGCTGTTTTTTTTGCCTATTTCAGTGTTTCGCAGAAAAGGAATATCAAACAGAACAAAACCTTCGCGAGGATCTTTCTTGGAACAAATGCAATCCAGGAGACTTGGAGTGGAAGTCAAGGAAGCAACGAGGCGGCCACGAGGCAGGAGGGCGCGCCTAGGGGGGTAGGCGCGCCCCCACCCACGTTGGCCCCTCGTAGCTCCACCGACCTACTTCTTTCGCCTATATATACTCTTATACCCTGAAAACATCAAGGGGAGCAATGAAACCACTTTTCCACCGCCGCAACCTTCTGTACCCGTGAGATCAAATATTGGGGCCTTTTCAAGTGATCTACTGAAGGGGGATTCGATCAAGGAGGGCTTCTACATTGACACCATGGCCTCTCCGATGATGTGTGGTAGTTTACCACAGACCTTCGAGTCCATAGTTATTAGCTATATGGCTTCTTATCTCTCTTTTGTTCTCAATACAAAGTTCTCCTCGATATTCTTGGAGATCTATTCGATGTAATACTTTTTGCGGTGTGTTTGCCGAGATCCGATGAATTGTGGGTTTATGATCAAGATTATCTACGAACAATATTTGGTTCTTCTATAAATTCTTATATGCATGATTTGATATCTTTGCAAGTCTCTTCGAATTATCGGTTTAGTTTGAACTACTAGATTGATCTTTCTTGCAATGGGAGAAGTGCTTAGCTTTGGGTTCAATCTTGCGGTGCTCGATCCCAGTGACAGAAAGGGAACTGACATGTATTGTATTGTTGCCATCGAGGATAAAAAGATGGGTTTTATATCACATTGCTTGAGTTTATCCCTCTACATCATGTCATCTGGCCTAATGCGTTACTCTGTTCTTATGAACTTAATACTCTAGATGCATGCTGGATAGCGGTCGATGTGTGGAGTAATAGTAGTAGATGCAGAATCGTTTCGGTCTACTTGGCATGGACGTGATGCCTATGTTCATGATCATGCCTAGATATTCTCATAACTATGTGCTTTTCTATCAATTGCTCGGCAGTGATTTGTTCACCCACCGTAATATATGCTATCTTGATAGAAGCCACTAGTGAAACCTCTGGCCCCCGGGTCTACTTTACATCATATAAGTTTCCAATCTATAATTCTAGTTTACTATTTATTTTGCAATCTTTACTTTCCAATCTATCCAACAAAAATACCAAAAATATTTATCTTATGATCTTTATCAGATCTGACTTTTGGAAGTGGCCGTGAAGGGATTGACAACCCCTTTATCGCATTGGTTGCAAGGTTCTTGATTGTTTGTGTAGGTACTAGGAGATTTGCGTGTAGTTTCCTACTGGATTGATACCTTGGTTCTCAAAAACTGCGGGAAATACTTACGCTACTTTGATGCATCACCCTTTCCTCTTCAAGGGAAAACCAACACAAGCTCAAGGGGTAGCAAGAAGGATTTCTGGCGCCGTTGCTGGGGAGATCTATGCCAAGTCAAGAAATACCAAGTACCCATCCTAAAATCTTCTCCCTCGCATTACATTATTTGCCATTCGCCTCTCGTTTTCCTCTCGCCCACTTCTAAAACAATTTTTGAAAAGATTTTCCTTTTCTTTCGCCCTTGTTCCGTTCGATCTTGTGTTACCATGTGTTTTCTTTTTGCTTGCATCTTTGCTTGCTAAAAGTTTATGGACCCTCATCCACTTGCTAATCTTTTTAAGAGATCCAATTATGATGAACCAATTTCTAGTGATGTGAGTGCACTAGATTATCTTTATGAGGTTTTGCTTGAAATACGTAAATCTAAAAATTGTGATGAAGTGTTGAAAGAAGAAATTTATAAAGTGATTCACTATAGCTCCTTGAATAAAAAGCATGATTGCAATGATTCTACTATGAATTCTATTAATGTCTATTGTGCTAATAATATGCAAAACCCTAAGCTTGGGGATGCTAATTTTTCTATGTCTACTACTTGTTGCAATGATCATAATTGGGGTGATTCTTCTTATGATCTTGAAAATTTATTTAAGCCCCATGATGAATATGAGATTGATAATAGTGTTTGCAATAATATTGAAAGTGGGTTTGGAAGAGTGTCAACTTTAGATCCCACATATTTGGAGAATTTTCATTCTTATGGTATTATTGATAAAAGTGGGTTTGGAGAGGTCATGACTTTAGTTAATGATAATCCCACTATTTTGGAAGAGTGTCAACTTCGCATGCATGTGGATCGTGTTGAGAATATGTTATGTGATAGCTATTTTGTTGAATTTGCCTATGATCCTACATGCAATTATTATGAGAGAGGAAAATATGGTTGTACAAATTTTTATCTTACTAAATTACCTCTCGTCATGTTGAGATTGCTTTCGTCTCTTTCTTCTTCCTTGCATATGCTAATTTTTGCTTGCTATGATAATTTTTTTGCTTATAAAATTCCTATGAATAGGAAGTACGTTAGACTTAGATGTGTTTATCACATGTTCTATGATGCTCTCTTTGTGCTTTAATTCTTGTCTTTGATGTGAGCATAGCTAAAAAGGCTTTAAACGATAGCGCTTGTTGGGAGGCAACCCAATTTTATTTTTTGTTCCTTGCTTTTTGGTTCCTGTTTAGAAATAAATATTTCATGTAGCCTCTGTTTAGATGTGGTTTTATGTTTTAATTAGTGTTTGTGCTAAGTAGAACCTTTGGGAAGACTTGGGTGAAGTCTTTATGATCTTGCTGTAAAAAACAGAAACTTTAGCGCTCACGAGATTAGCTGCCATTTTTTACTGGAGAGTCATTTTAGGTTGATTCTTTTTGAATATGATTAGTAGATAAATTCCTCACGTACACCAATTTATTTCAGAATTTTTGGAGTTCCATAAGTACACATTTGATACAGATTACTACAGAATGTTCTGTTTTTGACATATTCTATTTTTCATGGGTTGTTTGCTTATTTTGATGAATCTATGGCTAGTATTGGGGGGGTATGAACCATACAGAAGTTGGAATAAAGTAGGTTTAACACCAATACAAATAAATAATGAGTTGATTACAGTACCTTAAAGTGGTGGTTTGTTTTCTTACACTAACGGAGCTCATGAGATTTTCTGTTTAAGTTTTGTGTTGTGAAGTTTTCAAGTTTTTGGGTAAAGATTTGATGGATTTTGGAATAAGGACTGGCAACAGACTATACTTGGGGATGCCCAAGGCACCCCAAGGTAAAATTCAAGGACAACCAAAAGCCTAAGCTTGGGGATGCCCTGGAAGGCATCCCCTCTTTCGTCTTCGTCTATCCGTAACTTTACTTGAGGCTATATTTTTATTCACCTCATGATATGTGTTTTGCTTGGAGCGTCTTGTATGATTTGAGTCTTTGCTTTTTAGTTTACCACAATCATCCTTTCTGTACACACCTTTTGGGAGAGATACACATGAATCGGAATTTATTAGGATACTCTATGTGCTTCACTTATATCTTTTGAGTTAGATAATTTTGCTCTAGTGCTTCACTTATATCTTTTTAGAGCACGGTTGTGGTTTTATTTTATAGAAATTATTAATCTCTCATGCTTAACTTATATTATTTTGAGATTCTTTTAGAACAGCATGGTAATTTGCTTTGGCTATAAAATTAGTCCTAATATGATAGGCATCCAAGATGGGTATAATAAAAACTTTCACATAGAGTGCATTGAATACTATGAGAAGTTTCATACTTGATGATTGTTTTGAGATATGAAGATGGTAATATTAGAATCATGCTAGTTGAGTAATTGTGAATTTGAGAAATACTTGTGTTGGAGTTTGCAAGTCCCGTAGCATGCATGTATGGTAAACGTTGTGTGACAAATTTGAAGCATGAGGAGTTCTTTGATTGTCCTCCTTATGAGTGGCGGTCGGGGACGAGCGATGGTCTTTTCCTACCAATCTATCCCCCTAGGAGCATGTGCGTAGTGCTTGGTTTTGATGACTTGTAGATTTTTGCAATAAGTATATGAGTTCTTTATGACTAATGTTGAGTCCGTGGATTATACGCACTCTCACCCTTCCATCATTGCTAGCCTCTTCGGTACCCTGCATTGCCCTTTCTCACCTTGAGAGTTGGTGCAAACTTCGCTGGTGCATCCAAACCCCGTGATATGATACACTCTATCACACATAAACCTCCTTATATCTTCCTCAAAATATCCACCATACCTACCTATTATGGCATTTCCATAGCCATTCCGAGATATATTGCCATGCAACTTTCCACCATTCCGTTTATTATGAAACGATTTATCATTGTCATATTGCCTTGCATGATCATGTAGTTGACATCGTATTTGTGGCAAGGCCACCATGCATATTTTTTCATACATGTCACTCTTGATTCATTGCCTATCCCGGTACACCGCCGGAGGCACTCATATAGAGTCATATTTTGTTCTAGTATCGAGTTGTAATCCTTGAGTTGTAAATAAATAGAAGTGTGATGATCATCATTTTTAGAGCATTGTCCCATGTGAGGAAAAAAAGAAAAGAGAAAGGCCAAAAAAAGAGAAAGGACAAAAAAAGAGAAAGGCCAAATAAAAAAAGGAAGGCCCAAGAAAATGAGAGAAAAAGAGAGAAGGAACAATGCTACTATCCTTTTTTCCACACTTGTGCTTCAAAGTAGCACCACGATCTTCATGATAGAGAGTTTCTTATATTGTCCCTTTCATATACTAGTGGGAATTTTTCACTATAGAACTTGGCTTGTATATTCCAACAATGGGCTTCCTCAAATGCCCTAGGTCTTCGTGAGCAAACAAGTTGGATGCACACCCACTTAGTTTCTTTTGTTGAGCTTTCATACATTTATAGCTCTAGTGCATCTGTTGCATGGCAATCCCTACTCCTCGCATTGACATCAATTGATGGGCATCTCCATAGCCCGTTAATTAGCCGCGTTGATGTGAGAGTTTCTTTTTTTGTCTTCTCCACACAACCTCCATCATCATATTATATTCCACCCATAGTTCTATGTCCATGGCTCACGCTCATGTACTGCGTGAAAATTGAAAAAGTTTGAGAATACTAAAGTATGAAACAATTGCTTGGCTTGTCATCGGGGTTGTGCATGACGAGAGCATTTTGTCTGACAAAAATGAAGCATAGCCAAAATATATGATTTTGTAGGGATGAGCTTTCTTTGGCCATGGTATTTTGAGAAGACATAATTGCTTAGTTAGTATGCTTGAAGTATTATTATTTTTATGTCAATATTAAACTTTTGTCTTGAATCTTTCAGATCTGAAAATTCATGCCACAATAAAGAAAATTACATTGAAAATTATGTTAGGTAGCATTCCACATCAAAAATTCTGTTTTTATCATTTACCTAGTCGAGGACGAGCAAGAATTAAGCTTGGGGATGCTTGATATGTCTCCAACGTATCTATAATTTTTGATTGTTCCATGCTATTATATTATCTGTTTTGGATGTTTAATGGGCTTTAATATGCTCTTTTATATTATTTTTGGGACTAACCTATTAACCGAAGGCCCAGTACAAGTTGCTATTTTTTTTGCCTATTTCAGGGTTTCGCAGAAAAGGAATATCAAACGGAATCCAAACGGAACGAAACCTTCGCGAGGATCTTTCTTGGAACAAACGCAATCCAGGAGACTTGGAGTGGAAGTCAAGGAAGCAACAAGGCGGCCATGAGGCAGGAGGGCACGCCCAGGGGGGTAGGCGCGACCCCCACCCTCGTGGGCCCCTTGTAGCTCCACCGACCTACTTCTTTCACCTATATATACTCTTATACTCTGAAAACATCCAGGGGAGGCATGAAACCACTTTTCCACCACCGCAACCTTCTGTACCCGTGAGATCCCATCTTGGGGCCTTTTTCGGTGATCTGCCGGAGGGGGTTTCGGTCATGGAGGGCTTCTACATCAACACCATAGCCTCTCCGATGATGTGTGAGTAATTTACCACAGACCTTCGGGTCCATAGTTATTAGCTAGATGGCTTCTTCTCTCTCTTTGGTTCTCTCAATGCAAAGTTCTCCTCGATATTCTTGGAGATCTATTCGATGTAATACTTTTTGCAGTGTGTTTGCCGAGATCCGTTGAATTGTGGGTTTATGATCAAGATTATCTATGAAAAATATTTGATTCTTCTCTGAATTCTTATATGCATGATTTGATATCTTTGAAAGTCTCTTCGAATTATCGGTTTAGTTTGGCCTACTATATTGATCTTTCTTGCAATGGGAGAAGTGCTTAGCTTTGGGTTCAATCTTGTGGTGCGCGATCCCAGTGACAGAAAGGGAACCGACACGTATTGTATTGTTGCCATCGAGATTAAAAATATGGGGTTTATATCATATTGCTTGAGTTTATCCCTCTACATCATGTCATATTGCCTAATGCGTTACTTTGTTCTTATGAACTTAATACTCTAGATGCATGCTAGATAACTGTCGATGTGTGGAGTAATAGTTGTAGATGCAGAATTGTTTCGATCTACTTGACACGGACGTGATGCCTATGTTCATGATCATGCCTAGATATTCTCATAACTATGCGCTTTTCTATCAATTGCTCGGCAGTAATTTGTTCACCCACCGTAATATATGCTATCTTGCGAGAAGCCACTAGTGAAACCTATGGCCCCCGGGTCTACTTTACATCATATAAGTTTCCAATTTATAATTCTAGTTTACTATTTATTTTGCAATCTTTACTTTTCAATCTATCCAACAAAAATACCAAAAATATTTATCCTATTATCTTTATCAGATTTGACTTTTGCAAGTGGTCGTGAAGGGATTGACAACCCCTTTATCGCGTTGGTTGCAAGGTTCTGGATTGTTTGTACAGGTACTAGGCGATTTGTGTGTAGTCTCCTACTGGATTGATACCTTGGTTCTCAAAAAAGGAGGGAAAAACTTACGCTACTTTGCTGCATCACCCTTTCCTCTTCAAGGGAAAACCAACGCATGCTCAAGAGGTAGAAACCATCTTGGCAACAACTGTCGCTACTCCGATTAACTTGATGAAGGGGTGCAGACTATCCGGGCCGCATACCCAGACCTCACACCAAAACCAACATCTAAAGCCGGAGGCCCCAACCAAGCTGAATTGCCGGGTCTGGGTCACACACCGGTCCGACTCACTCTCAGCGGGCAACACATGCACCATTGCAGAGACCGTCGCCACCGTCCTCCACCAAACCACCTTCAGAGCAGGTACTGACGCATCAACCTTGCCAGGCCTACCGTCGACACCATCATGGTGCCAAAAAACGCCACCTCCCTACGCGTGTCCATCATCACATTCATCGCCAAGACCTTGTCGCGGCGCATTGCCGAGACTTCATGTCGTCGATGCGTCACAAGAAACACCACTCCACCTGCGTTCTCCATCCAGCAGCTGCTCCGAAACAATGCCCTCATGAGAGAGGGCGACATCGAGAGCATCACCATCGCCTGATCTGGGATACCTAGATCTGGAGTTTCCCCGGAGCAATGGGAGCGGGTAGAAGGTGGCTGCAATGGCAATGCCTTCAACAAGGTAACAGCGCGTAGAACCTGCCATTGATATGTCTCCAACGTATCTATAATTTTTGATTGCTCCAAGCTACTTTATCTACTGTTTTGGACTATATTGGGCTTTATTTTCCACTTTTATATTATTTTTGGGACTAACCTATTTACCGGAGGCTCAGCCCAGAATTGCTGTTTTTTGCCTATTTCAGTATTTCGAAGAAACATAATATCAAACGTAGTCCAAACGGAATGAAACCTTCGGAAACGTGATTTTCTCACCGAACGTGATCCAGGGACTTGGACCCTACTCCAAGGAACGAAGAGGCGGTCACGAGGGGGGGCGCGCACCCCTAGGCGCGCCCCTGTCTCGCGGGCCCCCGTCGCCCACCGACGCATTCTTCCTCCTATATATACCTCACGCCCCCAAACGGTCGAACAGAGCCAAAACCTAATTCCACCGCCGCAACTTCCTGTATCCACGAGATCCCATCTTGGGGCCTGTTCCGAGCTCACCGAGGGGGCATCCACCATGGAGGGCTTCTACATCAACACCATAGCCCCTCCGATGAAGTGTGAGTAGTTTACTTCAGACCTTCGGGTCCATAGCTAGTAGCTAGATGGCTTCTTCTCTCTTTTTGGATCTCAATACAGTGTTCTCCCCCTCTCTCGTGGAGATCTATTCGATTTAATCTTCTTTTTGCGGTGTGTTTGTTGAGACCGATGAATTGTGGGTTTATGATCTAGCTTATCTATGAATAATATTTGAATCTTCTCTGAATTATTTTTATGTATGATTGGTTATCTTTGCAAGTCTCTTCGAATTATCCGTTTGGTTTGGCGAACTAGATTGGTAGTTCTTGCAATGGGAGAAGTGCTTAGCTTTGGGTTCAATCTTGCGGTGTCCTTAGCCAGTGACAGAAAGGGTTGCAAGGCACGTATTGTATTGTTGCCATCAAGGATAACAAGATGGGGTTTTTATCATATTGCATGAATTTATCCCTCTACATCATGTCATCTTGCTTAAGGCGTGTTTTTAACTTAATACTCTAGATGCATGCTGGATAGCGGTCGAAGAGTGGAGTAATAGTAGTAGATGCAGAATCGTTTCGGTCTACTTGTCTTGGACGTGATGCCTATATACATGATCATAGCTAGATATACTCATAACTATGCTCAATTCTGTCAATTGCAAACTAGTAATTTGTTCACCCACCGTAGAATACTTATGCTCTTGAGAGAAGCCACTAGTGAAACCTATGGCCCCCGGGTCTATTCTCATCATATCAATCTCCATCACTTTAATACTTGCTTTGTTTTTACTTTGCCTTTTAGTTTTCACTTTGCATCTCTATACCAAAAATACCAAAAATATTATTTATCATCTCTATCAGATCTCACTCTCGTAAGTGACCGTGAAGGGATTGACAACCCCTAATCGCGTTGGTTGCGAGGAGCTATCGTTTTATGCAGGTACGAGGGACTTGTGCGTGGCCTCCTACTGGATTGATACCTTGGTTCTCAAAAACTGAGGGAAATACTTATGCTACTTTGCTGCATCATCCTCTCCTCTTCGGGGAAATCCAACGCAGTGCTCAAGAGGTAGCAAGAAGAACTTCTGGCGCCATTGCCGGGGAGGCTCACGCAAGAGCAAGTCAAGCACCATACCAAGTACCCATCACAATCCCTATCTCCCACATTACATTATTTGCCATTTGCCTCTCGTTTTCCTCTCCCCCACTTCACCCTTGCCGTTTTCTTCGCCCTCTCTTTCCCAATCTCCTCCTCTTTTTCCCGTTGTTTTTTCCTCGTCAATTTGTTTGCTCGTGTGTTGGATTGCTTGTTTGTCGCGATGGCTCTACCTAGATTTGGCGATCTTCACCTTAAAAGGCTAGAGGAGATCAAAAACAATGTTAGAAAGTTTATGGTTTTGCAATTTGAGCATAATAATTTCTTTAGAAACAAGCTTAAGGAACAAAAAGGTTTTATGAGTTATATGAATAAAGAGCTCGATGATCTTATATTTACTAATTGGAGGCACCATACGAGCCTTCAAGTTAGTCCACATCAGCAAGATTAATTTAGCCATTAGATTTTAAATTTAATGGTCAAGATCTATTAACAGATGCTACCTTATTTTCTTTCAAAAAAAGCACCGCGTACGTAAAGTTGACAAAATCCACACGTACAAGAAAAGAGGTACACACACGTTAAAAAGAAGGAAAAGAAGTCCTCAACACCCACGTCTCAAAAAAACAGCCTTCATGAAAAAATTAACCCACACGTACAGTACTAGAAAAGAAGTCCCACGTATGCATGTCTCAATAAAAAAACCACCCATCCTTCACGCACACAAAAAATTTATCTTGTCTTCTCTGTTTTTTTGTTGGTCGTGGCCCTCTCATGACAGGAAAAATCGACATGTAAAAAGAAGCGCTCGAGCCCCATTAAAAAACTTCACATCGCAGGTTGCAAAAATAAATAAAAACCACACACATGTTTCCTTGAAAAAAAATCCTGAAGCATACATATAAAGAATCATCAAGCCGCAGGTTACGAAAATATATATACCTAAAAAAAATCAGTCTCATCATACACAAAGACCTTTCAAGATAAATAGATAAAATAAATTTTCAAAAAAAAGATAAAATAAATAAGACACAAACATACAAAATCTCTCTGTAACGGCTCCTAAATATCACCGCTGCAAATGTCACTAATTGAGTAAGTGAAATCACCTGATTATAAGCCAACTATGAAATTATGTAAAAAGTGTCATAAAAATTTAATAAATATAAATTAAAGTAGGCAAGCTAGACTTTTGAGTATTCCAAATAGGGATATTTCACAATTGCCTACATTTTAAATTTATACACATGCTTTTTCAATTAGTATGAAATACTATACTGTTTAATTTGATACTATAGATAAGTATATCAATTGTGTTGAGCAGTGAGTGTGTGTATTTGTCCCAAATTTTCTTGACCTATTTTATATAACCTATCATGTGGGTCAAATTCATAAATATTATTTCCTCCGTCAGAAAATAAGTGTCCCGGCTTTGTAGTAACTTCAATAAAAAATTGTACTATAGTTAAGACACTTATTTTAACATGGAGGGAGTATATTCTAGGCAGGAAGATGTGTATCTTGCCATAAGGATCAAACTTATGCGTACTTTCTCCATACGTCCATCACTTAGTAGGTGACATAAAATTCGCAAATATATGTACTTTCCATAATGATAGGAAGGATTCATTTAAACAAATAACGTCAGTGCGCAACATAAAGGGAAAATGAATGCACTCTTTTCAATCTTAAAAGCCTAAAAATACATGTGTATATTTTGTGTTATCATTATTTGAATAATAAAGCATTTCTCCATGAGTGTGCTATCGAGAATTTATAGAATGTTACTATAATTATGTATGTAATTATGCATCCCTATAATATCTAGACCGTGCAGACGCACGGGTTGATGACTAGTATGTCTAAAGAATTTGATGGTATAAGATCCCAAATTGCTCGTCTTGAAAAGTTGACCGCTGAAATTTCGGATATGCAAGCTACCTTAGTCAATAAGATGGCTGCTAAACCGAATTCCTATGAAAATCAAGATGAAGATCTAAAAGTTATTGATGTGTCCCCCATTAAATCTTTGTTTTGCAATATGAATCTTGATGAAACTGATTATGATCTTCCTTTACCTAGAAGGCGTTCTAAGAATTCGGAGTTTTTAGATCTTGATGATGAAATTGATAAAAGTGGGATTGAAAGAAATAAAAACCTAGATGTTGCTAAACCCACTATATTGGATCTCAAGGAATTTAATTATGAAAATTGCTCTTTAATTGATTGTATTTCCTTGTTGCAATCCGTGCTAAATTCTCCTCATGCTTATAGTCAAAATAAGGCTTTTACCGAACACATTGTTGATGCCTTGATGCAATCTTATGAAGAAAAACTTGAGTTGAAAGTCTCTATCCCTAGAAAGCTCTATGATGAGTGGGAACCTACTATTTAAATTAAAATAAAAAATTATGAATTTCATGCCTTGTGTGATTTGGGTGCTAGTGTCTCAACTATTCCCAAAACTTTGTGTGATTTGCTAGATTTCCGTGACTTTGGTGATTGCTATCTAAATTTGCATCTTGCGGATTCCACTATGTAACGCCCTCGATGCGGCTATATCTCCCACGTGTTGAAGCACGACTTAGAGGCATAACCGCATTGAAAGAAATGTCGCAAGTGAGGTAATCCACACAACCCATGTAATACATAAGGGAAAGAGATACATAGTTGGCTTACAATCGCCACTTCACACAATACATGAGTAAAGCATTACATCATACAGATACAATCAAGGTCCGACTACGGAACCAAAATAAAAGAAGACTACCCCAAATGCTACACAGATCCCCGATCGTCCCAACTAGGCTCCACTACTGATCAACTGAAACGAAACAATACAATGAACAAGATCTTCATCGAGCTCCTCCTTAAGCTCGGGTGCGTCACCTCCACGGTTTCATCGGCACCTGCAAACTGGTTTTGGAAGTATCTGTGAGTCACGGGGACTCAGCAATCTCACACCCGCGAGATCAAGACTATTTAAGCTTATAGGAAGGACAGAGTTGTGAGGTGGAGCTGCAACAAGCGACTAGCATATATGGTGGCCACATTCGCAAAAGAGAGCGAGAAGAGAAGCAAGGCACGGTCGTGAAGCTAGTAGCGATCAAGAGGTGATCCTGAAACTACTTACGTCAAACATAACTCCAACACCGTGTTCACTTCCCGGACTCCGCCGAGAAGAGACCATCACGGTTACACACGCGGTTGATGTATTTTAATTAAGGTCAACTTCGGGTTTTCTACAACCGGACATTAACAAATTCCCATTTGCCTCATAACCATGGCACGGCTTTCAAAAGATAATACCTGCAGGGTGTCCCAACTTAGCCCATTATAAGCTCTCACGGTCAACGAAGGATATTCCTTCTCCCCGGGAAGATCCGATCAGTCTCGGAATCCCGGCTACAAGACATTTCGGCAGTAATAAAACAAGACCAGCAAAGCCGCCCGGATGTGCCGACAAATCCCGATAGGAGCTGCACATATCTCGTTCTCAGGGCACACCGGATGAGCAAGACGTCAGGTTGGCATAGACCCTGATTGCCCAGGGGGCGCCGGACATCGCTTGGTTTGGACCAGCAATCGAAGGAGAACTGGCCCAGGGGTTTAAAATAAAGATGACCCTTGAGTCTGCAGAACCCAAGGGAAAAAGGCTTAGGTGGCAAATGGTAAAACCAAGGTTGGGCCTTGCTGGAGGAGTCTTATTCAAAGCGAACTGTCAAGGGGGTCCCATAAATTACCCAACTGCGTTAGGGACGCAAAAACCGGGAACATAATACCGATATGACGGAAACTAGGGCGGCAAGAGTGGAACAAAACACCAGGCATAAGGCCGAGCCTTCCACCCTTTACCAAGTATATAGATGCATTAATTAAATAAGATATATTGTGATATCCCAACAAGTAAACATGTTCCAACAAGGAACAACATCTCCATGTTCCGACAAGGAACAAACTTCATCTTCACCTGCAACTAACAACGCTATAAGAGGGGCTGAGCAAAGCGGTAACATAGCCAAACAACAGTTTGCTAGGAAAGGATGGTTAGAGGCTTGACATGGCAACATGGGAGGCATGATATAGCAAGTGGTAGGCATCGTAGCATAGGCATAGCAAAAGAGCGAGCATCTAGCAAGCAAAGATAGAAGTGATTTCGAGGGTATGGTCATCTTGCCTGAGATCCCGCAAGGAAGAAGAACGAGTCCATGAAGAAGACAAACGGACGTAGTCGACCGAATCCTCACAACTCCGGAACGAAACCGAAGCTAAGCGAGAAGCAAACCGGAAAGAAGCAAACAACATAGTAAACACACAATCATAAACATGGCATGATGCACAATCAAGTATGATGCATATCCGGTTTAATGATTCATGGCATGGCAATATGCACAAATAAAACTACAAGTTAAATGGAGCTCAATATGCAACGAGTTGCATATTAACGAAACACCACATCAATTATTTAGTTCACTCCCGATTAGGTACTCAACAATATTAAATATTGGTTAACATGGCAAGAGGTGAAGCATAACAAAACTATACCATCTAAACAATTTAAATGGGGCCGGATATAGAAACAACAAATCCGGTAAATCCCCATATGCATTTAGCAATTTAATGCAACAACAATTTTAAACATTTAGATGTTGTTATCATGATGCGGATGACATATACAAGTTTTAAGCAATTTTATGAAAATGTTGACAAGAGCATTATGAAGCATTTGTCGTCGTGGCGGAAACGAAAAAGGGTGCCACGGCAACGACAACGGAAATGGTGCCACGGCAACATTCCGGTTCCGATAACTCGATTGAGATGTCGGTGCAGAAGAAAGTGTGGAGAGCGTGCCATGCAAGATGGTGGGGTGATCCCGGATACCGGGTTCCCACGGGTTAGGGGCATGGAAACGAGTGACAATTCGGACACGGAGAAAACGGTGCATCTCATACAACACACAAGCATTCGTTCACGGGCGGTCGTCTCGACGGTATACCTTCGAAGCGTGCCTTTTCGTAACGGATCGAGTCCAACGAAGGAAGTAGTGGTACACGGGCCATAGTGGAAGTAGTCGTTCTCGTGGAGGTAGTGGAAGTAGTGGTTCACGGACATCATGGAAATAGTCGTTCACGGCGACGGTAGTGGAACTTGCCGTTTCTGCTACCCGGGTCTTCGGCGACGGTAGCTGTGCATGTTCCAACATCAAACTTGGAGGGACACCGACGTCGTGGTACTTGGTGAATCCAGGAGACGGTACTTGTCCACGTAGACGTACTTTCGAACAGGAACTTGGCGCATCCAAAATGAGCAAGGCAAAAACCCTCGTTCAGCGGTGCTCGAACTTTACGAAATCCACGAATGGGTCTTGGTGTATCCTGGTCTTGGAGAGGTCTCCGAAAAGAACTTGGCGTCCACGGGGACATGGAGCAGCGGTCTTGGCGTCGAGCAGGGGTCGAAGGCCAACGAGGGACGAAGTGGACGCTGCTGTTGCATGCCAGGAGGCGAAGCAAGGCGATGACGAGCTCGAGGCGGTGCTGGGAGGACGGCGACGAGGCGGACCAGGCCGGCGGAGCAGGAGGATTGCCGGGGAAGATCCGGGCGCGGCGTCGGCGAGAGGGTGCAGTAGCTGCTGCTACTGTCGGCGGCAAGGTCGAGGCGGTTTGGACATTGGTGGTGAAGTGTGAGGAAGGAGAGGCCGGAGCGATGACGAGCCGAAGGACGACGAGGAAGATGGAGCTCCTCTCCCTGGCACGAGGAGGGAGACGAGGGGAAGGGGTGCGGAGGAGGAGAGGATGGGGCAATGGCGCCGATCCTCTGAGTGTGCGTGTCCCCAGGCGGAACGAGTCGAACGGAGGAAGGAGGAGGCGTGGGCGCTGATGAGGCTAGGGGGCGCCGGGCCACGACGGCGGCAGATCGGGACAGAGAGCGAGAGAGGTGGGCGCTCGAGCGTAGGGGCGAGGGATCGAAGCTAAGCGGCGCTGGAGGGAGGACGAGGGGGATCGAGAGAGATGTGTGGACCGGTCGGGCTAGGGTTATATGCAGGGTGTAGGTGGGCCTAGATGGCCTGCTGGGTTGCTGGGCTCTCTTCTCCCTCTCTCTCATATTTTCCTAACAGAAAGCATTAGAGAGAAGGAAAATGAAGAGGGGGGTTAGGGAAAGAAAATGCGCAAAGGGATAATTTTCCCGGACTCGCAAAAATATGCTCGTTCCAAGAAAAATAGAAAGGCCACGGTTGAAAGATGTCAATTCAAACTCATTTGAATTTAATTCAAATGGGTTTAAACTAGGACTTGATAAAAGGAAGGTCCAAAAATGTTCGGATTTTTGGTGGAGCTCCGGAAAATGACGAAATAATTTATGGGCAAGGTTGGAGACCAAGAAATGAGATAACAAAGGCATGGAGAATTATTTGCAAGTGTGTTATGGTGATACCGAAACAATGGAATAATTTTATTATAGCTCCCTAATAATATTGAGAGACTTTAATATGTTATAAAGAGAAATCACCATGTGAATCCCTCGATTAAATGGATCAAAGATCCATGCCATTTATTTAGTTGAGTTGCAAAAGATTTATGAGATGATGGCATGATGACATGATGCAATGCAAAAATAAAAGGGCGGCACAAATGAAACACACAGCGAAACCCGGAATAGCTGGAAGTCTTCTGGAGCGTCGGTCTCGGGGCATTACACACTATTAAAAAGCCTATGGGAAGAATTAATGATGTTCTTATTGTTGCAAGTAGGAATTATGTGCCCGTAGATTTTATCGTTCTTGATATAGATTGCAATCCTTCATGCCCTATTATTCTTGGTAGACCTTTCCTTAGAACGATTGGTGCAATTATTGATATGAAGGAAGGGGATATTAGATTCCACTTTCCATTAAACAAAGGCATGGAACACTTTCCAAGAAAGAAAATAAAATTACCATATGAATCTATCATGAGAGCCACATATGGATTGCCTACCAAAGATGGCAATACCTAGATCTATCCTTGCTTTTATGCCTAGCTAGGGGCGTTAAACGATAGCGCTTGTTGGGAGGCAACCCAATTTTATTTTTAGTTTTTTGTTTTTGCTTCTGTTTAGGAATAAATAATCCATCTAGCCTCTTTTTAGATGTGGTTTTATGTTTTAATTAGTGTTTGTGCCAAGCTAGACCTATTGGATCTTCTTGGATGATAGTTATTTGATCTTGCTGTAATTTCCAGAAACTTTGCGCTCAGTGCCCGAATTATTAGAAATCACCAGAACGTGATAAAATACTGATTCCAATTGCTGCTGATCAATAAACAAATTGTCTAGGCCCTCTAATTTTGGTAGATTTTTTGGAGTTCCAGAAGTTTGCGTTAGTTACAGATTACTACAGACTGTTCTGTTTTTGACAGATTCTGTTTTGCGTGTGTTGTTTGCTTATTTTGATGAATCTATGGCTAGTAAAATAGTTTATAATCCATAGAGAAGTTGGTACAGTAGGTTTAACACCAATATAAATAAACAATGAGTTCATTACAGTACCTTAAAGTAGTCTTTTGTTTTCTTTCTCTAACGGAGCTCACGAGATTTCTATTGAGTTTTGTGTTGTGAAGTTTTCAAGTTTTGGGTGAATTCTTTTGATGGATTATGGAACCAGGAGTGGCAAGAGCCTAAGCTTGGGGATGCCCATGGCACCCCCAAGATAATACAAGGACACCAAAAAGTCAAAGCTTGGGGATGCCCCGGAAGGCATCCCCTCTTTCGTCTACTTCCATCGGTAATTTACTTGGAGCTATATTTTTATTCACCACATGATAAGTGTTTTTGTTTGGAGCGTCTTGTATTATTTGTGTCTTTGCTTGTTAGTTTACCAAAATCATCCTTGCTGTACACACCTTTTTAGAGAAGCCAATTTTATTAGAATTTGCTAGAATACTCTATGTGCTTCACTTATATCTTTTGAGCTTGATAGTTTTGCTCATAGTGCTTCACTTATATCTTTTGAGCGTGATAATTTTTGCTCTAGTGCTTCACTTAGATCTTTTAGAGCACGGTGGTGGATTTGTTTTAAAGAAACTATTGATCTCTCATGCTTCACTTAGATTATTTTGAGAGTCGTTAAAAGCATGGTAATTTGCTTAATATTAATATACTTGGTATTCAAGATATGTGAAACTTTCTTTTGAGTGCGTTGAATACTAAGGAAAGTTTGATGCTTGATAATTTTTTTGAGATATGGAGGTGATAATATCATAGTCGTGCTAGTTGAGTAGTTGTGAATTTGAGAAATGCTTGTGTTGAAGTTTGCAAATCCCGTAGCATGCACGTATGGTTAAAGTTGTGTAACAAATTTGAAACATGAAGTGTACCTGGCTTGTGCATCCTTATGAGTGGCGGTCGAGGACGAGCGATGGTCTTTTCCTACCAATCTATCCCCCTAGGAGCATGCGCGTAGTACTTGATTTTTGATGACTTCTAAATTTTTGCAATAAGTATATGAGTTCTTTTGACTAATGTTGAGTCCATGGATTATACGCACTTTTACCTTTCCTCCTTTGCTAGCCTCTTTGGTACCGTGCATTGCCCTTTCTCACCTTGAGAGTTGGCGCATACTTCGCCGGTGCATCCAAACCCCATGATATGATATGCTCTATCACACATAAACCTCCTCATATCTTCCTGAAAACAGCCACCATACCTACCTATTATGGCATTTCCATAGCCATTCCAAGATATTTTGCCATGCAACTTTCCACCGTTCCGTTCATCATCATCATGACATACTTTACTTTTGTCATATTGCCATTGCATGATCATGTAGTTGACATCGTATTTGTGGCAAAGCCACCATGCATTATTTTTCATACATGTCACTCTTGATTCATTGCACCATCCCGGTACACCACCGGAGGCATTCATATAGAGTCATATCTTGTTCTAGTTTCGAGTTGTAATCCTTATGTTGTAATCAATAGAAGTGTGATGATCATCATTATTAGAGCATTGCCCCAAAAAAAGAGAAAGGCCAAAAAAGAAAAAAAAGAAAGGCCCAAAAATAATAAAATAAATAAAAAGGGCAATGTTACTATCCTTTTACCACACTTGTGCTTCAAAGTAGCACCTTGTTCTTCATGTAGTGAGTCTCATATATATTGTGCTTCAAAGTAGCACCATGTTTTTCATATAGTGAGTCTCATATCTTGTCTTTTTATACTTGTGGGAATTTTTCATTATAGAACTTGGCTTGTATATTCCTACGATGGGCTTCCTCAAATGCCCTAGGTCTTGATGAGCAAGCAAGTTGGATGCACACCCACTAGTTTTCTTTTGTTGAGCATTCATAGCTCTAGTGCATCCGTTGCATGGCAATCCCTACTCCTCATGTTGACATCAATTGATGGGCATCTCCATAGCCCGTTGATTATCCTCGTCAATGTGAGACTTTCTCCTTTTTTGTCTTCTCCACACAATCTCCATCATCATATTCTATTCCACCCATAGTGCTATATCCATGGCTCACGCTCATGTATTGCGTGAAGGTTGAGAAAGTTTGAGATTATTTAAGTATGAAACAATTGCTTGGCTTGTCATCGGGGCTATAGAAGTTGGGAACATCTTTGTGTGACGAAAATGAAGCATAGCCTAACTATATGATTTTGTAGGGATGAACTTTATTTTGCGATGCTATTTTGAGAAGACATGATTACTTTGATTAGTATGCTTGAAGTATTATTATTTTTATGTCAATGAACTTTTGTCTTGAATCTTTCGGATCTGAATATTCATACCACAATTAAGAAGATTTACATTGAAATTATGCCAAAGTATCACTCCACATCAAAAATTCTCTTTTTATCATTTACCTACTCGAGGACGAGCAGGAATTAAGCTTGGGGATGCCTGATACGTCTCCAACGTATCTATAATTTTTTATTTCTCCATGCTACTTTATCTACTATTTTGGACTATATTGGGATTTATTTTCCACTTTTATATTATTTTTGGGACTAACCTATTAACCGGAGGCCCAACCGAGAATTGTTTTTTTTTTTTGCCTATTTCAGTATTTCGAAGAAACAGAATATCAAACGGAGTCCAAACGGAATGAAACCTTCGGAAACGTGATTTTCTCACCGAACGTGATCTAGGGGACTTGGACCCTACTTCAAAGAACAAAAGAGGCGATCACGAGGGTGGGGGCCGCCCCCCTAGGGCGCGCCCCCTGCCTCGTGGGCCCCCTGTCGCTCCACCGACGTACTCCTTCCTCCTATATATACCTACGTACCCCAAAGGATCAGAACAGGAGCCAAAAACCTATTTCCACCGCCACGACTTCCTGTATCCACGAGATCCCATCTTGGGGCCTGTTCTGGAGCTCCGTCGGAGGGGGCATCCACCATGGAGGGCTTCTACATCAACACCATAGCCCCTCCGATGAAGTGTGAGTAGTTTACTTCAGACCTTCGGGTCCATAGCTAGTAGCTAGATGGCTTCTTCTCTCTTTCTGGATCTCAATACAATGTTCTCTCCCTCTCTCGTGGAGATCTATTCGATGTAATCTTGTTTTTGCGGTGTGTTTGTTAAGACCGATGAATTATGGGTTTATGATCTAGCTTATCTATGAATAATATTTGAATCTTCTCTGAATTCTTTTATGTATGATTGGTTATCTTTGCAAGTGTCTTCGAATTATCCGTTTGGTTTGGCCAACTAGATTGGTAGTTCTTGCAATGGGAGAAGTTCTTAGCTTTGGGTTCAATCTTGCGGTGTCCTTACCCAGTGACAGAAAGGGTTACAAGGCACGTATTTTATTGTTGCCATCGAGGATAACAAGATGGGGTTTTTATCATATTGCATGAATTTATCCCTCTACATCATGTCATTTGCTTTAGGCGTTACTATGTTTTTAACTTAATACTCTAGATGCATGCTGGATAGCGGTCGATGAGTGGAGTAATAGTAGTAGATGCAGAATCGTTTCGGTCTACTTGTCTTGGATGTGATGCCTATATACATGATCATACCTAGATATACTCATAACTATGCTCAATTCTGTCAATTGCTCAATAGTAATTTGTTCACCCACCGTAGAATACTTATGCTCTTGAGAGAAGCCACTAGTGAAACCTATGGCCCCCGGGTCTATTCTCATCATATCAATCTCCATCACTTTAATACTTGCTTTGTTTTTACTTTGCCTTTTACTTTTCACTTTTCATCTCTATACCAAAAATACCAAAAATATTATTTATCATCTCTATCAGATCTCACTCTCGTAAGTGACCGTGAAGCGATTGACAACCCCTAATCGCGTTGGTTGCGAGGAGCCATCGTTTTGTGCAGGTACGAGGTACTTGTGCGTGGCCTCCTACTGGATTGATACCTTGGTTCTCAAAAACTGAGGGAAATACTTACGCTACTTTGCTGCATCATCCTCTCCTCTTCGGGGAAATCCAACGCAGTGCTCAAGAGGTAGCAGCCATCGCCTGCGGGAGCTCAGTTTTCACCGGCAGCCCCGCCTCCCCAACTCACCGCCGGGACTAGCCGTGGGCTCTAGGGGTCTGCCACAACCAGCCGGATGACCACCTTCGGCGAAGGAGGAGGCCACCACCGCCAATCCTGGGGCCGAAGCCCCTGGCTTCCTCGTGCTGTGGGACGAACCCAGGAGCCCGCGAACCGTCGTCAGAGTCGACGAGACGCAACAGGTACTACAGCCTGGGTCGCGGGTCGTCCAAACCCATTTAAGTCCGGATCAGACCCAACCACCGCCACCGCCGCTCGCTAGCCTTCGTGTAGTTGCCGCCGCCTCTCTCTAGCCTTCGTGTCGTTGCCGCCGCAGGCTTGCCGATCCTGGCCGCCGTTGCCATCCCACATCACTGCCTCTGAACGGCTGGAGCGAGCGTCGCCCCTGCGATCCCAAGCTTAGGCCGAGGAGATCCACCGCCGCCTCACCACACGGGATTTTACCGGCGGCCACGGCGGTGCGAGGGGAGGACTTGCGCGGAGGAGGTCTAGAGATGGCCGGCGGGTGCGGGTGGTCTAGAGATGGTCGGCGGGTGCGGGTGGTCTAGAGATGGCCGGCAGGTGTGGCGCACCCGCACATGAGCGTGTTAATTGTTTTTTGAAAGGAATAACATATTTATTCCACTTAATCATGGTGCCCCATATCGGAGAACACCAACCCTGATACAAAGTCTAGGGCATCAGTTGCCCACATGAATAGAGGGTCCAGAGCGCCCCAAGCATACTGCACCAAAGCATGTGCAACCATATTACATTCCCGGTGGAAAAAGATAATTCAAAGGAAGAGCGACACAAGCTCCTAGCCTCTCTGAACAGGACTACAAGCTCCGCACCATCATAGGCTCGCCCTTTCAGCGCCGTGACCATGTTCAGGCAGTCAGATTCAAAGAAAATGTGTTGTGCCCCCAATTCAGAAGCGCCCTCAATTGCTTTCATACATGCAATCATCTCGGCCTGAAGAGGGCTGCGCACATGTTGCATCTTGCCCGCCGCCGCCAACAGAAAAGTGCCATGCTCATCGCGTGCAACAAAACCCCATGCCCCTGCTTCAGACTCTTAATGAAACGCCGCATCCATGCTTATTTTTATGAGTCCCGCGGCCGGAGGCGTCCATGAATATTTGGCTGTAGATGTAGGAGGATATTTGGTTTGCGGACACGCATAATCCATCTGGTGTTTGGTGATTGATAACCCACAAGTATAGGGGATCGCAATAGTTTTCGAGGGTAGAGTATTCAACCCAAATTTATTGATTCGACACAAAGGGAGCCAAAGAATATTCTCAAGTATTAGCAGTTGAGTTGTCAATTCAACCACACCTGGATAACTTAGTATCTGCAGCAAAGTATTTAGTAGCAAAGTAGTATGGAAGTAACGGTAACGGTAGCAAAACTAATATTTTTGGGTTTTGTAGTGATTGTAACAGTAGCAACGGAAAAGTAAATAAGCAAAGAACAATATGTGAAAAGCTCGTAGGCATTGGATCGGTGATGGAGAATTATGCCGGATGCGGTTCATCATGTAACAATCATAACATAGGTGACACATAACTAGCTCCAATTCATCAATGTAATGTAGGCATGTATTCTGAATATAGTCATACGTGCTTATGGAAAAGAAATTGCATGATATCTTTTGTCCTACCCTCCCGTGGCAGCGGGGTCCTAATGGAAACTAAGGGATATTAAGGCCTCCTTTTAATAGAGTACCGGACCAAAGCATTAACAAATAGTGAATACATGAACTCCTCAAACTAAGGTCATCACCGGGAGTGGTCCCGATTATTGTCACTTCGGGGTTGCCGGATCATAACACATAGTAGGTGACTATAGACTTGCAAAGTAGGATCAAGAACTCACATATATTCATGAAAACATAATAGGTTTAGATCTGAAATCATGGCACCCGGGCCCTAGTGACAAGCATTAAGCATAGTAAAGTCATAGCAACATCAATCTCAGAACATAGTGGATACTAGGGATCAAACCCTAACAAAACTAACTCGATTACATGATAAATATCATCCAACCCATCACCGTCCAGCAAGCCTACGATGGAATTACTGACGCACGGCGGTGAGCATCATGAAATTGGTGTTGGAGGAAGGTTGATGATGACGATGGCGACAGATTCCCCTCTCCGGAGCCCCGAACGGACTCCAGATCAGCCCTCCCGAGAGAGTTTAGGGCTTGGCGGCGGCTCCGTATCGTAAAACGCGATGAATCTTTCTCTATGATTTTTTCTCCCCGAACACGAATATATGGAGTTGGAGTTGAGGTCGGTGGAGATTTAGGGGGCCCACGAGGCAGGGGCGCGCCCAGGGGGCAGGCGCGCCCCCACCCTCGTGGCAAGGGTGTGGGACCCCTGACCTTGATTCTTTCGCCAATATTTTTTATATTTTCCAAAAGTAAGCTCCATGAAGTTTCAGGTCATTCCGAGAACTTTTGTTTCTGCACATAAATAACACCATGGCAATTCTGCTGAAAACATCATCAGTCTGGGTTAGTTTCATTCAAATCATGCAAGTTAGAGTCCAAAACAAGGTCAAAAGTGTTTCGAAAAGTAGATACGACGGAGACATATCAACGCCCCCAAGCTTAAACCTTTGCTTGTCCTCAAGCAATTCAGTTGATAAACTGAAAGTGATAAAGAAAAACTTTTACAAACTTTGTTTGCTCTTGTTGTTGTAAATATGTAGAGCCAACATTCAAGTTTTCAGCAAAGATTATGAACTAACCATATTCACAGTAACATTTAGGTCTTATGTTTACTCATGTCAATGGCATAATCAACTAGCGAGCAATAATAATAAATCCTGGATGACAACACTTTCTCAAAAAATCATGATATGATATAACAAGATGGTATCTCGCTAGCCCTTTCTGAGACCGCAAAACATAAATGCAGAGCACCTTTAAATATCAAGGACTGACTAAACATTGTAATTCATGGTAAAAGAGATCCAATCATAGTCATACCCAATAGAAATTAATAGTAATGGATGCAAATGACAGCGGTGCTCTCCAGCTGGTGCTTTTAATAAGAGGGTGATGACTCAACATAAAAGTAAATAGATAGGCCCTTCGCAGAGGGAAGCAGGGATTTGTAGAGGTGCCAAAGCTCGGTTTTGAAATAGATATAAATAATATTTTGAGCGGTATACTTTCATTGTCAACATAGAAACCAAGAGATGGCGATATCTTCCATGCTACACACATTATAGGCGGTTCCCAAACAGAATGGTAAAGTTTATACTCCCCCTCCACCAACAAGCATCAATCCATGGCTTGCTCGAAACAATGAGTGCCTCCAACTAGCAGCAGTCCCGGGGGAGTTTTGTTTGCAATTATTTTGATTTGATTTGCATAAAGCATGGGACTGGGCATCATGGTGACCAGCCATTTTCTCGTGAGTGAGGAGCGGAGTCCACTCCTCTTGAGAATAACCCGCCTAACATGGAAGATACGGATCGCCCTAGTTGATACATGAGCTATTCGAGCATACAAAACATAATTTCATTTGAAGGTTTAGAGTTTGGCACATACAAATTTACTTGGAACGGCAGGTAAGGAAGGTATAGTGGACTCATATGGAATAACTTTGGGGTTTAAGGGATTGGATGCACAAGCAGTATTCCCGCGTAGTACAAGTGAAGGCTAGCAAAAGATTGGGAAGCGACCAACTAGAGAGCGACAACAGTCATTAACATGCATTAAAATTAATGAACATTGAGTGCAAGCATGAGTAGGATATAATCCACCATGGACATAAATATCATGAAGGCTATGTTGATTTGTTTCAACTACATGCGTGAACATGTGCCAAGTCAAGTCACTTAAATCATTCAAAGGAGGATACCACCTCATCATACCACATCACAACCATTTTAATAGCATGTTGGCACGCAAGGTAAACCATTATAAACTCCTAGCTAATTAAGCATGGCATAAGTAACTATAATCTCTAATTATTATTGCAAACATGTTTATTCATAATAAGCTGAATCAGGAACGATGAACTAATCATATTTACAAAAACAAGAGAGGTCGAGTTCATACCAGCTTCTCTCATCTCAATCAGTCCATCATATATCGTCATTATTGCCTTTCACTTGCACGACTGAACGATGTGTAAAATAATAATAGTGCACATGCATTGGACTAAGCTGGAATCTGCAAGCATTCAATAAACAGGAGAAGACAAGGCAATATGGGATCTTGGTTAAATCAAAAATAATGCATATAAGAGCCACTTCAACAATTTAATCATGGTCTTCTCCTATCAACCCCCGAAGAAAAGAAAAGAAATAAAACTATTTACACGGGAAAGCTCCCAACAAGCAAAAGAAGAACGGGAAATCTTTTTGGGTTTTCTTTTTAATTACTACTACTACAGCAAGAAAGTAAACTAGCTAAAGGCTACAACTAATTTTTTTTGTTTTTCTTAAGGTTTATCAAACACACAGGAAGAAAGCATAAAAAGGAAAATAAACTAGCATGGATAGTACAATGAAAAAGTATGAGCACCGACAACTAGCAATGAGTGTGTGAACATTAATGTCACGTCGGTGAGAAATACGTACTCCCCCAAGCTTAGGCTTTTGGCCTAAGTTGGTTTATGGCCACGGCTGGCCTAACGGATATCCATAGTTGTAGTTGGGGTCGTACTGAGGAGAAGCCTCGAATTGCCACTGGTTGGCAATCGCCTCCGGATCCCACTGGTAATTAGACTGTCGTGGAGGATCAAATTGTGGTTCCGGCTTTGGCTCTGTAGCTAATGTAGGGTTCCGACAGGCATGGATGGCCACCAGCGGAACGAGATACTTGCCTACAGACAAATCAAACAAGGAAGGAGCAGGCAAGGTAATAGTCTCAGGGTGATTTTTATCAAATAACAATTTGTATTTAAGCTCCCTTTCCCTATTCTTAACAATAAAATCATGCGCTACCATACTCTTATAGTCTAGAAAAATAGTAGGCAACAACTTTTCTTCTTTCTCATAGTGCCTAATAGGTATGTTATAGTGTGCAGCGAGGCGCGAGGTGAAGATGCCTCCCAAGATGGGGCCCTTAGTACGGTTAAGATTTAACCGCCTTGCAACAATAGCGCCCATACTGAATGTGTGATCTCGAAACAAGGCATGGAACAAAATAATAATATCAGGGACACTCAATTTTCCACAGTTTCCGCGACCACTTATGCATCTACTAGCAAATATAGCAAAGTAACGTAGAACAGGAAAATGTATGCTAGTGATTCGTGCATAGGAAACCTTCCTCGTTTCCCCTACAACAATTGATCAATAAACCCCTCCACATCGTTACTATGTGGTTCCTCTATGATACCCGGAAAAGGTAACTTGCAAACTCTACAGAATTCACGAAGGGTCATCTCCTTATACTCATCATATAAATAAAAATCCACCATAGGTGGTGACCTCCTAGAATGGAAATGAAAATTTTGCACAAAGGTATTGGTGAGTAAGAGATACTATTCGCGTTGGTCGCGGAGGAAGTCGGTGAGGCCTGAAGGCTCAGCCAACTCATAAAAATCATCATAAATCCCGGCTGCTCTCAAGAAATCATCGCAAGGGCATTCACACAACCGAACTTCCACGGTGCGAGGCAGATTATATTTGGGCCTCTCTACTTCTTCACTTTGCTTTTCCTTCGAGCTTCGGCTCGATGAGCCCCTCAAAAATCTCTTCATCATTTTCTGAAAATTTCTGAAAGTTTTAGTAACTTCAAATAAAGGTGAACCAAGCTCAACAAAGTTTATAGCAACTACTCCTACAAGTGCCTAGAGAATATATCATGCATTAGAACTACTTGGAACCATATAAATTTGACATGCAAGCTCAAGAACATGGTCACCTAGGCAGCAAAAATTTGCAATGAATAAAGCACTAGAACAAAACTAAATGGACCATTGGAGGAGTCACATACCAAGGAACAATCCCCCAAAGCAGTTTTGTGAGAGGTGCTTTGAGCAAGGATAACGAAAATCGCAGCAAAATGAGCTAGAATTCGTGCTTGAGTTGGATGGTGATTTTTTTTGGGAGGAAGAAGAAGTGTGTGGATGTAGGAATAAGTGGAGGGGAGCCACCATGGGCCCACGAGGCAGGAGGCGCGCCCAGGGGGTGGGCGCACCCTGGACCCTCGTTCCCCGGTGCTTGCTCCCCTGCTGTGTTCTCAGTGCCAAACATTCTCAAATATTCCAGAAAAAACATATTAAATTGGCAGGGCATTTGGAGAACTTTTATTTTGGGGGTATTTTTATATTGCACGGATAATTCAGAAAACAGGCAGAAAAATACTATTTTTACTTTATTTCAACTAAATAACAGAAAGTAAAGAGAGGGTACAGAAGGTTGTGCTTTCTAACTTCATCCATCTCATGCTCATCAAAAGGACTCCACTAACAAGGTTAATCAAGTCTTGTTAACAAACTCATTCCGAATAACATGGAACCGGAGAAATTTTGAATAACACTATGTTACCTCAACGGGGATATGAACATCCCCAATAATAAGAATATCATATCCCTTTTTGACAGTAGGAAGAGGAAATTCAAAACCTCCAATAATAATCGATGGAATTTTTCCAATAGAATTGATACTATGGACTTGAGGTTGTTTCCTCGGAAAATGTACCGTATGCTCATTACCATTAACATGAAAAGTGACATTGCCTTTGTTGCAATTAATAATAGCCCCTGCAGTATTCAAAAAGGGTCTTCCAAGAATAATATACATACTATCGTCCTCGGGAATATCAAGAATAACAAAGTCCGTTAAAATAGTAACGTTTGCAACCACAATAGCCACATCCTCACAAATACCGACAGGTATAGCAGTTGATTTATCAGCCATTTGCAAAGATATTTCAGTAGGTGTCAACTTATTCAAATCAAGTCTATGATATAAAGAGAGAGGCATAACAGTAACACCGGCTCCAATATCACATAAAGCAGTTCTAACATAATTTCTTTTAATGGAGCATGGTATAGTAGGTACCCCTGGATCTCCAAGTTTCTTTGGTATTCCACCCTTAAAAGTATAATTAGCAAGCATGGTGGAAATTTCAGCTTCCGGTATCTTTCTTTTATTAGTAACAATTTCTTTCATATACTTAGCATAAGGATTCATTTTGAGCATATCAGTCAAACGCATACGCAAGAAGATAGGTCTAATCATTTCAGCAAAGCGCTCAAAATCCTCATCATCCTTTTTCTTGGATGGTTTGTGAGGAAAAGGCATGGGTTTCTGAACCCATGGTTCTCTTTCTTTACCATGTTTCCTAGCAACAAAGTCTCTCTTATCATAATGTTGATTCTTTGATTGTGAGTTATCAAGATCAACAGCAGGTTCAAATTCTACATCATTATCATTGCTAGGTTGAGCATCAACATGAACATTAACATTAACATTATCACTAAGGTCATGTTCATTACCAGATTGTGTTTCAGCATCAGAAATAGAATATCATTGGGATTCTCAGGTGTCAGCAATAGGTTCACTAGAAGCATGCAAAGTCCTATCATTTTTCTTTTTCTTCTTTTTAGAAGGACTAGGCGCATCAATATTATTTCTCTGAGAATCCTGCTCAATTCTCTTAGGGTGGCCTTCAGGATACAAAGGTTCCTGAGTCATTTTACCAGTTCTAGTAGCCACTCTAACAACATAATCATTATTGTTATTCTTCAATACATTGAGAAAATCATTCTGAGCTTTAAGTACTTGTTCTACTTGAGTGGTAACAATAGAAGCATGTTTACTAATGAGTTTTAGTTCACCTTTAACATTAGCCATATAATCACTCAAGTGTTCAATCATATAAGCATTTTGTCTTAATTGTCTACCAAAATAAGCACTAAAATCTTCTTGCTTAACCATAAAGTTATCGAACTCATCATAACATTGGCTAGCAAACTTAGTAGGAGGGATTTCAGCTTTATCATATCTATAGAGAGAATTTACCTTTACTACCTGTGTCGGGTAATCAAGACCATGAGTTTCTTCAATAGGTGATGAATTAAGACCATATATTTCTTCAGCAGGTGGTAAATTGAGACCATGTATTTCTTCAATAGGAGGTAAATTCTTAACATCTTCAGCTTTAATACCCTTTTCTTTCATAGATTTCTTTGCGTCTTGCATTCTTCAGGACATAGAAATAGAAACACCCCTCTTCTTTGGTGTTGGCTTAGGAGTTGGTTCGGGAAGTGTCCAATTATTTTCATTTGTCAACATATTATTCAATAGAATTTCAGCTTCATCTGGTGTTCTTTCCCTGAAAACAGAACCAGCACAACTATCTAGGTGGTCTCTGGAAGCATCGGTTAGTCCATTATAAAAGATATCAAGTATTTCATTTTTCTTGAGAGGATGATCAGGCAAAGCATTAAGTAATTGGAGAAGCCTCCCCCAAGCTTGTGGGAGACTCTCTTCTTCAATTTGCACAAAATTATATATTTCCCTTAAAGCGGTTTGTTTCTTATGAGCAGGGAAATATTTAGCAGAGAAGTAATAAATCATATCCTGGGGACTACGCACACAACCAGGATCAAGAGAATTAAACCATATCTTAGCATCACCCTTTAATGAGAACAGAAATATCTTAAGGATATAAAAGTAGCGAGTTCTCTCATCATTAGTGAACAGGTTGGCTATATCATTTAATTTAGTAAGATGTGTTACAACAGTTTCAAATTCATTGCCATAAAAAGGATCAGATTCAACCAAAGTAATTATATCAGGATCAATAGAGAATTCATAATCCTTATCAGTAACAAAGATAGGTGAAGTAGCATAAGCAGGATCATATTTCATTCTAGCATTCAGAGGTTTTTATTTAAGCTTAGCTAACAATTTCTTAAGATCACTTCTATCGTTGCAAGCAAGAAAGTCTATAACAGTTTCTTCATCCATAACATAGCCCTCAGGCACACCAGGCAGTTCATATTTATTGGGAGAGTCTTCATCATCACTTTTATCAATATTATCAGTTTCAATAATTTCATTCTCTCTAGCCCTAGCAAGTTGTTCATCAAGAAATTCACCAAGTGGCACAGTAGTATCAAGCATAGAAGTAGTTTCATCATAAGTATCATGCATAGCGAAGTGGCGTCATCAATAACATGCGACATATCGAATTAATAGCGAAGTAGGTTTAGGTGTCGCAAGCTTACTCAAAATAGAAGGTGAATCAAGTGCGAGCTAGATGGCGTTCCTTACCTCCCTCGTAGTTGAGGGATAAATTTTTGTTTTCTCGTCTTTCAAGTTCCTCATAGTGACCGGCAGATATAAATCCCAAGTGACTCAAAGAATAGAGCTATGCTCCCTGGCAACGACGCCAGAAAATAGTCTTGATAACCCACAAGTATAGGGGATCGCAACAGTTTTCGAGGGTAGAGTATTCAACCCAAATTTATTGATTCGACACAAGGGGAGCCAAAGAATATTCTCAAGTATTAGCAGTTGAGTTGTCAATTCAACCACACCTGGATAACTTAGTATCTGAAGCAAAGTATTTAGTAGCAAAGTAGTATGGAAGTAACGATAACGGTAGCAAAAGTAATATTTTTGGGTTTTGTAGTGATTATAACAGTAGCAACGGAAAAGTAAATAAGCAAAGAACAATATGTGAAAAGCTCGTAGGCATTGGATCGGTGATGGAAAATTATGCCGGATGCGGTTCATTATGTAAGAATCATAACATAGGGTGACACAGAAGTAGCTCCAATTCATCAATGTAATGTATGCATGTATTCCGAATATAGTCATACGTGCTTATGGAAAAGAACTTGCATGACATCTTTTGTCCTACCCTCCCATGGCAGCGGGGTCCTAATGGAAATCCTTTTAATAGAGTACCTGACCAAAGCATTAACACATAGTGAATACATAAACTCCTCAAACTATGGTCATCACCGGGAGTGGTCCCGATTATTGTCACTTCGGGGTTGCCGGATCATAACACATAGTAGGTGACTATAGACTTGCAAGATAGGATCAAGAACTCACATATATTCATGAAAACATAATAGGTTCAGATCTGAAATCATGGCACTTGGGCCCTAGTGACAAGCATTAAGCATAGCAAAGTCATAGCAACATCAATCTCAGAACATAGTGGATACTAGGGACCAAACCCTAACAAAACTAACACGATTACATGATAAATATCATCCAACCCATCACCGTCCAGCAAGCGTACGATGGAATTACTCACGCACGACGGTGAGCATCATGAAATTGGTGATGGAGGAAGGTTGATGATGACGATGGCGACGGATTCCCCTCTCCGGTGCCCCGAACGGACTCCAGATCAGCTCTCCCGAGAGAGTTTAGGGCTTGGCGGCGGCTCCGTATCATAAAACGCGATGAATCTTTCTCTATGATTTTTTCTCCCCGAACACGAATATATGGAGTTGGAGTTGAGGTCGGTGGAGCTTCAGGGGGCCCACGAGGCAGGGGGCACGCCCAGGGGAGCAGGCGCGCCCCCACCCTCGTGGCAAGGGTGTGGGCCCCCTGACCTTGATTCTTTCGCCAATATTTTTTATATTTTCCAAAAATAAGCTCCGTGAAGTTTCAGGTCATTCCGAGAACTTTTGTTTCTGCACAAAAGTGTTTGGAAAATTAGATACGATGGAGACGTATCAGTGATGAAAGCACTAACCTCGCCCGTCGATCGCTGCTTTTCGCCCGTGTAAGTTTTATTCCTTGTCGTCCACCAGTCCCAAAGAGGACACATGCCTGTAACTTTCTCTCAGTCGGAAGCGAGCAAATGTGCCTCATAACATCAAAAGCATCAGGGCACTCACATAACGCCACATGAATATCCTCCAAATTATGTTCCCTCCAAATTGCCTTCACTTTTTTACATTTCAAGAACAAATAGCCACCATCTTGGTCCAGCCTCTGGCACATGGGACATCTAGTATCCAGCTCAATGTGTTTCCTTTTGATATTGAGCAGAGTAGGCAGGCTATTGTGTGTTAGTCTCCATAGGAACATGCGAACCTTACCTGGGAATTGAAACTTCCAAATATGCTTCCACTTGTCCAGGGACTTACCTTGCTCACTAGAGGGGCCAGAGTTTTGTTGCTTGTTAGCTTCCTTCAGGTTCACTCCCAGTTGGTAGGCAGACTTAACTGAAAAAAGCCCTTCTTGTCAAAATGCCAAGAGACTGCATCTTTCATGTCCGGTTTCAATGGTATGGCCAGAATAATCCGAGCATCGTCCTGGGTAAATAGCTCCCTCACAATCTCCTCATCCCAGTTTTCAGTAATTGGGATCAACTCATACACCTTCGAAACAATGGACCTCCATTGGTGAGCAACAGGTCTCCTTGTCACCCCCCTCGGCAGCCACGGATCCGTCGAGCAGTTTAGTAGAGTGACATCCCCAATTTGCCAAACAATGCCCTCCTTAAGCAAGTCGCGGCCTCGAAGAATGCTGCGCCAGGTGTAGGACATATCCCTATGCTCACCGGCCTCTAGAATTGAGCAATCAGGGTGGTACTTCTCCTTCAACACCACCGCGCATAGCGATTCAGGGTTTTGGATCAACCTCTAGCTTTGACGAGCGAGCATGGCCATGTTAAAAATATGAAGGTCATGGAAACCCATCCCACCATCCTTCTTCGCCTTCGTGAGTCTTTCCCACCTGATCCAGTGACACTTATGCTGCCCGCCTTGCTGACTCCACCAGTAACGACAAATCATTGAGCTAATTTCTTCACACAAGCTCTTGGTTAGGTCAAAACAGGATGTTGCATAGGTTGGGATGGCCTGCGCCACGGCTTTTATCAGAGTCTCCTTCCCCACTTTGGACAAGAGTTTCTCAATCCAACCCTGGATTCTCCTCCAGATGCTTTCCTTGATGTACTCGAACTCCTTACTTTTTGCTGCTCCTAGATGTACCAGCAGACCAAGATAGCACTCATTTTGTGTTTCAGTACAGATACCAAGGACCTGCAGAACTTACTGCTTGTTATGATTGCTCATTTTCTTGCTGAAGAAAGCGGAGGACTTGTCCCTATTGATTTTTTGGCAGACTGTTTTTCGTAGACATCCAGAATCTCTTGCAGTCGAGTTGCACTTTCACTGGTAGCCTTCATAATAATCAAGGAATCGTCCGTGAAGAAAATATGATTGATACTAGGAGCCCCTGGACAGATCTGAACCCCCTCAATGGAGCGATCCAGCTGAGCTCGCTGCAGCAAGATGGAGAAGGCTTCCGCATGAAGGATGAACAAATATGGCAATAATGGGTCACCTTGATGCAAGCCTCTCTGGGGAAGGACAACGTCAGTCATTGTTCAGTTAAACTTGACATGATAGGAAACATATCTTACACACTTCATGATCAACTCACCCAACCGGTAGTGAAGCCCATTTTATGCATCATCTTCACCAAGAAGTCCCACTCAACTCGATCATATGCCTTGCTCATGTCAAGCTTAACTGCAACAAGCCCTTGCCTGCCTCCCTTCCTCTTGTGCATCAGATGAGTGATCTCATAGGCTAGGAGCACATTATCAGTGATCATCCGACCAGGTACAAAGCCTAACTGCGTTGGAGAAATCAAATCCGGGAGAATTACTTTAAGCCGGTTAGCAATAACCTTTGATATGAGTTTATAGTGCACATTGCAAAGGCTGATTGGGCGGTACCTTGGGGATTAACACAATGGTTGTCTCATTCCACCCCTCCGGGATCTCACCACCGTTGAGCACTCTCAACACCTCCTCCTGAATCTTGGGCCCCACCATGTGCTAGAATATTTTGTAAAACATTGACGGCATACCGTCCGGACCTGGCGCCTTCAAATCACCAATAGAATCAAGGGCTTCCTTAATTTCTTCCCTAGTAAAAGCCTTGGTCAGCATCTTATTCATCTCCGGAGTGACCGAGGAAGGAACATGACGGAAGATGTCATCGTTTAGTGGGCCTGCAGAGGATAAGAACAAACTTTTGTAGTAGTTAGTGATAAAAGGTCCTATATCTTCCTCCCCCTCCACTACACTTCCATCCTCCCTCTTTAAGCTCCTAATCATATTAATTCTCCTCCTCTCCGATGCTTGAGCACGAAAGAACTTCATGTTTTGGTCCCCTTTCTGGAGCCAATTTACATGTGCGTGCTGCTGCCAGTACAAGTTATATTGACCCTCGAGCCGATCCAGTTTGTATCTCAAAAGTTGCTCCCTTGAAATTTGCGCTTGGCTGATCCTCCTCTCCTATACCTTTCAAGGTCTCTCTTAGCAATCTAAATTCTGTGTTTAAGCTCCCCTAGCACTTCTATATCCCACCTCAGCAAACTCCCTCCCACCCTCCTGATCGCCTCCCCCACCGAGCCTCCCCCATCCACAAAAGATGCATTCCACGCCCCCTCAACTACCTTTGTACACCCCTCCTCCTGCAGCCAGCGCGCCTCAAACCGGAACCAACTTGGCCCCTTACCATCACCCATAAGCTTACTCTGCCCATTCAACTCTGCAATAACTGGGCGGTGATCAGAATGTCTAGGATCTCCATTAATGATTTTGTGCAGTGGGAACAAGAACCTCCAATTGGCATTCGCCACCGCTCGGTCCAGTCGCTCACGGGTATACCCAGCCACCATTTGCCAATTATTTCGCCAAGTGAATGGGTCCCCAACAAAACCCAAGTCCTCCAACTCGCATTGCTCCAAACACCCCCGAAAGGCATCCATACATCCCTGGGCCCGAGCCGGACCACCCTCCTTCTCACCGACAAAGAGGATCTCATTAAAGTACCCCACACACAACCACAGGAGATCCGACTCGCCATACAGTGTGCGGAGCAGCCTCCAAGTGTTCTCTTTCTTGCCCGCTCTAGATTCACCATACACTCCCGTCAATCTTCATCTTGTACCATTGTCTTCCACCACCTCGGCATCGATATAATACCCCCCTTTCCATCTCAGATTCACCTCAACTCCTCTCCTCCAGAAAAGAGCCAGACCACCACTGTGCCCTTCACAGTCTCTTGCCACCATATTTAGCATATTCATCCGCCACCTTAAGAAATCCAACTACTTTTCCTTCATCTTTGTTTATGAAAGGAAAAGGATGTCGGGCTCTTCCACCCTTTGGAGGTCCAGAAGGCTCCGAACTGTCGATGGGTTCCCAAGCCCCCGGCAGTTCCAGGCTATTACCTTCATTGATGCTCGCCGGGCTGTTCCGACAGCCCCGCTCCATTTTTATCCTCAGTGTTCTGTCCGGTCATGCTCTTTTTTGCTTCTCCACCCTCCCCTTCGTCACAATCCATCTCGTCTCCTCCCTGCTTCTCTCCCACCTTGACACCTAAGGGCAAACTATTATCTTCCCTCCCCTTTCTATTAAGCCTATGAAATTTAGCTCCCCCCTTGCCACCTTTTTTGTTGTTGCCCTGATCTCTCATCACATGCTCCACTGAAACTCCCACGCCTACACCACCCTTTCCTTTATCCACACCGGTCTCATTTGACACCTCTCCCCCATCAAAACCCCCAATAGGGCCCGAGATCTCCATTCCGCCCGCATTGGTGTCTCTTGTGCTGTGGATTCCACAAATGTGAGCTGCCTCCTCCGCTCTGTCTCCCTTCCCGGGTCCTCATTCCCACTGATCCCCTCCCGCGCCCGTGATTGAGCATTTTGTTTCTTAAGAAGGCTTATGACCTCCTCCTCCCTAGTCCCATTTTCTACTGACGGTTGCACTGACTCGGCTTTCTCCTTCCTCCAACTGTCGCTGTCGCTCACTACTAGGAAAATGCTTATAGATAGAAGTTTACCAGTAGCGTTCGTTTATGACCCCACGCTACTAGTAGTTAGTAGTAGCGCTGGCTATAAAGAGCGCTATTGGTATCTGTTAGCAGCAGCGTTTGTTACCTAGCCCCACGCTACTGCTAAGTGTAACACACCACACCCCCTGATCAAAAAATAGCTGCAACGCTTGTCGTCCAACCGGCGCTACTGCTAGTTTAGGATCTATAGCGCCTGTTTATCTAAACGCGCTACTGCTAATTTTTCTATGTATAACATTTTACCAGTAGCGTGTGTTTCTGGCCCGCGCTATAGGTAGTGCAACACTAGCCGTAGATATTTTGCAAGATGCCATAGCAGTAGCGCGTATGGGTGACCCGCGCTACTGCTATGCCCGCCAGCCACCTACCACCTTTCCCCTTCTTCCTCCCCTCTCTTCTTCCCCCTTCCTTTCTCCACCTTTCCTTGCACCTTGCTTGTTCCTTCAATGCTCCCCCTCCACCACCCCTCCATTAGAGCCCTCCCCCTTCTTCTTTGCCCTCCACCACCCCATCTTCTTTGCCCCTCCACCACCCCTCCATTAGGGCCCTCCCCCCCTATTCTTTGCCCTCCACCACCCACTCTTCTTTGTGCCCTCCACCACCACCCCCTACATTAATGCCCTCCCTCCCCATATTCTTTGCCCTCAACCCCCTTCCATTAATGCATTCCCTCTTCTCTCCCTCTCCTCTCCCACTATCTCCCTAGCTCTCTCTCCCTAGCTAGCTAGCAAGTTAGAGCTATACATCTAGAGCTACTAGGTAATTAAGAAGAAAGGTGCTCCATATCCCTCTCGACACATAGGTGAGAAAAAAAAGGTGTTTGTGTGGATAGGACCGAAACTATATATATATATATATATATATATATATATATATATATATATATATATATATATATATATATATATATATATATATATGAGAATATATATACCGAATTGTGTGTGGCATAATTTGAGTTGTCTACATTGTGTATTTGATGAAATGATGTGGGTGACATGAGTTTCCTATGTTTTGCCGAAATGTCGATTCAATTCCGTTTCGGCGAATTTCTGGCAAACTCAATATGTCCTAAGTTTAGGGAAGGTCATGCCGAATTTTTTTATGAATTTGATCCATGCATATGCATATATACGTGGTTATAATATTTGCTCCGGGGCCGTCTGTCACGCCCAAGATGCGACCCTATCCTAAAGGAACTCGAAGGTCCCACCAAGGATAGAAGCGCATCTTGAAGACGCTTTTGCAAGGTGGATATCATTACATCAACATTACATAATACATAGGGGTACATACATAAGGAACGAATGCCACAAGAATACATCAACATCATATACAAGATCAACATCCGACTACGGATGAAACATAAACAGAAACTCAAACAATATCCACCCTGCTAGCCCAGGCTGCCGACCTGGAACCTATCCCCAGATCGAAGAAGAAGCAGAAGAAGAACTCCAAAGCAAGCAAACATCGCTCTCGCGTCATGATCATCGCATAGCCTGTACCTGCAACTGTTGGTGTAGTAATCTGTGAGCCACGAGGACTCAGCAATCCCATTACCATGGGTATCAAGACTAGCAAAGCTTAAAGGGAAAGGAAGGGATAAAGTGGTGAGGTTGCAGCATCGACTAAGCATATATGGTGGCTAACATACGCAAATGAGAGCGAGAAGAGAAACAAAGGAACAGTCGTCAACTAGTAATGATCAAGAAGTGATCCGAACTCCTACTTACGTCGGGCATAACCCGAAACCGTGTTCTCCTCTCGATCAACCCCGAAAAGAGACACTCACGGTTACGCACTACGGTTGGTGTATTTTAGAAGAGTTTGCTACAAGTTTACTACAACCGGATATTAACAAATTCCCATCGCCACATAACCACGGGCACGGCTCTCGAAAGTTTATACCTGCAGGGTGTCCCAACAGCCCATGATATGCTCTCGCGATCAACGAAGGATATTCCTTCTCCCGGAAGACCCGATCAGTCTCGGAATCCGGCTACAAGACATTTCGACGATAATAAAACAAGACCAGCCAAGCCGCCCGATCGCCGACAATCCCGATAGGAGCTGCACATATCTCGTTCTCGAGGCAACACCGGATGAGACTAGCTACGAGTAAAACCAGACCTCGAGTTTCTCCGAGGGGCCCAGCAGTAGCTTCGGTTCAGGCCAGCACTTAGAGAAGCAGCGGCCGGGGGCTAAAATAAAGATGACCCTCGGGTTGGCCGACCCAAGGAAAGGGTGTAGGTGGTGGTGAGGCAAATGGTAAAACCAAGGTTGGGCCTTCTTTGGTGGAGTCTTATTCAAAGCGAACTGTCAAGGGGTCCCATAAATCACCCGACAGCGTTAGGGACGCAAAATCCGGGAACATAATACCGATATGACGGAAACTAGGGTGGCAAGAGTGGAACAAAACACCAGGCATAAGGCCGAGCCTTCCACCCTTTACCAAGTATATAGATGCATTAATTAAATAAGATATATTGTGATATCCCAACAAGTAAACATGTTCCAACAAGGAACAACATCTCCATGTTCCAACAAGGAACAACCTTCATCTTCACCTGCAACTAACAACGCTATAAGAGGGGCTGAACAAAGCGGTAACATAGCCAAACAATGGTTTGCTAGGAAGGGTGCAAAAGGTTAGAGGCTGACATGGCAATTTGGGAGGCTTGAAGAGCAAATGATAGGTAGCGCAGCAAAGCGATAGAACGAAGCAACTAGCATAGCAATGATAGTAATGAGATCCAAGGTGACGGTCATCTTGCCTGAAATCCCGCTAGGAAGAAGAACGAGTCCATGAAGAAGATGAACGGGAGTAGTCGAACGAATCCTCACAATCGCAACAATACCGGAACCAAGAAGCAACACCGGAAAGAAACAAACAACATGGTAAATGCACAAGCATAAACATGGCATGATGCACAATCAAGTATGATGCATGTCCGGTTTAATGAGGCATGGCATGGCAAAGTGCAACAAACAATACTACCAATTAAGTGGAGCTCAATATGCAACGAGTTGCATATTGACAAAACACCACATGCAATTATTTAGTCCACTCTTGTTTAGGTACACAACAATATTAAATGTTTTTAAACATGGCAAGGGGTGAAGCATAATTAAACTAACTATTTAGGCAAGTTTAAATGAGGCCGGAAATAAGAAACAACAATTCCGGAAAATCCTCATATGCATATTTCAAATTTGGTACTGTTCTGCCCTAAACACAATTTCAATGTTGTTAAACAGCAAAATAAAGTCCACCATGTTAAACTAGGCATTTTTCCACCCCATTTACATATAAAGTTTATTTAAAACCGAGCTACGGTTATTTAGTTATGAAATAAATCATTTTAACATGGCATTTATGCAAATTAAAACAAACAGCATTTTAAGCATATTTAACATGGATGAAAGTGGGATATTACGAAACTAGACAAAATTTTAAGCATTTTACATATTTAAACCATTTTAATATGATGCACGGTTCATGAGTTATTAGATGTATGAACATGAGGGTCTAATCTGTAAAACTGCAGTCTCAGGAATAATGGCTAAATCATCCAGAACAGGAAAAAAACACATGCGGGCCGAATCTGCAGGCTGGCCCAACAGTGCACAGGGGGCGGGGGCTGCTCACCAGGCCTCATGGGCCAATCGGTGGAGGAAGCCGAAGCAGGCCGGATTGGGGAGGGGAAGCAGGAGGCTGGCGGATCTGGTGGCCTCTGGCGAGGAGGAGGAGGATGCTTGTGCGACATGGCGCTCGTCCACGCTGGCGCTTGACCAAGTCAACGGGGGGAGCGTTGGTCGCCTCGTTCATGAAGCAGGGGATCGAGCGGCAGGAGGAAGGCAGCGGCGGCTCTAGAGGGTCCTGGCGGCCGGATCCGGCGATGCGGTGGGGCAGACGAGGTCCGGCGGACTTGGGGATGGAGCGAATCCTGCGCATGGAGGCAGTTCGGGGGGCACATCCGAGTTCCAGGGCCGGCGAGCTGCAAGAAGATGGCGGCGGCTCTCTGGTTAGAAAGAGAGGGAAAACAGAAGAGGGAGGGAGAGCACAGGCGGCAGAGGAGACGCCCACCGTGAGCAGCGGGTTAGGAACAACGACAAGCAAAGCGGACGGTGGGGAACAAGGCAAAACTCGGCGCTGTCATGGCGTTCTGTGCGGAGAGAGATCGAGGAGGAAGGAGAGGAAAAAACAGGAAGAGAAAGAGGAGGAGGCGGCGACTCATCGCTCGTCGGCAGCAGTGAACGGAGGCGGCCGGACCTGGAGGTCGAGGTCACCGGCGAGCTGGGTCACCGGAGTGGCGCGGTGATGAGGCCATCCATGGCCTCTGCTATGGCAGGGCGAAGGAGTTGGATCGGGGCTCCTCTGCTGGTGTGGCTGCTTGCGGTCGGCCGACGCAAGGACGAAGGACGACGGGGGGCTTGAGGCGCGTGGGACGGTGAGGTCCTGCCAGCACCCTGGTACAGAGAAAACGGGAGAGAAAGATGAGATACAGAGAGGAGGAAATCGGGGGAAGGAGAGGGCGCGACGGGGGCTCATCTGCTGGTTCAGCGGCGGCCGGCGGGGCGCTGAGCTGCTTGCTCGGGGACGAGCACGGGAGGCAGGGAGCTGGGGCGCTGCGGGAACGAGAGGAGAGGGTGGGCAATGGGATCTAGAGGCTGTAGGTGGCGAGCGATGGTTGGGGAGGGAAGGATGCCGAGGGGGATTTGGAAGGTGGCGGCGGGTGATGGGACAAGGGAGCTAGATTTTAGGGTTGGACTAGGGGTGGACTATATATAGTGAAATGAGGGGAATTTTGGGACATCCGATTTAAATCGGACGGACGGGAAAAACAAACTAGGGGAGTTCAATAATAAACTGATGATATTTTAGAGATGACTGGGGATGATCCGGACTCATCTGTAATGACAGCCCGGTCGGGTTCGGGGCAGTATCGGACGCGCGCAAAAGGGTTGGTGGCTGTACAGAGAGGGTGGACATTTAGACGAGAGGGGAAAACAAAGACATTGGGGTTCGACGAAAGGCCACGGGGACAAGGGGGGTTTTTTTGGTCTTGGAGAAAGAGAGAAGAGAGGGGTCCAATTGGTCTGAGAGAAGGTCAACAAGGACAAGCGGTCTGACAAAAGGTCAACGAAGACAAAGAGAGAAGCGGTCACTACAAGCGGTTACGAGGTTTTATGAAAACATGCAGATGCAAAGCGGATGATGCGATGAGATGAGATGCATCATGACATGAACAAAATACAAAACAAAAGACAAAAACCCAACCACGAAGGAAAAAGCATATCACATCTCCGGTAAAGGCAAGAGTTCGAGTTACGAATATGGAAAGTTGTATCCGGGACGTTACAACACTCCACCACTACGAGAGGATCTCGTCCCGAGATCTAGGATGGCACCGGAGAGAAAATGGAAGAGGAAGAGGTAAAACAGAGTTGCTTCTACGACAAACGAGTGAAACCACGAACCTTGAGAGGTTGAGCAATTTAAAAGAAAGAGTACAACAGAGATGAACGAGATTGCAAACAATCCTTAGAAAAGAGGAACAAGGACCATTATGAGAACTTGAAGCTTGAAAGACATGGAAATAAGAGCTTCACAAACGAAAAGAATATGACCACCTCGGTATAATGAGATAGCCAAGGAACAAGAATGACATAATTCAGACAGCACTCCGGTAGAAAAGATAAGAAAACTTGATGAGATGAAAAGATATTGACGAGATGATACAACACTTCGGTTAAATGGATAAGCAAGAAAAGAACACGATCCTCACAAAACGAGGTGATGGGTGAAGAGCACAACATCACAATGCCTCCGTAATGAAAGAATAGAAGTTAGATCATTGAAATAAAAGAATGGAGAAGAAAATGCCAACTTCTGCCACAAATGAGCTTGGAAAGCACCCTTCCAAGAAGTTATAACGGAGTTGTTGGAAAACCAACAACGAAACGAATAAACTTGTAGTGGGCTTATGGAAAACATCTTAAGACTATGAGGTGACAACCGGCCACAAATGGAAACCCATTGATTTGATTGAGAGCACCGAAGAGATGAAAAACTTCTTCACCGAGATGATAAAGAGATAACTTGGATCATAGACAAGCACCACAAATAGCAACATTCCCAATGGAAGGCTTTTAGGTGAAATCTATATCAAGATACTCCAACGAAGAAATTATGATGGGTTGAAACAACTCATGATCGAAGAGAAAATGATGGTTTTAAAATACCTCATTCTTGACAACATGTGAATCATGAAACACGAACTCAAATTGTCCAGAATGACATAACACCACCTCAAATGAAAAGGTAGAATGAATTGCACTTCGAAATGCAAGATGAGGAATACTTGAGCTCCTCAAAACAAAACATGTGTTGAACACCATGTTTATTTAAGAGTATAGCTTGGCGGATCATAACTTCGAGAGAAATCTTGAAGAACAATTGAATAATTAAAAGAATCCTTGACGAACCATCCTGTAGAGCCTCCCTGAAGAACTCCGGTAATGAAAGGATGATAAAAAGAAAGATAAGTTGAAAAAACAAAGTGAAGCATTGCGATGATTTAGATGGAGCTTTGAAATGATATAACCGAGAAAACTTGGAACTCCGGAAAGAAAAGATGAAGCATCTCAGACCGAGAATGTGATAAGATGAACAAACTCCGGAAAGAAGAGATGAACAACTTAGAACTGAGAAATTGATACCATTACAAACTCCGGAAGAATGAATCAATCACTTGGATGAAACAAGAACAAGAATTATGTTATGCGTATCCTTCACCAATTTAGATTGATGACAAGCAACGGATTAGGCATACTACTTATTCTCATTGAAAAAGGATTGAAGAGAGATATAGCGCAAACTTGATAAGGTATTGATGGGGCCACCGGTGGAATTTGGAAACAACGAATGAATTAATATGATAATGAAGGAAGTGAAATCTTGAACGAACCACCATAAGAATTGCAAATGAACGTAGCCAAGGCACAATTCACCGGGAAGAATTGGAAAAGGAATGAAGATGCTTGAGAGAATTTAGATACAAGAGAATGAAGATATCATGAACTGATTAGAGGATATTTGAACGATTCACCGGTAAGATTTGGAGAACGGTAGCTACACGCTGAGAATGAAGAATTATAACATGATGACCTTCGGAGGAAAGAAATGGAAACAGCTCATGCAATGCTCCGGATGGGTGAAAAGAATTCCCACAATTGAAAACAATTATGAGAGGATGGCATCAAACTTGAACTACGCATCTTTGGAAGAGCGGGTAAGGATTTAAGAGGAACTCTTCTTCGGTCTTCACATGCTGAGAATGACGAGGAGAAACACCACCAAATTGTTGAGAAACTCCGGAAGGATTAAAAGAGGAAAGGTTGAGCCAAAGATGAAAAGAGTTTGAAAGATCTTGGAGAAAGTCATATGACTGATGATAATCCATTCTTACGTCAAACTTTGAATTGAATTTGAGAATAGTTCCAGGAAAATTAGAAGAGCCAGGTAAGATCCTGGGAAAAGACCTGTGGGTTAGGGCCCACTCAAAAGAAAACACCGTTGAACGATTTTGAAGAGAGGTTGCACCGGTTGAATTAAATAGCTTGAATGAGAGAAAAACTTGAAGTAACTCGAACGGATTAAGAAAGGAAACATGATTCTTCCGAGATATCTTGAGCACTCGGACAAGAATAGAGGAGGTGAACAATTAAGAGGTGCACCGGCGTGGAGAAACATTTGAAACGAGGAAAAGAATATGATCAACACTGAAAGCTTGATTTAAATCCACCGGAGAAGTAACAACGATGAAGGATGATGAGCTTGAAACTGTTGAGCATCTTCATGGGAATCACCGGATAAGAACATTGATTGAAAAGAATGAAGAGACTTCACATGAATAAATGGATACTTGATTAAGAAATCTGAGTCCTTGAAGAAAAAGGGTGGGAGGGCGGGAAAACAAAGACAACTTGGGGACGGATGAAACGGACACCGTTGAGAAAAACTTAGAATTTATCTTGCGGATGTTGAAATGATCGGACCAACTTGAAGAGAAGCACGCCGGTTGGCAAAATAATTAACATGACGATCTCGATAAACAAGAAGGATTAGCACTCTCATAGAAATATGAGAACACCGCTTGAAAGGTATGGAATCAACATTTGACTTTGAAGCAACTTGAATACCACAAATAAAACAAAACAAAGGATTTGGCTTGCAGAAATAAGCCGGAACAAATACATATGATAGAGATTTACCCAATCCCATATCATGCATCATCGGAAAGATATTCTAGGAGCTACTTGAATTCCCACCTATAAACTCCCGAAACTTTCGGTTATGCAATCAGGTGTTGGGGATACAGGGACACAAAATATATCACCCAAACTAACAATACCTAGATCCATTTGTATCCATCCGTCAACACATAACCAAGAAAACTCCGAAATCGTGTACCTCAACCTTGAAAAGCATCCGTTATACGAGTTATGGCAATACTCCCGAACTCGCCCGATCTTTGGGTTATCGGGTTATCTCACCAACAACTGTACAAAAGAGATTTTCGATGTCGGCAAAGCTCAGGTATTCCAGAACTGCAACGATAAAATTGTGACGACAACACCTCGGAGCTCAACTCCCCGGGACACTGCCACAACCCCTAAATGTCAGGAGGCACCCATAACAATGTTCTCGTCACAAAACCATCGGAACGATCCCAAGATACCCGCGTGATCCTAAATTTTTTTTTCATGAAATTTGAGGAGAGGAAAGACAAAACATCTACGTCAGGAGGCCTCACCAGAGCGACGAAAGGACCGAGGAGTAAAAAGAATCTTACTCTCCGATATATATAATCCTAAGACTCAAAACTTTTTTTTCTAGACTCAACAACGGCCAACAAACAAGGGGGCTCCTAAGGTCGGTCGAGGCTCTGATACCAACTTGTCACGCCCAAGATGCGACCCCATCCTAAAGGAACTCAAAGGTCCCACCAAGGATAGAAGCGCATCTTGAAGACGCTTTTGCAAGGTGGATATCATTACATCAACATTACATAATACATAGGGGTACATACATAAGGCACGAATGCCACAAGAATACATCAACATCATATACAAGATCAACATCCAACTACGGATGAAACATAAACAGAAACTCAAACAATATCCACCCTGCTAGCCAGGCTGCCGACCGAACCTATCCCCGATCGAAGAAGAAGCGGAAGAAGAACTCCAAAGCAAGCAAACATTGCTCTCGCGTCATGATCATCGCATAGCCTGTACACTGCAATCTGTTAGTGTAGTAATCATGAGCCACGAGGACTCAGCAATCCCATTACCATGGGTATCGGGACTAGCAAAGCTTAAAGGAAAGGAAGGGATAAAGTGGTGAGGTTGCAGCAGCGACTAAGCATATATGGTGGCTAACATACGCAAATGAGGCGAGAAGAGAAACAAAGGCAGGTCGTCAACTATTAATGATCAAGAAGTGATCCTGAACTCCTACTTACGTCGGGCATAACCCGAAACCGTGTTCTCCTCTCGATCAACCCGAAAAGAGACACTCACGGTTACGCTTTACGGTTGGTGTATTTTAGAAGAGTTTGCTACAAGTTTACTACAACGGATATTAACAAATTCCCATCTGCCACATAACCGCAGGCACGGCTCTCGAAAGTTTATACCCTACGAGGGTGTCCCAACAGCCCATGATAAGCTCTCGCGATCAACGAAGGATATTCCTTCTCCCGGAAGACCCGATCAGTCTCGGAATCCCGGCTACAAGACATTTTGACAGTAATAAAACAAGACCAGCAAAGCCGCCCGATGTGCCGACAATCCCGATAGGAGCTGCACATATCTCATTCTCAGGGCAACACCGGATGAGACTAGCTACGAGTAAAACCAGACCTCGAGTTTCTCCGAGGGGCCCATGAGCAACTTGGTTCGAGCCAGCACTTAGAGACCTTGGCCGGGGGCTAAAATAAAGATGACCCTCGGGTTGGCCGACCTAAGGGAAAGGGTGTAGGTGGTGGTGAGGCAAATGGTAAAACCAAGGTTGGGCCTTGCTGGTGGAGTCTTATTCAAAGCGAACTATCAAGGGGGTCCCATAAATCACCCGACCGCGTTAGGACGCAAAATCCGGGAACATAATACCGATATGACGGAAACTAGGGTGGCAAGAGTGGAACACAACACCAGGCATAAGGCCGAGCCTTCCACCCTTTACCAAGTATATAGATGCATTAATTAAATAAGATATATTGTGATATCCCAACAAGTAAACATGTTCCAACAAGGAACAACATCTCCATGTTCAACAAGGAACAACCTTCATCTTCACCGCAACTAACAACGCTATAAGAGGGCTGAGCAAAGGGTAACATAGCCAAACAATGGTTTGCTAGGAAGGGTGCAAAAGGTTAGAGGCTGACATGGCAATTTGGGAGGCTTGAAGAGCAAATGATAGGTAGCGCAGCAAAGCGATAGAACGAAGCAACTAGCATAGCAATGATAGTAATGAGATCCAAGGTGACGGTCATCTTGCCTGAAATCCCGCTAGGAAGAAGAACGAGTCCATGAAGAAGATGAACGGGAGTAGTCGAATGAATCCTCACAATCACAACAATACTGGAACCAAGAAGCAACACCGGAAAGAAACAAACAACATGGTAATTGCACAAGCATAAACATGGCATGATGCACAATCAAGTATGATGCATGTCCGGTTTAATGAGGCATGGCATGGCAAAGTGCAACAAACAATACTACCAATTAAGTGGAGCTCAATATGCAACGAGTTGCATATTGACAAAACACCACATGCAATTATTTAGTCCACTCTTGTTTAGGTACACAACAATATTAAATGTTTTTAAACATGGCAAGGGGTGAAGCATAAATAAACTAACTATTTAGGCAAGTTTAAATGAGGCCGAAATAAGAAACAACAATTCGGAAAATCCTCATATGCATATTTCAAATTTGGTACTGTTCTGCCCTAAACACAATTTCAATGTTGTTAAACAGCAAAATAAAGTCCACCATGTTAAACTAGGCATTTTTCCACCCCATTTACATATAAAGTTTATTTAAAACCGAGCTACGGTTATTTAGTTATGAAATAAATCATTTTAACATGGCATTTATGCAAATTAAACAAACAACATTTTAAGCATATTTAACATGGATGAAAGTGGGATATTATGAAACTAGACAAAATTTTAAGCATTTTACATATTTAAACCATTTTAATATGATGCACGGTTCATGAGTTATTTGATGCATGAACATGAGGGTCTAATCTGTAAAACTACAGTCTCAGGAATAATGGCTAAATCGTCCAGAACAGGAAAAAAACACATGCGGGCCGAATCTGCAGGCTGGCCCAACAGTGCACAGGGGGCGGGGGCTGCTCACCAGGCCTCATGGGCCAGTCGGTGGAGGAAGCCGAAGCAGGCCGGATTGGGGAGGGGAAGCAGGAGGCTGGCGGATCTGGTGGCCCACGGCGAAGGCGAGGCAGAGGAGGGTGCGCGCGAGCGACATGACGCTCGTCCACGCTGGCGCTTGACCAAGTCAACGGGGGGAGCGTTGGTCGCCTCGTTCGTGAAGCAGGGGATCGAGCGGCAGGTGGAAGGCAGCGGCGGCGCTGGAGGGTCCTGGCGGCCGGATCCGGCGATGCGGTGGGGCAGACGAGGTCCGGCGGACTTGGGGATGGAGCGAATCCTGCGCATGGAGGCAGTTCGGGGGGCGCATCCGAGTTCCAGGGCTGGCGAGCTGCAAGAAGATGGCGGCGGCTCTCTGGTTAGAAAGAGAGGGAAAACAGAAGAGGGAGGGAGGGCACGGGCGGCAGAGGAGACGCCCACCGGCGAGCAGCGGGTTAGGAGCAACGACGAAGCAGGCGACGGCTGGGGAACGAGGCAAAACTCGGGCGCGGTCATGGCGTTCCTGTGCACGGGAGAGAGATCAGAGGAGGAAGGAGAGGAAAAAAAACAGGAAGAGAAAGAGGAGACGGGCGGCGACTCATCTGCTCGTCGGCAGCAGCTGAACGGAGGCGGCCGGACCTGGAGGTCGAGGTCACCGGCGAGCTGGGTCACCGGAGTGGCGCGGTGATGAGGCCATCCATGGCCTCTGGTATGGCAGGGCGAAGGAGTTGGATCGGGGCTCCTCTGCTGGTGTGGCTGCTTGCGGTCGGCCGACGCAAGGACGAAGGACGACGGGGGGCTTGAGGCGCGTGGGACGGTGAGGTCCTGCCAGCACCCTGGTACAGAGAAAACGGGAGAGAAAGATGAGATACAGAGAGGAGGAAATCGGGGGAAGGAGAGGGCGCGACGGGGGCTCATCTGCTGGTTCAGCGGCGGCCGGCGGGGCGATGAGCTGCTTGCTCGGGGACGAGCACGGGAGGCAGGGAGCTGGGGCGCTGCGGGAACGAGAGGAGAGGGTGGGCGATGGGACCTAGAGGCTGTATGTGTCGAGCGATGGTTGGGGAGGGAAGGATCCCGAGGGGGATTTGGAAGGTGGCGACGGGTGATGGGACAAGTTAGCTAGATTTTAGGGTTGGACTAGGGGTGGACTATATATAGTGAAATGAGGGAATTTTGGGACATCCGATTTAAATCGGACGGACGGGAAAAACAAACTAGGGGAGTTCAATAATAAACTGATGATATTTTAGAGATAACATAATGAATGATAATCATGCTCTGAAATATTTCATGATCACAACGTCAGTCACGAAATAAAAATCCATGATGCACGCAAGCAGGTTATTCATATACAACTTGAATATGCAATAAGGGAGTAGAAATAGAATGCACCGATCGGGTGTCTGAAGCGACGCCTCGAAAGGATAATAATATAAAGCATGCCTCAGTCGGGCGTCTGAGCTACACCACATAAAGGGCTTATAAATAATTTAAATAACAAGCATGCCACAGTCGGGCATCTTAGCGACACCACATAAAGGTCTTATAAATAATTTAAATAACAAGCATGCCACAGTCGGGCGTCTGTGCGACACCACATAAAGGGCTTATAAATAGTTTAAATGACAAGCATGCCATAGTCGGGCGTCTGAGCGACAACACATAAAGGGCTTATAAGTAATTTAAATAACAAGCATGCCACAGTCGGGTGTCTGAGCGACACCACATAAAGGGCTTATAAGTAATTTAAATAACAAGCATGCCACAGTCGGGTGTCTGAGCGACACCACATAAAGGGCTTCTAATAGAATAATCACAGTGAATATCCAGGAGGTAGAACCGTCCCAGGGATACTCAATAATTCAAATAATGTAAATGGTTAGTCCATAATAATAGTAATCATAATCATCATGAGTCACAAGTCATGATCCATATTCTGGTTTAGCAATTTTTTCCTCCGAAGACCGACACTAAGACCGACACTTGACCCATCCCAGACTGTAGTCCTTAACCATGGATACGGCTACTCGAATAGATATAATCTCTGCAGAGGGTGTACTCTTTACCCACGAGTAACGGCTTCCTTTAGTCCATCGGGACTAATTCCGTCTACGGTCTTTTAATTGAAAACACACCTGACCGCACACAATAGCCTAACTTACCGGCGTCCGGAATCACCCACGACACCCGTTAAGCAAAAATCTAAGTGGGGAGGCTACAAACTCGACTAGCATGGGATCACAAAATTTATAACGTGCGCAAACTAGGGGAGCTAACCCCTCGGCTCCAACCGGAAACACCCATGCCCCCGGACCAGGTGGCATGTCTACCGGATGTAGCCAGTATCTTCCACCATGGCCTCTTTGTACGGTGTGTGCTAGGAAGGGGTTGACAACTTACTAAACCGTACCCTACCTATGGCAGGGACAAGTGGTAGTATGAAACAAGTACGGGGGTTACTGGAACAAGACTCGATCTACGGTCGACTCAGGAGGTTAAGGCATTCCCTGCAGGATTAGTATAACAAATATATTTCACACCAGTAAACAGAATCACCACTCATCATACCTCACCATGCCTTACCGGACATAATCGTCTCAATGAATTATTAGAGACAAGTCTGTGTCTACCCAAGACAGAGACTTTCCCCGGATTCCTCCCGATAGGCATGAAAGGCATACGAGGGTGATTACTATCAGAAGCATATCAAAGTCCAATAGTAAGGAATCATCATTATGCACTCATGAACATGATCATATCATCACATAAAATACCGAACACTTCATGTCAAGGCGGTGTCGTATTAGCATCGAACAACACACAACAAATATTATGCCGGGGTTCAGAATGCTTGCCTTCAAGAGTATGTAAGTGGGGTGCACTTTTTGAAAGTTGCTTCCTTCTTCAAAAGTCCTATTTTAAGAAAATTTAAAATTAACACATAGTTTCAAAACAGTACGAAACATTGTTTGTAAAATTTTCAAATAAATATGAAAATAAACTAGAAAAAATTTTAGAAACAACAGAAAAAGAATCAAATCAATTGGACTTATATTTAAAATGTTATAGCCAGTCAAAGTTTAGTCAAAATTCTGTTTTTAATAAAAAATCAGAAAAAGAAACACGGTTCGGGGGCTTACGCTTTCGAGACAGCGAAGACATACTCATGTGTTTTATGTTTCCACTTAAAACACGTCGGCAGAGCTGGGGTCACTGGCAGGTGGGACCGTCCGGTCCACTGGTCAGGTTTGACCAGTCGCCCGTGCCCTCCTTCCTTCTCTGGCCAAGCGGTGGCGGGGCTCCGGCGATTGCCGCTGACGAACGGCGGCTCCCCGCGGGATTCTGAGGGTGGGGATGGATCCGCTGGTCCAGGGTGGTCCTCCCAGTGGTCGATAGGCTGGCGGGGGTGGATGGGGTCGCCAACGGCGAGCTCCATGGCGGACGGTGGTTTCGGGTGGATCGGGGTCTTGAGCTATGGTGGCTCCCGATCGGGCTAGAAGGTTAAGAGAAATGGTCTTGGGAAGATATACAAGTCCATCAATATTTTTGAAAGGTTTCCACCTAGAAGGAAAAACTCAAAAATTCAGAGGGACAGAGTGATCTGCAATTAAGAGATAAAACCAGAAAATAAAAAATTAATTTCTTGGCAAAATTTTAATTAATAAATCAAGATCAAAATTTTGGGGTGTTACAACACTACCCCCCTTAAGAAAAATCTTGTCCTCGAGATTTGCTAAGGGCTGCTTTGAAAAGACTTAATCCTACTATCTCAAAGTAATATCACAAAAATAACCATCCTACTCATGCAATAAAATGTGGTCGGGTGGTTGTAGTGGTGAGTCTGTTGTCGTGGTGCTGCGTGAATTAAATCTATGTCATGGAGAAATATATGCTGCAATAACTCAGGAAAAAAAAATCTCACTTCAGAATTTACCGAGAGTGAAATTAGTTAATCAAAACTAATAGCAGTACAAACTACTCACATTAATTGAAACCAAATATTGAATTCATCGCAAAAATTTAGGATACCACGCATAAGTTGCAACACATAAATAAATGCTGGGACAATAAACATAGCAGGGACGTCTACAACAAAAACGGTAAATAGACAGGGTCCTGAGGAAACGTCTCTGGTACTGGGGCACACTCCTCTTCTATTCAGGAAAGCGGGTTGATTAGTCGAAGAACGCGTCTCTCTTGGTCGGGCCTCAGTGGTCTGCCGATGGAGATCTGAGGATTTAAATCAGCAAAGCTCTGGAGATAACCCATTACTCGTTGGGTCAAACGCTATTGAGCGATGACATACTGGGCAAGGTTGGCCAGTACTGGGTCTCTCTCAATTCGTCCACCGGGAAAATATGCTACTTCTCCGGGTGCTGCACGACTCGGGAAGTAATAATACCCTCATTCGCTGGCATAGGGTACCGCGAATCAAAGGTGAGCAAGCGCTTCGTACGCAGCAGCTTCTATGGCCCATTTGCGGATTCGGCATAGATTTCCCCACGAAGGAGACTTCCGTTGAGTCTTGGTTTGGGTTTGCGGGAGGGATGTGCACCACTGCCCAATATTTCGAGGTGGATGGGGTGATCGTCGATTTGAGTAACTCGTACTGGGGTGGATGGGTAGAACTCATGGTAGTGCAGGTAAAGTCCCACAATATTTTAACAAAACTACCTGGGGTTGCATCTGGAGTTCTTAGATAAATACTAGTGCTTGGCATGGCAAGGAATGGCTGTGAGAGTTGCGTACAAGGTGAGGGGTACTTGGCAAGGTCACGAGGTGGCCTTTTATATAGCATCTGGGCCGGGTCATTTATCGCGGTGAGGGGCAACTAGTTTGTCGGTTCTGCTCTATGGGGTCGGGGTCAATGCTACAGATACACATATCTCACAAAAGTGATGTATTACTGTGGGTGTCGTCGGGGTGGTTTTTGGTAGCTGTGCCCGGAATTAAAAATGCAACCGCACGCCAACATACTTATGCATGGCTACTATTCAAAACAGAGGCACACAAGCATGCTGCATTTATCTATGGCGATACAAGGTCACACTATTACGAGGCGTAGAAATACTAAGGCTCGGTACTACTCGAGTGACTTAGTCTACCTCGTTAATATCTAAGCGGGCGTGCCTTGTGGACGTCGAGGCTTCTCCACGGGTTTCACTGTCGGGGTTAGCCGGATGGAGTTGAGGGGCTGCAGGGTCGGGGTAGCAATGATGACCATCGCGTGGGTTGTTGGCCACAATCCCGTTGGAGCGTGTTCCCAAAAGGCGACGAAGTACTTCTGGGGACACCAAAGTATTTTGGTCGATGGCTGGGGCAGACCTCAAGGACTCGATCGGTTGTCCGAACAGCACGACTGGGTTGTCGGCGTTGGGCTCATCTTATCCTCTTGCCGGGGTTCGGCGAACCAGTTCTCCACGGGCTGCGGTCGGATCAAGGGTGATTTGATCAAACAGTTCCTCTAGTGCACTTACATAGCGCACCAGATGTAACAATGCAGGATCCGTCTTGTGATCTCTGTTGGCAACCTGGGGTGGCCTACCATACCCGTCACGGCTGGGGTAGTAGTAGAACGAGCGACAATTAACTCTGGGCGACAAGTGCCGGAGTTGAACTATAGCCTCTCGAGCAGCTAGTTGGATGACTTGTGGCTCAAAGGAAGTTGTCCTTCCGGTGAACACAGTAGGGCGTTCGGTGATAGACCCCTACCATAGGCGTGCACAAAGGGCCTGAATTGACGGCTCTCACCACTCATGGGCCCTTGGTACACAACATATTCAGGGGCTCTTCTAATGCAAAGGCACGATGGGTGAGGTTTGCTAGCACGGTCACAAAACCTCTAAGGTTGGTTCTGTGGTCTCATTGTGCACAATGGGGCCGTGCATTATAGCTCGGTTTGGGGAAGAGGCTTTGCTATCTTTGGGTTGAGGCTAAGCGTGCCCTTTTATAGAAAAAGGGACGGATTCTTCCTTCGCACGCTTGCGAAAGAGACTATTTAGGTGTCGGTCATTTGGCGCATGATCGACGTGCTAGGCTGACAGGTTGGGCACCGATCGCCAAAAGGTGTCGGGTCCTTTGTTTGGCTATCTTACACGAGAAGCTTGGCCGGGGTTAGTTTAAGGTCTGGTGGATTGGTTAACCTAGGTTTATTGACCTGGCTAAGATAGGATTAGCCATTGGTCAACTGGCTCGATACCAAGGTTGTCGGGACGGTTTTCCAGGATATTAATTTCCCAGAAAATGGCCCTTGTGCTCACCAGCCCCAGGATTACTGTTAGCTGATGAGACACCAACTTGATACAGGAACTCCAAGAAAAATACAAAATGTGTAGTACAAGACCATTTTGGCCTATGAGTACAGCAAATGGTTTCTAGTGGTTGATGGCAGAAGCGGTTTGCGGTTCATCAGCGTCTATGGGACTCCATTTCCAAAGAACAGCTGACCTGGATAACTCATATCTTCGCGGGGCTGCTATCATCATTGCGTAGGTTCCGGGGCCGTCATCGCAACGCTCCTCTCCATGCAAGAAATCTGGCCAAGACAATAGCCAGGGACAAGCCAGTGAGTACTTTGAATGTACTCGCAAACATTATGAACACAGGTATAACATACTGAATGATAATCATGCTCTGAAATATTTAATGATCACAACGTCAGTCACGAAATAAAAATCCATGATGCACGCAAGCAGGTTATTCATATACAACATGAATATGCAATAAGGGAGTAGAAATAGAATGCACCGATCGGGTGTCTGAAGCGACTCCTCGAAAGGATAATAATATAAAGCATGCCTCAGTCGGGCGTCTGAGCGACACCACATAAAGGGCTTATAAATAATTCAAATAACAAGCATGCCACAGTCTGGCGTCTGAGCGACACCACATAAAGGGCTGATAAATAATTTAAATAACAAGCATGTAACGCCCCAAGACCGACGATCCAGAAGACTTCCATATTTTTGTGACCTCCGTGTGTTTCGTTTGTGCTTGCTCTTTTAATTTTAGCATTGCATCATGTCATCATGCCAGCTTGTCATTTAATTTTTAAAAACCTCAACTAATAAATTGCATGGATGGTTGATCTATTTAAATCGAGGGAAGGGTGACTTCTCTTTATAACATATCGTCCCAATATTAGGGAGCTATATTAAATATTTCTTTAATTTGGAAATCACCATAAAACACTTGCAAATTACCCCAATGCCTTTGCTATCTTAATTCTTGGTCTCCAACCATGCCCATAATTTATTTCATCATATTCCGGAGCTCCACCAAAAATCCGAACATTTTGGACCTTCCCAACCCTCACTTCCTATTCAAATCATTTGAATTTAAATCAAATGAGTTTGAATTTAAATATTTCAATCATGGCTTTTTCTATTTTCTTGGAACAAGCACATTTTTGTGAGTCCGGGAAAATTATCCGCGTGTCCAATTTCTTCCCCAACACCTCCTTTCTTCTCCTTTTCTTCTTTGTTATTTTCCGTTTCTAGAGAATAAGAGAGAGGGAGAAGAGAGCCCAGCAGCCTAGCCAGGCAGACCCATCTGCGCCTAGGCCCAGCCGCCTCTACAACCCTAGCCCGATCGAACCCTCCTCTCGATCGCTCCCTCGTTCCCTCACAGCGCCGCCACCCCCTTCGTCTCGATCCCCATCGCAACACCATCTCTCGCCTGATCCCCTTCACACCCACATGGCCCCGCGCCTCCCCGTAGACCATGTCGCCTGCGCACCACCAGCCAGCCACCGGAGCCCGCCGCCGCTGCCGGATCAGCCTGCGCTTCACCGGGGTCCTCCCCTGCCGCCGCCTCGGCCCTGCTGGAGCTCCTCTGCCACCATGAACCAGGAGCTCCTCGCCCAAACGCCGCCGCCGGCCTTCGCCTCGTCACGCTGCCCTAGGACGCCGCTCCTCCTTCTCGCCCCCTGCCGTCTTCGGCGCCTCGCTGGCGAGCGCCATCGCCGGAGCCGCTCCTTTTGCCGAGCGCCACCCCGAGCCCCAAGCGTCGCCCCTGCTTCCTCCCACGTCGCCCCTGCCTCGCCTCGGTTTCCCGCGACCCCGCTCCGCGCCATCCTTTCCCCCTGCGCCAAGTCCGTCCGCTGTGCCACCATGCTCCGTGTCGCCCTCGCCTCGTCGGCTTCTACTCCGACCAGATGCACCCGAGGAGCTCCCCAAGCGAGCTCGCCCGCGGCCCCTGCGTTCCTCACGCTTGAGCGCCTTCCATGGCCTCCGCCACCCGCATCTGCTCGCGGACGCCACTGCCAGCGCCTTGGCGGCCGCTAGCCCCTTCGCGCCCCTGCTCCGCCTCCGCCGAGCTCCGTGACCCTCCACAACCACCGAACCGTGGGCGCCAAGGCCATCTTGAGATTTTCGCCAAGTCCCGTGGAGGTCGGCGAATGGTTCATCTCGTGCGTGTGCGACCATCTTCGGCAAGGACCCGTGTACGACTACACAACGAACCGTGAAGTTCCACAAGATAACGTGTACCACTACCGTCGCCCCGAAGACGTTGGATTCGTCAAGTACCCCTCCGAAACGAATGTGTACAACTACTTCCACTACGAAATGTGAACCACTACTTCCACTACCGTCGCCGTGTACCACTACTTCCTCTACTTCGCACCGACTCGATCCGTTACGAATATGCACGCTTCGAAGGTATAACCGCCGGGAACGACCGCCGTGGACCGAATGCATGTGTTGAATGAGATGCACCGTTTTCACCGTGTCCGAATTGTCACTCGTTTTCATGCCCCTAACCCGTGGGAACCCAGTAGTTTGGAGCACCCCACCATCTCTAGCATGTTGCGCACGTCCGCACACTTGCTCTTTTGCACCGGTATCTCATTGAGTTGTCGGATCATCGGAATGTTGTCGTGGCACCATTTCCGCTGCCGTTGCTGTGGCATCCCTTTCATTCCGCCATGGTGACCAAATGCTTCATAACATGCTTATGTCAACATTTTCATAAAAATTGCATATAACTTGCATATGTCATCCGCATCATGATAATAACATTTAAAACTTTTTAAAATTGTTGTTTGCTTTAAATTGCTAAATGCATATGGGGATTTACCGGATTTGTTGTTTTTATATCCGGCCCCATTTAAATTGTTTAGATGGTATAGTTTTGTTATGCTTCACCACTTGCCATGTTAACCAATATTTAATATTGTTGGGTACATAACTGAGAGAGAACTAAATAATTGATGTGGTGTTTCATCAATATGCAACTCGTTGCATATTGGGCTCCATTTAACTTGTAGTTTTGTTTGTGCATATTGCCATGCCATGCTATTTAAACCAGACATGCGTCATGCTTGGTTGTGCATCATGCCATGTGTATGGGATGGTTGTTTACTATGTTGTTTGCTTCTTTCCGGGTTGCTTCTCTCGTTAGCTTCGGTTTTGTTCCGGAGTTGTGAGGATTCGTTCGACTTCGTCCGTTTGTCTTCTTCATGGACTCGTTCTTCTTCCTTGCGGGATCTCAGGCAAGATGACCATTATCCTCGATATCACTTCTATATTTGCTTGCTAGTTGCTTCGTTCTATCGCTATGTTGCGCTACCAGCACTTGTTTACCATGCCTCCTATATTGCCATGTCAGCCTCTAACCCTTTTCACCCTTCCTAGCAAACCATTGCTTGGCTATGTTACCGCTTTGCTCAGCCCCTCTTATAGCGTTGTTAGTTGCAGGCGAAGTTGAAGATTGCTCCATGGTGGACAGGATTATGTTGGGATATCACAATATCTCTTATTTAATTAATTCATCTATATACTTGGTAAAGGGTGGAAGGCTCGGCCTTATGCCTGGTGTTTTGTTCCACTCTTGCCGCCCTAGTTTCTGTCATATCGGTGTTATGTTCCTTGATTTTGCGTTCCTTACACAGTTGGGTGATTTATGGGACCCCCTTGACAGTCCGCTTTGAATAAAACTCCTCCAGCAAGCCCAACATTGGTTTTACCATTTGCCACCTAAGCCTTTTTCCCTTGGGTTCTGCAGACTCAAGGGTCATCTTTATTTTAACCCCCGGACCAGTGCTCCTCCGAGTGTTGGTCCAAACTAGAGCACCGTGCGGGACCATTCCTTGGCAACTTGGATTACGTCGGTACCTGTACTCTTAGCTTATCCGGTGTGCCCTGAGAACGAGATATGTGCAGCTCCTATCGGGATTTGTCGGCACAGCGGGTGGTCTTGCTGGTCTTGTTTTACCATTGTCGAAATGTCTTGTAAACCGGGATTCCGAGTTTGATCGGGTCTTCCTGGGAGAAGGAATATCCTTCGTTGACCATGAGAGCTTATAATGGGCTAAGTTGGGACACCCATGCAGGGTATTATCTTTCGAAAGACGTGCCCGCGGTTAAGAGGCAGATGGGAATTTGTTAATGTCCGGTTGTAGAAAACCCGAATTTGATCTTAATTAAAATACATCAACCGCCTGTGTAACCATGATGGTCTCTTCTCGGCGGAGTCTGGGAAGTGAACACGGTGTTGGAGTTATGCTTGACGTAGGTTGTTCTGGGATCACTTCTTGATCATAGTTGTTCGACCGTGCTTTTGCCTCCTCTTCTCGCTCTCTTTTGCGTATGGTAGCCACCATACATGCTAGTCGCTTGCTGCAGCTCCACCTCATACCTTTACCCTTCCCATAAGCTTAAATAGTCATGATCTCGCGGGTGTGAGATTGCTGAGTCCTCGTGACTCACAGATTCTTCCAAAACCAGTTTGCAGGTGCCGATGAAACCGTGCAGGTGACGCATCCGAGCTCAAGGAGGAGCTCGATGAAGATCTTGTTCATGGTGTTGTTTCGTTTCAGTTGATCAGTAGTGGAGCCCAGTTGGGACGATCGGGGATCTGTGTAGCACTTGGGGTAGTCTTCCTTTATTTTGGTTCCGTAGTCGGACCTTGATTGCATCTGTATGATGTAATGCTTTACTCTTGTATTGCGTGTAGTGGCGATTGTAAGCCAACTATGTATCTCTTTCCCTTATGAATTACATGGGTTGTGTGAAGATTACCTCGCTTGCGACATTGCTTTCAATGCGGTTATGCCTCTAAGTCGTGCTTCGACACTTGGGAGATATAGCCGCATCGAGGGCGTTACAAGTTGGTAATCAGAGCCATCCCCGACTTAGGAGCCCCCTGCTTGATCGAATCGCTGGTGTTGTTGAGTCTAGAAAAAAAAGTTTTGAGTCTTAGGATTATATATATCGGAGAGTAGGATTCTTTTTACTCCTCAGTCCCTTCGTTGCTCTGGTGAGGCCTCCTGACGTAGATGTTTTGACTTTCCTCTCCTCCAATTTCACTAATTTTTTTAGGATCACGCGGGTATCTTGGAATCGTTCCGATGGTTTTGTGACGAGAACATTGTTCTTGGTGCCTCTTGACATTTAGGGGTTGTGGCAGTGTCCCAGGGGAGTTGAGCTCCGAGGTGTTGTCGTCACAATTTTATCGTTGCAGTTCCGGAATACCTGAGTTTCGCCGACATCGAAAATCTCTTTTATGCAGTTGTTGGTGAGATAACCTCGATAACCCGATCTTCGGGCGAGCTCGAGAGTATTGCCATAACTCATTATAACTGATGCTTTTCAAAGGTTGAGGTAAGCGATTTCGAAGGTTTCTTGGTTATGTGTTGAAGGATGGATACAGCTGGATCTAGGTATTGTTAGTTTGGGTGATATATTTTGTGTCCCCTGTATCCCCAACACCTGATTGCATAACCAGAAAGTTTCGGGAGTTTATAAGTGGGAATTCAAGTATCTCGTAGGATATCTTTCCAACAGACACATGATACGATATGGGATCTATCATATGGTTGTTTCCGGCTTATTCTGCAAGCCAAATCCTTTGTTTTTGTTTTGTTTTGTGGTATTCGAGTTGCTTCGAAGTCAAGTGTTGATTCCAGACTTTTCCTAAACGGTGTTCTCATATTTGTGTGTGAATATTAATCCTTCATGATAATCGAGATTGTCATGTCAATCCTTTTCAACCAGTGTGCTCCTCTTCAAGTGGATCCGATCATTTCAACAATTCATGGTGTTCGTTCCATCTGCCCAAGTTGCCTTTGTTTTCCCGCCCTCCCACCCTTTTCTTCAAGGAATCAGATGTCTTAACCAAGTATCCGTTTTATTCATGTGAAGTCCCTTCATTCTTTTCAATCAATGTTCTTACCCGGTGGTTCTCATGAAGATGTTCTTCAAGTTTATTATTCTTCGTTCTCTTTTCTTCTCCGGTGGATTCAATTCAAGCTTTGTTGATCATATCTTTCCCTCATTTCAAGTGCTTTCTCATGCCGGTGCACCTCTTAATCATCCACCTCTTGCTATTCATGTTTATCTGGAGTGCTGAAGGTATCCCAGAGGATTCATGTTCTTATGCTTAATCCTTTCTAGCTACTTCGAGGTCTTACCTTATTCAAGCCATTTAATTGAACTGGCGCAATATCTCTTTTAAATCGTTCAACGGTGTTTCTTTTGAGTGGGCCCTAACCCACAGGTCTTTTCCTAGGATCTTACCTGACTCTTCTAATTTTCCGGAGTTACTCTCAAATTCATTGCAAAGTTTGATGTAAGGATGAATTATCATCAGTCAAATGTCTTTCTCCAAGATCTTTCAAATTCTTTTCATCGTTCGTTCAATCTTTCTAATTTTCATCCCGGAGTATCTCAACAATTCATGGTGGTGTTTCTCGTCGGCATTCTCGGATTTTGAAGACCGAAGAGGAGTTCCTCTTAAATCCTTACCCGTTCTTCCAAAGATGCGAAGTTCAAGCTTGATGCCATCCTCTCATAATTGTTTTCAATTGTGAGAATTCTTTTTACCCATCCGGAGCATTTCATGAGTTGTTCCCATTTCTTTCCTCCGTAGGCCATCATGTCATAATTATTCACTCCAACTTTCAGCTCTCGTTCTCCAAATCTTACCGGTGAATCGTTCAGGTATCCTCTAGCCAGCTCTTGATCTCTGCGTTCACTTGTATCTAAATTCTCTCAAGTATCTTCGTTCATTTTCTAATTCTTCTCGGTGTTTCTTTATCTTTTCTTCGTTCATTTTCAATTCTTACGGTGGTTCGTTCAAGAGTTCTCTTCCTTCGTTATCATATAGATACATTCATTCTTTCCAATCCTACCGGTGGTTCGTTGAAGACCTTCCCAAGTTTGCGCCATATCTATCTTAATCCTTTCTACGAGAATAAGTAGTAAGCCAAATCCATTGCTTGTCATCAATTTAATTGGTGAAGGATGAGCATAATGTAATTCTTATTCTTATTTCATCGAGTAAATTCAATTCCTTATTCCGGAGGATCATCAAAATTCTTGATTTCATTTGTTCATCTTTCTTTCCGGAGTTCCAAGTTTTCTCGGTTATATCATTTCAAAGCTTCATCTTGTCACTGCAAGGCTTCACCTTGTGTTGTCAACTTCTCTTTCTTTCTATCATCCTTTTGTTTACCGGAGTTCTTCATGGAGGCTCTACATGGTGGTTCGTCAAGGATTCATTTTTTCTCGATTTGTCCTTCAAGTTTCTCTCGGAGTTAAGATCCGCCAAGCTATACTCTAAAATAAGCATGGTGTTCAACACATGTTTTGTTTGGAGGAGTTCAAGCATTCTTCATCTTGCATTCCGAAGTGCAATTCTTTCTACCTTATCTTTTGAGATGGTGTTATGTCATTTTGACAGTTTCCTTCATGTTTCATGATACACAAGTTCAGGAATGAGATATTTAAACCCATCATCTTCTTCCTTGGAGTTATCTTGGTATAGATTTCACCTAAAGCCTTCCATTGGGAATGTTGCTCTTTTCGATGATTACCTATGATCCAAGTTATCTCTCTATCATCTTGGTGGAAGAAGTTTTCTATCTTTTCTAGCTATCAATCAAAAAAAATTCCATGAGTGGCAGGTTGTCACCTCATAATTTTGGGATGTCTCCATAAGCCCACGAGGATCATATCCTTTCGTTTTGACCTTCCAACAACTCCGTTCTAACCTTCTTGCAAGGATGCTCTCTCAAATTCACTTGATGTAGAACATGTTGTTTTCTTATCCGTTCTTTTCATTGCATTCTTTCATTTCTACCGGAGGCATTGTGATGTTGCTATTTTCACCCATCATCTCGTTTTGCCAAGATCAAGTTCTTTTCGTGCTTATCCATTTAACCGGAGTGTTGGGTCTATCATTCCTCTTTTAATCAAAGTCTCATCCAAGTGATTTCATTTTGCCAAGCTCATAGTCTATCCCTTTCATTTCCAACCGGAGTGTTGTCGTAATTGATCTTTATCGTTACTTGTACATCTCGTTTCAACTGGAGTGGTTGCATGTACTTCTCGTCCATTGTTCTCGTTATTCATAGCTTTGCAAACTCCAAGGTTCACATGGTGTTCCTTGTTTCTCTTTTCTACTGGTGTGCTTTCATATTCCTTTTGATCCGTTAAGCTCTTATTTCCATGTCTTTCAACCTAAAAGGTTTTTGCAATGTTCACCTCCATCGTGTCATTTCTTCAAGCGTTGCGACCTCTCAAGGTTCGTGGTTTCACTCGTTTGTCGAAGAAGCAACTTTGTTTTACCTCTTCCCTTTCCGTTTCTCTCCGGTGCCATCCTTAGATCTCGGGACGAGATCCTCTTGTAGTGGTGGAGTGTTGTAACGCCCCAAGACCGACGATCCAGAAGACTTCCATATTTTTGTGACCTCCGTGTGTTTCGTTTGTGCTTGCTCTTTTAGTTTTTGCATTGCATCACGTCATCATGCCAGCATGTCATTTAATTTTTAAAAACCTCAACTAATAAATTGCATGGATGGTTGATCTACTTAAATCGAGGGAAGGGTGACTTCTCTTTATAACATATTGTCCCAATATTAGGGAGCTATATTAAATATTTCTTTAATTTGGAAATCACCATAACACACTTGCAAATTATCCCAATGCCTTTGTTATCTTAATTCTTGGTCTCCAACCTTGCCCATAATTTCTTTCATCATATTCCGGAGCTCCACCAAAAATCCGAACATTTTTGGATCTTCCCAACCCTCACTTCCTATTCAAATCATTTGAATTTAAATCAAATGAGTTTGAATTTAAATATTTCAATCATGGATTTTTCTATTTTCTTGGAACAAGCACATTTTTGTGAGTCCGGGAAAATTATCCGTGTGTCCCATTTCTTCCCCAGCACCTCCTTTCTTCTCCTTTTCTTCTTAGTTATTTTCTGTTTCTAGAGAATAAGAGAGAGGGAGAAGAAAGCCCAGCAGCCTAGCCAGGCAGACCCATCTGCGCCTAGGCCCAGCCGCCTCTATAACCCTAGCCCGATCAAACCCTCCTCTCGATCGCTCCCTCGTTCCCTCACAGCGCCGCCACCCCCTTCGTCTCGATCCCCATCGCAACACCATCTCTCGCCCGATCCCCTTCACACCCACACGGCCTCGCGCCTCCCCGTAGACCATGTCGCCTCTGCGCCACCAGCCAGCCACCGGAGCCCACCGCCGCTGCCCGATCAGGCTGCGCTTCTCCGGGGTCCTCCCCTGCCGCCGCCTCGGCCCTACTGGAGCTCCTCTGCCGCCATGAACCAGGAGCTCCTCGCCCAAACGCCGCCGCCGGCCTTCGCCTCGTCACGCTTCCCTAGGACGCCGCTCCCTCCTCCTCGCCCCCTGCCGTCTTCGGCGCCGCGCTGGCGAGCGCCATCACCCGGAGCCGCTCCTTTTGCCGAGCACCACCCCGAGCCCCAAGCGTCGCCCCTGCTTCCTCCCACGTCGCCCCTGCATCGCCTCGGTTTCCCGCGACCCCGCTCCACGCCATCCTTTCCCCCTGCGCCAAGTCCGTCCGCCATGCCACCATGCTCCGTGTCGCCCTCGCCTCGTCGGCTTCTACTCCGACCAGATGTGCCCGAGGAGCTCCCCGAGCGAGCTCGCCCGCGGCCCCTGCGTTCCTCACGCTCGAGCGCCTTCCATGGCCTCTGCCACCTGCATCTGCTCGCGGACGCCACTGCCAGTGCCTTGGCGGCCGCTAGCCCCTTCGCGCCACTACTCTGCCTCCCCCGGGGCTCCGCACTGCCTCCACAACCACCGAACCAGGGACGCCAAGGCCATCTTCGAGATTTTCTCCAAGTCCCAGGAGGTCGATGAATGGTTCATCTACGTGCGTGTGCGACCATCTTCGGCAAGGACCCGTGTACGACTACACAACGAACCGTGAAGTTCCACAAGATAACGTGTACCACTACCGTCGCCCCGAAGACGTTGGATTCGTCAAGTACCCCTCAGAAACGAATGTGTACAACTACTTCCACTACGAAATGTGAACCACTACTTCCACTACCTCCGCCGTGTACCACTACTTCCTCTACTTCGCACCGACTCGATCCTTTACGAATATGCACGCTTCGAAGGTATAACCGCCGAGAACGACCGCCGTGGACCGAATACATGTATTGAATGAGATGCACCGTTTTTACCGTGTCCGAATTGTCACTCGTTTCCATGCCCCTAACCCGTGGGAACCCGGTAGTCGGGAGCAACCCACCATCTCTAGCATGTTGCGCATATCCGCACACTTGCTCTTTTGCACCGGTGTCTCATTGAGTTGTTGGATCATCGGAATGTTGCCGTGGCACCATTTCCTCTGCCGTTGTTGTGGCATCCCTTTCGTTCCGCCATGGTGACCAAATGCTTCATAACATGCTTATGTCAACATTTTCATAAAAATTGCATATAACTTGCATATGTCATCTGCATCATGATAATAACATTTAAAACGTTTAAAATTGTTGTTTGCTTTAAATTGCTAAATGCATATGGGGATTTACCGGATTTGTTGTTTTTATATCCGGCCGCATTTAAATTGTTTAGATGGTATAGTTTTGTTATGCTTCACCACTTGCCATGCTAACCAATATTTAATATTGTTGGGTACATAACCGAGAGAGAACTAAATAATTGATGTGGTATTTCGTCAATATGCAACTCGTTGCATATTGGGCTCCATTTAACTTGTAGTTTTGTTTGTGCATATTGCCATGCCATGCTATTTAAACCGGACATGCATCATACTTGGTTGTGCATCATGCCATGTGTATGGGATGGTTGTTTACTATGTTGTCTGCTTCTTTCCGGGTTGCTTCTCTCGTTAGCTTCGGTTTCATTCCGGAGTTGTGAGGATTCGTTCGACTTCGTCCGTTTGTCTTCTTCATGGACTCGTTCTTCTTCCTTACGGGATCTCAGGCAAGATGACCATTATCCTCGATATCACTTCTATCTTTGCTTGCTAGTTGCTTCGTTCTATCGCTATGTTGCGCTACCATCACTTGTTTACCATGCCTCCTATATTTCCATTTCAACCTCTAACCCTTTTCACCCTTCCTAGCAAACCATTGCTTGGCTATGTTACCGCTTTGCTCAGCCCCTCTTATAGCGTTGTTAGTTGCAGGCGAAGTTGAAGATTGCTCCATGGTGGACAGGATTATGTTGGATATCACAATACCTCTTATTTAATTAATGCATCTATATACTTGGTAAAGGGTGGAAGGCTCGGCCTTATGCCTGGTGTTTTGTTCCACTCTTGCCGCCCTAGTTTCCGTCATACCGGTGTTATGTTCCTTGATTTTGCGTTCCTTACACGGTTGGGTGATTTATGGGACCCCCTTGACAGTTTGCTTTGAATAAAACTCCTCCAGCAAGGCCCAACATTGGTTTTACCATTTGCCACCTAAGCCTTTTTCCCTTGGGTTCTGCAGACTCAAGGGTCATCTTTATTTTAACCCCCGGGCCAGTGCTCCTCCGATTGTTGGTCCAAACTAGAGCACCGTGCGGGACCATTCCTTGGCAACTTGGATTACGTCGGTACCTGTAAGCTTAGCTTATCCGGTGTGCCCTGAGAACGAGATATGTGCAGCTCCTATCGGGATTTGTCAGCACAGCGGGTGGTCTTGCTGGTCTTGTTTTACCATTGTCGAAATGTCTTGTAAACCGGGATTCTGAGTTTGATCGGGTCTTCCTGGGAGAAGGAATATCCTTCGTTGACCGTGAGAGCTTATAATGGGATAAGTTGGGACACCCCTGCAGGGTATTATCTTTCAAAAGCCATGCCCGCGGTTAAGAGGCAGATGGGAATTTGTTAATGTCCGGTTGTAGAAAACCCGAAGTTGATCTTAATTAAAATACATCAACCGCGTGTGTAACCGTGATGGTCTCTTCTCGGCGGAGTCCGGGAAGTGAACACGGTGTTGGAGTTATGCTTGACGTAGGTTGTTCTGGGATCACTTCTTGATCATAGTTTTTCGACCGTGCTTTTGCCTCCTCTTCTCGCTCTGTTTTGCGTATGGTAGCCACCATACATGCTTGACGCTTGCTGCAGCTCCACCTCATACCTTTACCCTTCCCATAAGCTTAAATAGTCTTGATCTCGCGGGTGTGAGATTGCTGAGTCCTCGTGACTCACAGATTCTTCCAAAACCAGTTTGCAGGTGCCGATGAAACCGTGCAGGTGACGCATCCGAGCTCAAGGAGGAGCTCGATGAAGATCTTGTTCATTGTGTTGTTTCGTTTCAGTTGATCAGTAGTGGAGCCCAGTTGGGCATCGGGGATCTGTGCACTTGGGTAGTCTTCCTTTATTTTGGTTTCGTAGTCGGACCTTGATTGTATCTGTATGATGTAATGCTTTACTCTTGTATTTCATGAAGTGGCGATTGTAAGCCAACTATGTATCTCTTTCCCTTATGAATTACATGGGTTGTGTGAAGATTACCTCGCTTGCGACATTGCTTTCAATGCGGTTATGCCTCTAAGTCGTGCTTCGACACGTGGGAGATATAGCCGCATCGAGGGCGTTACAAAGCATGCCACAGTCGGTCGTCTGTGCGACACCACATAAAGGGTTTATAAATAATTTAAATGACAAGCATGCCACAGTCGGGCGTCTGAGCGACACCACATAAAGGTCTTATAAGTAATTTAAATAACAAGCATGCCACAGTCGAGCGTCTGAGCGACACCACATAAAGGGCTTGTAAGAGAATAATCACAATGAATAACCAGGAGGTAGAACCGTCCCAGGGAAACTCAATAATTCAAATAATGTAAATGGTTTGTCCATAATAATAGTAATCATAATCATCATGAGTCACAAGTCATGATCCATGTTCTGGTTTAGCAATTTTTTCCTCCGAAGACCGACACTAAGACCGACACTTGACCCATCCCAGACTGTAGTCCTTAACCATGGACACGACTATTCGAGTAGATATAATCTCTGCATAGGGTGTACACACCAGACGGATTCCTTTAGTCCATCGGGACTAATTCCGTCTATGATCTTTTAATTGAAAACACACCTGACCGCACACACCAGCCTAACTTACCGGCGTCTGGAATCACCCACGACACCCGTTAAGCAAAACTCTAAGTGGGGAGGCTACAACCTCGACTAGCATGGGATCAAAAAATTTATAACGCACGCAAACTAGGGGAGCTAACCCCTCGGCTCCAACCGGAAACACCCATGCCCCCGGACCAGGTGGCATGTCTACCGGATGCAGCCGGTATCTTCCACCATGGCCTCTCTGTACGGTGTGTGCTAGGAAGGGGTTGACAACTTCTGAACCGTACCCTACCTATGGCAGGGAAAAGTGGTAGTACGAAACAAGTACGGGGGTTACTGGAACAAGACTCGATCTACGATCGACTCAGGAGGTTAAGGCATTCCCTGCAAGATTAGTATAACAAATATGTTTCACACCAGCAAACAGAATCAGCACTCATCATACCTCACCATGCCTTACCGGTCACAATCGTCTCAAAGAATTACTAGAGACAATTTCGTGTCTACCCAAGACAGAGACTTTCCCCGGATTCCTCCTGATATGCATGAAAGGCATACGAGGGTGATTACTATCAGAAGCATATCAAAGTCCAATAGTAAGGAATCATCATTATGCACTCATGAACATGATCATATCATCACATAAAATACCGAACACTTCATGTCAAGGCGGTGTCGTATTAGCATCGAACGACACACAACAAATATTATGCCGGGGTTCAGAATGCTTTCCTTCAAGAGTATGTAAGTGGTGTGCACTTTTTGAAAGTTGCTTCCTTCTTCAAAAGTCCTATTTTAAGAAAATTTAAAATTAACACATAGTTTCAAAACAGTACGAAAAGTTGTTTGTAAAATTTTCAAATAAATACGAAAATAAACTAGACAAAATTTGAGAAACAACAAAAAAGAATAAAATCAATTGGACTTATATTTAAAAAGTTATAGCTAGTCAAGGTTTAGTCAAAATTCTGTTTTTAATAAAAAATCATAAAAAGAAAAACGGTTCGGGGGCTTACGGTTTCGAGACAGAGAAGACGTACTCCTGTATTTTACGTTGCCACTTAAAACACGTCGGCAGAGCTAGGGTCACTGGTAGGTGGGGCCGTCGGGTCCACTGGTCAGGTTTGACCAGTCACCCGGGCCCTCCTTCCTTCTCTGGCCGAGCGGTGGCGGGGCTCCGGCGATTGCCACCGACGAACGGTGGCACCCCGCGGGATTCTGAGGGTGGGGGTGGATCCGCTGGTCGAGGTCGGTCCTCGCAGTGGTCGATAGGCTGGCGGGGGTGGAGGGGGTCGCCGGCGGCGAGCTCCATGGCGGACGGTGGTTTCGGGTGGATCCAGGTCTCGAGCTATGGTGGCTCCCAATCGAGCTAGAGAGGTGGGGCGGCTCCGCATGGTTGAGGGTAGTCGGACGGTGGCGCTGGAAGAACTGGGGAGGTCCTGCTCGTGACGTACGGTACCGGAGCGTGGCGGCGGCCGAACTGGCCGGAGACGAGGCAGACGGCCTCCCTCCGTCGATTGCTGGCTATGGGAGCACTAGGGAGATGGCCTGATGTCGCCTGAGGGTCTGGACGAGCTCGGGAGCTCCTTTTATAGGCGGTCAAGGTCGGTTCCCGCAGCTGCGGATAAGAACGCCGGCAAACCGCTGTTCTGTTGCTAGCAGGGCGACGTGGAGGCAACGGGCGCTAGCGGATTGGCTCGTGGATGAGCTTGGGCTATTCAGGGGCGAGCTGGCGCGCTGGAGTGGCTCGGGCGGCACCGTCCATGGCAAGAGACTGCTGCGGATGCCGGCGTGCCGCCAAGGGAGCTCTGACAGTGGCGCTGTTGGGCGCCAGGGGTGGCTTGGAGGGTTTTGGCGAGCGGGTGAGGACAGGGCGTGGCCCTGGGAGTGAGCAAAGGCCAGGGGCAAGACGCGGCGGCTCGGTTGCGCGCACGTGCAAAACATGCGCTCTAGGCGCGCCTAGAGCACGCACGCCAGGTGCTCGACGAAATGCCAACGCGTTCTAGAGGGCTTGAATGAGGCTGGTAGTTAACAGGTCTAGGTTAGTGGTGCCTAGGAGATTAGTGGACATGGCTGCTGGGTCAGGGGATCAAGTCCACAATGTAGACTAGAACTATGCCAAAACTGGCCATGCACTCAAGGTGCTCGACAGAATGCCATGGGCATCTGGGCATCTATTCTGGTGGCCCAAATCTCCAGGTTGGGGTCTCTTTAGGTGCAAGTGATGATGGCAAGGCTATTTGGGCAAAACCGGAAACTTGTTAGTGCAAGATTTGCAAATCTTCAGTTTTGGACAGAAAGTGAAGGGCATTATTGCATGGACCAAAAATACTCCAATGGGTCCAATCTCCTGGACTTAAGGGCTTGGTAGGCTTGTCTATAAGCAGGAGAAAATCAAGGGCAATAGGGCAAGATAAAACATGGTTGCAGTACAAAACACCAAACTGGACTAGAATGAAGATGAGGATGATTTGCTCAAATTTTTCAAAGAACACCAATGGGTTTTTGCATAAAGTTGAATTATACACTACTACTAACATCCCCCAATTTTGGTGGGATTTTTAAAGAAATATTTAAATAGATTGTAGTGCAAATTACAAACTGGACCAGATTTGAAAATTGAGGTAGGGCTCAAAATCTCCAAATGACTAAAAGAGATTTTTGCATATAAGTGATGTGGGAACATCACATGACATCCCCAAATTTTGGTGGAAATTTTAAAGAAGTATTTAAAAGGGTTGTGGTGCAAATGGGACTCTAAAACTTATGAAAAATCATTTTTTAAAGAAATAAAGCTCAGGAAAAATAATTGTAGAAATAATTCCACTGATAAAAAGAAATGGTCTTGGGAAGATATACAAGTCCATCAATATTTTTGAAAGGTTTCCACCTAGAAGGAAAAACTCAAAAATTCAGAGGGACAGAGTGATCTGCAATTAAGAGATAAAACCAGAAAATAAAAATTTAATTTCCTCGCAAAATTTTAATTAATAAATCAAGGTCAAAATTTTGGGGTGTTACAAGGATGGTGGAAAGATACTGGCAATCCGCTGTGGACGACGTGTATGAAAAACGGCTGAAGGATGTTTTATGTCCGTGTCAAAAATGCAAAGGAATAGTCAGGCTCGACCCCTTTGAGGGTGGTACATTCAAGGCGCACCTGCTCATGCATGGTTTCATGCATGGCCATAATCGGTGGATAAGTGAAGATGATGATGATGATGATTGATGATGAGGAGGACATCGACGGGGCAGGAAATAATGACATGGGGCCACCAGACAAAGAGATGACCGATTATGTGCCCGAAGAGGAAGACGGCCTCGGAAATGTCGATGGCGAAGAGGCAGTTCAAGGCGGAGAAGACGCGAATACGCTGCCGTCTTGGTCGCTACTAAGTTCAGCCATGTGGGACCCGCATGTTCGAGACCTGCTTCGTAAGAAAACGACTAGCGACAGAGCTGCCTCTAGAGAGGAGGCCAAACTGGCGCAACTGAGGTAGACTTGATGACTCCTTGTATGATGGTTGCAATCCCGAGGTGACCCGCTTGAGTTTCACACTAGAACTTCTAAAGACAAAGGCAAAAAACAAATGGACAAATGCAAGCCTGGATGAGCTTCTGAAGTATCTAAAGAAGGTTCTTCCGACGGGAATCCTGTGTCCTACTAGTGTCGAGGTGGCAAAGAAAATCACGTTCCTCTTGATCTGCCACACATTAGATATCACACATGCATCAATGATTGCATCATATATTGGAACGAGCACACGGAAAAAACCATCTGTCCAAAGTGCAATGCTTCACGATATAAAAAGGCCGAAAAGAAAGCTCCACAGAAAGTTGTATGGTACTTTCCGATCACTCCGCGTCTACAGCGGTACTTCGTAGATCCTAAGGAAGCAAAGCTTATGCGCTGGTACGCGGAGAGGGTGAAGCCAGATGACGGAGATGAGCCGAAGCTGAGACACCTCGGAGATGCTAGCCAGTGGAGAGCATTAAATGCTGAATTTGATTTTTTACGCAAATGATCCAAGGAACATCATGCTTGGCGCTAGTAGTGATGGCATGAATCCATTTGGCAACCAAAACACCAATCATAGCACATGGCCCACTACTAGGAAAAGGGCTATAGATAGGACTGATTCTAATGGCGCACCAGGTAAATAGTGCGCCACTACTATATACTAATGGCGCACCAGTTGCTCGTGCGCCATTAGTGTGAAGACACTAATGGCGCACCGTGCTCACGATGCGCCACTACTATTGATTTTTTTCCCATTTTCCATACAAACTAATGGCGCAGATGGCAAAGTGCGCCATTACTAGTTAGAACTAGTAATGGCGCATCACCAAGACGAAGGCGCCATTAGTATATTTTTTTACTTTTTGCAAACCTACTAATGGCGCACTATGCCAAAGTGCGCCATTAGTAGTTTAACTACTAATGGCGCACTTTTCACAAGGCGCCATTAGTATACATATATATTTTTTTACTTTTTTGCAAAAAGTACTAATGGCGCACCACCTGCCGGTGCGCCATTAGTAATCAGGTTACTAATGGCGCATTTTGTGGTGGTGCGCCATTAGTAACCCGGGACCAACAAGATATTTTGGACAGCCCACCTACCCACTCACTTTCCCCACTTCATTCTCTCCACCTCCTCCTCCAAGCTTGTCTCGGCTGCCTCCTCCTCCTCACCTCATTTCCACCATAGATTCATCAAAATTAAGTGGTGAAATTACCTTTTTTTGATAGGTAAGTAAGGGGAAAGCTATCTTCATGATGTAGATCTAATTTTTTTCTCCCTAGCTCGCTCCAACAACGTGCACATGCACTTTTTGTGGCCTAGCTAGATCTATGTATGTTTGTGGTGTTGCTTGTGTTTGTGGTGTTGCATATATGTTTGTGTTTGCAGGTACCGGTATTTGAAATGCGATAGTTGCCAATATTTTGCCGGAATGTTGATTCATTTCCGTTTCGGCAAGAATTTTGGCACTATGCATTCTTTTTGGTCCTATTTTTAGGGAAGGTCATGCCAAATTTTTTCTTGGTTCTAAAATATCGTTTTGCTCTACCCCGCAGGCGACCATGGTCCGCACGATGACCGAAGGCATCGTGAATAGGTTTTTGAGCTCCGCGAAGGCCGAGATGCTTCAAAAGAATGAGACGGAGATAAGATGTCCGTGTCGAAGATGCAAGCTGAAGAGCCTTATTGCGGACCCGGATTCCGGGCAGGTGCGGGACCACCTACTCTTGCGTGGTTTCATGGATGGCTATCGGTGGCAAGGTGATTAAGATGACTATGAAGTCGTCCATGGGGGCCGGGCAAGAAATGAGGAAGGGCAACAAGACAACCACCGCGGCGAGGGCGGGCGAGAAGACGAAGAATCTCTAGGACATGATCACGACGGTGATGATGTACACAATCATCATGTAGAAGATGTCGTACATGATGATGAGGAAGATCAAGACGAAGGGCATGATCATGAAGATGAAGATGCCGGAGCAGACGACGATGGAGGCTGGGTGCAGGAGCTGCCGCCCGAGAGAAAGCCAAGCTGGATCAACTGGAGATAGACGCGGTTACTCCATTGTATGAAGGATGCAGGCCCGAGGATACCCGCCTGAAAGTAACGCTCATGGCTCTAGAGATGAAGGTAAAACACAAAATGACCGACGCATGCTTCGACGAGAACATGTCATTCTGGCACGAACGTCTTCCCAAGGGGAACAAGTGCCCGAACATTTTCAAGGAGGCGAAGAAAATCGTGTGTCCTTTGGATTTACCGCACGCGAAATACCATGTGTGCATGAACAATTGCATCATTTATCGGGACGAGCACACGGAGTCTACCATATGTCCGGTGTGCGGCGTCACTCGATACAAGAAGAGGAAGAAAGCTCCTCGAAAATCGGTGTGGTACTTTCCGATCACTCCTCGTGTGCAGCGGTATTTCGCGGACCCTAAGGATAGGGAGGAGAAGAAGCGGGAAGATGACGGAAATGATCCGGAGATAAATAAAAAAGACAAGATGCTGAGTCACCCTAAGGATGCGAGCCAGTGGCAAGCGTTGAACTTCGAATACCTAGAATTTGGGAAGGATCCAAGGAACATCGTGCTGGGCGCGAGCACCGATGGAGTCAATCTGTTTGGCAGCCAGAGAAGCACACATAGCACCTGGCCTGTGTTTGTGTGGATGTACAACCTTCCCCCCTGGTTGTGCATGAAGAGGAAGTACATTCACATGAGTATGCTAATTGAAGGGCCGAAACAACCAGGGAATGACATCAATCTGTATCTGGGGCTGCTGAAGGAGGAGCTAGACACGCTGTGGAAAACGCCAGCCAATACGTGGGACGCCGCAGAGAAAGAATATTTCCCTATGAGAGCCGTGACTGCTCACGACGGTGCACGACTATCTCGATTACGGATATCTCGGGCAGGTAGTCCACCGATTTTTCGGATGCGTAAGGTGCATGGATGACACAACGATCGCCAGCTAGATAGAGATCCGGGTCTTGAAAACCGTGTTCATGGGACATCGAAGGTGGCTTCACGACGATGACCCGTGGAGGAAACACAAGGATCTGTTCGATGGTGAAACCGAACCCAAAACGCCTGTACGAGGAGCGGCGAGGAAATAGACGAGCTGTTGAAAAATTGGAAAGACTGCCCACTGCCGGGAAAGAAGCAAAAGGCGCCAGAGCCGGGAAAAAAGCGAAAGGCTCCAGAGCAGCTGCTGAACGTATGGAAAACGAGGTCTGTTTTACGGGACTTGTCGATCGAAGATCCACCGTGTGCCTCACAGCCTTGATGTCATGCATATCACGAAGAACGTGTGCGAGAGTCTGCTTGGTACCCTGCTCAACATGCCGAGAGGACCAAAGATGGGCGAAAGCAAGGGCAGACTTGAAATCAATGGGCATCGTGCAGGAGCTTCACGCTAATGATGATGATGATGAGGCGAAGCAGACACGTAAAGTCGCCGCAAAGGCAAAAGGCCAATAAGACCGAAATGACTACCCTCCGCGTGCTTCACTCTAAGTCGAGGAGATCGAGCAGTTTTCACCTGCCTCCTAGGAGTAAAACTTCCTTACGGTTACGCGGGGAAGATAAGCAGATACCTAGACCCAGCGAAACAGAAGTTCAGCGGGATGAAGTCTCACGACTATCACGTGCTGATGACGCAGATACTTCCAGTTGCAATCCATGGGATCATGGACGCGCACGTCTGTGAAACGCTATTTGGCCTATGCAACTTTTTCGACATCATCTCTCGGAAGTCGACTGGCATGAGGCAACTCAGAAGGCTACAGGAAGAGATCATGGTGATAATATGCGAGCTTGAGATGTACTTCCCGCCCGCATTCTTCGACGTTATGGTGCATCTGCTGGTCCATATCGTGGAGGATATCATCCAACTCGGGCTGACGTTCCTGCACAGCATGATACCGTTCAAAAGGATGAATGGTGTCATCAAAGGATACGTTCGGAACATGTCACGTCCAGAGGGAAGTATAGCCAGGGCTTCGATCAAGAGTGCATCTCCCATCGCACGAAGTTATCTAGGCATCGAGAACCCCGTTGGTCTGCCCGTCAACAGGCACCTCGGCAGGCTCGCTGGATGGGGTCACCGTGAGGGTCGCCGCGAAATGCTTGTCGACTACGAGGGTCGACTCGCCGACTTTGAAAGAGCAAACCTAGTCGCGCTACAACACATAGACGTGGTCGATCCTTGGGTGGTAGAGCACAAAACCTTTATTGAGAAAGACGTACAATGATCGAGGCCAACAGAGGACAGACGGAGATATACTCAAAGAGCACAACTCATGTTTCACGCGTTGGTTCAAGCGAAGCTTCGTCGTGCCCTTTACATGAAGATTCTTCCGCGGAATAACAACTCATATTCGCTTTGTCACGGGCGCCGAGCACAACTCGATGACCTATGAGGCGTCACGATATCAACGGCTACACATTCTACACCGAGGACAAGGACATGAAGAGCGATGGTTATCGAACTCCGGGTAACGATGGAATCCTACACCGTAAGGACAAGGACAGATACTACGGAAGGATCGAGGAGATCTGGGAGCTGAGCTCTGTTGCCGAGAGAAGGTGCAGATGTTCCGTGTCGATGGGCCAAGAGCGTCCTAAAAGAAGACCGATATTTCACCACCATGGTTATACCCGAAGCCAAATCCAAGATCATGGCAAACGTCACCGCTGAAAAATGAGCCATGGGTACTGGCTTCCCAAGTGGACCAATGCTTCTTCATTACCGACCCGCCAAAGCCCAGTCGTGTTGTCGTGAGGAGAGGCAAAAGGAAGATCATCGGAATGGATGGAGTAGCCAATGAGCAAGACTTCGACAAGTACGGCGACCCGAAGATCGAACATGACGACGACGATGAAGTAGCAGCACACACCACAAGAAGAAGCAGGACCACCCTACCTAAAGGACGTCCGTTCCACAAAAGAACTCCATTTGTGAAAAAGAAGGGCAAGAAGATTGTGAACAGATAGCTAGCTAAGATCGATTGTATTTAAATAGTAGTCTTCATTTCTCGATTGTATTTCATGGGCACTTTTTGATATCATGAATATTTTTAAATTTCATGGGCACTTTTTGAATTCATGAGGACACTTGATCTCGATCCCCCTCCATCTAGATCTCGATTCCCCCTCCATCTCGATCTCGATCCCCGCACCCTCCCGTGCTCCACCGCCGCGGCCGATGATATTTTCAAGTAAGAAATTTGAACATATTTTTTAAAAAATTATTACTGTTTTTATAAGAAATATTACTGTTATGATTTAAACAAGTTTGAACATATTTAAACACAAATAAATATAAAAAACAGCATTTAAAATGCATAAAAAAATATTGGGAGCCTGGGAATTGAACCCAGGACCTCCTGGTGTGTGTGCTCCATGCTGACCAGTCGGGCTAGTGGGTGGGTTCTGTTGTAGATAGGGTTAGGTTGTAGATATGGTTAGTGGGCTAGATTAAAACAAAATTCTAATGGCGCACCGAGGGAAGGTGCGCCATTAGAATAGTCATACTTATGGCGCACGACTGGACGGTGCGCCATTAGAACCCTCCCCCTAGCTATCCTCCCTCCCTCTCGCCAGATCCCCTTCGACCCTCTCTTCCTCGCCACCAAATCCACCCGCGCGCTGCCCCGACCCACGCCGCCGCCGCCCCCACGCCTCCGTCTCCATCGCCGCCCCCAGTCAGCCCCTGCCCCGCCCCCCATCACCGTCCGCTCCCAATCCACCCCCTCCCTTGCCTTCACCGCACCCACCCACCCCCTTCCTCGCCTTCCCAGCCCTCGAGCTCCACCGTGCGAGGCGACAGGCAAGCGGCGGGCAGAATTTGCTTCAACACTGGCCGAGCGAGCGGAACTGTGGCGCGATGGTGCTCGACCCTCCACCCCCTCCACCTCTTCTTCCTCGGGTCACCGCTGTCTTCCTCAACTTTGGCCACCTCTGTTGCTACTAAGCTGTCATGAGGCCTCCTTGCGCCCCCGTGAGCTCCGCCTCCTCTCCCTCTTCCTTCTCGCAAACACTCTGTTTGTCCAGCAAATCAGCGATAATCCTGTTGATTCCGGCTGTAGTATTTCAATCCAACAAGAGCGCCCAAGCACAAGTGGCATCATTCTGGGTATAGTTAGGGCCATGATGGCACAAGCATTTAAACAACGATACAATATTACAAAAACAATGCACAATGATTTTGCTAGTAGTTAACAAAGAGCAACTTTTCCCCAAGAAAACAAAGATAATTAGTTTGTAAATACCAGCGACAAATGGAACACGCCGATCGCTTATCACTGCAATTTCCAACATATATATGACATTTGCTGTTTGAGTTGTTAGTTTTTCCCATTTCTCGCTCGGTCAATTCAGCCAAATGCTAAACCTTTATCTGAGAGAGATGGAAACAGATGCTTCCTGTGTAGTATAATTTTTTTACTAGGTTGCCGTAAGAGGGGGCTTAGGTAAAACTACCGGGAATTGTTATGCACAAATTGCTAGTGGTTGCTTGGCCACTCACTACAACTAATTTCACATAACCAAAAAGATAAAAAGGAGATGATGGCAACCAGTTTAGAAAACATTGTACTAGTGAGTGGTAACTAGTTTGAAGAAAATTGTAAATAAGATTCCAGCAAATTAGTGATCTAATTGTGATAATCCTGCTCACATCCCCACTTGCAGCAGAGGCAGGCAATGCCTCTATATGCTCTGTTTTACTGCCTAGCTAGAGCACAAACCTAGCCCCAGTTGTGTATTCCCAATTGCTAGTGGTCTAACTGATGTTTCCCTAGTTGGGTGAGACTGACGTGGCTCTTTCTTGGAGGAGACATATCAAACAAGTGTTGTCAGTTTTTCTTTGAACTTCAAAGAGTGTTGTGACTTGGCTCTTAATCAAAAGACTGTTGTCAGTTTTTGTTTGAACTTTGTTTGGTGGAGGAAATTACTCTTAAATGCTAGTCCTATTACGATGGAGATTTTTCTTGTCTGAGTTACACTGAAGATATTTTTCTGATAATATTATAAAAACTGGCTGGTGTGTGTTCAACTTGTATCTTCTAGCTTAAGTTTAACTTGTCCTGAGTTACACTCAAGTTATAATGTGTTTAACTAGTAAAATTCAGTTAACAACAACATCAGTAAAATTCAGTTAATTAACTGAAGAAGAGAAGAGAGAAAGTAGAGAGCAAGAGGAGTACTTGCATTAACTGAAACGTTTTACTTTAAACTTGCAAAATTGCAGTACTCCTAAAACTATCGCAAGCAAGAACTACTGTTGAGGGCACTCTTGTAGGGATATTCTACGGTCTCATCAAACTTGCACTACTGCAATTTACTCCGGTGATACTATAGTTCTTTGCAAATTCTCTGCTCTACTCCACCGCATGCCTTTGCAATACACTACTCCACTTCATGTTTAATCAGTTAATGTAAAAAGGTACAGAACAAGCAAATGTAAGAAAAGAAGAGAGCTTGTACCGCCAAGACATCATCGAGGCAGTTCACGAGAGATTTTCAAGTTAGAAATACTCCTGTGGGTAGATGAAGAGAGAATATCATGAAGGAACAATTTAGTTTTAATTAATGGAAAAGTTGCATTTACTTGTAGTGAAAGGAACAATTTCAGGTAATTATAAATATTCAATAGCAGCAGAGGCAAGCAGTAGCAGTAGCAGTAGATGCCAACTTTTGATATGCATGCATGCATTCTTTGCTTGTTTATATTCATTATTGTAAACTGAACATGCTCATCTATCTATCTATCTATCTATCTATGTATCTACCTGCTTAAGTATGTATGTATGCATTGTATTTTTATTTCCTTTGGAAAGTAAAGTTTATTTCCTGGCTGGCTGGCATGATGGCTCATGGATCCCTCAATTTGCAGCTACAGCTTGAGCTCAATCTGATCTCATCTGAAATGAATCTATAAATACAGAGTGTAGTTAGTTACAGAGTAGCAGAAATAGTTGCTGGATGCAGTTACTTGCATGGGCCTGGCTGATGAAGAAAAACTTTATATATATGCATACTAATGTTGACTCTATAAATCATACTTATTGGACATGTTTTATGTGTTGATCCATCAATTGATCACATTGAGAAAGACCATCGTGTCTCCGACCATTTTGCAAAGGTCATGTCTCTGACCATCGTGTCGTGATGAATTTGCAGGTACCCCGAGAGGCCCTTGAGTTTGCCGGAATGTTGATTAACTTTCGTTCCGGCAAATTCGGGTACTCCATATGTCCTATTTTCAGCAAAGGTCATGCTGAAAATTTCCGTGAGTTTTAGCATGACTTTGCTAAAAATAGGACATATGGGGTACTTGCGACTAATGCATGGGCCAGGGTATCTTAGTACTTAGTTAAGTAGGATCAACTGCCCCGCCATTCTTGCTGCATTAAACCATAGGTGGCAATAGAGCCAAGTGATTAGGCCCAACTTAGAATTCTCCTTAGCATCGATAAACCCTAGATGATAAACCCAACATAGGTGGCAATAGAGCCAAGTGATTAGTGCCAAGTGATTAGGCCCAACCTAGGGTGCCTCGGCATCGATAAACCCTAAATGATGAAAACTTAACTTGGCCGCCCCGGATGCCTCGGTGTCGATGAGAACCTAAATGATGTACGCTTAGGCTTTTAGGGTGCCTCGGCGTCGACAAACCCTAAATGATGAAAGCTTAGGCTTTTAGGGTGCCTCGGTGTCGACAAACCCTAAATGATGAGACCATGATCTTGTTCCTTGACAATAACCAAATTTTTGACCAAACTTGTTTCCTATTTAGAGCGAAACATGGCCCACAACGATGAGGCCGGTGGTTCGGGCGGCAAGCAATTCTGGGAGCTGTCCCAGGAGATGGAGGAACAACCTCACCGCTATGAGGACGCCGCGGAAGACACCGATCCTGATTACACAACCCTAGTGGCGTCGGGGATGACACCACCGATGGTGCCGCCGAGGATGCCACCATCGATGATGGCGGCGCACACAGATGGCAGCCAATCGAAGAAGCAAAGGAAGGACCGGCGTCCAATGCGCTCCGCACCGTCAAGGAGGAATTACTCAAGTGGACTCCGACGGAATCCAACGGAGCCCAAACATATAGTCAAGGGTACTCGGTTCAGCTCGGGTGCATTCCCCGGAGCACCGTCTCGATCAACACCGAGAATCTTAGGCATAAGGACCGAGGGAATTTGCGCAACCTCCTCGTCACGAAGCTGCATGAACAATACAAGTTCCCCGCCGAATTTGAAAACACACGCCTCTCAGGGAATAAAGTGAACAGTGCCGCCCTCACGAAGATGAGCACGGCCCTGTCTACTTGGAGAAGCGCGGTGAAGAAAATGATTGATAAAGGTGATAGTTATGAGAAGATCAAGGCGAAATATCCTTTGATGAGCGAAGATGAGTACAAGGAGTTCAAGATCAAGTGCTCGACCAGTGCAACCTCCGAATCAAGTCAGTGGGGGAAAGAAATGCAGGAGTTGAACTTAGGGGAACACAAACTCGGTCCCGACGGTTACAGAGTGGCGGAGCCTATATGGGACAAGGAGGACGCGGAGTGTGCCGAGCAAGGCCTACCGCCCCGCTTCGAGAAATAAAGCGGTAACAAGCAGACCAGGAACTATGTCAGGGCCCGGTACAAGGAGGACCTGATAACAAAGGAGCTTACCACGGATCCGAAGACCAGGGCGCTTGAGCTTGTTCTGGTAAGGAATACACCCCTCGTAATTAGCTCCATATGGTTGCACTCTAATTAATCCCCAATATTTCTAAATGGTTCACGTTCCTTTCGCAGGAAACTGAATGCAGTAGCGCGGGGTCGTCTCAGGGCTCCCCTTTCGACACCCCTTTAAATAGGGCGTTGAACATAATGAAAAGCACGGATAAGCTCACTAAGCCGACGTCAGCTGGTCGTGTGGCCGGCAAAGGCTTGTCCACAAAATGGGGGTCATATTATACCGCTGGTGTGCGGAAGGAGAAAAAGGCCAGCTCGGAAAGCCAGACGCGCTAGGTTGAAGCACTCAAGGCACAAGTGGCGCGGATTCCGGAGCTTGTCCAAGAGCAAGTGGAACAACAACTGGGAACGAAGCTCAACGCCATGGTGCCTACGTTGATTCATGGTCGACGACGTGGATTGCGGGCGCCAATGTGGGCCTCCCGGTTCCCAGCTTCACGGCCAGCAACTCGCGCACAGGCAGCAGCGGCGGCATTGGTGTCTCCGGCGGCGCCATTGGTGTCTTCGGCGGCGGCGCCATTGGTGTCTTTGGCGGAGGCGGTATTCGTGTCTCCGGCGCCGGCACGGGCATTGGAGCTTAATGCACCCGGGTGTACGCCGGCCGGCACCTCGCCAAAGAAGCTCCTCCGTCGATTACGCCCGCTGTTGGCGGTGCCTCGACATTAGCCGAGCTCGACGGCATCACGGTAACTAAGCCTCTCGATCGATGACTTCATCTCCTTGCCTTTGACTGGGCATCCCTGACACCTTGTACATGTTTTCGCAGGGCACCGCCGACGTTCCTTGCACTCTTCTGCACTTCGTGGGCGCCGAGTTGGTCGATGTCGCCAAGGGCAGAATCGTTCAACCGGGCAACCGCATGTTCCACGGTAATCCGATGCGACCCACAGTGTATAGGGTTGAAGTGGTTCGGGTGCTGCCAGCTGCGACGAGCTGTTACCTCCGGTTCGACCGGCGGGGCCGACGAAGAAGATGAGATGACCCTCGGCGCTGCGAATGGCCGCTGCTTTGGCGAAGAGCCAGATTCGTTTGGGGCGGGGACACCACCCTACGACAAGACCGCCCGATCGTGCGACGCCAAGCCATGGCAAGAATGCCGCAACGCTACCGGACCTGCCGGACATCCCTATGGCATAGGATCCGGACAGCCCTATGGCACAGGATCCGGACGACGACGACAACGATGACGGTACATTTACCAAAGTCGATAAGTACTTTGCCGAACATGGGTACGCTGACGAGTTATGCGGGCCTCTTTCTCAAGAACCCAACCAAGACGACCGCAATCTAGCTGGTACGATGGAGAAATCCAATTGCAATAGGCGTCGTCTGGCGTTCAGTTCTCAGGAGACGCCTCCAGCTCCCGCCTTCACCGAGCCTCAGATAGCTGAGGTGCGAAATATTATCAGCCCCAACACACTCAAGAAAGCGGTCTGTGAGCAGAACTCGGTCCCATTACAGGAGATCAAGAAGAAGGGACGGAAACGAAAGACTAACAAGGGCGCCGATGCGAGCCAGCCGGCACCGAGTTCGATCCGTGCTCAGGACGGGCCACCTTCACCTAAGGATATCTCGAGGAGGGTGCATGTGGCGGGTAGGGCGATGCTACCGCCAAATATGCTGAATGTTGCAACCGGTGCTATGCGGAGTCTGCACGACAGTGTTCTTTCTTTGGAGAAGCAGCGTCTGAGAGAGAATGATGTGGCATACCCGGTTTTCGTGGCCAAGGTGCCAGAGGGCAAGGGCTTTGTGGATGGCGACATCGGGGGTACGATCGTCCTGCGGTTCGATGACATCTTTGCTATGTTTAACCTTCATCCGCTGCACTACACCTTCGTTCGGCTGTTTTCGCTGAGTATGGAGATGCGGATCATTAGAGACAAGACCTCGGACATCGTGATAGTCGACCCCTTCTACATGTGTGCCAAGCACTTGAACAGCGCTGGGGACCGCCAAGTTGCGAAGTTCACACCTCAAGGCGTCATTCGCAAACCCAGATAAGGATAACTTCCTTGTGGCTTACTTTCCGAGTAAGTCATCCCTTAACCGCCTCAGTAACATATGATTTCTTAGATTTTGATCGTTCTTTTTTTTTCTAACATTCCATGTTCTGTGCAGTGACACACATTGCACACTCATCCTCTTAAGCCAGAAATATTCCATGGCCACGTATTTCGACCTGAACCGTAACTCCAAGATAGACTACACAAATGTCAAGAAAGTTCGTAAGTACGGCAAGCACATGTTCCCACACAATACGAAGTTCTGCTGTGTCAAGCAGCCGCCTGGCGGTCAGAAGGATGCCTACTACGCCCTCCATCACATGCGGGCAATCGTAAGGGACCATCATCAACTTCTGCTACTAGATAATCTCAAAGATTGGGCCGCGAGCTTGTCGGCAGTCCAGGACGCGGACCTCAGACAAGAATTCTTTCGCATCCAGTCGGAGTTTGCGGACATCATCCATCAAGATGTCCTTCATACCTCGGGGCAGCTCTTCCTCAAATATCAACCGTCCAACAGTGAGATAGATGAAACGCTACAAATGCAGGGTGACAACGACCGCGGTTTCATGACCATCACGACAGACGGAGGCTTCATCCACGCTCCTGTCCGATGAGTCGAGTCGAAAGTAGTGATGTGTAGTTCTGAAACATTGATTAGCTCATGTTGTAATTAAACTTTAATGAATTCGTATGTCTCTTTGGTTTGGACAGTCGTTCAACTTAGATGTAATCGATGCTATTTATTAGTAGGACCATGAATCCTGCTATTAATGTCTTGCTTTTCTCTTTCGATCCTTTTGTTGCATACTTACATATTGCTTATGTATTGTCTGTTGTTTGGCTTGTGCATAGAGATGTCGTCGTATGTCGTGTACAAGGGTAAGGTTCCTGGAGTCTACGACAACTGGGAGGAGTGTCGAAGACAGGTTCACCGTTTTAGCGGTAACAGTTACAAAGGGTACACCACTAGGGCGGAGGCCGAATCTAGATATGCCCGCTATCTAGCGGGAGAGAGGAGGGAGCGTTGGAGGAACCGGATGAAGACCAGTTTGATCGTGATGATGCTCATCGTGATGACCACAACTCTCTTTTATGTGATGGTAGTTTAGATGATCGATATCGACTTGTAATGTGAAGACAAACTCGATACTCAAGGGTCTTGAGACTTGTAATGTTTTATCTTTGTTTGGTCTTTTGAATTAGGAGACTAATATGATGAATTGTATTCGGAGACTAATCTTCTATTGTATTCGATGAATCTGATGTTGCTGTGTGCTGCTGTCTATATTCTGTCCAATAATATATTTTGTAACCTGTGCAAAAATCAGAAAAGCAAAAAAACCAAATATTCATACTAATGGCGATCAAGGCAGAGTGCGCCATTAGTATGCCAAAGGATACTAATGGCGATCAAGGCAGAGTGCGCCATTAGTGTGACAAAGCACATGGTTACATATGGACCCCGGAGGCATACTAATGGCGATGGAGTTACATACTAATGGCGCATTGCCAGTGCGCCATTAGTATACTAGATACTAATGGCGCACCAGTGGTGCGCCATTAGTAAAAAATTCTAATGGTGTGCTACTAATGGCGCACCGGTAGTGCGCCATTAGTAGTCAAAACCTGTGCGCCATTAGTAGGCCATTTCCTAGTAGTGGCCCGTGTTTGTATGGATGTACAACCTTCCCCCTGGTTATGCATGAAGGAAAAATACATGCACATTGCTATGCTTATTCAAGGGCCGAGACAACCGGGAAATGATATTAATCTGTATCTCAGGTTACTAAAATAGGAGCTACAGACCTTATGGACAACACTGGCCAAGACATGGGATGCAAGCAAAGGAGAGTATTTCTACATGAGAGCCGCGCTGATCACGACGGTACAGGACTATCTCGGTTACAGCTATCTCTCCGGCCAGGTGTGCCACGGATATTGCGGATGCACGAGGTGCATGGACTCTGCAGCTATCGAAAGATGGCGGGTCTTCGAAAATCATGTACATGGCGCATCGAAGATGGCTCGAGAAGGATGACCCATGGAGAAAGCGTGGAGATCTATTCAATGGTAAGGCTGAGCATCAAGGTCCTCCACGTAAGCGTAGCGGTGTAGAAATATATGAGTTATTGAAGGACTAGGAAGAGTGCCCCTCGCCGGGAAAGACGAAGAAAAAGGCACCGGTTCCCCTACTGATGGTATGGAAGACGAGATCTGTTTTCTGGGACTTGGAATACTGGCCCATACTGTACACGCCTCATAGCCTTGATCAAATGCATATCACAAAAAATATCCTTGAGAGTTTGCTTGGAACATTGATGAACATGCCGGAGAGGACCAAGGATGGGCCGAGGGCAAGAAAAGACTTGGAATTTTTGAATATTAGGAAAGATCTCCAAATGCCTGGTAAAAGGTTGTCAGAGGAGACCGAGACGGAGATGGAGACGAAAGATAGGGGCAAAAAAGTAAACAAGAAGGAAGAACAATATTGCCCCCCCTCTTGCTTCATCTTAGATCCGAAGGAGGTTGATCAATTGTTCAAGTGCCTTGCCGGAATCAAAGTTGGTTCCGAATACTGTAGGAAGATAAGCAGATATCTGGACACTAAGAAAAAAAGGTTTAGTGGGATGAAGTCTCACGACTGTCATGTCATGATGACGCAGTTACTCCCGGTTGCACTTAGATGGATTACATGTGCGTGAGACGCTTACTGACCTATGCCACTTTTTTGATGCTATCTCTCGAAAGTCGATCAGTGTGAAGCAACTCCATAGGCTACAAGAAGAGATCGTTGTCATACTGAATGAGCTAGAGATGAACTTCCTGTCTGGGTTCTTTCATGTCATGGTGCATCTATGTGTCCACATCATGGATGACATCATCGACCTAGGGCCGACATTCCTGCACAGCATGATGCCGTTATAGAGGATGAATGGGGTCATCAAAGGATTCCTTCATAAAATGTCCCGTCCAGATGGAAGCATAGTCCAGGGATACCTGACCAAAGAGTGCATCTCTTTCCGTGAGAGTTATCTAGTAGGCACCGGAGACCCTGTTGTTGGTTTGCCCGTCAACAAGCACTGTAGAAGGCTCGAAGGCGAAGGTCACACCAACGGTCATAGGGATGTGAATGTGTTATGCTCAGGCCGACAAAACGACCTTGACAGGGCAAACTTAGTAGTGCTACAACACCTAGATGTTCTAGAAGATTTCGTGACACTACACAAACAGACCATCGCAAAGAAATACAGTGACCGTGGGGTGCACAGGATGGACGCTGAAGTTATTAGAGAGCACAACTCCACTTTATTGCATTGGTTCAAAGAGCGAGTTCTGGCTAATCCCCGGGAAGAGGGCTGTCTGAACGGAATGCTCATATACGCCTTAGCACATGGCCCCTCAACCAACCTCGCGACTTATCAAGCATACGATATCAACGGATACACGTTCTAGACGGAGGAGAAAGATATAAACAGTGATGCCCAAAACTCAGGGGTGACGATGGAAGCCATGACCGGGAATGTAATTGAAATATATTGCGGATGGGTCGAAGAGAGCTTAACTACTCTGGATTGCATAACGCAACGATGTTCCATGTCAGATGGGCTAAGAATGTACAGAGAGAAAATTGACATTTCACTACCATGTGTATACCCGACTCCGATAGCGGTACCGTCAACGCCATCGCTAAAAATGAGCCATGGGTACATGGTAAACACGTGACACAATGTTTCTTCATAACTGATCCAATCAATCCTAGCCGTGTTGTCGTGAGGAGATGCAAAAGGAGCATCGCCGGAATGGATGGAGTCGCCAACGAGTAAGACTACAACCAGTACGGTGATCCGATGAGGGAAGATGGTGCTGATGACGATGAAATATACGTCAAAAGAAGAATGAAGACTACATTACCTACGAAAGATCGTAATCCCTAGAGAAGGAAAAGTCATGACCATGGGCTCAATTATTCCACAACGAACAAAAGAGGGAAGAAGATCAGTCTGAAGCGTCGTCATCGCCCAAGCTGACAAACTAATCCACAAAGTTTGTGTGTCTACTTTGTATGCCGCCGTTAGCGGTCAAATGATGTAATATATATTATACTAATTATTATCCGGATGGTAACAGTGGTATTGCTCCAACGAGAGAAAAAGAAAAAGAAAGGAAGTTTTGCAACATGAAATTAATGAAAGAAAAAGAAAAAGGAACTAATAAGTTGTGGAAAATGAAATGAAAGAAAAAGGAAGGAAGTTTGTGGAATTTGAAAAATAAAAATAAAAATAAAATTAAAATTAAAACTAAAAGAAAAAAGAATGTTAGCAGTAGTGCGGTTTGTGCTGCGCGTTTTGCTGACCCGCGCTATAGCTAACTTAGCTATAGCGCGTTTTACCATGCCGCGCTATAGCTAAGTTGCCTAGATAGCACACATCTATTTCCTCTCTCTCTCTCACTCTCGCTCGATCCGACCCCCTCTCCCACGCCACCGCCGACGCCGCACCCGCCCACGCCATTGGTCGACAAGACCAAGACCGACCCGACGCTGGCCACGCCGCCTCGACACTCCCTCCCCCCTTGCCGCCCCCGTCCCCATAGGTCCACCCTCGGCCCGGCCCCTCCCCCCATGCCGCCCCTCCCCCGAGCTGTCCCCTCCACCGACCGGCGCCCCTCCCCCGAGTAGTACCCTCCACCGGCCGGCGCCTCTCTCTCTCTCTCTCTCTCTCTCTCTATCTATCTCTCTCTCTCTCTCTGATCGGCTGTGTTCTCTGCAGCAGGTTCGTCTCCTCCGGAAGCAAGGTGCTTGGTGAGGAGGAGAAGGATGCCGGGAACATCACCGGACACAAGGTGCTTGGCTCCTCCAGCGGGAAGGTGCTTAGCTCCTCCGACGACCGGGCCCGATTTGCTATCTGTCCCTCTCTCCCGCCCCCCTCTACCTCAATTGCATCTTCTGTACATACACAGGTTCTTCAGTCTGCATCTGTCAATTATAGTAGTCTGCAATTTTATTTGAACGCAATGTTGATGGACACAGCAGCAAGTTTATGAAATGCAGCATGATCTTCCTTGTGAAGAGCTTTGATGATAAATGAAGCATTTTTGCTCAATGTTTGAATATACACACTACATCTAGTAGAAACTAATAAGCCAAATAATATGCAGAGTGGTTATGGATATGCGATTAGGCAATGCTGGTTATAGTGCTTGTTAAAATGCTTGTTAAAATGCTTCTTAGAGTGCTTGTTAGACTGTTGAAATGCTTGTTGTTAAAATGAAATGCAATTGTTGTCCCTTGGATTCATATTTGGAGTTGCTAAAGTATTTGGAGTTCAAATAAAATGAAATGAAATGCTATCCAGTGGAGTCCATTTGGAGTTGCCGTTAAAATGAAATGTCGAACTTTAGTTGTTACATAGTAGTAGTATAAATTATAATATTTCGGCGATCTTGGTGGCTCCATTGCTTGTGAGATGTTGTGTGGGGAATATCTTTGTTCTTGCATCACATAGTTATTGCATTCTGCTACTGTTGGCAGATGGTAGTGAAATGCTACTTCATCACATAGTGCTTATTGTCATTTGCAGGGAAACCGAGTGCAAGTGACCTATGTTTTGCCAGAAATGTTGATTCATTTCCATTCCGGCAAACTTCAGGCGCTCTAAATGTGCACTTTCTAGCAAAGGTCATGCCGAAATTTTCTGTGAATTTCTGCATGACTTGTGCTAGAAAGTTGGACATATCTAGTGCTCGAGATTTGTCGCAATGGGAATGAAACGACATTTCCAGCAAAATAAAGGTCACTTTTTTTCATTATTCACTTTATTATATAAAGCTCGATAATTAAATGACTACGACATTGAACCCTAGGAAACATGACCGACACCGATGAGGCCGGAGGTTCTCAGTCCCAATTAGGTCTAGCACACGCTTACCTCGACTTTCTGGCGGATTAGGAGAGACAGAAAGCTGGGTGTCAGGACCCCCTTGTCATGACGGATGACGACGGTGGTGGCACCGGCGCCGACACTGATGCCACCAACGACACCGGCACTGAGACTGGCGCTGATGATGTTGCTAACTACAGCACGGAAGGTGGGACCTCCCAAGCCAGTGAGGGAAAGAAGGAAAAGAGGACACGACGCCCAAATGAGCTCGGTACCGGAAGATTGGTGCTCACGGCGGTGCACCCTAGCAAGTTCGAGCCAATAGAGCCGCGGGAAGTGGCATCGTGTTACGGCAACCAACTAGCATGCATCCTATGAGATACAGCTAAAATCAACACCACGAAAATATGCAAGAATGAAAATTTGAAGAAGTTGTTCCTAACTAGGTTGCACGCAAGATTCCTGTTCCCGATCGGAATGACAATGTCGACCAATGGGATGATGATGCCATGAAAAAAATCAACAACAAAGCCCTAGGGAAGTTCAAGCAACACATTGAGCGCTTGGAAAACTAGGGTGAAAAAGGCGATTGAAGTAGACCATGAAACCTAGGCCGAGATTGTTGCAGACAATCCGAAAATTATGATAGAGGACTTTGAAAAGTTCAAGAAGACTTGCAATGAAGAAGATGTCAAGGCTAGGTCAGAGAAAGGCAAGCAGCTGCAGGCAAAGAACATGGGGAACCACCGCCTTGGACGTCGTGGTTACACGGGAAAGAGGCCCGTGTGGGCTAAGGAGGACGCAGAACATGAACGTCAGGGGATCCCAGACCCATTGGCTGAGTTCACTGACCAGCAGGAGCACGACTTCATCAGGGCCCGATTCTCGTGGGACCCCAAAAAAAGATTTTGTTTTCACCGATGGGCCGACTAGGAAATTCATGAGATTACTGGTAATTATCCTTTTACTACCTTACATATTAGCTTCTAATCAATGAGGTCTACTACATTCTAGTCGCATTCGTAAATGATTCATGGTCTATTTTCCAAAGAGAGCAACACAAGCTTGCGGCCGAAAGCGACTCGTCAACTCAGTCGACTCAGTCGTCGGCGAAGTACAAGTGGGACACTCCTTCCAACCGGGCCATGAACATAATGATTGGACACCCGCCCGGCCAGCGGCCGCAATATGGATGTGTGCACGGCGCCGGGGATGGCGCCACGTGGAAGTACTATTATAACGAGGACCCCGAGGCCAAAAGACAGAGAAAGAAGTTCAGTCAAGTGACTATCGACGAGAAGGTGGCACAGGCGATGGAGAAAGCAAAAGCTGAGACCAAAGCTGAGATAATCGCTGCTTGTATAGATGATATGGTGGCTGCCTTTACAAGCTTGATTCCAACTGTGGTCGCATGGGCGCAACAAAATCCAAACGCGCCACCAAGTGATTTTCCCATGCCCACCTTCACCGGGAGCAACTCAATGAACACCACACCCATACCCATACCTAGTATGGCAACCACACCCGCACCTCCTCCAGCACCTGCTCCTGCACCCAGCTATCACAGCAGCTCCGTCTCTGGCTTGAATGTCGGGCCGTCGACATTGGCTGAGCTCGAAGCCCTCACGGTAAATACACGTCGCACCTTCATCAACTCAACTAATTAATTAATCTTCTGTTGCCGTTCTTTTCGGATCTCTGACGCCGCATGTATATGTCTTTGTAGGCCTACTCCACTTCGTGCACCCTCCTTTACCACATGAAGGGCGGGTTGGTGGATGTGGGGAAGGGTACTATAGTGAAGCCCAAGGATCAATTGTTCCACCGTCGGCAAATACCTGATAACGCCTTAAGGGTCTCCATGGAGAGTGTGAAAGCGGGCTACGAGGGTTTCCCTCGTCCGATACAAACCGATGGAGAGGATGTCGAGACTCCCACGCAGCTTGGCCAATGCAAAAATTGGCCGATCTTGTGGCCGAAAAATATTCTTCGCATCGAGGTGGCCGGGAGCACACCAATGGGACCTCAGGAACGTATGACCACAACCCCACCTACACAAGTACAACCATCGTCTGTGCTGATTGTTGAGATCGAGAGACACGAGGAAGGAGGGCCAACCATTCCGGCAGATGATGCCATCTGCCCCATGGATATGGATCATGACATGGAGGAGGCCGATGAACCTCTCCAGAATTTCAATACCGGCTATGACAATGAAGTAACAATGTGTCAACCATATGAATATGAGATGCATGTATCAGAGCCGGAACGTCCTCGGGAGTGCAAGAAGTCTTTGTTCATGCAATCCTCGCAGGACACGCCTCCAGATGCCGGTTCCACCCAAGCTCAACTAATTAGCCAGAGTCGTCCAATGGTGAGCCCGTCAACACTAGGGGTGGTGCTCAGGGAGGGTTTGACTGACCCACCAGCACCTCAGCCCACCAAGAAGAAGTAGAGGAAGAGACCGATGGTGAGAAAATCCAATAAAGCAGACAATGTTGGTTCTAGTAGCCAGTTGCCTTCGACCAAGGTTGACAGTGTACTAATGAAACATACACCATTAATCCATGTCACGATAGAGCCAATGGTACCGGCGAATGCGCTAGTTGCCATAACAGGGGATCTCGGGAGACTCCATGACCATGTGCTTTCGACAGAGAGAAGCCTCCTCGCCTCGGATGCTCCAGGATACCCACTTTATACGGTTCATGTGCCGAGCAGTTGCAAGATGTACATCCACACATGCCCCGCGGACCTCTTCTTCCAGAGGTTTGATTACATCTTCTAGATGTTTCAAATGAGGACACTCGATTTTACGTTCGTCCTCCTGTATGCACTGCACATGACACTACAAAAAAAAATACACTTCCGTGATGATACGTGTTTGTCACAGTAGGTCACCTTTTTTGTCATGCATGTACATCCATGACGATTTTATGATAGAATCAAGATAGTCATACCTGTGCTGTCGTAGAAGTGTTCCATGACATTACCAAAATTATCATCATGGAAGTGTCCACTTCCATGATGATAAATCGTGTGTCACAGAAGTTCTTTCGTCAAGGGTGACCGACACGTGGCATCCACCATCATGGAACGCCGTTAAGCTGTCGGGTCCGGTTTTGGATCCGATAACCCGTTAACAGCCCACACCAATGGGGATTTTCCACGTGTAAAGTCATCGTTGGCCGGAGGAAACACGTGTTGCCTCACCGTTGGGACAGATGTCATCCACTCATTGGACAGGAGGCGCCTATGATAGGTCGACACGTGGCATGGCCCAACAGTGGCCCATTCCGGTGAAAAAGGTCGGCCCAGTAAAAAATAGTAGGCCGGCCCATATAAGGCCTACTTGTGTCAGGTCCATTTAAGCCCACGGCCCATACAAGATGTGCTAATTCGGCTCGTCAATGGCCCGTTAAAGATTTGACACCATTGAAGCCCATCGTCAGTTCGAGCCCGTTAATAGCCCGCTATATATTTGGGCTCCATATCGGCCCGATGAAATTTCGGCCTGGTAACGGCCCATTCAGTAGATGGGCCAATTTTCACGATGTACATCTTTCGGCCTTTTAGTGACCCATTTAAATGTTGGGCTAATTTCTGACCCGGTGTGTCTTTCAACCTGTTGATGACCCATAAATCAGTTGGGCCATTTGTAGTCAGACCTGAGTTTCGGCCTTTTAGCGACCCATTTAAATGTTGGGCCAATTTCTGGCCCGGTGTGTCTTTCAGCCTGGTGACGGCCCATATATCTGTTGGGCCATTTGTAGTCGGACCTGAGTTTTGGCCTTTTAGCGACCCATTTAAGTGTTGGGCCAATTCCGCCCTCATGTGCCTTTCACTGTTAATGCACCATAAATGAGTTGGGCCATTTTAGTCGACCTGAGTTTTGGCCTTTAACGGCCCATGCCCTTCATGGTCCAATACCAGCCCGGTTTCTCTTTCGGCCTGCTAAAGGCCCACAACACAGTTGGGCCATTTACAATACGACCTGACTTTCAGCCTCTTAGCGGCCCATGCTCTTCATGGTCCAGTACAAGCCTGCTGTCTCTTTCGGCCTACTAAAGGCCCACAGTATAGTTGGGCCATATGTAGCCCGAACTTAGTAACGGCCTGTTAACGGCCCGTGAAATCAATTAGGCCCACCTATTGCCCGCTTCGATGTCGGCCTATTAACGACCCATGAGTTAAGAGTGCCGACCATAAACTTTCGGCCTGGTAACGGCCCATTAACTTAATGGGCCCACTAAACTTCGTACATGTCTTTAGGCCAATTTAGATAATTTGAGCCCATTACGACGAGCAACTATGCACAGGACCAAAACCGATCAAGCAATGGTACGACATACAAGGAAAAACGTTGCACATCCAGCATATATTACAGGAAATTACATCCACTGGGCAATCAAAGATTGATGCCAGTGCAAATAAATGAACAGAACCTAATGATCTACAACGTCACAATCTGCAACCTCGGCACGGATGACGCCCATAAGCATGTGGGCAAGTTCTTGCTGCTTTGCAACACTGTTTCTGAAAACATTGATCAGTTGTTGTGTCGCACGACTCTGCACCTCTGATTCCTCCACCATTTTCATCATTACTTCAACCATTAATTGGTTCACAAACATACATTTTTTCTGTTGCATTCGAGACAGAGGATACTAAACAGATTCAGATGGCAATTTTGGCAGGCTTGTATTATTGATAGTGGAGAGTGTCTCGACCACTGCATCATAACATAAATTAGGAGGGGAACCAAACAGATTAATCATGAGTTATTGGCATATTACCTGGCCTAGATTAATTGGAAAGAAACAATGGGGTTGCCTTGCTGTTTTCAGAGTTTGTCTTCTTATCTTCAGCAGCCTGCACCAAATTAAGACACTAGCATTGCTATCATTGGCCAAGTCAGATAATAGGAAAGCAACATTGGCACAGCGAACGTTTGGGCAACTAGCCAACACCAAATTAACACAATATGGCACAGCTATTGAAAGTGCAACTATCCCTGGGTGGTTTTGGTAATTCCTAACAACATATAGCTCATTGAGCTAATGCTATTCCAAGATGAATATTTCAGTAAAGCTCAATGCTTGGCATGGCATGGATTAGAAAGTGGACCCTTCAAAATGCTAAAGACAAAAGATTGGCTCAAGCTCAAAGCACAAGACTCTACTTTTTCTATTTTAGTGGTCCATGATCACATTGAGTCTATAGGAAAAGCCAATACTATTAAGAAGGGATGAGGTGTTGCTTAATGAGGTTCTTGCTCAAAAAGCTTAGTGATAATCTCCAAAACCCTCCACTACTTTCTCCCATCCACAATTGTCCCAAACCAGACCTCCAACTCGGCCCCACCGATTCTTTCAATCCGGAGCCACTGAGTTCAGTTCACATAGACACTGCTAGAAACCCTAGTCTTTTCGGTCTCACCGATAGGGATCTGGTCTCACCGAGATGGGATTGCAAACTCTCTGTTCCATTCGTAACATTTTGGTCAAACCGGGATGAGCGATCGGTCCCACTGAGATTGCAATACAAACACTCTGTTTCCTTTTCGTAACGTTTCGGTCCAACCGAGATGAGCGAATCGGGCCCACCGAGTTTGCAGACCAACTCTCTGTTTGACTGTTACCAAAATCGGTCTCACCGAGTTTGTGTAATCGGTCTCACCGAGATTACGTTATGCCCTAACCCTAATGGCATCGGTCCCACCGAGTTGACATGCGAGTCCCACCGAAATGCCTAACGGTCACATTATGAACTAAATCGGTCTGACCGAGTTCTCTAGATCGGTCCCATCGAGTTTGGTGATTTGTGTGTAACGGTTAGATTTTGTGTGGAGGCTATATATACCCCTCCACCCACTCTTCATTCATGGAGAGAGCCATCAGAACATGCCTACACTTCCAACACATATTTTCTGAGAGAGAACCACCTACACTTGTGTTGAGGTCAAGATATTCCATTCCAACCACATAAAGCTTGATCTCTAGCCTTCCCCAAGTTGCTTTCCACTTTCCACCAAATCCAATCCTATGAGAGAGAGTTGAGTGTTGGGGAGACTATCATTTGAAGCACAAGAGCAAGGAGTTCATCATTAACACACCATTTGTTACTTCTTGGAGAGTGGTGTCTCCTAGATTGGCTAGGTGTCACTTGGGAGCCTCCGTCAAGATTGTGGAGTTGAACCAAGGAGTTTGTAAGGGCAAGGAGATCGCCTACTTCGTGAAGATCTACCCTAGTGAGGCAAGTCCTTCGTTGGCGACGGCCATGGTGGGATATACAAGGTTGCTTCTTCGTGGACTCTTCGTGGGTAGAGCCCTCCGTGGACTCACGCAACCATTACCCTTCGTGGGTTGAAGTCTCCGTCAATGTGGATGTACGATAGCACCACCTATCGGAACCACGGATAAAAAATCTCCGTGTCAACATTGTGTTTGCTCCCTTAAACTCCTCCCTTTTACCTTCATGTGCAATTGTTTTACATTCCGCTACTATACTCTTAGAATTGCATGTGTAGGTTGATTTCTTGACTTGTGCTAAGTTGCTAAAATCTGCCAAGAACTAAAATCGGGAAAAGACTAGATTTTTATTTGGTCAAGTAGTCTAATCACCCCCCTCTAGACATACTTTCGATCCTACAAGTGGTATCAGAGCTTTGGTCTCCATTTGCTTTGATTTCCATAGCTTTCGTTGGTCATAGCTTTGGTTTCACAACCTAGGAGAGTATGGCATCTAGCGAGGGAAATTACCATCGTAGAGGTCCTTATTTTGATGGTACAAATTTTGCTAGTTGGAAGCATAAGATGAAAATGCATATTATTAAACATAACCCCACCGTTTGGGCTATTGTGTGTATTGGCTTGCAAGGTGGATTCTTCGATGGGAAAGAACCTAACCGTGAAGCTACCGCGGAAGAGTTGAAGATGCTACAATACAATTATCAAGCTTGTGATATTCTCTTCAATGGATTGTGCCCCGAAGAATTCAACAAAATCAACCGTCTTCAGAATGCAAAGGAAATTTGGGATACTTTGATTGATATGCACGAAGGTACCGACTCCGTCAAGGAATCCAAATTGGATGTGCTTCAAAGTCAACTTGACAAGTTCAAAATGAAGGATGGTGAAGGTGTCGCTGAAATGTACTCTAGGCTTGCTCTCATCACAAATGAGATTGCCGGCTTAGGAAGTGAAGAGATGACCGACAATTTCATCATCAAGAAGATCCTAAGAGCCTTGGATGGAAAATATGATATTGTGTGCACATTGATCCAAATGATGCCCAATTACAAAGATCTCAAGCCAACGGAAGTCATTGGAAGAATTGTTGCTCATGAGATGTCACTCAAGGATAAGGAAGAGCTTCACAACAAGTCAAGTGGTGCTTACAAAGCCTCATGTGATGCTCCCACATCATCAAGTGAGAAACAAACCTTCAATGAAGAATTGAGCCTAATGGTAAAGAACTTCAACAAGTTCTACAAGAGTAGAAGCAAGGATAGAAGCTCCAAGTCAAGGTCCTACAATGACAAAAGATCTTCTAGTCGTGAGCGTAATTGCTACAATTGTGGAAGACCCGGACACTACTCCAATGAGTGTACAGCCCCCTACAAAATAAGAGAAGATTCTCCCAAAAGAAGAAGTAGAAGAGAAGAATCACCACCAAGAGAAAGGAGGAGTAGAGATGATCGTTATGAAAGAAAACCCTCTCGGAGAAGCAAGGACTCGGAAATGAAAGAAAAGTCATCAAGGAGCTACACAAGAAGAAGACATCAAGCTCATGTTGGTGAATGGGTATCCGGCTCTGACTCCGACAATCACTCCGAAAGAAGTTATCACTCCGACTCCGAATATACTCAAGATGAAGGTGTTGCCAGTCTAGCACTTGTGTCAACCACCTCCTATGACATATTTGACTCACCAAATGAAGGAATTGGAAGATGTTTCATGGCCAAAGGTCCAAAGGTAACACATCCCGAGTATGTTGATTTCAATAGTGATGAAGATGATTTGCTAGGTGATGATGATTTATTTGTTGACAACTCTAGTGATGAAGACTATGATGAAACGTCAATTAATCATGTTAATCAAGATAAAACAAATGATGATGATAAGAAGGAGATTGAGCGTCTAACTAAAGAACTAAACACTCTTAAGTTAGCTCATGAAACTACCTTGGAAGATCATCAAGAACTTTTAAAGACTCATGATAAGCTACACTTTGAAAAGCTCAACCTTGAGCAAGAGCATGAGTTTTTAAAGGCAATCAATGATGATCTTCGCAAGAAAAGTTCTTCTTACATTGCCAAGCGTTTACTCTTGTCTACTTACATGCCACAAGTTAAATGTAGCAACCAGAACAAGAAAGATGCTTCATCTAGTAGTAACAACAATCATCCTAAATCCAATGTTGTTGCTTCTAGTAGTTCTCTTGATTCCACTAATGATTCTCATATCCAAGTTACACTTGAGCAAGAAAATAGCTTATTGAAGGGAATTATAGAGAAAGGTGTTTACAAGAGCCTTGCCGGAAGTGAGCAATTTGAGGAAATTGTACGCAAGCAAGGAAGACACTGGAAGAATCAAGGTGTTGGTTTTGAATGAAAGTTCAATGCCAATGGAGTTGAGTGGGAAGAAGATCAATTCCCCAAGACGAAGTTTGTTCCTCAACAAGAGAAGTATGATCCTACTTCTTTCAAAGGGACACAAGCTCAAGATGATCTTCCACCACAAGACCACAAGCAAAAAGGCAAGGACAAGCTTCAAGAGGAAATTGATGCATTTTAAGAAGAACCTAAGGCCTTGGTCAAGTGGGTTCCCAAGACTACATCAAGTTCTACTTCATAAAGTACAACTACAACTCCAAGGATTCCCATCAAGATGTTGTGGATCCAGAAGAAGAAGAACTAGAGAGTTCTTGAGGGTGACTCCGCCAACATACTTCACTCTTATCATTTTGGCGAGGACAAGTGCAAACAACTTCCATATCTTGCACTAGTTCAAGGAGTCACAAACCCTATTGTTGGTAAGACAAGGGACAAGGTAACCTAATGCTTTCATGGACATCATCTTGTGTATGCATCACTCTATGTCTATGGATATCCTTGTTTGTTCCTTGTGGGACTAACCCATGTAGGTATTGAAAGTGCAACTCACTCCAAAGGATTGCTCCAAATTATCTACATCACAATGAGCATCTACATCTTCAACACCTACATGAAGTCATCATCGACGAAACCCAAGGTTAGTTCATCCCTCTTAGGGGGGATATCACATCTAGGGGGAGATTTACTCTAATCAATTGAGCTAAAGCAACTCTAATGGTGTGAACACAACAATGCTTCATGTAAAAGTGGTAACCCCACTTGTGCTTAAACGGTGAGTATGACCTATGATCAAATGTTCTCATTTGACTCCTAAGTCAATATACTCATATATAGATGACCTAGTCATCGCCAATTGTTTGATAGATGCTAGAGTGTTTGTGCATGCTTTGTCACATATTTCATTTGCCATTTTAATTGTGTGAGCATGTTGAATGCATATTTTACTCATTCGAGGACATCCATTTGTTGTTTTGATTGTTTAGCTCTTTCTCTTTTGCCAAATGGATGGACAAGAATGCCTAAGAACTCCCTCTAAATATCTATGATTTCCTCGTCTCAAACTCTATTCATGCTACGTCACAAAGTTTGATCAAGTCAGATTCGAACCACTGAATGAGGAGCACTCAGAGTTCCCGATTCGTCATAGACTTAAACCTCCAAAACCTCTTTGTGCATCTCGGTCTGCCCGATTCATCCTTTTCGGTCCTACCGAGTCACTAAGTTGATCTAGGATTTTCAACCTCGGTGCAACCGTTTAGAACTTTTCGATCACACCGAGTTGGCGTAACTGCTTGCAGTTTTGCATCTCGGTGCCACCGAGTTGTTCCACTCGGTCACACCGGCAGGGTCAGGTTATATATACCAACGGGCCAAATTTTGGAAAAAATTTTGAACCTCCTCGCCCGCGCATAACCTGCTTTGCCTCTTCGGGTCTCCGGATTGTCCTCTTGTCGCCGGCGACCTCCCACCGCTAGTCTCCGCCGCCGTCAATGGCAATCTGCCCCGCCGTTGCCGCAGTAGCAAGTTCGCCGCCGAACTAGGGTACGAACTTGAACTTTGTGCTAATCCTTAACTCTGATTCTTAAGACATTGCTTTGCCATGATTCTTGCCACGATTGAAATCATCCTGTCCAGCAAAAACATCCTGTAGATTAGCTTTGATTTTAAAATTTAGGGTTAGGTCTCCGCCGAATTCATTTTGGACCGACCGAGTTGTAGAAATCGGTCTCACCGATTTGGCTTAGGCAAGAGCACATGCATTTTTGGTCTGACCGAAAATTGCAAATCGGTGTGACTGAGTTCGATTCTCTGTGAAACCCTAGCAGTCTCGGTACCACCGAACTGTGACTCGGCCTGACCGAGTTCACTAGTTTAGGTTCCAAAAGCTGCTTCGGTATCACTGAGTTTACAAATCGGTAGATCCGAAATGCTTTCTGTGAAGAACTAAAACTAAGTTTTAAGTCATCTATTTTGCAAAACTCCTGTACTTTGTGATGCTCATCTTCTCTACCTCATCTATAATCTATTCACAGGGTCTGCTAACTGCTTGCCAGCAAGATGTCTGACTAGAGTGACAGCCAGAACAAGTCTGAACAGTAGGTGCAGTTGAGTGAGGGTTCAGATCCCTCTAGCAGTTATGATGAGGGGAGCAGGAGCACACCAAGCAACCTGCCAAAGGTTGCTACCAGGACAAGGAAGAAGAGGAATTCTGACTCAGAAGATGAGGACTATGTGGCAGTTGAAGATGAAGCCACTTCAAAGAAAAAGGTGCTAAAGAAAGAGTATGGCACAACTACTGCAACAAAGTCTGGACTGAAAACAAAGATGCCAGCAAGAAGACAGCCCATGTCTAAGCCAAGAAAAGTTGCCACAGGTGAAACTATGAAGTTCACCATTGAATCTGAAGAAGAAGAAGCTGGTGAGGATAAGAAGAAGAAGAGGGCCAGAACCACTACTACCAGAGTTCTTGGCAAGCCCTCAACGAGGAAAGATTCTGAAGAGGAAGAGGAAGAGGATGCTGCACCAGCACCCAAAGCACAAAATCTTATGGGAGATGCAGTCAAATCAGGGGCTGCTCCATCAAAGCCCAAAGCTGCTCCCAAGGCTGCTGCTCCAGCTCCAAAGCCAAAACCAAAGAGAAGCACTAGGAACATACCTGCTGAAGAGAAGAACAAGGCCCCAGTGCCTGAAGCTACTGAAGAAGAGGAAGATGACTATGTTGTATTGAGGAAGCTGAAACCCAAGATCCCTGACCACACTTATGCTCACCCAGTTGCAGAGAACATGAAAATCAGGAAGGATGCAGGATTGATACTATGGAGACAGTCTGATCCATATGCTATCAGGAGAAGGACTGCTGTGGACTATAGATTTCACACTAAGGAACAACAGGACTTCCATGAGACAATTCTGCTTGACAAGAAGCCCATTGTGTGTGACATGAGATGGGTTGACTAGGAGTTCATCAAGGAAAATGAGGATCACTTCCCTGGTGTGCTTGATAGCTTCAAGGCAAGCGGAGTTTACACTTTTGTTGCCCAGAAGCTCGCCAAGTGGAATGATGAGCTCATCATGCAGTTCTACTCCACTGCCCACTTCTATCTAGATGGAAGGATAGTATGGATGTCTGAAGGTACTAGGTACCAGTCTACAGTCGAGGAATGGGCCAAGCTTATCAATGCTCCTGAGGAACATGAGGATGACTTGGATATCTATGCAGAGAAGAAGAAAGACCACAACACTATGGCCAACATGTACAAAGAGATCCCAGATGCTGCCTTGGATACACATAAGTTTGGATCTGTTCACTACTTGTTGTCTGGTCTGCCAACTATCAACTGGATCTTAAGGTACACACTGCTAGCCAAGTCAGGTGATCACAAGATGATCAAAGGATATGCCATCAACTTGCTGCATATATTTGATGTCCCAGAGAAGTTCAAGGTCATGAGTTTGATTGTTGAGACAATCAAGAGGACTGCTGCTAACCAGAAGAGAAGTTGTGGTATGCCCCACAAATTCAGGAGCTCGTCAACTCAAAGATGGGCAAAGGAAAAAACATTTTGGATAAGGAGCACCTGCCCATCTACCCTGAAATTGAAGATAACAAAGTGGTGATGAATGAGAATGAACCATCTTCAGCTCAAGCACATGAGAAGAGAGAAAAAGGCTAAGGCAGAGAAGGCTACAAAGATGCCAACAGTAGAGGAGGCATCTCAGGTATTCTTGAAGAGCAAGCAAGACCAGCTTGGATATCTGATCCAATCCACCCCGAGGATTGAGAAGGGCCTGGCCACCCTGACCAAGAACCAGGAGAGTCTGGAGAGGATCATTGAGACAAAACTCTATGACCTTGATGTCAAGATAACAGAGATCCAAACTGCAGTTGAGCAGCTCTAGGAGGAAGCTGAGGAGAAGAAGGGCAAGTCTACCACAGATGCTTTTGCCAGAGTGCCCAGAGGACATAGATCTGCTGCAGTGCCAGTGACAGACACTAGAGGTACAACATCAGCACCAGCAGCTACAGCTCCAATTCCACCTCCAGCAGCTAATCCACCAGCTCCAGCTACTTCATCTGAAGCCTTCATCCTTGGAGTTCTCTGAACACCACCTCCCGAAGATCAAGCCTGAGAGTCGTTTATCACTATGCATTTTTGAAATTTTTGGTAACTGATACGTCCATTTTGCATCATGCTTTCATATCGATATTTATTGCATTCTGGGCTGTTATTACACATTATGTCACAATACTTATGCCTATTCTCTCTTATTTTACAAGGTTTACATAAGGGAGGAGAATGCCGGTAGCTGGAATTTTGGGCTGGAAAAGGAGCAAATATTAGAGACCTATTCTGCACAACTCCAAAATTCCTGAAACTCCACGAAAGTTATTTTTGGAAATAATAAAAAATACTGGAAGAAGAATCTACGTCAGGGGGCCTCCACCTGTCCAGGGTGGGCGGCGCACCCTACCCCCTGGGCGCGCCCCCTGCCTCGTGGGCCCCCTGTTGGCCCTCCGGTGGCCATCTTATGCGATATGAAGTCTTTTGTCTGCAGAAAAATCATAAGCAAGCTTTCGGGACGAGACTCCGCCGCCACGAGGCGGAACCTTGGCGGAGCCAATCTAGGGCTCCGGCAGAGCTGTTCTGCCAGGGACACTTCCCTCCGGGAGGGGGAAATCATCGCCATCATCATCACAAACGCTCCTCTCATCGGAAGACGGAAATCTCCATCAACATCTTCACCAGCACCATCTCCTCTCCAACCCTAGTTCATCTCTTGAATCCAATTCTTGTCTCTAAGTCTGGGATTGGTACCTGTAGGTTGCTAGTAGTGTTGATTACTCCTTGTAGTTAATGCTAGTTGGTTTATTTGGTGGAAGATCATATGTTCAGATCCTATATGCATATTAATACTCCTCTGATTATGAACATGAATATTCTTTGTGAGTAGTTACGTTTGTTCCTGAGGACATGGGATAAGTCTTGCTATTAGTAGTCATGTGAATTTGGTATTCGTTCGATATTTTTATGAGATGTATGTTGTCTATCCTCTAGTGGTGTTATGTGAACATCGACTACATGACACTTCACCATTATTTGGGCCTAGAGGAAGGCATTGGGAAGTAATAAGTAGATGATGGGTTGCTAGAGTGACAGAAGCTTAAACTCTAGTTTATGTGTTGCTTCGTAAGGGGTTGATTTGGATCCATATGTTTCATGCTATGGTTAGATTTACCTTAATACTTCTTTTGTAGTTGCGGATGCTTGCAATAGGGGTTAATCATAAGTGGGATGCTTGTCCAAGTAAGGATAGCACCCAAGCACCAGTCCACCCACATATCAAATTATCAAAGTACCAAACGCGAATCATATGAACATGATGAAAACTAGCTTCACGATAATTCCCATGTGTCCTCGGGAGCGCTTTTCTCTATATAAGATTTTGTCCAGGCTTGTCCTTTGCTACAAAAAGGATTGGGCCACCTTGCTGCACTTTTTTTATACTTTTTTTACTTGTTGCTCGTTACAAATTATCTTATCACAAAACTATCTGTTACCTATTATTTCAGCGCATGCAGAGAATACCTTGCTGAAAACCGCTTTCATTTCCTTCTGCTCCTCGTTGGGTTCGACACTCTTACTTATCGAAAGGACTACGATAGATCCCCTATACTTGTGGGTCATCAAGACTCTTTTCTGGCGCCGTTGCCGGGGAGTGAAGCGCCTTTGGTAGGTGGAATTTGGTAAGGAAAAATTTATATAGTGTGCTGAAATTTGCTGTCACTTGTTACTATGGAAAGTAATCCTCTGAGGGGCTTGTTTGGGGTATCTTCACCCCGACCGGTAGAGCAAAGAGTTGCTCCTCAACCTACTGAACCTACTAAAGATGAAAATGTCTACTTCGAGATTCCTTCGGGTATGATAGAAAAACTGCTAGCTAATCCTTTTGCAGGAGACGGAACAAAGCATCCTAATGAGGACCTAATATATGTGGATGAAGTTTGTGGATTATTTAAATATCATCCTCCCGTAGAAGTAAAAGTAGGTGCACCTATTAATGTTGAAGAAAAGACTATCACTTATAATGATCCTATTTTTCCTACTTCTTATGTTGAGAAACCACCTTTACCTGTTAGGATAAAGGATCATGCGAAAGCTTCAACTGTGGTTCGTAAAAGCAATATTAGAACTTATACACCTCCTGAGAAAATTAAAGTTGAACATAATATTGCTATTGAGTCTCTTGTCTAATAATATTGATGGGCATGTTATTCATTTCTGTGATGAAATAGCTAGAATTGCCAAACCTTGTGCTAAAGATAAACATAGACCTGTGGTAGGCATGCCTGTTATCTCTGTTAAAATAGGAGATCATTGTTATCATGGCTTATGTGATATGGGTGCTAGTGCTAGTGCTATACCTCATGACTTATACAAAGAAATTATGCATGATATTGCACCTGCTGAGATAGAAGATATTGATTTTACCATTAAGCTTGCCAATAGAGATATCATATCACCCATTGGAATTGTTAGAGATGTTTAAGTCTTGTGTGGGAAAACTAAATATCCTGCTGATTTTCTTGTTCTTGGTTCCCCACAAGATAGCTTTTGTCCCATTATTTTTGGTAGACCCTTCTTGAACACTGTTAATGCTAAGATAGACTGCGAAAAGGATGTTGTTACTATTGGTTTGGGTGATATGTCTCATGAGTTTAATTTCTCTAAATTTCGTAGACAACACCGTGAAGAGGAATTGCCTAGTAAGGATGAAATTATTGGTCTTGCTTCTATTGCCGTACCTCCTAGTGATCCTTTAGAACAATATTTGCTAGACCATGAAAATAATATGTTTATGAATGAAAGAAGGGAAATAGATGAAGTATTCTTTAAACAGGAACCCATCCTGAAACACAATTTTCCTGTTAAAATCCTAGGGGATCCTCCTCCACCCAAGGGTGATCCCGTGTTTGAGCTTAAACCATTGCCTGATACTCTTAAATATGCTTATCTTGATGAAAAGAAGATATATCCTGTTATTATTAGTGCTAACCTTTCAGAGCATGAAGAAGATAGATTATTGAAAACTCGGAAGAAGCACCGTGCTGCTATTGGATATACTCTTGATGATCTTAAGGGCATCAGTCCCACTCTATGTCAACACAAAATAAATTTGGAGAAAGATGTCAAACCAGTTCGTGATCACCAACGATGGCTGAATCCTAAGACGAAAGAAGTGGTAAGAAAGGAAATACTAAAGCTCCTTGAGGCAGGCATAATTTATCCCGTTGCTGATAGTCAGTGGGTAAGTCTTGTCCATTGTGTCCCTAAGAAGGGAGGTATTACTGTCGTTCCTAATGATAAGGATGAATTGATTCCGCAAAGAATTATTACAGGTTATAGGATGGTAATTGATTTCCGCAAATTAAATAAGGCTACTAAAAAGGATCATTACCCCTTACCTTTTATCGATCAAATGCTAGAAAGATTATCCAAACATACACATTTTTGCTTTCTAGATGGTTATTCTGGTTTCTCTCAAATACCTGTGTCAGCCGATGATCAATCAAAGACCACTTTTACTTGCCCTTTTGGTACTTTTGTTATAGACATATGCCTTTTGGTTTATGTAATGCACCTGCTACCTTTCAAAGATGCATGATGGCTATATTCTCTGACTTTTGTGAAAAGATTTGTGAGGTCTTCATGGATGATTTCTCCGTTTATGGATCCTCTTTTGATGATTGCTTGAGCAACCTTGATCGAGTTTTGCAGAGATGTGAAGAAACTAATCTTGTCTTGAATTGGGAAAAGTGCCACTTTATGGTTAATGAAGGTATTGTCTTGGGGCATAAAGTTTCTGAAAGAGGTATTGAGGTTGATAAAGCCAAGGTTGATGCTATTGAAAAGATGCCATGTCCCAAGGACATCAAAGGTATAAGAAGTTTCCTTGGTCACGCCGGTTTTTATAGGAGGTTCATTAAGGACTTCTCAAAAATCTCTCGACCTCTGACTAATTTATTACAAAAAGATATACCATTTTTCTTTGATGATGATTGTGTAGAAGCATTTGAAATACTTAAGAAAGCATTGATCTCTGCACCTATCGTTCAGCCACCTGATTGGAATTTACCTTTTGAAATTATGTGTGATGCTAGTGATTATGCTGTAGGTGTTGTTCTAGGGCAAAGAGTTGATAAGAAATTAAATGTTACTCAATATGCTAGTAAAACTCTAGACAATGCTCAGAGATATTTGCTACTACTAAAAAAGAATTCTTAGCAGTTGTATTTGCGTGTGATAAGTTCAGACCTTATATTGTTGATTCTAAAGTAACTATTCACACGGATCATGCTGCTATTAAATACCTTTTGGAAAAGAAAGATGCTAAACCTAGACTTATTAGATGGGTTCTCTTGCTACAAGAATTTGATTTGCATATTATTGATAGAAAGGGAGTTGAGAACCCCGTTGCAGACAACTTGTCTAGGTTAGAAAATGTGCTTGATGACCCACTACCTATTGATGATAGCTTTCCTGATGTACAATTAAATGTCATAAATGCTTCTCGTACTGCTCCATGGTATGCTGATTATGCTAATTATATTGTTGCTAAATTTATACCACCTAGTTTCACATACCATCAAAAGAAAAAAGTTTTTCTGTGACTTGAGACATTACTTTTGGGATGACCCACATCTTTATAAAGAAGGAGCAGATGGTGTTATTAGACGTTGTGTACCTGAGCATGAACAGGAACAGATCCTACGCAAGTGTCACTCCGAAGCTTATGGGGGACACCATGCTGGAGATAGAACTGCACATAAGGTATTGCAATCCGGTTTTTATTGGCCTACTCTCTTCAAGGATGCCCGTAAGTTTGTCCTTTATTGTGATGAATGTCAAAGAATTGGTAATATTAGTAGACACCAAGAAATGCCTATGAATTATTCACTTGTTATTGAACCATTTGATGTTTGGGGCTTTGATTATATGGGACCATTTCCTGCCTCTAATGGATATACACATATTTTAGTTGTTGTTGATTACGTTACTAAGTGGGTAGAAGCTATTCCAACTAGTAGTGTTGATCATAACACTTCTATTAAGATGCTTAAAGAAGTTATTTTTCCGAGGTTTGGAGTCCCTAGACATTAAATGACTGATGGTGGATCACATTTTATTCATGGAGCTTTCCGTAAAATGCTTGCTAAGTATGATGTTAATCATAGAATTGCATCTCCTTATCACCCAGAGTCTAGTGGTCAAGTAGAATTGAGTAATAGAGAGCTCAAATTAATTTTGCAAAAGACTGTTAATAGATCTAGAAAGAATTGGTCCAAGAAACTTGATGATGCATTATGGGCCTATAGAACTGCATATAAAAATCCTATGGATATGTCTCCGTATAAAATGGTTTATGGAAAAGCATGTCACTTACCTCTCGAACTAGAACATAAGGCTTATTGGGCTATTAAAGAGCTCAACTATGATTTCAAAATTGCCGGTGAGAAGAGGTTATTTGACATTATCTCACTTGATGAATGGAGAACCCAGGCCTATGAGAATGCCAAGTTGTTTAAAGAAAAGGTTGAAAGATGGCATGACAAAAGAATACAAGAGCGTGAGTTTAATGTAGGAGATTATGTATTGCTATACAACTCTCATTTAAGAGTTTTTGCATGAATACTTCTCTCTAAATGGGAAGGCCCTTACGTTATCGAGGAGGTATATCGTTCCGGTGCCATAAAAATCAACAACTTCGAAGGCACAAACCCAAAGGTGGTGAACGGTCAAAGAATCAAACATTATATCTCCGGTAATCCCATAAATGTTGAAACCAATGTTATCGAAACCGTAACCCCGGAAGAATACATAAGGGACACTTACCGGAACGTTTCAGACTCCGAGAAGGAATAGGTATGTGGTACGGTAAGTAAACCGACTCCAAAACAGTTCTAAAGGCAATTTTTCTCCGTTTTGGAATATTAAGAAAAATAGAAAAATAAGAAGCAGTCCGGGAAGGACACGAGGGCTCCACGAGGGTGGAGGGCGCGCCCCCTACCTCATGGGCACCTTGTGTGCTCTCCGGACTCCGTTTTCTTCCACGATACGTATTTTGGTTGGCAAAAATTCATTATACAATCTCCCGAAGGTTTTGACTCTTGTATCACGCAATTGTCCTCTGTTCTTGTTTCGAGCTGTCTTCTATCAGGGTTGTCAAAGCCAGGCATCATGTCGTCCCCCTCCTCCAACAAAGGTGACAACAATGCTTGGCTAATGAAGATAGGGCTGAAGAGGGAAGAAACCATGGAGATCCACAAGGATGAAGGGATCAAGAAGGCCACGGAGGATCAAGCTCCTCAAGACAACCTTCAACTTGATCACAATCTTCTTACCCCAACTGAGATCGAAGCTTTCAAGATGATTGAGTTAGCTCGTATACAAAACAAGTATCTCACACGTGAAAATATTTTGTTGAAGGAGCATATCACTACTAGGGAAAAGCCTAGCAGCAACGCGAGTTTTGGGTGTATCAATAGCGCGGGTGCCCGCGCTACTGATATGGTGCCACAGCTAACTTGTAGCAGTAGCGCGTGTTGACACACGCTACTGCTATACATGGTTAGCTATAGCGTGCGTTGCAAACAGCGCTACTGCTAATTACCTGTAGCGGGTCTTATACCCCACTCTACTGCTATTACTTTCAAAAACAAAAAAAAATCTCGATCCCGTGCGTGCTGTCAATGGCAGCAATGGTAAGATCTAGCGATGATTGGCGTCGCCGGAGGCATGAACGGACAGCGGAAGACCAGATCCAGCAGTGGCTATTGGAGAGGGCCCGTTTCTATGGCAGAGCCAGGCCGCGGCGTGGGGCTCCTCTTCCCGACCATGCCAGATAGCTCCGGGTCATCCATGGCGACGACCTGCACGGGCATGGACATGGGAGGGTGAGTCAAACCAGAGGGAGAGAGAGAAAAGGAAAACCGAGGGAGAGAGGAAGGTGATGTAGGGAGCAGCGGAGCTAGTCACCGGTGGCGAGGTGCTCCGGTGTGGTGGCGCGGGGCGGCGGCCTCCTAGATGTCGATGGAAGACCGGCGAGCTCCTAGACGACGGTGGCGCGAGGCGGCGGCCTCTTTCGGCGCCATGGAGGAGGATGGGTGCATGGGCAAGAGGTCCATGTGAGAGCGTATGGAAAGTGAGAGGAGAGAGTGGTGGAAGAGAGGAGGGATTTGGGGGAGGAGATGGGGATTAGGCCGAGGATATGGCGACTTCACCTACCCTCGTACTTAGTCGTAGCAAGGGGTATAAAACCACGCTACTACTATCAACTTAGTAGTAGCACGGGTTTATACCCCTCGCTACTACTATGGCATGTGTCGGGGGGCACGGTAGAGATCGCTTAGTAGTAGCGAGGGTTAAAAACCCGCGCTACTACTATCAACTTAGTAGTAGCGAGGGTTAAAAACCCGGACTACTGCTAATTAGCAGTAGCGCTTCTTTTTGTGCCGCGCTGCTGCTAAGATTCTGTGTATATGGTTTTCCCTAGTAGTGTATCGTTGCACTCAAGGGCATTATCCGCAAGTTGGAGGACCTCTTACGCTCGATGTGCGACTATCCATCATCACCTCCACCTTCTTCACCAGCAAAGGAGACATAATCACATGGGTATGGGCACTCCCCTTGGCAACTTCCAAGCTTGGGGGAGGTGCCCCAGTATCGTATCACCACCACACTCCTATCTTTACCGTTTTCTTAGTTCGATCCTATTAGTAGTATCTTGATCTAGTAGAATAAAGTTTTGGTATGATCTAGTTTTGAGTTTTGCTTTATGATCTCTCTATGTAATAGAGTCCGTGAGATATATAATAAAGATTAGTGTTGAGTCAAGGGCTTGATTATCTTGTTATGATCTTTAGTGAATAAAAGAAAAGAGAAAAGAATAAAAAGAAATAAAGAGATCATATTGTTCTTATTAAGAGTAATGACTTCACATAGAAAGAGTATGATGATTAAAAATTGTTAGGAGTTGGTAAACATAGCCTTGGTCATCGTTGCAATTAATAGGAAGTAATAAAGAAAGAGAGGTTTCACATATAAATATACTATCCTGGACATCTTTTATGATTGGGAGCACTCATTAAAATATGACATGCTAAAGAGTTGATGTTGGACAAGGAAGACAACGTGATGGGTTATGTTTTCTTATATCTGAGATAAAGTATATTGTCATGGATCATCCGACATGTTGAGCTTGCCTTTCCCCATCATGCTAGCCAAATTCTTTGCACCAAGTGGAGATACTACTTGTGCTTCCAAATACCCTTAAACCAGTTTTGCCATGAGAGTCCACCATTACCTACCTATGGATTGAGTAAGATCCTTCAAGTAAGTTGTCATCGATGCAAGCAATAAAAATTGCTCTCTAAATATGTATGATTGATTGGTGGGGAGGAAATAAGCTTTATACAATCTTGTGATGTGGAAGAAATAAAAGCGACGGACTGCATAATAAAGGTTCATATCACAAGTGGCAATATAAAGTGACGTTCTTTCGCATTAAGATTTTCTGCATCCAAGCCTAAAAGCGCATGGCAACCTCTGCCTCCCTCTGCGAAGGGCCTGTCTTTTATTATTATCTTCTACCTTATGCAACAGTCATGGTGATCTTCACCTTTCCTTTCTACATTTTATCCTTTGGCAAGCACGGGATGTTGGAAGGATCCTGATATATATATATCTAATTGGATGTGGGTTAGCATGAACTATTATTGTTGACATTACCCTTGAGGTAAAAGGTTGGGAGGCGAAACTATAAGCCCCTATCTTTCTCTGTGTCCGATTGAAACGCCGTAACGACAAGTATTGCGTGAGTGTTAGCAATTATGAAAGACTAAATGATAGTTGAGTATGTGGACTTGCTAGAAAGCTCTGACATAGACTTTTTCTGATGTTATGATAAATTGCAATTGCTTCAATGACTGAGATTATAGTTTGTTGATTTTCAATAAAGTTTCTGATTCATACTTTGCATTGTGAATAGATTATTACTTGAGCACAAGAAATCATATGACAATATCTATATATGTTGCTATTATGAGAATAATCATGTTCGTATTTTATTTTATCGACACCTCTACCTCTAAACATGTGGACATATTTATCGTTATCGGCTTCCGCTTAAGGACAAGCGAGGTCTAAGCTTGGGGAGTTGATACGTCCATTTTGCATCATCCTTTTATATCATTATTTATTGCATTATGGGCTGTTATTACACATTATGTCACAATACTTATGCCTATTCTCTCTTATTTTAAAAGGTTTACATAAGGGAGGAGAATGCCGACAGCTGGAATTCTGGGCTAGAAAAGGAGCAAATATTAGAGACATATTCTGCACAACTCCAAAAGTCTTGAAACTCCACGAAAGTTATTTTTGGAAATAATAAAAAATACTAGAAGAAGAATCTACGTCAGGGGGGCCTCCACCTATCCACGAGGGTGGGGGCGCGCCCTACCCCCCTGGGCGCGCCCCCTGCCTCGTGGGCCCCCTGTTGGCCCTCCGGTGGCCATCTTCTACTATATGAAGTCTTTCGTCCGAAGAGAAATCATAAGCAAGCTTTCGGGACGAGACTCCGCCGCCACGAGGCGGAACCTTGGCGGAACCAATCTAGGGCTCCGGCAGAGCTGTTCTGCCGGGGACACTTCCCTCCGGGAGGGGGAAATCATCACCATCATCATCACCAACGCTCCTCTCATCGGGAGAGGGCAATCTCCATCAACATCTTCACCACCACCATCTCCTCTCAAACCCTAGTTCATCTCTTGTATCCAATTCTTGTCTCTAAGTCTGGGATTGGTACCTGTAGGTTGCTAGTAGTGTTGATTACTCCTTGTAGTTAATGCTAATTGGTTTATTTGGTGGAAGATCATATGTTCAGATCCTATATGCATATTAATACTCCTCTGATTATGAACATGAATATTCTTTGTGAGTAGTTACATTTGTTCCTGAGGACATGGGAGAAGTCTTGCTCTTGGTAGTCATGTGAATTTGGTATTCGTTCGATATTTTGATGAGATGTATGTTGTCTATCCTCTAGTTGTTATGTGAACGTCAACTACATGACAATTCACCATTATTTGGGACTAGAGGAAGGCATTGGGAAGTAATAAGTAGATGATGGGTTTCTAGAGTGACAGAAGCTTAAACCCTAGTTTATGCGTTGCTTCGTAAGGGGCTGATTTGGATCCATATGTTTCATGCTATGGTTAGGTTTACCTTAATACTTCTTTTGTAGTTGTTGATGCTTGCAATAGGGGTTAATCATAAGTGGGATGCTTGTCCAAGTAAGGAAAGCACCCAAGCACCGGTCCACCCACATATCAAATTATCAAAGTACCGAACACGAATCATATGAATGTGATGAAAACTAGCTTGACGATAATTCCCATGTGTCCTCGGGAGCACTTTTCTCTATATAAGAGTTTGTCCAGGCTTGTCCTTTTCTACAAAAAGGATTGGGCCACCTTGCTGTACTTTATTTACTTTTGTTACTTGTTGCTCGTTACAAATTATCTTATCACAAAACTATCTGTTACCTATTATTTCAGCGCTTGCAGAGAATACCTTGCTGAAAACCGCTTATCATTTCCTTCTGCTCCTCGTTGGGTTCGACACTCTTACTTATCGAGAGGACTACGATAGAACCCCTATACTTGTGGGTCATCAGTAATTTCTTGCCAAAGGTGGAGAAAAATGTATAGATCATAGGCTGACAGAGAGACTGTTGCTTTTTATCTCTCTTGCTATTTTGGATGAAACTTTATTGTGTGCTTGTGTGATATACTACTTTATGTCATTGTGAGATACTTGTTTGATCATGTGTTTGATCATATACTACCCTTAATGCTTGTTGGATGATATTATCTTTCATATCCTCTTATGATCATTCACTTTGCTTGGTGATGATTGCATGTGTTTTAATTTCTATCATTTTGAGTGCTCCATCAAGATGTATGTGACATGGAAGAGTAACCCATGATCCTAATCGATTGTGCATTTGCATTCACAAGCAAATTTTAAATAATGCACAAATTTAGGGGGAGCTCTTGCTTATCTCATACTTCTCAAAGCGGCGATGTTTTTCAATCCTATTTATCATTTGTCGAAGCTTTGATCTATATGTTGTCATCAATTACCAAAAAGGGGGAGATTGAAAGTGCAACTATCCCTGGGTGGTTTTGGTAATTCCTAACAACATATAGCTCGTTAAGCTAATGCTATTCCAAGATGAATATTTCCGGAAAGCTCAATGGTTGGCATGGCATGGACAAGAAAGTGGACCCTTCAAAATGCTAAAGACAAAAGACTGGCTCAAGCATGAAGCACAAGACTCTACTTTTTCTATTTTAGTGATCCAAGATCACATTGAGTCTATAGGAAAAGCCAATACTATTAAGAAGGGATGAGGTGTTGCTTAATGAGGTTCTTGCTCAAAATGCTTAGTGATATGCTCCAAAACCCTCCACTACTTTCTCACATCCACATTTGTCCCAAACCAAAGCTCCAACTCGGACCCACCGATTCTTTCTATCCGGAGTCACCGAGTTCAGTTGACATAGCCACTGCCAGAAACCCTAGTCTTTTCGGTCTCACCGATAGGGATCTCGGTCTCACCAAGATGGGATTGCAAACTCTCTGTTTCCCTTCGTTACGTTTCGGTCAAACCGAGATGAGCGATCGGTCCCACCGAGATTGCAATGCAAACACTCTGTTTCCTATTCGTAACGTTTTGGTCCAACCGAGATGAGCGAATCGGTCCCACCGAGTTTGCCTGACCAACTCTCTGTTTGACTATTACCAAAATCGGTCTCACCGAGTTTGTGTACTCGGTCTCACCGAGATTACGTTATGCCCTAACCCTAATGACATTGGTCCCACCGAGTTGACATGTCAGTCCCACCGAAATGCCTAACGGTCACATTATGAACTAAATCGGTCTGACCGAGTTCTCTGAATCGATCCCACCGAGTTTGGTGATTTGTGTGTAACGGTTAGATTTTGTGTGGAGGCTATATATACCCGTCCACCCACTCTTCATTCATGGAGAGAGCCATCATAACATGCCAACACTTCCAACACATATTTTCTGAGAGAGAACCACCTACACTTGTGTTGAGGTCAAGATAGTCCATTCCAACCACATAAATCTTGATCTCTAGCCTTCCCCAAGTTGCTTTCCACTCAAATCTTCTTTCCACCAAATCCAATCCTATGAGAGAGAGTTGAGTGTTGGGGAGACTATCATTTGAATGACAAGAGCAAGGAGTTCATCATGAACACACCATTTGTTACTTCTTGGAGAGTGGTGTCTCCTAGATTGGCTAGGTGTCACTTGGGAGCCTCTGTCAAGATTGTGGAGATGAACTAAGGAGTTTGTAAGGGCAAGGAGATCGCCTACTTCGTGAAGATCTACCCTAGTGAGGCAAGTCCTTCGTGGGCGACGACCATGGTGGGATAGACAAGGTTGCTTCTTCATGGACTCGTGCAACCGTTACCCTTCGTGGACCCTTCATGGGTGGAGCCCTCCGTGGACTCGCGCAACCGTTACCCTTCGTGGGTTGAAGTCTCCATCAACGTGGATGTACGATAGCAGCACCTATTGGAACCACGGATAAAGATAGCACCACCTATTGGAACCACGGATAAAAAATCTCCGTGTCAACATTGCGTTTTCTCCCTTAGACTCCTCCCTTTACCTTAATGTGCGATTGTTTTGCATTCCGCTGCTATACTCTTAGAATTGCATGTGTAGGTTGATTGCTTGACTTGTGCTAAGTTGCTAAAATCTGCCAAGAACTAAAATTGGGAAAAGGCTATATTTTTATTTGGTCAAGTAGTCTAATCACCCCCCTCTAGACATACTTTTGATCCTACAGCTATCATCAGCCAGGTAAGGTAATACGAAAGCAACATTGACACAATGAACGAATGGGCAACCAGAGCAACACTACATTTCAGTAATGTGCATGATATGAGATAGTACACTCATGCAGCTCAGTATGCAAAACTACCAGGCAATTTCTTTACAAAAATCAACATTGACGCCTTTAACATTTTGCTAAAACTAATTTTAGATCAGATAAAGGTTAGATTCACGCTGATTAACAAAATACATGTTGATGTAAAAATATCGTGATATACAACAGGTACTTACATCAGCATTGGAGCACAGAGAATTCCCGCAAGATATTTTCCTCGAATACAATCCCAATGAAGGAAGTCTTCTATCATTTAACCTTATTTTCTAAAAGAGAGATGGGTAAGAAACATGTAGAAAATATGATCAGAATGCTATAAAATTTCATGATGTGAGGATACGCACACGCTTCTTAAAATGGAGTTGACATTCTTTTGCTGGATTGGAGCGGACTAGTTCTTTGGCCACTGGAATATGCTTATTATCAATGGGAGTTGGGTTTCTCTATGCTGGAGCAGTATCTATGAAAAATGGAGTTGGTTTATTATCTCCTGGCGTTTGGATCTTTTGCAAAGACCTGGTTTGTAACCCTTCAGATTCTAACATAGCCGTCGTCCCCTTGCATGCCTTGTATAGAAGAATGGTGCTTCAATTATAAAACATGCTACAACAGCGATGGAATAGGGACTGAAGAATAGAAAGGCATGACATATTGACATGTATTCCCTCCATCCGGAAATAAATGGATGGGTCAGGCGTATTTCAGTTCTAGATACATCCAGTTTTATCCATTTCTGCGACATGTAATACGGACGGAGGGAGTATGATGTAAGAGCTAGGGATACGACAGGACAACACAGTAAAAAAAACACTGAAAGCCCACTGCAGAACCAAAGTAATCAAACCCACTGATATGAGATAGTACACTCATGCAGCTCAGGATGCAAAACTACCAGGCAGTTTTCCTTACAAAAATCAACATTGTGGCCTTTAATCATACATTTTGCTACAACTAAATTTAGATCAGATAAAGGTTGGATTCACGCCGATTAACAAAATACATGCTGATGTAAAAATATAGTGATTTACAACAGGTACTTACATCTGCATTGGAGCACAGAGAATTCCTGCAAGAATCTTTCCTCATAGACGATACCAGAGTAGAAATTCTTCTATCTGTTAAGCTTATTTTCTAAAAGAGAGATGGGTAAGAAACATGTAGAAAATATGATCAGCATGCTATAAAATTTCATGATGCAAGGATACGCACACGCTTCTTAGAATGGAGTTGAGATATTTTTGCTGGACTGGAGCGGACTAGTTCTTTGGCCACTGGAATCTGCTTATTATCGACAGGAGTTGGGTTTCTCTGTGCTGGAGCAGTATTTATAAAAACTGAGTTGGTTTATTATCTCCTGGCGTTTGGATCTTTTGCAAAGACCTGGTTTGTAACCCTTCAGATTCTAACATATTCATCTTCCCCTTGCATGCCTTGTATAGAAGAATGGTGCTTCAATTATAAAACATGCTACAACAGAGAGATGGAATAGGTACTGAAGAATAGAAAGGCATGACATATTGACATGTATTCCCTCCATCCGTAAAAAAATGGATGGGTCTAGGAGTATTTCAATTCTATATACATCCTTTTTTATCCATTTCGGCAACATGTAATCCGGACGGAGGGAGTATGGTGTAAGAGCTAGGGATACGACAGGACAACACAGTAAAAAAAGCACTAGTTGAATGTAAAATTGTATGCTAGCGGAATACGTATAGATAAAACTAAGGCAACATACACGTGTATGATTGGGAAACTAAGATGGCATTGCAACAGAGCACTAGAACAACACTTCAATGTAAAAACACATGGTATGGTAGACAGATGAAGTACATACTGATGAATAACAATGCATAAGATATTCAGAAGCATCATGTCCAAATTAAGCAGATGGCGTTGCGATAGAGTAGAATGACAGTACTTGAATTTGAAAACATGTTATCACGAGTGGAATAGGTACTGAAAAACAGGAAGGCATGACATATTTACATGCATGATCAGCATGCTAAGCACATGGCATTGCAACAGAGTAGATACACTCCATGACATTATATGCATGTTGTACCCATATCACGGGCCAAGTTAGAGCAATGACCTTGTGGGATGAAGAGGATTCAACATCTTTCTGCAAGTCTCCTGAAGAACTGCCTTTACATGTTTCATCATATTGGGTATCATTGACATCAAGTTTATTGGCCTTTACATTGCTCCGTGAGGTTCTTGTGGATATATTAGTGTGTGCAATAATATTTGACATGCATGGAAGACAACTAGTAGTTAGATTTATGTAATGAGTGCCTGTAGGAGACGACAAAAATATTAGGACTGGGGTTAACTAGCAGCAACAGGTCTCAAAAATTAAAGGGAGAACACAGATGAAAGCTACAGAATATGTATCGTTTGTACTCAAGATTAACTAGAAGTGGTATAATACTATAATCACCAGCCTATGGGATAGCATTGGCTGATGGATGATGATACGTCTCCAACGTATCTATAATTTTTTTATTGTTCCATGCTATATTATATTCTGTTTTGGACATTATTGGGCTTTATTATACACTTATATATTATTTTTGGGACTAACCTATTAACCGGAGGCCCAGCCCAGAATTGATGTTTTTTTTGCCTATTTCAGATTTTCGTAGAAAAAGAATATCAAATGGAGTCCAAACGGAATGAAACCCTCGGGAACGTGATTTTCGGAACGAACGTGATCCAGAGGACTTGGACCCTACGTCAAGACATCAACCAGGAGGCCACGAGGTAAGGGGCGCACCTACCCCCCAGGCACGCCCTCCACCCTCATGGCCCCCCTGTTGCTCCGTCGACGTACTTCTTCCTCCTATATATACCTACGTACCCCCAAACTACCAGATACGGAGCCAAAAACCTAATTCCACCGCCGCAACCTTCTGTACCCATGAGATCCCATCTTGGGGCCTGTTCCGGAGCTCCGCCGGAGGGGGCATCGATCACGGAGGGCTTCTACATCAACAGCATAGCCTCTCCGATGATGTGTGAGTAGTTTACCTCAGACCTTCGGGTCCATAGTTATTATCTAGATGGCTTCTTCTCTCTTTTTGGATCTAAATACAATGTTCTCCCCCTCTCTCGTGGAGATCTATTCGATGTAATCTACTTTTGTGGTGTGTTTGTTGAGATCGATGAATTGTGGGTTTATGATCAAGTTTATCTATGAACAATATTTGAATCTTCTCTGAATTATTTTATGTATGATTGGTTATCTTTGCAAGTCTCTTCGAATTATCAGTTTGGTTTGTCCTACTAGATTGATCTTTCTTGCAATGGGAGAAGTGCTTAGCTTTGGGTTCAATATTGCGGTGTCCTTTCCCAGTGACAGTAGGGGCAGCAAGGCACGTATTGTATTGTTGCCATCGAGGATAACAAGATGGGGTTTATATCATATTGCATGAATTTATCCCTCTACATCATGTCATCTTGCTTAAAGCATTACTATGTTCTTATGAAATTAATACTCTAGATGCATGCTGGATAGCGGTCGATGTGTGGAGTAATAGTAGTAGATGCAGGCAGGAGTCGGTCTACTTGTCTCGGACGTGATGCCTATATACATGATCATACCTAGATATTCTCATAACTATGCTCAATTCTGTCAATTTCTCAACAGTAATTTGTTCACCCACCATAAATACTTATGCTCTCGAGAGAAGCCACTAGTGAAACCTATGGCCCCCGGGTTTATTTTCCATCATATTAATCTTCCAACACTTAGCTATTTCCGTTGCCTTTTATTTTTCTTTTATTTTACTTTGCATATTTATCATAAAAATACCAAAAATATTATCTTATCATATCTATGAGATCTCACTCTCGTAAGTGACCGTGTAGGGATTGACAACCCCTTATCGCGTTGGTTACGAGGATTTATTTTTTTGTGTAGGTGCGAGGGACTCGTGCGTGGCCTTGGAATGATACCTTGGTTCTCAAAAACCGAGGGAAATACTTATGCTACTTTGCTGCATCACCCTTTCCTCTTCAAGGGAAAAACCAACGCAGTGCTCAAGAGGTAGCAAGAAGGATTTCTGGCGCCGTTGCCGAGGAGGCTCACACCAAGTCAAGTAAAGATTAGACTCCCGCCAACGTGCGATTTCTGGCGCCGTTGCCGGGGATTCTACGCAAAAGTCAACATACCAAGTACCCATCGCAAACCCTTATCTCCTGCATTACATTATTTGCCATTTGCCTCTCGTTTTCCTCTCCCCCACTTCACCCTTGCCGTTTTATTTGCCCTCTCTTTTCTGTTCGCCTCTTTTTCGTTTTCTTGTCATTATGGCTTGTCCCCTATCTTCTCTGTTATCTCCCGAGAATGAAGTTCTTAATTTTAAACAAAGGGAAGGAGAAAATTTAAAAGACGCTTGGTATAGGATTTGCAATGCTCAAAATAGAACTACCAGGAAGCAATCCACTACCGTTCTTCTCCGCAATTTTTACGTAGGCACTACTCCTTGGTACAGATATATCCCTGATACCATTACTGGAGGGAATTTCTTGGGTAGCCATACTTTTGATTCTTATAATGCTATGATAGATTTATTTGGCTCACCCCCTCTTATGATTAATGGAACTATGTTAACTTTGGAGCATGTAATGCAAAGACTTGAAATAATTGAAAATAAAGTTGCTACCGTAGAGCTAATTGAAAATTTGGATAAAATGATCCACAATCGAATCACTCAATATGGATCTAAAGTAGGAGTCACTTTGAAATTTTTTAAGGAGAAGGAACCCATAGTTAATGAGAAAATAAATCAGGATTCTGCTAGAATCGATAAGCTTGAGAATATCATTACCAACTTGGGAAACGCTTTTTCCTCCGTAAAGAATACTCCAATTCGGCCAACTAAAATTGCCAAGCTTATGTATGTTCCTAAAAATAAGGGTGAATCCTCTAGTAAGGAAACTGCGGATCTCAAATCTATAAGTATTCATCCCAATATTTTTGCTATCATTAAGGAACCAACTGTTACAAATGAATTTTTCGATCTTGTGCCTAAAAGTTTGATAATTAATAAAAATAAAGAAACTCTTAAGGATGATAGATGCCTCATTGAAAAATTGCCTGCCAAATATGGCAATACCTAGATCTATCCTTGCTTTTATGCCTAGCTAGGGGCGTTAAACGATAGCGCTTCTTGGGAGGCAACCCAATTTTATTTTTAATTTTTTTGTTTTTTTATGTTTAGGAATAAATATTTGATCTAGCCTATGGTTAGATGTTTTTTTATTTTTTTTATTAGTGTTTGTGCCAAGTTAAACCTATAGGATCTTCTTGGATGATAGTTATTTGATCTTGCTGTAAATTCTAGAAACTTTCTGTTCACGAAAACAATTTTTAAAAACCACCAGAACGTGATAAAATATTGATTCTAATTGATACTGAATTTTTGCTGAATTTTTGGAGTCCCAGAAGTTTGCGTTAGTTACAGATTACTACAGACTGTTCTGTTTTTGACAGATTCTGTTTTTTGTGTGTTGTTTGCTTATTTTGATGAATCTATGGCTAGTAAAATAGTTTATAAACCATAGAGAAGTTGGAATACAGTAGTTTTAACACCAATATAAATAATGAGTTCATTACAGTACCTTAAAGTGGTGTTTTGTTTTCTTTCGCTAACGGAGCTTACGAGATTTTCTACTGAGTTTTGTGTTGTGAAGTTTTCAAGTTTTGGGTGAATGATTTGATGGATTATGGAACAAGGAGTGGAAAGAGCCTAATCTTGGGGATTACCATGGCACCCCAAGATAATCGAAGGACACCTAAAAGCGAAAGCTTGGGGATACCCCGGAAGGCATCCCCTCTTTCGTCTACTTCCATCGGCAACTTTACTTGGAGCTATATTTTTATTCACCACATGATATGTGTTTTTCTTGGAGCGTCTTGTATTATTTGAGTATTTATTTGTTAGTTTACCACAATCATCCTTGCTGTACACACCTTTTGAGAGAGTCACACTTGATTCGGAATTTATTAGAATACTCTATGTGCTTCACTTATATTTTTTGAGCTATATAGTTTTTGCTCTTGTGCCTCACTTATATCTTTTAGAGCACGGTGGTGGATTTGTTTTATAGAAACTATTGATCTCTCATGCTTCACTTATATTATTTTGAGAGTCCTAAAACAGCATGGCAATTTGCTTTAATTAATATCATGAGAAGTTTGATGCTTGATAATTGTTTTGAGATATAAAGGTAGTAATATCATAGTTGTGCTAGTTGAGTAATTGTGGAATTGAAAAATACATGTGTTGGAGTTTGTGATTCCCGTAGCATGCACGTATGGTGAACCGTTATGTAACGAAGTCAGAGCATGAAGTATTTGTTGATTGTCTTCCTTTGTGTGGCGGTCGGGATCGCGCGATGGTTAACTCCTACCAACCCTTCCCCTAGGAGCATGCGTAGTAGTACTTTGCTTCGAGGGCTAATAAATTTTTGCAATAAGTATATGAGTTCTTTATGACTAATGCGAGTCCATGGATTATCGCACACTTACCTTTCCGCAATTTTCTAGCCTCTTGATGCAGCGCATTGCCCTTTCTCACCTTGAGAGTTGGTGCAAACTTAGCGGTGCATCCAAACCCGTGATATGATATGCTCTATCACACATAAACCTCCTTATATCTTCCTCAAAACAGCCACCATACCTACCTATCATGGCATTTCCATAGCCATTCCGAGATACATTGCCATGCAACTTTCCACCGTTTCGTTTATCATGACACGCTCCATTATTGTCATTTTGCTTAGCATGATCATGTAGTTGACATTGTATTTCTGGCAAAGCCACCATTCATAATTCTTTCATATATGTCGCTCTTGATTCATTGCATATCCCGGTACACCGCCGGAGGCATTCAAATAGAGTCATACTTTGTTCTAAGTATTGAGTTGTAATTCATGAGTTGTAAGTAAATAAAAGTGTGATGATCATCATTACTAGAGCATTGTCCCAAGTGAGGAAAGGATGATGGAGACTATGATTCCCCCACAAGTCGGGATGAGACTCCGGACTAAATAAAAAAAAGGGGAAGAGGCCATAAAAAAAGAGAAAAGTCCCAAATAAAAAAATGAGAGAAAAAGAGAGAAGGGACAATGTTACTATCCTTTTACCACACTTGTGCTTCAAAGTAGCACCGTGATCTTCATAATAGAGAGTCTCTCATTTTGTCACTTTCATATACTAGTGGAAAATTTCATTATAGAACTTGGCTTGTATATTCCAATGATGGGCTTCCTCAAATGCCCGAGGTCTTCGTGAGCAAGCAAGTTGGATGCAGACCCACTTAGTTTCTTTTTGAGCTTTCATACACTTATAGCTCTAGTGCATCCATTGCATGGCAATCCCTACTCCTGCATTAGCATCAATTGATGGGCATCTCCATAGCTCGTTAATTAGCCTCGTTGAAGTGAGACTTTATCCTTTTTTGTCTTCCCACATAACCCCTACCATTATACCTTATTCCACCATAGTGCTATATCCATGGCTTGCGCTCATGTATTGTGTCGGGGAAGCTGATCGGACCCACGAACACCTATGGGACCGGCGGACCGAGCCCCTTTCGGTTCGGTGGGGGGCGGAGGTCGCACGAAGAGCAGATCGAGGCGAAGCACACGAGCAGTTTACCTAGCTTCGGAGCTCTCCGGAGAGATAATACTCCTACTGCTGCTTGTCTGATTGTATTGTGTTCTTGCTAGGGAGCGCTGAGAGCTACAAGACCTAGCGTGAGTGTTCTCTAGTTTCGAATCGTTCGAACCCCCCTTCTACGTTGCGCATGGGCCTCCTTTTATATGCTCCAGGGGTCTCCGACAGGTGGCAACGTAGACAAGGGCAAAAATGTAAAAGGAGTCGTGCTTGGTACAGCTACTTGTACAGTGTATCATACCTAACCCTGACGGCTGGGGACAAAGGCATTAAATGCCCGTCTAAGTGGACTAAACAGTGCAGAAAGGGACCGTCAGGGACGCCACCGCTCGCCACGATGGCAATCTTGTCAGCACCGCTTGCCACCGCGCTCTGCTGGCCGCACAGCCTCTTGCCACGCGCACCTGGAAAGGTCCCATGGCGACACATTAGTGGATGTGCTGGAGCGCAGGAACGGAGTGCTAGTGTGACGCGGCAAGCGCCTTGCCGCGGTTGTTTCCTTGTCGCGTCCGGAAGCTTGTCGCTCACCGGGCCTTCCCGGCAAGCTCCTCTTGCCGGGGCCTTGTCTTCTAGGTCCCTTGAGTGGCCTTCTCGGCAAGCTCCTCTTGCCGGGGCCTTGTCTCCTTGGCTTAAATACTTTGTTCTTGAATGGCTCCAAAGGAACCACGGAGGACCTTGGCGGTCACCTGGAAAGCCTTTGCCGCGGGGTCCTGCGACTGCCCGTGCACGAGTTCGGGATACTAGGGTACCCCTACTCTAGTACACCGACAGGAGCCCCCGGGCCTGGGCCACACACGGTGCCGAGCGCTGTTGGGCCAGGCCCAAAACAGGGCACGGGCACGCGCGGTCTGGGGTACGCCGTAATTCACTCCGGACCCACCACGCCCTCCACGAACGGCACACGTCGAATGCGGCATCGTGGGAGAGATCGCGGGGGGTTTCTTTATTCGGAAAGGCGGAACGTCCGCCCCCTCCCTCTTTATAAGCAGGGGAAACAGGGGCAGTTCGCCCACCTTGCCAGTTGCTGTCTAATCTCGAAAAACCACCGCTGCTCCCCTCTTCCCAAGGCTGAAGAGAGCAGCGCTCCGCCCCCCATCGCCACCAGCACCACAAATGCCGCCGATCTCCTCCACCACCTCCGCCATGGCTCCGAAAGCCGACAAGGGGAAGGCCGTGAAGTCGGCCGAGGCGCAACGGCTGGCGGCGCTGCGAAAGGAGCGGGCCATCTTCCCCCCTCAGCTCGCCGCGAGGGAGCTGAGGGAGTACTACTACCTCTTCTGGTCGACGGAGACGCGAGCGCATCCACGCACGAAGGTACTCCCAGCCGCTGCTTCGGAACTAGCTCCAACTGGGTACCCTTTCTTCACGCTGTTCTTCTACTGCGGGCTCTGCCCGCCCTTCTCTGAATTTTTCTGCGACATCATGAACACCTACGGGTTCCGCCTCCTTGATTTCACCCCCAATGCCATCTTGACCATGGCAGTTTTCGCACATCTCTGCGAAAACTTTGTCGGAGTCCACCCAAACGTAGCCCTCTTCCGCCACTTCTTCATGCCCCGAGTCAAGAGAGGAGAGCCTCTTGCCGGAGGAATCGCTTGGATCTCAAGGATCGGCAAGAAGGAAGCCTATCTGGAAGGAGAGCTCCGCAGCAAGTGGGAGGAGTGGAGGGTAGATTGATGTTGGATTGTTGAGGAGAACCCGCAGCCCTTCACTGCCCAGCGCCAAACCCCAATAGTGCGCGGCAACGATTGGAGTAATGTGGCCCCGGAAGATGCTAGGTTGAAGATTGCAGTCACCCGAATCCTTCGTCTTAGACTTGCCGGGCTCACCGTAGGCACCGTTGGCGCAGACTTCCTTCGCCGCTGCATAGCCCCCTTGCAGGAGAGGAGGAGACCTGCCTGGGAATTTCAAAACACGGCAGATATCATGAGGCTGCGCCCGGGCCTTAATTTCAACTTCACTGTCTTGGAACTTGACGCGATGCTCTTGGAGCTGTTCAAGCCCGATCCCGATCATCCCGAGATGTTCAGGTTGCCGAGGGGCGTCGTTCCACTCTGCAACAATTCCTCGCTTGACCGCATCCGTGCAATGATGCCGCTGTGCGACTCGCATGGAATTGTCCCAACTTGGCAAGAGCTGCAGACGGACGTCGCTGCAGCAGAGATTTTGACAGCTTGGAAGAAGTGCCGATCCGCCCGACGACGAATGAAGAGCCTCACCGCGACACCACCGATGATGAGATGCAGCGACGCCACCAGCTGGAAGAGGCAGCAGCTGCTGCAGCAGGGCGAAGTTAATTCACCGTGGAGGAGGCAGAGGCGAGAGGCGACAAGCCTTGTCGGCGAAGGAGTTTGCCGCGAGGAGGAGCTTGTCGAACCTGAAGCGAAGTCGAGCGAACCGCCGAGGGCGCCTCCTCCCCACCATATAGCAGCTTGCCGCGAGCGGAGCCCCCAGCTCCACCAAGAAGGCGTCTCCGCAAGGCTGGAGACGAAACGGGGCGGCAGACGGGCCAACAGCCGCCGCGACGCGCGACGCGCTCCACCGCGGCAAGCACTTTTGCCGCGGGAGCACCTCACGCCGCTGCAGCAACTGGAGCGGGGCCCTCCCAGGCCACCGCTGCTACTCCCGCCAAGCGGCCAAGGGAACCCACTCTTCCGCCTCGTCGCACCGGAGGTGAGCCATAATTTGATCTCTCCGCGCTCAGCTCCGACGAGGAAGAAGAAGAGTAAGTTCCTTGCTGTATTTGTAGTTCTTCAATTTTGTTGCTTCGTCTTGTATCTGATTTGCTTCACTCTGAACTCATTTCCTTTTCAGGACGCTGGCCCAGAGAGCGTCGAAGAGAGCCAAGGCCCTGGTGATTGTCATCGAGGACGAACCCACCGCGGCAGCAGGAGGCGCGTCCGAGACCTCCTTGCCGGACCCGGCAACTCTTCCACAAAGCAGCCCCCAGCACAGCCCCCAGAGTAAGTATATAGTTTACTTTTTGCTGTTGAGCGTACATGGGTGCTCTTTCTTGACTGATATCTGACTGTTGATTCGTGTAGGAGCAGAGCAGCCCCACCAGGAGTGCCCTGAAGCCGCTCCTGACATGCCATCTGCTTCAACCACTCCGCCAAGGGAGGATCCCCCGGCAAGGGAGTGTTCTCCGGTAAGGGAGGCGTCTCCGGCAAGGGATAACACCAGCGACCCTGCGGTGGTTGAGACCACTGCTGCAGATCCCTTCGCAGGTAATCCTCTTGCCTGAAAATTTCCCTTGAGTTCTTCTGATCTTCTGATTTTTCTTTTTGAATATTTGCTTGACTGTTCTTTCTCTTTCGGTCGTCAGATCCATCTGCCGCAGAGCCAATGGAGACCGAGGTCGCCGGCGAGGAGGACGCACGCGGCAATGCTGACGACGCCGCCGTTGCCGAAGAAGAAGCCGGTCCGACGAGCCCGCCGCGAAGAGGCCGCTGAAGCTGCCGCCGCAGAAGCCGGGCGAGGTCCGCGATCGACCGACGACCACGAGGCGCAGGAGCGCCAGCGCTACACCGACCGCTGATCCCTCCGCGCGCCTGCGGCAGATCAGCTCGAAGAGCCCCAGCCCGGCGCCTACTTGAAGGCCGGCGATGGCGTCTTCATCAAGCTTCCCTGGGCGTCGAGCTCCAGGACGCCGGTCGAAGGAGAGACCTTTGACGAGGAGCTGCTCGCCTCCGCTGGGCTGACGCTGGTCGACGCGCCAAGCAGCAGCAGCGGCGAGGCTGAAGAGGAGCAGCTGCTGCGAAAGCTGCTGTCGCTCTACCGCGCCCGACAAGCCAAACTGGAATCCCGAGAAGCTCTTGTCGCGAAGGCGGGAGCAGACATTGAGAAACGCGCGGAGGAGCTCCGGGGCCTCAACCAGGAAGCTCTCCGGGCCCTGGCAAAGGAGCGGGAGCAACTTGCCGAGGAGCGCAAAGCTTTCCTCCTCGAGAAGGCTGAAGCTGAAGAGCAACAGAGGCTTGCTGCCGAGAAGCTGTCTGCGCAGGAAGGCGAATTGGCGCAGCAGAAGGTCAATCTCGACAGCCATGAGGAGGATCTCGCCAGGCGCGAGCAGACATTTGGCGAGGCTCTCAAGGAAGCGAAGGATGCCGCTGCAGCTGCCGAGGCCGCCAAGAAGGAACTGGAAACGAATGTGACGCAGCTGGAGGCCAGTCTGAAGAAGAGCGGCGAGGAGCTTGCTGCACTCAAGCATGAGCGCGAGAAGGATGCCTACACCCTTGGGGAGCTGCAGGGCCGTCTCGCTGAGAGGAGCAAGGAGCTCAGCGCCGCCAAGGACTCCAAAGCAGATCTTGAGCTGAAGCTGACCACCTTGACTCAGACGTTGGAGGGCGCCAGGGAGCGAGAGGTGGCCTTGTTGGAGAAGATCAAAGCCGATGAGGCGCTGCTGGCGAGTGCTACTGCCGCCCAGAATACTTTCAGAGAGAATGTGGAGCACTGGACTGAGGGTCTCATGAATGTTGCCGCCGCCATCGACAGGGAACTGGCGGAGCTGGGGATGGTGGATCTTGGATATTCCTCCGACGAGCACCTCCAACCCAGTGCCAAGCTCAGCTTGTTCTTAAAGGGCGTGGTGACGGCTCTCCAGCGACTCCGGGAAGAGATCCCAAAGCAGCTGGCCGAGGAGTCGCGCCAGATCTGTGTGGGAGCTCTCCAGAAGGTGCTGATGAAGGTGGCCTTCCGCAATCCAGGCCTTAGCTTCACCAACGTCCTCAAGTCCGTGCCGCCGAATGCTGATGTGGAAGCGCTCAAGGCCCTTGTCGCACCTATCGTGGACAGGGTGAGCGGGATCAAGAGGGTTGATGGGGACCGCGTAGATTAGGCCACCCGTTTTATCTTTTCCCTATCGCTGCTAGTCATGTTAGGAGAACAATCTATTAGAGCTGCGACAAGCTATTTTGTAATATAACTCTATTTCGGGCAGTGATTGCAATGTTATTTCCTTTACTTGATTCCTTCCTTTGTATGTTTTTGCCCTACGCTTTTAGGGAACTTGCCGGGCGCGGGCACCTTAGCCGCGAGCGCTGAGTGGACGCCTTGACAGACCTCTTGGCGGTGCCGCCTCCGGCAAGCAACCTTGTCGCAACTAGTTGCAGCTCACTTAAGTTGTTGAGCGGACTCGAAACAAAGTAAGGGCGCAACTAGCTATGAGTTGGTTCCTCCGCGCACAGGTTTTCCATACAAAGTACGGTCGTTCGAGGAAGATAACTTAAAAATTTAAAAGTTTATTGCTCAAATTTTAGCAACTTAGCTTTTCTGTCGTTTGCTTCCCGGTAAGGCGAAACTTCCTCGAGCGACACTTGGCGTCCCACACCATTATCTTCTCCTTCCCCCCCGGCTAACTTGTGGGCGAGGGAACCTTCCTTTCTTTGAGGAAGAGAAAGAAGAGAAAATAAAGTTATGGAGCCGTGTGGCTCGTTATTGCTTACCGGGTGTAGGTGCTGCACAAAGTGTCAGATAACGCATGCAATAAAATGATGAAAGCATGAAATTGACAAGTTGTGCGGAGCACATGAGCTTTACTTATGCACGGGATCTGCGCCCGGCTTTGTACAAAGGATTACATGCAACATCAGCAAGACTTGTACAAAAGGTGGTTGCCGGAACAGGTTCCAACAACCGCGCCCTACGGGTAAAACTTACGAAGATGCTCAATATTCCAGGAGCTGCTCACTGGAATGCCATCTTCGGTCTCAAGGCGGACAGCGCCAGGCCTAGTGACTCGTCTCACCCGGTAAGGGCCTTCCCACTTCAAGGCCAACTTGTTGGAATTCTTGGCGGACTGAACGCGCCAAGAACAAGGTCGCCTTCCTCGAGACTTCGGCACTAACTGCGGCTATGGTAGCGGCGCAAAGCTTGCTGATATCGAGTAGCTCAGACAATGCCTAAAGACGGTCCTCCTCAAGGAGCAGCGCGTCATCTTGTCGTAGCTGCTCTTGCTCAAGCTCATCATAAGCGAGCACTCGAGGTGACCCGTATACGAGTTCCGTGGGGAGAACTGCCTCTGCTCCATAGACTAGGCGAAAGGTGTCCGGCGGTGGCTCGATTTGGCGTCGTCCTGATCGACCAAAGAACCACCGACAGCTCCTCAATCCAGTTTCTTCCGCACTTGTGCAGCCTGTCGAAAGTTCTGGTCTTGAGCCCGTGCAGCACTTCAGCATTTGCCCTCTCTGCTTGACCGTTACTTCTTGGATGAGCAACAGAAGCGAAGCAGACCTTGGCGCCAAGATCTTGGACGTCTTGCATGAAGGTGCGGCTCAGAATTGCGTTCGTTGTCGGTGATAATCCTGTTAGGATTCCAAACGGCAAACAATCGACCAAGAACTTGATCGCCGATCGGCTGTCACCTTCCTCATGCTTCCACTTCCGCCACTTTGTGAACTTGTCGATTGCAACGCATAAGTACTCAAAGCCCCGACAACTTCGGGAAAGGGGCCGAGGATGTCGATCCCCCAGACCGAAAATGGCCAGGATAAAGGGATCGTCTGGAGAGCTTGAGCTGGCTGGTGTGTTTGCTTGGAATGGAACTGGCATGCTTCACACTTGGTTACTTGTGCAGTTGCATCCTGGAGGGCTGTCGGCCAAAAGAAACCTTGCCGGAAAGCCTTGCCGGCAAGTGCTCTTGCGCCAATGTGATGACCACATATGCCTCCATGTATCTCTGCCAACAGCTTCTGTCCATCTTCCCGGTGAATACACTTAAATTTCACACCGTTGAGTCTTCTTCCGTACAGTGTGTTGTCGACAAACTGGTACATATTTGACTGTCGTGCTACTCTTTCCGCTTCTTCTTGCTCTTCGGGAAGTTCTCCTGTCTGAAGGAAATGGACAATCTGTTGCGCCCATGCTGGAGCTTGTGGCTCGACAACAAAAACTAAAGGCACATCTGCTGCTGCGGGAACATCCGCTTCTACGGCAAGAATCTGCAGCTCAGCCGGAGCTTGATGTTCCCCGTCAAGCTTGCCGGAGCACAACTTGTCGGGAGCGTCTGCTTCAACGAAACAAACCCTAGGGCTTGTCGGAGCAGACTGCTCCTCATCACTCTTGGTGTTGATCTTGGGGACCTTTTTGGCAGCGGCTTCAGGGAGCTCGGCCGGAAAATAGTCACCAGAAATCAACTTCCTCTTCTTGCTCTGTCCAGTTGATGGCGTTACAGACGGTTGAGTCAGCTTGAGCACAAAGATCCCTGGTTCCACAGGTAACTTAAGTGCGGCGCACTTTGACAGGCCATCAGCAATGTCGTTCTGAGCTCTTGGAACATATTCCATCTGTAGGCCGTCAAAGTGCTCTTCTAGCTTTCTCACTTCATCAACATAAGCTTCCATCAACGGACTCTGATAATCCTTGTTCACTTGGCGGACGACAAGCTGTGAGTCACCCCTGACAATGAGCTTCTTGATCCCAAGGTCCACTGCGATTCTGAGACCGGCAAGCAAACCTTCATACTCTGCTGTATTATTTGTTGCTTGCTCCTTGGGAAAGTGCATCTGGACTATGTACTTGAGGTGCTCTCCGGTGGGTGCAACAAGCAGCACGCCCGCACCGGCACCTTGCAGCGAGAAGGCACCATCAAAGTACATCAGCCACTCTTTGCTTGTCTCCTTGACGGGGATGCTCGTTTCTGGAATTTCTTCATCTTGTGTTGGCGTCCATTCTGCTATGAACTCTGCCAATGCTCTGCTTTGGATAGTTGAAGTGCTCTCAAACTTGAGGCCAAAGCTTGACAGTTCCAGTGCCCACTCGACAATCCTGCCTGTTGCTTCTGGATTTTGCAGTATCCTCTTCAGCGGAAAGCGAGTGACGACTGTGATCTCGTGTTCTTGAAAGTAATGGCGCAGCTTTCTTGAGGCCATGAGGAGGCCGAAAAGAAATTTCTGCACACCAGAGTACCTTGACCTAGCCCCCTGCAGAAGGGAACTGACGAAGTAAACTGGGCGCTGCACCATCCTTTTCTGTATCTTTTCACACGTCTGCGCAGATCCATCCTTGTCGGGACCAGAGCTTGCCGTTGAAGTCTCTTGCTTGTCGCTGGATGCATCTGCCGTGGTTGCTAGCTCATCATCCGCCTCCCTCTCCGCTACTAGCGCAACACTAACCACTTGATTGGTTGCCGCTATATATAGCAGCAACTTCTCTTGTGGCTTAGGTGCGACAAGTATTGAGTGGAGGACAGGTATCTCTTTAAGTCTGCAGCGCAGCCTCCGCTTCGAGTCCATTTCATTGGACCTGCCTTTTTCAATATTTTGAAAATGGCAGGCGCTTCAGCAGACCTAGAGATAAACCTCGCCGAGAGCAGCTATGCAACCAGCAAGTCTTCGTACATCCTTGACGCGCTTTGGTGCTTCAATCTGCTCAATGGCCTTGATCTTGTCGGGGTTGGCTTCAATTCCCCGCTGAGACATGAAGAACCCGAGAAGTTTGCCGGAGGGGACTCCAAACACACACTTCTCGGGGTTGAGCTTGAGGTTGATCTTGCGCAGGTTTGCAAAGGTTTCGTCTAAATCTTGAATCAGAGTTGCCTTGTCTTTGCTCTTGACCACTATGTCATCCATGTAGGCTTCTACATTTCTGTGCATTTGTGGCTCAAAAGCATGATGGACTACTCTTGCAAATGTTGAACCAGCATTCTTTAATCTGAAAGGCATCCGTACAAAACAGTATGTGCCACATGGGGTGATGAATGCGGTTTTCTCCTCATCCTCTTCTGCCATGAAGATCTGATGGTACCCTGAGTATGCATCAAGAAATGAAAGCAAATCACATCCGGCCGTGGAGTCAACAATCTGATTGATGCGCGGCAAGGGAAATGGGTCTTTGGGACTGTAGCGACCTGACCCAAAATCGGTCAAATCTCTGTGTCTGTACCATCCCAAGATCATGCTGGTACTCACAGTACATCGATAAAGTAATCAAAGTTCAATCACACCTGAATATCATTAAACGATTCTCATATAGAGTCTTTATTACAAGGAAATAAATTCGGCTCAAGGCCAACTCATGAGAAATAAACTACTAATGCTGCGGAAGCGTCGAAGGTAAGCGAGTCCATCCGACTCCAAGGGCAATCGCCAAGCGGAGCGTAGCCTCACTCTGATCGGAATATATCTCTGCAACATAATACGTTGCAGCCATGTAGGTCAGCTTTTGGAATAAGCTGGCAAGTCATGAAGAATAACAATAATAAAGTTACTAACACTATATGCATTTTTGGCTGTGGAACTCTAAGTTTCATCATTTTGCGAAAAGCAAATTTTATCCTACTACAGTGGACTTGCTTGCAAAATACTACAATTGTTGGTAGTTATTGAGATGGTTCCGCCAACCAATATCTCGTTCCCAAATTATTAAGTCATAAACCCTCAAATTAATTCATTAGTTTTAGTGTTGAGATATCCGAATACTTCCAAGTTCCAGAGGCTCAAATGTCCGTAACCAGGGACACGGCTAATCGATTAGATCTTTAAACTCTGCAGAGGGTTGCGCACTTTCCCCGCAAGAATCATTCCCTCCTTTAAAGTCTTCGCACTTCATGGTGTTTGAAGACGGGACGAATGAAACAGGGTCTTCCAAAGAGTTCTTCCGCCACCGCCGGTACCCATCCAATCCTACCGTTCGTCTACTTCTCGTAGTACCGCCCAGCTAGCGCCACTACTAGGGTCAACCCAGCCAGAGCCCATAATGTCTTGCGGCTGCACAGGTAAGCTTCCGGTCATGGGGCATCCATCCTTCTCTTCGTGGCTGGGTGAAGCTTTCCGCAGGATGTCATGGCGCTTCTCCATGCATCCCGGCCACCACTGGGTGCTCCAGGTGCCCGTCAACCGTCCTCCACCCAAAGAGTGATTTTCCAAGTCCATCTTGATCATTGTAGTTCATGGGTCATCATCATCATTGACTCTCACATCTTTCTTATGAATTTCACTCATCCCAAATCCGTCTCACGAGCATAGCAAAGTAACTACTACGTCCGGGGTCATGGTAACAAGGGATTGGTTCATCCTACCACATGATACTACTCAAGTTTAATGACTTCAAGATTTCACTCTGCATGCATGGTGGGGTGGTGACAACTACTAATGCACAAAACATAGGTATAGAAATAACATGATCAAAACTTGCCTTCTTGATGATCCTCGTAAGCTAAAGAGTCGAGTAGCAAGCTTCAGACTCCGGAAACTCTACCGAGACAAACAATAACACAATAAGCACAAAGCAAGAGGATCACACAAGATAACAATAGTAACATAGCACAACAAAACAATCAAAACCAAATCCAAAAGAAAAACTCAAAGAAACCAATTCAAAGTTTTTCCCTACTCCAAACAATAACAAAAATAGTTTTATATAACAAAAATTCCTTAATATAACCTAATCATGTTTTTGAATTGACTTAACAGAAAAGGTTTCACTAAGCAACTAGGTGCAAAAAGAATTAATTAAATAGCTATTATAAAACTCATTTTAGGCCTAATCCAATTTCTATTAATAAAATAATTTAAAACTTTTATTAATTATAAATAAAAGTTCATCCACTAGAATGACAGAAACTAACCTAGAATAACTAATCACAAGTTAAAAATAAATTAATTTACTAATTAATATATTAGGAAAACAACAACTAGCTAATTAATTTGGATTAATAGGATTCTGCTTAGAACTAATTATTTATTAATCCTAAAATACCCAAATTAATTTCTAGGGTTTGGCAATGCCAAAATAAAGTGGTGACAAAAGAATCATGCAAAAATAATTTTTCTAACTAAAGTTATAGCAGATTTACTATTCTGGCTAAAACAATATTAAAGCATTTTTAATTATTTTTAACATAGCTAAATATATATTCTACAGAAACTACACAAATTTTGCAATCCAACAAAAAACAATCATCTAAAAATATTAAACAGAATAAAAGATATACATTTTGAAAACAGAAACTATTCGCTAAAACAGAAAATCAAAATAAAAGAAAAAGGCCTAATGGGCCTATACTGCACTAGGCGTAACTTAGTCTAAACGGCCTAGGTTTAAACTAAACGAACCGGCCAAAAAAAATAAACCTAAACTAAAACTAAACCGATCGGAACCGGCCGGTTTTATAAATAAAACCTAACCTTCGGGTTTCTAATCCTAGCCCTAGATCTAGGATCGGACGGGAGGGCGATGCGGTGACTTACGGACTCGGCGACGGCGGCGGGCGGCGGCGAAAGCTTGCGTCAGGCGTCCAAGGCGTCGGAGCCATGAGTCGTCGGGAAGACGCGCACGAGGTCGGGGAGGGGTTCGGTGGTGTTGTTGGGGGTCGGGGTGGACTAGGGCGTCGTCGGCGGCGACTATGGCGGCGGGGAGAAGCTCGGGTCTCCGGCGATAAGCAGGAGGGAGAGGGGTCTGCGCGGGGTCTCGTGGGGGAATGGGGTGCGGAGGGCTCGGCTTTATAGCACAGGGGTCGGGCTCGCTCGGAAGGATCGAGGCGATCGGGGATCCGGATCCTTCGGGATCCAGTCGATCTCAGCGAGGTCGAGGCGTGGGCGGGGAAAGGAGACGGGCGGGTCCCACGGGTCAGCGGAGAGAGAGAGGCGAGGGGTCGGGTGGCGAAGCCTAGGGGTTCAGGCGAGCGGGCGAGGGGTGAGGCGCTGGCTGGCTGTTGGGCCGGCTCGGCTGGCTGGGGCGCTGGGCTGCGGCGGGTGGCGGCACTGGCTGGGCTCTGGGGTGGCTGGTGGCGCCTGGGAGTTTTCTTTATTTTTTAAATAAAACTAAAACAAAAATAAAACCAAATCTATAAATAATTTATATAGGGTATATATATACCAAAATGATCAGGGAATATTCCTTTCATTTGAACATTTTCCAAAGGCAAAATCCAAACTTCATAAAAATCTATTTTTTCAAATTCAAAAAATTTCAGATTTGAATCCAAATCTTTTGGCAATGTTTCCTCTGATATTTTTGGAGTGTCATGTTTGCTCCTCTCATACTTTTGATCAAGTATTTATCAGGCTTAGTTTTTGAAATGATTCCCACATGCCAAAGTTTGAAATTCAAATTCAAAACTCAAAATTCTCTGAAACTTCAAATGACATTCAAATTCAAACAGGATGCATAGAATGTTTATCTATAATTGTAAAACATTCCAAATAGGAAATTTGGGATGTTACAAACCTACCCACCTTAAGATGAATCTCGCCCTCGAGATTCGGGTTGGCTAGCAAATAGGTGCGGATGGTCTCGACGAAGATCTTCTTCGCGTTCCTAGGTGGCTTCTTCCTCGGTGTGGTGACTCCACAGCACCTTGCAAAACTTGATGACCTTGCTGCGGGTGACTCTGCTTGCCGTTTCGAGAATTCGGACGGGTTTCTCCTTGTAAGTCAGATCACTGTCAAGCTGTATGGCCTCTAGGGGCACTGTGTCTCTCAGCGGAACATCGGCCATGTCGGCATGACACTTCTTCAGCTGAGAAACGTGGAAAACATCATGAACTCCGGACAATCCTTCCGGCAATTCCAACTTGTATGCAACTTCTCCACGACGTTCGAGGATTTTGTAGGGGCCAATGAATCGGGGTGCTAACTTTCCCTTGACTCCAAACCTCTTGATTCCACGAAGTGGAGACACACGAAGATATGCTTGGTCTCCCACTTCGTAAGTCACCTCCTTGCGCTTACTGTCGGCATAACTCTTTTGTGTCGACTGTGCTATCTTGAGCCGGTCTGGAATTAGCTTGACTTTCTCTTCGGAATCCTTGATAAGGTCGGAGCCGAAAAGTGATCGATCTCCAACACTATCCCACAGCAATGGTGTTCTGCACCTCCTTCCGTATAGAGCTTCGAAAGGGGCCATCTTCAAACTGGATTGATAACTGTTGTTGTATGAGAACTCTGCGTACGGCAAATTATCATCCCAGCTAGACCCATAGTCTAGCACACAAGCTCTCAACATGTCTTCCAGAATCTGATTGACTCTCTCGGTCTGTCCATCGGTCTGCGGATGAAAAGCTGTACTGAATTCCAGCCTCGTACCCAAAGTTTCATGCAATTGCTTCCAAAACTTTGAGGTAAACTGCGTTCCTCTATCTGACACGATTTTCCTCGGAACTCCATGCAGACATACGATCCTGGTCATGTATATCTTGGCCAACTTGGCACTGGTATAGGTAGTCTTCACGGAATGAAGTGAGCTACCTTGGTCAAACGATCAACTACTACCCAGATAGAATCATAACCTGAACGGGTCTGGGTAATCTGTGATGAAATCCATACCAAGTTTCTCCCATTTCCAATCGGGAATCGGCAAAGGTTGAAGTAACCTGCTGGCTTCGATGTTCTGCCTTTACGCTGGCAAACATCGCATCATCGCTACGCACTCGGCAATGTCCTTCTTCATACCTGTCCACCGAAACTTTGCTTCAAATCCGGTACATCTTGGTGTTGCCGGGTGAATTGAGTACGGTGAATCATGAGCCTCTGAAGAATTAGCTTCTGAGCTCGGGATCATTGGGCACATAAATACGATCCTCAAACCATATAGTTCCATGTTCATCCTTACGGAATCCTTTAGCTTTTCCTTCCTCCATCTTTTGCTTTATCTCATCGATTTCCTTGTCCGACTTCTGGGCTTCACGAATCCTTTCGGTCAAGGTGGACTGAACTTCAAGAGTTGCAACAAAACCTTTCGGAACTATCTCCAGTCGGAGATCTCTGAGGTCATCAACTAACTCCTGGGGTAATCCTCCTGCTGTGAGAGTATTCACATAACTCTTACAGCTCAAAGCATCTGCTACAACATTAGCTTTACCGGGGTGGTAATGCAATCTCATGTCATAGTCCTTTATCAACTCTAGCCATCTCCTCTGCCTGAGGTTCAATTCATTCTGAGTGAAGATATACTTCAAACTCTTGTGATCTGTGTAGACATCACAACGATTTCCGATGAGGAAATGTCTCCAGGTCTTGAGTGCATGCACTACGGCTGCTAACTCCAAATCATGTGTGGCATAATTCTTCTCATGAGGCCGTAGCTGTCTGGAGGCATAAGCCACAACCTTACCTTCCTGCATCAATACTCCTCCGAGTCCTTGACGAGAAGCGTCACAATAAACCTGGTATTCCTTATGTATGTCTGGCAATATCAACACTAGGGCTGTGACCAACCGTTTCTTCAATTCCTGAAAACTGGCTTCACATTCATCGGTCCAAACATACTTGGCTTCCTTCTTCAACAACTCAGTCATGGGCTTGGCAATCTTTGAGAAGTTCTCAATGAACCTCCGATAATATCCTGCGAGTCCGAGAAAACTACGGATCTCCTTGACTGAGGTGGGTGACTGCCAATCGGTGACTGATTCGACCTTGGCGGGATCAACTGCTATTCCTTCTCCTGAAATAACATGTCCGAGGAATCCAACTTCCTTCAACCAAAATTCACATTTGCTGAATTTGGCATACAGCTGATGTTCTCGAAGTTTCTCCAGAACTAGACGCAAATGTTCCTTATGCTCTTCCTCGCTCTTGGAGAATATCAATATGTCATCGATGAACACCACGACAAACTTGTCCAAATATTCCATGAACACCTTGTTCATCAAATTTATGAAGTATGCAGGAGCATTGGTCAATCCAAATGACATGACGGTATACTCATATAAACCATACCTGGTAGTGAATGCTATTTTGGGTATATCCTTTTCATGAATTTTCAACTGATGATACCCTGATCGAAGATCGATCTTAGAGAATACCTTGGCTCCAACAAGCTGATCAAACAAGTCATTGATCATCGGTAGAGGGTACTTGTTCTTGATGGTTACTTCGTTCAAAGCACGGTAATCCACAACCATCCTCAAGCTTCCATCCTTCTTCTCTACCAAAAGAACTGGGGCTCCCCAAGGTGATGAGCTTGGACGAATATATCCTTTCTCCAATAACTCATTTATTTGATCCTTGATCTCTTTCAACTCATTCGGTGGCATCCGATAAGGTCTCTTGGATATTGGGGCTGTGCTTGGGCAATAGCTCAATCAGAAATTCAATGTCCCGTCCGGTGGCATTCTGGTAATTCCTCCGAAACACATCGGGAAATTCTTGCACCATGGCACTTCCTCTGAACAACTCCGTGAGGGAATGCACCTGATTCTTCATCCGGCTGTGCTGGCTACATACTTGATCCTCTTACGCTCCGGGGTGGTGAGCAGAATAGACTTCTGGGCACGATCAATGTTCCTTCAAACTTTGACAACCAATCCATGCCTAGGATTACATCCAAGGTCTGAGTTTCCAACACTATGAGTTCCACGGGAAATTTGTGGTTCCCGATGCTGAGGGTTGCAGGACAGCTTAAACCTGCCATCATTTCTCCTCCTGCGAAACTGACGCGAAGGGGGCTTCTAAGGGTTCTAGTGCGTAACCCGTACTTTTCCACAATTACCCTTGATATGAATGAATGCGTTGCACCAGAATCAAAGAGAACCAAAACTGAACGTGAATTCAATAAAAACTTACCAACCACAGTGTCTGGCTGATCATAGATGTCCTCCACGTCGATATGGTTCACCTGAGCACGAGGGAACGGATTGGGCTTCTTCGCTGAGCCTCCATTGCCATTACCATTCCTCTGCTTGGCCTCCGGGCAGTCGGTGGCATAGTGCCCTGTCTTCTGGCACTTGAAGCAGGTGATGTGGCTCAGATCCTTTGAGCCGGGCAGAACGTTGCTGATTGCCATTACCATTGCCATTGCCATTGCCATGGCCTCGACTTGTTGTCTGGCTGCGGTTGTTCCCATTTCCTCCATGGTTATGACCTCCATGGTTATGATGGGTGTGCCCTCCCGAGTACGGTGCATAGCGGGCTTCGCTGAGCTCCCGAGTTGTGCTTCCCTGGCTGTACTTCCGCTTGTGGCTTTCTATCCGCTGCTGCTTGCCTTCCGAATGGTGGCCTTGTCGCCAGCTCTCCGGTAGTTGTTGAAAGTAGCCACAATAAGCTGCATGCTCAGTTCATCATTGAGTCCTCAAGGAACTTCTCCTGCTTGGCGGCATCTGTGGCCACGTCATCGGGGGCATAGCGGCGAGTTTGCTGAATTCATCCACGTCATCGTGCCACAAGACGGTTCCCCTGGCGCAAGTTTCGGAACTCACGCTTCTTCAGACTCATGGCTCCAGCTGAGACATGAGCAGTGCGGAAGGCCTGCTGGAATTGGTCCCAAGTGATGCCACCCATGGGAAAAGTGGCGGTGTAATTCTCCCACCAAGAAGCTGCAGGTCCATCCAGTTGGTGCGCGGCAAAGCGCACCTTCTCAGCATCAGTGCATCCAACGGTGACTAGCTCTCTTCCAATCTTGCGGAGCCAATCATCAGCCACAATCGGCTCAGTGCTACTAGTGAACACTGGCGGATTCAACCTCAGAAATCGAGTCAAGTTGTCCACAGTGGGTGGTGGTGGTGGCGGTGGATTGTTGGCGGTGTTGTTTCGATTCGAATAAGGAGCTGCATCAGTGCATTCTGCTGCTGGAGCAGCTGGGTGAGCTCCGGCGGGAAACCAGTGTCACGTCTCGGAGGCATCTGGTGTTTTTGGAGTGGGTGAGAAAATTAGAATAGAACAATGGTCTATGAGAAATACACTACCCATATGAATGCACAATCATAACACACCAATCATTTATTCATTCCACTCAAACATGGTTCAAACTCGATTACAAAAGCTCATGACTAATCGAAGGAAAAACATCGGCCTAACTGATCGACGAAAAAGTAAAAGATAACATGGTGGTCGACTAAAAAGTCTTCATCAGTGGCGCCTCCTCTTGGGGTTTCCTTGGTGGTACTCCTTCAAATCCTGATCATTGCTCACGAGGGTGCTTCATCTCCACTCGGTAAAGGTCCTCTCCCAAGTCCATCTTTTCCTCTATCGCGCAAGCTTCATCTTCGGTCGTCGACTATCTCCATGAAGTCCGTGATTTCTTCCTCATGTCCAAGGAAGTCTGCGTGCCTTCTCCTCCAGTTCCATTCGCGGAACAAAGCTTCCGTGTGTCTTCGAAGTTACGGCGAGTCTGAATCTCCCGCTTCGAGAAGACACTCCAAGTCTGGATGTACGAGAGGTGGAATCGTCCTCAATGGTACGGATGATATCTCCATTCCTTGCCCCACGAGAAACCATGGCGAGGTCTCGAGTGATCGAGCTCGCCCTCAGACTCTCTCTCGGAGATGTCCAAGTGCTCGGTAGATCGCCACGCCCCTTCCGATGATCCAGCTTGAACTCGGTGAACTCAAAGTTGATAGGCTCCGTGTGTCCTCCAAAGGTTCTCCCAGGATATGCACCTCAATCAGAAGCGGGTGTCCGTCGGAAGTGCATTAGTTGGCTTCCAGTGATCGAGGGTAGAGCTATCTTCAGCTGCTTCACCATCTGGACCAGCTTTCTTCCAAAGGGCATCGCCTCATCGGGTGGCAGAACTCGTAGCAAACTGGGTTGAACTCGTGCCATCTAGAATGTTGCAAAGGGAGAAGAGTCGAATTGAACAGGGAAGAATTATAGAATGAAAAGGGTTCAAAGTAAATGGTCTCGCTTATGGCTTTTCGATCCTAGGGGTTACGATCCTACGGTCAGCGTGTGCTCGATACCATCTCTCAGAGCGACCTGACCCAAAATCGGTCAAATCTACGTATGCATACCATCCCAAGATCATTTGGTACTCACAAGACATCGATAAAGTAATCAAAGTTCAATCACACCTGAATATCATTAAACGATTCTCATATAGAGTCTTTATTACAAGGAAATAAATTCGGCTCAAGGCCAACTCATGAGAAATAAACTACTAATGCTGCGGAAGCGTTGAAGGTAAGCGAGTCCATCCGACTCAAGGGCAATCGCCAAGCGCTGAGCGTAGCCTCACTCCTGATCGGAATATATCTCGCAACATAATACGTTGCAGCCATGTAGGTCAGCTTTTGGAATAAGTGGCAAGTCATGAAGAATAACAATAATAAAGTTACTAACACTATATGCATTTTTGGTGTGGAGCTCTAAGTTTCATCATTTTGCTAAAAGCAAATTTTATCCTACTACGGTGGACTTGCTTGCAAAATACTACAATTGTTGGTAGTTATTGAGATGGTTCCGCCAACCAATATCTCGCTCCCAAATTATTAAGTCATAAACCCTCAAATTAATTCATTAGTTTTAGTGTTGAGATATCCGAATACTTCCAAGTTCCAGAGGCTCAAATGTCCGTAATCGGGACACGGCTAATCGATTAGATCTTTAAACTCTGCAGAGGGTTGCGACTTTCCCGCAAGAATCATTCCCTCCTTTAAAGTCTTCGCACTTCATGGTGTTTGAAGACGGACGAATGAAACAGGTCTTCCAAAGAGTTCTTCCGCCACCGCCGGTACCCATCCAATCCTACCGTTCGTCTACTTCTCGTAGTACCGCCCAGCCAGCGTCACTACTAGGGTCAACCCAGCCAGAGCCCATAATGGCTTGCGGCTGCACAGTAAGCTTCCGGTCATGGGGCATCCATCCTTCTCTTCGTGGCTGGGTGAAGCTTTCCGCAGGATGTCATGGCGCTTCTCCATGCATCCCGCCACCACTGGGTGCTCCAGGTGCCCGTCAACAAATCCTCCACCCAGAGTGATTTTCCAAGTCCATCTTGATCATTGTAGTTCATGGGTCATCATCATCATTGACTCTCACATCTTGCTTATGAATTTCACTCATCCCAAATCCCGTCTCACGAGCATAGCAAAGTAACTACTACGTCCCCGGTCATGGTAACAAGGATTGGTTCATCCTACCACATGATACTACTCAAGTTTAATGACTTCAAGATTTCACTACTGCATGCATGGTGGGGTGGTGACAACTACTAATGCACAAAACATAGGTATAGAAATAACATGATCAAAACTTGCCTTGCTGATGATCCTCGTAAGCTAAAGAGTCGAGTAGCAAGCTTAGACTCGGAAACTCTACCGAGACAAACAATAACACAATAAGCACAAAGCAAGAGGATCACACAAGATAACAATAGTAACATAGCACAACAAAACAATCAAAACCAAATCCAAAAGAAAAACTCAAAGAAACCAATTCAAAGTTTTTTCCTACTCCAAACAATAACAAAAATAGTTTTTATATAACAAAATTCCTTAATATAACCTAATCATGTTTTTGAATTGACTTAACAAAAAGGTTTCACTAAGCAACTAGGTGCAAAAAGAATTAATTAAATAGCTATTATAAAACTCATTTTAGGCCTAATCCAATTTCTATTAAGAAAATAATTTAAAACTTTTATTAATTATAAATAAAAGTTCATCCACTAGAATGACAGAAACTAACCTAGAATAACTAATCACAAGTTAAAAATAAATTAATTTACTAATTAATATATTAGGAAAACAAGAACTAGCTAATTAATTTGGATTAATAGGATTCTGCTTAGAACTAATTATTTATTAATCCTAAAATACCCAAATTAATTTCTATGGTTTGGCAATGCCAAAATAAAGTGGTGACAAAAGAATCATGCAAAAATAATTTTTCTAACTAAAGTTATAGCAGATTTACTATTCTGGCTAAAACAATATTAAAGCATTTTTAATTATTTTTAACATAGCTAAATATATATTCTACAGAAACTACACAAAATTTGCAATCCAACAAAAAAACAATCATCTAAAAATATTAAACAGAATAAAAGATATACATTTTTGAAAACAGAAACTATTCGGCTAAAACAGAAAATCAAAATAAAAGAAAAAGGCCTAATGGGCCTATACTGTGCACTAGGCGTAACTTAGTCTAAACGGGCCTAGGTTTAAACTAAACGAACCGGCCAAAAAAATAAATAAACCTAAACTAAAACTAAACCGATCGGAACCGGCCGGTTTTATAAATAAAACCTAACCCTTCGGGGTTTCTAATCCTAGCCCTAGATCTAGGATCGGACGGGGGAGGGCGATGCCGGTGACTTACCGGACTCCGGCGACGGCGGCGGCGGCGGCGAAAGTGCGTCGGGGCGTCCGGGCGTCGGCGAGCTTCGGCGAGTCGTCGGGAAGACGCGCACGAGGTTGGGAGGGGTTCGGTGGTGTTGTTGGGGGTCGGGTGGACTAGGCGTCGTCGGTGGCGAATATGGCGGCGGGAGAAGCTCGGGTCTCCGCGAGCATAAACGGGGAGGAGAGGGGTGTGGCGGGGTCTCGGGGGATGGGGTGCGGAGGGCTCGGCTTTATAGCACAGGGGTCGGGCTCGCTTCGGAAGGATCGGGCGATCGGGGATCCGGATCCTTCGGGATCCGGTCGATCTCAGCGAGGTCGAGGCGTGGGCGGGGAAAGGAGACGGGCGGGTCCCACGGTCACGTGGAGAGAGAGGGGCGAGGGGGTCGGGTGGCCGAAGCCTAGGGGGTTCGGGCGAGCGGGCGAGGGGTGAGGCGCTGGGCTGGCCTGTTGGGCCGGCTCGGCTGGGCCTGGCGCGGGGCTGCGGAGGGTGGCGGCGCTGGCTGGGCCTGGGGTGGCCTGGCTGGCGCCCCGGGGAGTTTTTCTTTATTTTTTAAATAAAACTAAAACAAAAATAAAACCAAATCTATAAATAATTTATATAGGGTATATATATACCAAAATGATCAGGGGAATATTCCCTTTCATTTGAACATTTTTCCAAAGGCAAAATCCAAACTTCATAAAAATCTATTTTTTTCAAATTCAAATAAATTTCAGATTTGAATCCAAATCTTTTGGCAATGTTTCCTCTGATATTTTTGGAGTGTCATGTTTTCTCCTCTCATACTTTTGATCAAGTATTTATCAGGCTTAGTTTTTGAAATGATTCCCACATGCCAAAGTTTGAAATTCAAATTCAAAACTCAAAATTCTCTGAAACTTCAAATGACATTCAAATTCAAACATGATGCATAGGATGCTTATCTATAATTGTAAAACATTCCAAATAGGAAATTTGGGATGTTACAGGGACAAGCTTTATTAACATCGGTAAAGTCAATACAAAGCCTCCATTTTCCGTTTGCCTTACGCACGACTACAGGATTGGCCAACCACGTAGGATGGAGCACTCCTCTGACAAGGCCCACAGCTTCCAACTTCTTGATTTCTTCTGCTATGAACTCTTGGCGCTCCACTGCCTGCTTTCTGACTTTCTGCTTGACGGGCCGCGCGTGAGGACAGACGGCAAGATGGTGCTCAATTACTTTCCTGGGAACACCGGGGATATCAGACGGTTGCCACGCAAACACGTCGACGTTCGCCCGCAGGAAAGTAACGAGCGCGCCTTCCTATTTAGGGTCGAGAGTGGCACTGATGGTGAAGGTACCACCAGTGCCGTCCTCCTTGGCGGACACCTTCTTGGTCTTTGGTGGAGCTGCCATCGTCTTCTTACACTTGCCGGTGGAGCTCGATGGTGCGTCCTCGACGGTAGCGCAGCACCAAGAGGTGCGCTTGTCGGAGTGGGCATCGAGATCTTGCGGACTTGGTCTTCTTCTTCCCCGGAGCTTCAGTGGCAAGTGACTTGCTATCTGTTGCAGCTGCTGCTTCCCGGTAGATCTTGTCGGCGCAGATAAGAGCATCCTTCTTGTCGCCAGGGACAGAGATGACACTTATCGGGCCTAGCATCTTCAGCAAGTTGTATGCATAGTGAGAGGCTGCCATGAATTTGGCGAGTCTTTGGACGGCCAAGTATCCCATTGTAAGGCGGTGGAAAATCAGCAACGCCAAAAGTGACCCTCTCAACAGAAGTTCAACTCGCTGCCAAACGTCACCGCAACGTGATCTTTCCTTCGCTTGCTCCTTCCCGATTGATTCCTTGAATGTGCGGTCTCTTCAAGCTCGCCATCGTGGATCCAAGCTTCGGAGTACCGCGGAGGAGATCAGGTTCAAGCCGGCCCCGCCGTCAACTAGCATCTTAGTGACCTTGAGGTTGCGGATAGTTGGTGAAACCAACATCGGCAAGCACCCGACCGCAGTGATGCGACCAGCGTGGTCCTCAATATCAAAGATGATAGGCGTGCTGGACCATTTCAGAGGCTTGCGTGACTCGATAGATGGTTCTGCCGCATTGACTTCCCGCATCCACTGCTTGAGTTGGCGGTGTGAAGTATGCAGAGAAGCACCGCCGTCAACGCACAAGACCTCTGTGGCTTTCTGGAACTCCTGCTCATCGGTCTCATCATCATCCATGTCTTCATCGTCGCCGTCATCTTCGTCCTTGTCGCGGCCGCGGGGAGGTCTGTCTCCTTGCCGCTGCTTGGCCTTGCCGTGGCGTCCTCCCCGGCCGGGGCGTTTCTTGCTAGCTCCTCCAGCTCCTTCTTCGGCCTTCTCCTTGCCGCGTCGCTCGTATTCAGCCTTCTGCTGCTCGACAAGCTGCTCTACCTTTTTGCAGCTCTGGAGGTCATGGCCCTTGGTGCGGTGGATCTTGCAATACTGTTTGTTGGAGCCGTCCTGCTTGTCGGCGACCACCACAGCCTGGCAGTTGGTGCCAGCGGCAACCTCCTTGCCGGAGCTACCAACTTTGGCCTTCTTGGCGCCACCTCCGTTGCCGGACTGCTCGACAACTAGCACATCTCTGCCTTTCTTCTTTCTGTTGCTCCGCCACCGGCTTTTCTTTGCCGGGGCAGCCTCGTCACGATCAGATCCTACTTCTGCTTCTACATTCTCTCCGGGGAGTCTCCTCCCTTCCTCAGCACGTGCACACTTGTCGGCCAGGGCATATAGCTCACTGACGTCCTTGATCTTGCACATCGCCATCTCCTCCGCATCCTGCGGTTCCGCGACGTTTCGATGGAACGCGCTGATTACGTGGCGGGGTGGACATTTGGGATGTTGTGCTTTGTACGGCTGAATCTCCGAATGAACTTGCGCAGGGCTCTCCTTCCTTCCGGCGAGCAGATGAAGGTCGCTCTCTTGGCCATGAGGCTTGTGGTCACCTGTGAAGGCGCCGACAAACTGATGGCATAGATCCGCCCAAGAGGATATGGAGTTGTCCGGCAAGTGCATGAGCCAGGATCTGACATTGGGCTTGAGCACCAGCGGGAAGTAGTTGGCCAGGATCTTGTTGTCTCGCTCCCCGGCAGCTTGCACCGCAATGGTGTAGATGCTGAGGAACTCCGACGGATGCGTCTTGCCATCGTACTTCTCTGGCACGTCAGGCTTGAAATTCTTCTTGCTGGGCCACTGGACTTGCCGCAGCTCACGAGTGAACGCAGGGCAACCTACCGCGTACGGCAAGTTGCATGGTTCCCCTGGCGCATGCATGTCGACAGAGGGCCCAGCGCGCTGGTCTGATTGACGCAGCGCTTCTCTTCGGCGCTTGATGCGAGTTCGAGCGTCTTCTTGCTGTCGTTCGTGAAGAACTTGGCGCTGATCGCGACGAGCTCGTGGATCTGATGACACGGTGGAGTCCCTGTCGAGGTGGATCCGGCGAGTCGGCGATCTTGGCCTTCGGGGTGGAGAGTGCATGGTGGTTGCACCTCCACCGGTCTCATCGCCACCGGCCCGTGCTTGGCAGTCCTGCCGCGGCAGCGATGTAGTCAGTTGCCGCGAAGTGTCGCCGTTGGCAAAGCCGATGAGACTCTGAATGGTGGCCCTCCATTCATCGACCTTGTCGGCTGTTGGAGGGTAATCCAGGAGCAGCTGAGCTCTCGCCAAAGCTTCTGCTGGAGTGGTGGGTGGCAGTGGCGAACGGCGCGAGGAGCGGGATATGCTCGGACTTCTAACTATGTTAGAAGGAGCAGTATTCCGTCCAGGCGACCGTGCCTCGCTCGCGCCAGCGTGTTGGCGTGCATGCTGGTCTTGAGGACCCCGAGACCCACCAGCTCGATCTTGATCCAACAAGCGTATGGTACTGTGAATACCAAGACGCTGTCGGTCCCGCGCCTCCTGAGATGGGCGCGGTGCGTGTACGGACGCCGAGGTCTGCGCAGCCTTGTCCTTGGACTTGGCAGCATCATGAGCTCCCTCGCCAGCGCCCGTTCTTCCGCCGGTGTCTACTCCACCACCCATTTGCTCCGGTGGTGGTGGGATCGACGTGGACGGCTCCGCTGCCTCCGAAGCCTTCTTCTTCGGTGGCATGTCGATGAAGATGATGAAGATGTAGCTCGTGTGAACGCCGGATCAGGTTCACACAGCCTCGACGCCCCCTACCTGGCGCGCCAAAGATGTCGGGGAAGCTGATCGGACCCACGAACACCTATGGGACCGGCGGACCGAGCCCCTTTCGGTTCGGTGGGGGGCGGAGGTCGCACGAAGAGCAGATCAAGGCGAAGCACACGAGCAGTTTACCCAGCTTCAGAGCTCTCCGGAGAGATAATACTCCTACTGCTGCTTGTCTGATTGTATTGTGTTCTTGCTAGGGAGCGCTGAGAGCTACAAGACCTAGCGTGAGTGTTCTCTAGTTTCGAATCGTTCGAACCCCCCTTCTACGTTGCGCATGGGCCTCCTTTTATATGCCCAAGGGGTCTCCGACAGGTGGCAACGTAGACAAGGGCAAAAACGTAAAAGGAGTCATGGTTGGTACAACTACTTGTACAGTGTATCATACCTAACCCTGACGGCTGGGGACAAAGGCATTAAATGCCCGTCTAAGTCGACTAAACAGTGCAGAAAGGGACCGTCAGGGACGCCACCGCTCGCCACGATGGCAATCTTGTCAGCACCGCTTGCCACCGTGCTCCGCTGGCCGCACAACCTCTTGCCACGCGCGCCTGGAAAGGTCCCATGGCGACACGTTAGTGGATGTTTGGAGCGCAGAACAGTGGTAGTCTGCCTGCAAGCGCCTTGCCGCGGTTGTTGCCTTGTCGCGTCCGGAAGCTTGTCGCTCACCGGGCCTTCCCGGCAAGCTCCTCTTGCCGGGGCCTTGTCTTCTAGGTCCCTTGAGTGGCCTTCCCGGCAAGCTCCTCTTGCCGGGGCCTTGTCTCCTTGGCTTAAATACTTTGTTCTTGAATGGCTCCAAAGGAACCACGGAGGACCTTGGCGGTCACCTGGCAAGCCTTTGCCGCGGGGTGCTGCGACTGCCCGTGCACGAGTTCGGGATACTAGGGTACCCCTACTCTAGTACACCGACATATTGCGTAAGAGTTGAAAAGGCTAAAGCGCGTTAAAAGTATGAACCAAATGCTTGGCCAAAACCGGGGTCGTACATGATATGAATATTTCGTGTGGGGAAGATGGAGCATAGCCAGACTATATGATTTTGTAGGGATAACTTGCTTTGGCTATGTTATTTTGATAAGACATAATTGTTTAGTTAGTATGCTTGAAGTATTATTGTTTTTATGTCAACATTAAACTTTTATCTTGAATCATATCAAATCTGAACATTCATGCCACAATAAGAAGAATTATATTGAAATTATGCCAAGTAGCATTCCACATCAAAATTCTGTTTTATCATTTACCTACCGAGGACGAAGCAGGAATTAAGCTTGGAGATGCTTGATACGTCTCCAACGTATCTACAATTTTTTATTGTTCCATGCTATATTATATTCTGTTTTGGACATTATTGGGATTTATTATACACTTTTATATTATTTTTGGGACTAGCCTATTAACCGGAGGCCCAGCCCAGAATTGCTGTTTTTTTTGCCTATTTCAGAGTTTCGCAGAAAAATAATATCAAACGGAGTCCAAACAGAATGAAACCTTCGGGAACGTGATTTTCGGAACGAACGTGATCCAGAGGACTTGGACCCTACGTCAAGACATCAACCAGGAGGCCACGAGGTAGGGGGCGCGCCTACCCCCCCCCCAGGCGTGCCCTCCACCCTCGGTGGGCCCCATGTTGCTCCACCAACATACTTCTTCCTCCTATATATACCTACGTACCCCCAAACTATCAGATACGGAGCCAAAAACCTAATTCCACCGTCGCAACCTTTTGTACCCGTGAGATCCCATATTGGGGCCTGTTCCAGAGCTCCGCCGGAGGGGGCATCGATCACGGAGGGCTTCTACATCAACACGATAGCCTCTGCGATGATGTGTGAGTAGATTACCTAAGACCTTCAGGTCCATAGTTATTAGCTAGATGGCTTCTTCTCTCTTTTTGGATCTCAATACAATGTTCTCCCCCTCTCTCGTGGAGATCTATTCGATGTAATCTTCTTTTGTGGTGTGTTTGTTGAGACCGATGAATTGTGGGTTTATGATCAAGTTTATCTATGAACAATATTTAAATCTTCTCTGAATTATTTTATGTATGATTGGTTATCTTTGCAAGTCTCTTCGAATTATCAGTTTGGTTTGGCCTACTATATTGATCTTTCTTGCAATGGGAGACAGTAGGGGCAGTAGGGGCAGCAAGGCACGTATTGTATTATTGCCATCGAGGATAACAAGATGGGGTTTATATCATATTGCATGAATTTATCCCTCTACATCATGTCATCTTGCTTAAAGCGTTACTCTGTTCTTATGAACTTCATACTCTAGATGCATGCTGGATAGCAGTCGATGTGTGGAGTAATAGTAGTAGATGCAGGCAGGAGTCGGTCTACTTGTCTCGGACGTGATGCCTATATACATGATCATACCTAGATATTCTCATAACTATGCTCAATTCTGTCAATTGCTCAACAGTAATCTGTTCACCCACCATAAATACTTATGCTCTCGAGAGAAGCCACTATTGAAACCTATAGCCCCCGGGTCTATTTTCCATCATATTAATCTTCCAACACTTAGCTATTTCCGTTGCCTTTTATTTTGCTTTTATTTTACTTTGCATCTTTATCATAAAAATACCAAAAATATTATCTTATCATATCTATATCTCACTCTTGTAAGTGACCGTGTAGGGATTGACAACCCCTTATCGCGTTGGTTGCGAGGATTTATTTGTTTGTGTAGGTGCGAGGGACTCATGCGTGGCCTCCTACTGGATTGATACCTTGGTTCTCAAGAACTGAGGGAAATACTTACTCTACTTTGCTGCATCACCCTTTCCTCTTCAAGGGAAAACCAACGCAGTGCTCAAGAGGTAGCAGATGATAACTATGGAACAACATTACCTAAAGAACAAGTATCTTAGTTGAACTATGGAACATCGTTAACTCCTAAACAAGACCCGTAAGAGATCAGCATGAATGTACAGTGAAATGTGATAATCTATTTTCCATGCTTAGATAAATAACAAAGCCATAAATGTTGCACACAAGTAAGATGAGAGTACAACCTATCTGGCCGCCATCCATAGGAGTGAGCATCATGTGCCGACTTGTCGATGGCCCTGCAGTTGTTGTGGTTGTCCATGTCGGGCATGCACATTCGATGCAGGGAACTGTTGAGTGGGGACTATAGCTCCCTTCTGGTGTATGCTTCCCTTATTGGAGCAGTTGCGGTGAGTCGGAAGACGGTGTGGCAAGGTATGAGAGTGGTCACACGTCTATTGACTGAAGACTAAATTGGGGTCACATGATTTTATTTTATTTTGGTACTGTCCAATCTACGCCGGATGGCTTGATGGCCGTCTTGTGCCTCCCGGCTGACACTGTTAGCAATCTTCCTCGAAGAGCCAGCGACCAATGGCAGAGCAGCCTGCCTCCACCGTCCGTGCCCCGGCCAAAACCCCGCTCCCCGCCCCACCGCACATCCGTGGTTGCGCCGCCCCCGGGCCAATCCACAAAGACTCCCCGTCATCCAGATCCAGCGGCGGTAGTACCTTCAACCCACACAACTCTAAGATAGCCATCTAAGCGCTGCTTCCACGGCAAACTTGCGGCCCCACACCCTTACGTTAGACACCAGCCAACCGGCAGCCTAGGAGCTCCGCCGCCTCGAGGGGTGCTGCTTCCCATTGGGAATCAATTGGCCCAGAATAAAAATTCAGACAACTGACGCCTAAATAAAGTAATTTGAGATGAGGGTGCGACCTATCTGGCGGCATGGTGAAGTAGGCAGGTCCAGCTACCGAGTCGGTGAGGCCGGCGCGGTTGCGGTGGTGACCGGTGGCAGGGAAACAACGATGTCGCGACGGTCGACGGCTACGGGGAAGCAGCGCCGGGTCTCTGGACGGATCCAAAGCTGGTGCCGCTCCGGCACCGTGAACAACGGCGGGGGTGAATCGGCTCCGGTACGGTTCACGCGACCGTCGTCGAGGCAGCTCCAGCAGCACGGAGTAAGAGGCACACGACCCAATGCACGACGGCAAATGGACAACGTCTCCGGCATTAGGGAGGAGGGCGGCTGTAAAATTGGTGCGGTGGAGGCGCCATGGAGGAGGTGCTGAGGTTTCACGGCTCGGGAGAAGGGAGCTTCCGTGGAGAAGGTGATTTGGTGCCCATGAGGTATGAATGGGGGGGGGGGGATTGGGAGGGGAGTGGAACCATGTTTGACGGACGCATTTGTCTGAAATGTGAGGGGGAGTTACAGTTCTACGCCTGCCTTTAGGCTTCACGGCTTGGGTCTGTGTACTGAGGTTCGGGGATAGTAGAGTAACTTTGCTTCTCCCCAAATAGTGGGCGGGAGCGATTTCGGGCGAGGAGGGCGTGTTTTGAAATATAGTGGGCGCGAGCGATTTCGGGCGAGGACAGCGTGTTTTGAAATAGTGGGCGCGAGCTATTTTTGGGTGAGGAGAGCGCGTTTTGCCGACCATGGTTTATGAATTATTCGGCACATGTCATTTCGGCCGAGGAGAAGGCGCGCTTGGATGAAGTTACGAAGCTACCCTCAATGTACAACGGGCCAATTAATGTGTGTCCCACATAGGATGGTAATTTTGTGTCTCCCATTTATTTGCTCGGGCGAATTCCACCGAGTATAGGATGTTTAAAGGTTCGTTCAAAATTTGGGAGAATGAGCATCCACGTCTACCTTACCAGGTCGATTCGAATCAAATTTTGAAATATTAGCTTGCCACTTCTTTTTTAGATGGAGAGATGATGCTCGGGAGTAATGTGTTTTTACATGCTCGTTGCTAGCGATTTACTATATGACAAATAGTTGACCCACTCAAAAATGGGAATCAAATCCAAAATGAAATATCTTGATTCAACGAAATAGCTCGTTCACCAGGTCAAAATAGTGAACTAAATCCAAAATGGAACACCTCAATCGAGTAGCATGTTGTACAGTATTATAGTACTCCATGAACATGTTGAAAGTCAAATTAATGAACTTGTTTGATATACGCATATATCCATTCATGTGTGGATTATAGACAACATGTTCTCCAATTTAAATATTTGAATGCAACTTTATATCAGTCTTTGATGCATAAAACGTGACCTCCCCCTCTCCCGGACTCCTGCTCTCTCTCTCTCTCACTCTCTCTCTCTCTCGCTGACAATCTTCAATTCTGTCGCACGCATCCAACACACAAACCTTGTTGGTCCCTCTCGCTTTCTCTCCATCTCTCTATCTCTCTCTCTCTCTCTCTCTCTCTCTCTCTCTCTCTCTCTCTTTGTGTGTGGGGGGTCTTTCTTGTTCGCATGCATATGTACTCCATCTATAGGTCTCTCTCGCACACTATGTATGATTCTCTAGTCCAAGCTAGATATCTTGGGTGCACTCATCGTGCGCACACAAATTCCTTGGATCGTTGCCCGTAACTCTCTCACGCACCACTCTGTCGTCTCGGAGCTCTTCCCCCTCTCTCTCAAACTCTCCATCTACCTAGGTCACACATACACATGCATATATCACTCGCACTCGATAGGCCCATCTAAAACTCTATCTCTCTCCCTCGTTCTCTCTCCATCTCACACGCACACACACACACAATCTCATGCCTAGCTAGCCAAGTATGATGGTCTCTCACTCAATTGTAGGCACACGCAGTCCCCCCTATATGTATAAGACTAGCTAATCTTAGTCTCCATCACAAACATGTGCATGGTCTATCTCGATTTCTCTCGGGGCATCTTTCTATCGCGCACGCACCTCCCACGATCTCCCACCCATATAGTCCCCTCACGATCTCGAGGGGGTCTCTCTATCACAAACACACACTCTCGCCCTCCCCATGCGTCCATGTTCTCCATGTGTCCCTCTCGACCTTTGTTCCTTGTTGGCCAGACCTCTATTGGACATGTGCTATAGGGATGTCTCTCTCCGTTGCAAACAATGACACACTAGCTATCTTCGTGTATCTCCTCGCCTCGCTTTTCTATCTTGGAGATGCATGCGTGATATGTTCGCCCAAGAAACCAAAAAACACACACTGTCTCTCTAATTTATCGTTTGTTGTCACTTTCTCTTTCACACACATACTCTTTTTGCACACTTACTCATTCTCCTTCACACGCACTTGATCTCTCTCGACTTAGGCACTCTCCTCGGTCCATAGCATATTGATTTATTGAAAAGTCAAACATCACAAAGTTTGACCATGTACGTGGAGAAAAACAATTAGATCTAGAACGACAAACATATACCATTAGATTCACCATGAGATGTAGTTTCGTATGATGTATCTTTGGTATTGAAGATATAAATAACATTTGTGTAAACCTGATCAAAGTTTCCAAAGTTTGACTTCTAAAAAAATTACATGCACTGCATTATCGAGCGGATGGAATATATCTTTCCCCCTCTCAGCTATCTGATGCACCACTCAGCCTTATCGGGGCTCCTCAATCTCTCTCAAACTTTATATCTCCCTGGTTCACATACACACACATGTCTCGCTCGCGCTATACATATAGACCCATCCAAAACTCTCCGCCCTTGTTCTCTCTCTATGTGACACACACCCCCCTAATAAGTACCATAATCCCTCACTCCATCATAGGCGCAAGCACTCCCCCCACCCCCCTAAGTATGATTATCTCTCACTAGCCATCAGGAACACACGTATTGTCTCCTTCCATCCATACGTCTATCTCGATATCTCTCGGGGTATCTTCTATCGCGCGCACACCTTTTCACTCGATCTCCCACCCATGTAGTCCCATCACGATCTGCAGGGGATCTCTCTATGACAAACATACACTCTCTCCTCTCCATGTCTGGATTTTCTCCATACGTCTCTCTCGACCTCTCTCCCTTGTTTGTCAGACCCCTCTTAGCCACGTGCTAGGGGTCTTGCTCTCTCGGTTGCAAACAACCACACACTATCTCCTCACCTTGCTTCCGTTGTCGAAGATGCATCTGTGATATGTTTGCATAAGACACACACGTTTTTTCTAGACTTTTATCGAGTGTTGTCCATGTCTCTTTCACACACGCACACACACTTTTTTCACTCACTCTTTCTATTTCACTCACTCTCTCTCTCTCTAGTTAGGGGCTCTCTCACGTCCATAAGCATATGGATGTTTTGAAAAGTCAAACCTCAGAAAAGTTTGACCAGGTATATGTGGAGAAAAACATTTACATCTGGAACGATCATTAGATTCATCACAACATGTACATACTTCATACTATCATTTATCTTTGGTATTGTAGATATAAGTAATTTGTTTATAAACTTGGTCAAAGTTTCAAAAGTTTGACTTCTAAAAAAATGTTAGAACTACATTATCGAACGGAGGGAGTAGCTCTTTCTCTCTCTCTCTCTCTCTGCTATCTCTCATGGGCCTCCCCTCTCACACGAACACTCTATACCGATGGATTATACGCTCACTGTGTCAGTGTGTAGCTCCGTATATTGTTTAGTTGACCGGTCAACCAGTCCACATGCTGCCTTGTCAGCTCATGTTCTGTATCTTCGTGTGCTGGCCCATGTGGCAGTGGGTGAAAATAAGTAAACTAGAGGCCCATCTGACACGCGGTGAAGTAAACAAAGTTGAAACCACTTGGGGTAGCACCCCGCACGCTAGTAAATTGAGGGCGCATTGAGGACACACTTCTTCCGCGTGGAGGACGCACTCACGCACAATTCACCACTGGGCGGCGGCATGCACAGAAGGACGCACTCGCGCACAGCCAGCACACAACACACACCAACACACGTGTACACCAGCGTCATCGCCGGTTGACATGGACGGCGAGGCAGCCAACAAGCGGAGGCAACTCGAGCCAAAACCGCATCCGGCGAGCCTGGACTTCATCAGCAGCCTCCCCGATGACATGCTGCTCATCATCATCGGCCTCCTCCCCACCAAATCTGCCGTGCGGACCGCCCTGCTCTCCCGGCGGTGGCACCCCCTCTGGCGCCGCGTCCCCCTCAACCTCACCGTCGGCAGCTACCTCTGCGACGGGGATTGCAAATGCATGGCTGCAGTCTCCAAGATCCTTTCATCGCACCCTGGGCCAGCGAGACGCCTTGATATCCGCATGTTCAGTACCAATTGCAAGGTCCAACCCAAGTTCAACGAGTGGTTCTTATCCCCCGCCCTAGATCGGCTCGAGGAGCTCAGCTTTGAAGCTGGACGATCTCGCTCTCTGCCACCGTCCGCGCTCCGCCTCGCGCCAACGCTGCGCTGCGCCAGCTTCAGCTCCTACTATCTTCCCCAGATTAATGCTGCGCCTGCCCTTCTTCTCCGTCAACTCAAGAAGCTCGACCTCTTCGATGTTTTCATCTCAAATAAGGCTATGGAGCACCTGCTCCGCAGCTGTACTGCGCTCGAGTACCTTCGTCTAGAGCAGATCCACGGGTTCATTAGCCTCCACATCGCCTTGATGAATCTCCGATGGATTTATGTGTCTTGCTGGCCCCGCAACAAGACATCAATTGGGAAGAGATCACTCCAGCTGTTCCACGTTATGCTCATTGGGAATGCGCCTTTCCTTGAGAGATTGCTTGTATCGGATCTAGAAGGTCCAACAAAAATCAGGGTCATTGACACGCCGAAATTGACAGCGTTGGTGCACTCGTCTGCCAAATTCTCCGAACTCTTTATTGGATTCGTAATTGTTCAGGTACATCACTCATCTTCTTCTCCGTCTTCTTGAAATTCACATTTTTAAATTTCTTCTTGATGTATTTACTACCGTCTTCCAAAAACTGATTCCCACAAGCTTGACCCAGTCTATGCGCACAGTGAAGATCTTGGCAATAAAATCTATCGGCCCCAATCTGGATCAAGTTGTTGCATTCCTTACATGCTTTCCGTGCACGGAGAAGCTACTCATCGAGGTGAAACTTCTTTCCTATTAGTAAACAGTAATCACAACATAGCTCAATTTTTTCGTAATTTTCCCAAATTACGATGACAAGTGTAGTGTTCAAAACTGCATCTACGTACTACACCAAAAGAAATGTTTTTAGTATTTTTTCTCACGTGACCACCTGCATCGTTTTTTTGTTGTACTACTATAGTAGCCTAGGCTAGTAATAGTGGAAATTAACTTAGACTACTCCAGTAACTCTATGGTTACCCTAAGAGCAAGTACTACCTCCGTCCTTGTTTACTCTTCCTATTTTGTAGTATCAAAATTTGACCATAGATTTAACTGACAAAATGTTAATGCATGTCACTAAAAACTATATCGTTGGATTCATATTTGAACATAATTTCAAATGGTGTAATTTTTCATGACATGCATTGGCATTTTCTTATATATATATATGGTCAAAATTTTATACTAAATAAGAGGTAGTACAAAAGTGGGCTATAACGACTGTCGGTGTCAAAACCGGCGGATCTCGGGTAGGGGGTCCCGAACTGTGCGTCTAGGCGGATGGTAACAGGAGACAAGGGACACGATGTTTTTACCCAGGTTCGGGCCCTCTCGATGGAGGTAATACCCTACTCTTAAAACCCTCCGGTTTATATTGACACCGGATAGGGTTAGGGTTACACAGAGTCGGTTACAAATGTTAGGAGATCTAAATATCTGTATTGCCAAGCTTGCCTTCAACAGCAAGGAAAGTCCCATCCGGACGCGGGACGAAGACTTCAATCTTGTATCTTCATAGTCCAGGAGTCCGGTCAACGGTGATAGTTCGGCTATCCGGACACCCCCTAATCCAGGACTCCCTCAGTAGCCCCTGAACCAGGCTTCAATGACGACGAGTCCGGCACGCATATTGTCTTCGGCATTGCAAGGCGGGTTCCTCCTCCGAATACTTCATAGAAGATTTTGAATACAAGTATTGTGTCCGGCTCTACAAAACAAGTTCCACATACCACCGTAGAGAGAATAACCTTTGCACAGATCTGCTGACGTATTCCGCGCGTGACATCACACCACGGCCAGGCTTTTATATGAATCGTTTTTACTGTTCCACCTCAGCGCGTTTAGCGAGGCGGTTTCCTTGGCACGTCTTATCAGAGCGGAGATCATGCCCCCTTATTCCGGGATTCCCATCAATACGGACGTGGGTAACCCAACCGCACCATTGATTATGGCGCTTGGGAGATAAGCGAGTTTTTTACCAGGCTGGCGGGGGACGCATAGCTTCGTCCGTCCATATAAGGGGACAAGGATCCACCTTTTCACCTACGCCTTCTTCCTCCTTTGCTCATTCATTTCCGCGCACTCGAGCTCCAGCGCCCAAGTCCACACATCCCTCCTCAACCTTCTCCAGCCATGTCCGGAGCGGGAGGCAAGTGGATGGTCTCCTCCGTCACGGAGGGACAAGTCAAAAAGCTGCGGAAGGCCGGATACTTATCCAGCGACATCGCGCACCGGCTCCCCAACGAGGGGCAGCTCATTCCCACCCCCAGGCCCCATGAGAGGGTGGTGTTACTCACCCACTTCCTCCGCGGACTAGGTTTTCCACTTCACCCATTTGTCCGGGGGCTCATGTTCTACTACGGCCTGGATTTCCACGATCTGGCCCCGAACTTCATCCTCAACATCTCGGCGTTTATCGTCGTGTGGGAGGCCTTTCTCTGCATCCAGACCCACTTCGGCTTATGGTTGAAGACCTTCAATGTCAAGCCGAAGGTAGTGGGCGGCCGCCAAGCGGAGTGTGGAGGTGCCATGGTTGGCAAGATGGCCAAAGTCCTATGGCTCGAGGGCTCCTTTGTGGAGACCATAAAGGGGTGGCAATCAGGGTGGTTCTACATCACCGAGCCACGCGACTCTCAATGGGTGGCGGTCCCCGAATTCCGATCTGGCTTCCCCACACGGCTCACATCATGGAAAGAGACGGGCTTGACGTGGGGTGATTCGGAAGAGCTGTCCGGACTCCAAACCTGCGTCCGAAACCTGGTGGACACGAATCTCAAGCTTGTCAACGTAATACAAGTCATGCTCATCCGCCGGATTCTCCCATGCCAGCAACGGGCCTACAATTTGTGGGAGTTTGATCCGGCACAGCACCGAACCTTGAGCCGGTTCTTCGACACTACGTACGAAGATGCCTGGAAGGTGCTGTTCAAGGGCGCCGAAGCTCCCGCATCCGCTACGGAAGATCGCGGATTCAGCTCGCAGCGTCAAGCCAGCGAGGTAAGTTATTTTACCCTTTATGGGACTCTTTTTTCATAGTTTGACTCTATGCGGATCTAAAACTCCCTAACCTTTGACAGACTGGTTGAAGACGCCCGGACAGATTAACCGTCCGACCCCTTGCCGAAGACTCCAGCGGACGCCCGATTGACGGGGCTGCTGGCTCCGGCACCTCACGTGATGCCGGAGAAGAAGGCCAAGAAGAAGGCCACGGGAACTCGAAGGAGCTCCCGGCGCCAGGTGCTGTCGGATTCATCGTCCGACGACTTTGAGGCGGAATCCTCCCCTGAGGACGAGGAGCAGGAAAAAGAAGCCTCTCCCCCAACTGGAGAAAAGAAAAGGAAGGCTGCCCCGACTGGGGAGGCCGGAGGGTCTAAGAAAGGAAGGACCCTTCCTCCGGACTTCTCCACCAACGCCGACAACGAGGAGGAGGAGTGGCCACCAAGGGCCAAGCCCCTGGCGAGATCGTAAGTGTCCGGACTCCGGAATAGCTCATGACTTTTTATTTGTCGCATAGTGTCTTCTAAAGCCAAATATAACCATGTAGCCCGCCCAAGGACGAGCTCGCCGCTTCGTCGAGCGGCTCCCTGGATTCGTCGGATGTGAATAGCACTTCACTTCCGACTGCCTCCTCTCCTCGTGACGCAGACGGCACCACGGTGGAGTCCCAGAAGGGGCCCCACCAGGAGGAGGTGGTCCTGGAGGCACCGCAAGGCGACCTCCCGGACTCCGGGAGCAAAGGGGGCGAAACCCCAGAGGGCTCTAAGTTCGGCCCTGTGCCGGACTCCGTACCGGAACCTTCAGTGGTTCCGAAGTCCGGCAAGCGGCCCCTTCGTAAGAAGGGCAAGATCTGCGACACCGTGACCTCCGCCCATCCAGAGGCACCGGATAGCTTGCTTGGAGGCGCTAACAGCGCCCCATCGACGAGGAGCACCGCACTGCTATGAGTGTGGTGATCCAGAAGTTCATCCGCCAAGAGCGGGCTGATCAAGCCTGTACCAGCCTTCTAACAGGCTTTGAGGTAAGTTTAGAATATGTAAAAATACTATTGCATAGACAGAGCCCTCGATGCTTAGTTCGTGTTCGGAAAGAAAACCGGACTGAGGATCTAAAAGATATACACAGGAGTCTAACATAAGTATGTCAATATGGGAATGCAGGCTGCGCGCTTGACCTCTGCCGCCAGACCGATCATGGAGGTCAATGCATTGAAGCAGAGCCTCGAGCGGTCCGAGAACGAGCTCGGCCTTGCCAAGAAGCAGCTCGAGGACAAGGAAGGTAAGTAATACCTTATTAAAGTAATACCTTATAGAAAGGATTTGGTTGCAAAAATGAAAGGACTAACATGGGTATTGTAGGGGCCACGAACGAGGTGGCGACCCTAAGGGAAGCAGTGTCCACGGCCGAAAGCAAAGTGGCCGCGGAGCATACCGGGCGAGAGAAGCAGGAGGCGCGGGTGGCGGAGGTGCAGCAAGAGCTACGGGCTCTCGTGGAAAAACACGAGAGTTTGGAGCATGACTCGAAGACTCGAGAGTCCGAGCTCGCCTCGGCTCTTGAGAGTGCCAAAGCCGCTAAGGCCGAAGCCCAAAAAGCCCTCCAGGAAATTGAGTCATTAAAGAAGATAGCGGCGGGTAAGGCATTCTTTATGCAAAGCAAGCATGTGAAAGTGGATTATCTATTACTTACTCGAATCCTGAGCTCTCCAGAGCATTCGCAGATCTGCCTCAGTAGGTGTCTCGATGCTGCCGCTGTTCTACCGCGCCAAGGAGGGAGCTCGACGGAAAAGGTGTTCGGTCTCAATATGCCGAGGCCGGACATCCGGTGTTTCGAGAGACCAGCTGAAGCAGCTGGTCGAGCTCCACAAGGTCGCCGAACAGGCCATGAAGGGCCTCATAATTCGGTTGTGGCCATTGGAAGCCATGCCTGGGAGCTACTTCGGGCTAGTGCGGCGGCTGGTGGACGCCTGTCCATGGATTGAAGTCATCAAGCGCTCCGTCTGCATTGAAGGTGCCCGTCAGGCCCTTGCCCATGCTAAAGTGCACTGGTGCAAGCTGGATGCTGAGAAGCTTGTGACAGATGGGCCACCGAATGGCAAGGAGCATCGCAAGCCCAAAATGTACTATGAGGGCATCCTGAAGGGTGCCCGCCTTATAGCGGGTGAATGCTCCAAAGATGTAATTTTTGAATAGACTCGCATTTGTTATCCTGTACGCTGAAAACTTGTTCATATGCGCTAAGCAACGCCAGAATTTAAAATATTACCTTCATGCGGCCGCTTATCAAATTTGAGAGATGGCAAGTCGTTGGCTTCAGCCCCCATGCCACGAAAGTGCCGGGTGTTCTGGGATAAACTTGAGCGCTCTTGTTCCCATTCTTGGGTCCTTTGAGGAGGCGCCAACGAACGTAACAAGGCAACCGGACTATAGTGCTTGAACACTCTCACTTAGCCATAGAATTCTATATTTTTAATTTCGATGAAGCCCCTAGTACTCGGAAGACCGAGTTCGGGCGCTATCCACGCCTTTGGCCGGACAATGCCGACCTCGCCTAAGCGGCATAAGTCTTTAGGGACCCGAAAAAACCTCTCGAATAGCGACCGGCCCTCTCCCTATTATGACGGTCAGTTTTAGCTTTCTCCACTGAGGTGCTCAACCTAGCTCAACCGGGGCACAATCGCAGTGGTTCTCCCAGCGCTACCTTAGCCGATATAACGGAACATAAGGTACCAAAATATGGGAGCCGGGCAAACCCAACTATTGACCCAAGACATGATTCAGAGCCGATGCATATAATGCTATAAGTTCGGGGTGCCGCACTTGTGAAAGTGTTCGGACTTATCACACCATATTTTTGGGGGTACTTAAGCCCCTGGTGTATTGGTCGTACCAAAGTATACGGGTGCAACATGTCATGAATGAACATACATATAGATAAAGAAAGGAGTGCAATAATAGGCAAAACCTATGTATTGTTTATTCAAAGAGGTACTGCAATGAAAGGAGAACGATACAAATAGTGCGATAAGCAAGGGATGGGACTATTTAACATGTCCCCCTCCAGGGGTAAGCTACGGGATGGTATGTAAAACAGGTATAATGCTCGTAGTAGAGACCACCTAGACACTCGACGTTGCTTTCTGCTTCCCTGGCTGTTATATCGTGACTTCGGCAATTCTAGTGCCGGACAGGGCTTCTGGAAAACGGAGTCCTAAAAGTAAGGGAAAAGAAGAAAGAAAAAGAATGACCCAATCGGGAGCCCCTGGTGCGGTTGAGCCGCATTCTGGGCATGCCGTGGTCGTGCCCCTCCCCTTATGCCCATGGTATCTCCAGAGCGTAGTTATGTACGCGTAGTATTGGCTTCGCAATTTCGCGAGGGCTGGGGTTGGGGCCGGATTGCTACACGCTTTCGGATCGTGCTGTGGTCTTGTTGTAGATTACCCCGCGCTTTGACGGTGCTCGGACGCTTAGTAGCCGGACTCGAGAATTGCTGTGAGAGGCTGCTTTGCACCTCCGCCACGAGGGTCGCTGTATGCTCCTCCGCTCGGAGAGAGCGCTCGGTGTTTCCATTGATCGTGATTACCTCGAGGGCCTGGCATCTTGAGCTTGAGGTATGCGAAAGCGGCACCGCATTGAATTTTGCAAATGCGGTTCGCCCAAGCAAAGGCGTGATAGCCGCTATGAACGGGACTATGTCAAGATTAACTCTTCGCTTCGAAAGTTATCCGGGATCCAAGACCACTTCGAGTGTAATCGAGCCTGTATAATTGGCCTCTACACCCGTATGACGCCTTTAAAGGTCGCTTTTGTGGGTTTAATCCTTGAGGGTCTATGCCCATTTTGCGCATTGTATCCTCGATAGAGCAGGTTCAGGCTGCTACCGCGGTCCATCAGACTCTAGTGAGGAGAAACGTCGATGATTGGGTCAAGAACCACGCGCGAATCCGCCGTGGCGGATGCTAGTGGGTGGTCCTTCAACAAAGGTGATCGGGCAGGAGGACCATGGGTTGAACTTCGGGCCACCGCTCCATCGCATATACGCCCCTTAGTGCACGCTTACGCCCCTTTTGGGTATGTGGGTTGCGATATCATGTTCACCGTCCGCACTTGTGGGGAAGCCCTTCGTCCTCTATTGTTCGGGCCGGGCTCCTCCTCGTCATCGCTATGCAGCCCATTGTCATTGAGTTCGGCATTTAACTTGCCTGCCTGTTTGAAGACCAACAATCCCTGTTGGTGTGGTTGGCTGGTTTTTCGGGGGTGCCATGTATTTGGAACGAGCGATCGAGTATTCGGTCCAAATTGGACGGGCCCTGAGTATTTCTTTTGAACGGCTTTTTCCGCTGACCGGGTTTAGAGCCTATGAATCTGGCATTGCCTGCCGTATCTTCAGCATTATCGCCGTTAATCCGGAGCTTGTGCTTGTTGCGACGCGACCTGCCATTGCTGTCCTTGGTATCCGAACTACCAGGGTTTTTGGTCAAGTTGTTACTACGAGCTAGCTAGTTGTCATCTCCGCGCAAAGCGGTCATGAGCGCCAGAGGGCTTCCATGGATTTCGCTTTTCCTGTCCTAGCTGCGGGCAAGCCACTCGTCATGGATGTTATGTTTGAAGGCTGCAAGGGCCTCGCGATCCGGACAGTCAACGATTTGATTTTTCTTGGTTAGGAACCGTGTCCAGAATTGTTTGGCCGATTCTTCCGCTGCTGAATTATGTGGCTGAGGTCATCGGCGCTCGGTGGTCGCACATATGTGCCCCGAAGTTATCAAGGAATGCGGCTTCGTGTCCTCCCAACAACCAATTGATTCCGCCGCAAGCTATTAAGCCAATGCCGAGCTGGTCCTTAAAGCTTGAGTGGGAGGTATTTGATGGCGTGTAGATCATCTCCACGGGCCATGTGGATATGGAGGAGGTAGTCCTCGATCCAAACCATAGGATCTGTTGTGCCATCGTATGATTCGATGTTTACGGGTTTGAAACCCTCGGGGATTTGATGATCAATCACTTCGTCTGTGAAGCATAGTGGGTGTTCGGCGCCTCTATATTGAGCTATATCATGACGCAGCTCAAATGAGCTTTGTCTACTGTGTTCGGCCCGGCCGGAATTGCTGTATCCGGCGTGACGGTTATCGTCGCGTGTCGTGGGGCGCCCACGCGATCCGTAGATCGATCTTGTTTGCCTTGCCTTGTCCTCCAATATGTCTCGCAGGTCTGGCGCGTTTCCTCGTGCCTTGGTACTTTTCGAGCGACGCCGGGGTGCGGCTTGAATGGAGGGCCTAGAGGCCTCTCTGTCGCAGCCACGGGGTGGCCGGTCGGCCGCATCATGCGCTGGTGATGTAGGTTTGGGTGCTTCCTCCTCTAATTGGGGTAGCAGCCTGCGTTTTGGGTATCTCTTGGAGGGGTGTTCGAGTTCGTACTCTTCGGCTGCAAGGACTTCAGTCCATCTGTCAGCTAGCAAGTCTTGGTCAACTCTAAGCAGCTGCTGCTTTTTCTTGAGGCTGCTTGCCGTGGCCATAAACCTGCGTTTGAAATGCTCCTATTCGGCGGGATCCTCAGGCATGACAAATTCGTCGTCGTTGAGGCTTGCCTCATCTTCGGAGGGAGGCATATAATTATCGTCCTACACCTCTCTGTCTGCCGCTCTATCATGAGGGCTGGCTTCTCCCTCCTCCTGTGCTGAATCCTGCTGGAGGGGGTTGTCTTCGGCACTGTCCGGGGTGTTATTATCTCCCATGCCGGAATCACCGCTTTTGCTGTGGTGGATTTAGAGCGCGCCACGACGCCGGGCGCTTGGGCTATTTCTTGAGGGGTCATCCTCCGCTGTTCCATCGCTGCTCCCATCTTTTGGGATGTCCACCATGTATATGTCGATGACGAGGTGGCCTTCCAAAGCCCTCAGAGGCGCTGGTTCTTGGTCGCTCCAGATCGTCGCCCATACCGCTGATGTCTTCGGAGTCGAAGTCGAGCATGTCGGTTAAATCATCGATGTGGCTACAAAGTGGGTGGTGGGTGGGCGTTGAATTTCTTCGTCGTCGCATCCAACCTTCCCGACCGTAGTCCGCCAGGCTCTCCGATAAAGAGAGAGACTTTAGTGAATTCAGGATGTCGCCAAAGGGCGAAAGTGCCGAAGATGTCCGTGGCAGTGAACTCCATAACCGCACCCAATTGGATTCGATTAAGGGGGCGCGGAGGGTTCGAGTCCGGAGAGGAGTCCGCACCTTGAGTCACGGTCTCGCAGCGACAGGATGGAGTTCGCTCAATCGCCAGAGAGATCGTGAGCCCCGAGGCGTGTCCAACCACTCGCCCTCGATCGGTGGAGTCGGCCCGAGCTAAGGGTCGAGCGGACGCTGGTGCAGCCTCCGTGGCACTGCTCGCGGCAGAGCTAGATCGTGCCTATCAAGACAAGGCGGCGCGCTTGGCTGTGGCTCGAATCCGTCAAGATCAAGTCTCCACGGATGTCGGCCGTAGTTCAAACTCCCAAATCTGACCTGATGGCTGGGGCGTAGCTTCGATCTGCTCCAGATGGCCAAGTGAATTGCCCGCAGGCAAAGCCGCCGAATACGAAGATCTGTCCGGGAGAAAAGTCTCACCCTGGACCGCGCCGTTGTTGATGATCGAAAGAGCCATCGGGCCTAAGGATGACGACACGAGGAACTCTCAATGAAAGCACCAATGTCGGTGTCAAACTGGCGGATCTCGGGTAGGGGGTCCCGAATCTGTGCGCCTAGGCGGATGGTAACAGGAGACAAGGGACACGATGTTTTTACCCAGGTTCGGGCCCTCTCGATGGAGGTAATACCCTACCCTGCTTGATTAATATTGATGATATGGGTAGTACAATAGTGGATCTACCACGAGATCGTAGAGGCTAAACCCTAGAAGCTAGCCATGGTATGATTGTTGTTCGCCCCACGGACTAAAACCCTCCGGTTTATATAGACACCGGATAGGGTTAGGGTTACACGTAGTCGGTTACAATGGTAGGAGATCTACATATCCGATCGACAAGCTTGCCTTCCACGCCATGGAAAGTCCCATCTGGACACGGGACGAAGTCTTCAATCTTGTATCTTCATAGTCCATGAGTCCGGCCAACGGTGATAGTTCGGCTATCCGGACACCCCCTAATCCAGGACTCCCTCAACGACCCTCAACTATGTAGGCCAAAACATGTGCCAAATTCACTTGTGATGAATTTGGCATCGATGCCCCTCCATTGCTCACCTGGTGCCCCAATCTAGATCACCTACTTTCCTCCGATGCCAAATTAACTCACGCAATGAAAAACACTTGCGTGGGGGAGAGAGAGAGAGGACTGAGGCAATAAAAAACACTTGTTTGGGAGAGTGAGAGGCTGGTGTAGTTGGTTTGATTGATTTGTTTATACATGTGGGTCTATGTGCACAGCGGTGCCAACTCTCTCACATCACGAGAGCGGTGCCAAAATCTTTTGATTTGACATCAATCCGTATTATGTGGCATACTTTTGCAAAATATGGCATCGGCTACATAGTGGAAGGAAAAAAATGCCCAAGCTCTTCACGTACTCCTAGGTAAATGAGAGGAAAGAGAAAGAGAGAGAGAGAGAGAGAGAGTGAAAAAATATCACTAGCCAGCCAACCCTATCGTATGAGCGAATGATATTCGTACCTCTTGATGACATGGCGATCTTATACAGCCAGCTGCTCTAATATGTTCTCTTCCTTTGCAGATAAAGAAAGACCCGAAAGTGAAAAATGTGCTGCACTATAGCAATCTCATCGAATGCCTTGATCTCCATCTTACAAAAATTGATTTGATCAACTACCAAGGCAGCACATCTGAGATTAAATTGGCCAGGTTCTTTGTTCTGGAGGCAAGTGTGCTCAAGGTAATGAGGTTTGGCGTTCTCTAGCGAAACAATGAATGGCGTGCTGATCACCGCAAGCGTCTAAGCCTAAATGACAAAGTCTCCGCAGAAGCTGAATTTGTTGTTGAAACATCAAGTGGCCAGAGACTCGAAAACTTACTTGCCCATTAGTGACTTGTCAGGGCGGTGGATTTTAGTTTGTATGATAATGTTGCATCCACCTAAAGTAATGAAAGTTCTTACGTAAACTTCCTAGTAATTCCCTCTTTGTAGGTGCAGCATTACTCCTAACATTTGTAATATTAGTTTGAAACTTGTAATATTGCCGTGTCCTATTCCTGCATTTTCAAAATCCTGCGAATCAAACAGGTCCTGAGTTGGTGATGATGTTGTGCCTGCCATCTTTCACCAATAGTCGTCGGATCTAGATCTGACGCATAATACCAACACTAGTAGAAAAGAGGGCTTTGGTTCAGGCCGGGTCAGCCCATTACTCCCGGTTCAGTCCGTAACCGGGACCCATGGGGCATTGGTCCCTGTTCAGGAGCCTGGGGGCCAGCGGGCCACGTGGGCCATTGGTCCCGGTTCGTCTGGACCTTCGGTCCCAGCTTGGTGGGACGAACCGGGACCAATGGGCTCGCTCCTGCCCACCACCATTGGTCCCGGTTGGTGGCTTGAACTGGGACAACAAGTTGTTTTAGTCCCGGTTCGTGCCACGAACCGGGACCATTGAGGTGCCTATATATACCTCTCTCATGAAAGCAGAGCACTCCACCGCTCAATTTTTCTCCGGCCGGGAGGGGAGGGCTTGTGGTGCTCTAGCTCACCTCCTATGCACATGAGGTGTTCGATGGAATGCCCGAGCCACACTAGTTAAGCTTTATCCTCTAGAAGCACGACCTCCGAACTCTATTTTTCCCGAGATTTGTCTAGGTTTATATTAGCGGCCCGTCACGGCCTGTCCCCGTCTTCACTGTTGTCGATCGCCCGCGCCGATCTCGTCGCCGACACCACCGTGGTGAGCCTCTTGTACTTATCTTCTTTCTGAAAGAAAAAAATTCTTGCTTTAGATAGATACTTGTCTAATTTTCTTACTATTTTATTGCTTGTTATTATATAGTGCGATGGTTTTGGTATCCGCCCCCGTCGGCCCTCGTCCTGTCTATGATTTGGATGTGGTATATATTATCTTTATAACTATTGGTTCATTTATTGTTTATGAAAATTATGCCGACCAATGTGACATAGATTTTATTCATCTAGGAGGTATGTGAACCAGAAATTCCAACCGACCCTATTGTCGAGAGGTTAAATTTAGTTGAAGAAGAAAACAATTTCTTGAAGTAAAAAATGAAAAAAATTGAGGAGGAGAAGATGATATTGGAGTTGCATGTTGCGGATGTCGTCGATGATCACAAGATCAAGATGGATGCAATGCGCTTGAAGATTAGAAAGATTAGAAAATATGCCATTCATACCGAGGCTTGGTATCATTATGCCGTTGGATCAATTGTTACCTTAGTTGCGATTATGATCGCATTTGTTTTTGCATTGAAATGTTTTACATAGTTTCAATGTATGGTTTAATTAATTTAGATGCTCTGGAGAGCTTTATGTTGTTAGATGAGAACTATGTATGTACTTTGGTTTTAATGTGATGACGAACTTATATTAATTTGGTCACTTAATTATCTATTCATGATGTTCTGTAATTGTTTTTGACACACTTAATTATATATAATGCACGCAGATGAACCGGCAATGGATGTACGGTGACAGACACACCTCCGAGTACATTAAGGGTGTTCATGATTTTCTCGAAGTGGCTGAGGCAAACAAGCAGAATGGTTTTATGTGTTGTCCATGCCCTAAATGTGGACGGAATGCGAAAGTCAAAAGGAGAAGCTGAAGTTCGATCGCATGTTAGAGGATCACAAAAAGGGTTGTACCCCAATTGCGTAAGATGGCAACATAAAGCTCGGTACTGCATCGAATTGCTGCAATGGAAGGCAGAGAATGCTGTGCTCGATAAAGGATTTGATAAGCTACTGAAAATATTGAAGAAGAAGCTTCCAAAGGATAACGAATTGCCCGACAAAGACATACGCAGCAAAGAAAGTCGATGCCCTCTAGGATTGGAGGTGCGAAGATACATGCATGCCCTAGTGATCGATCCTATACCGCAAAGGCGCATAAGGATCTGAACACATGCATGGTATGCGTGCATTACGCTATAAGATCCGGATTTAAATGACCTGGTGATGTTGATGGCGAGCCCCCAGAAGAGGGTTCGCGAAGGTGATGTGGTATGCTCCTATAATACCACGGTTGAAATGTCTGCTCGTAAACGGAGAGCATGCCAAGTTGATGCGATGGCACGTTGAGGACCGTAAGAAAGACGGAACTTATGAGCACTCGCCGACAGTCGCAGATGGAGAAAATCAAGAGAAAGTACCTGGGATGAGTTTGCAAGTGACCCAAGGAACGATGGTTTTTTTTAAGCGCGGATGGCATTAATCCTTTCGGGGAGCAGAGCAGCAATCACAGCATCTGGCCCGTGACTCTATGTATGTATAACCTTCCTCCTTGGATGTGCATGAAGAGGAAGTTCATTATGATGCCAGTTCTCATCCAAGTCCTTAAGCAACCCGGCAACGACATTGATGTGTAAGTAAGGCCATTAGTTGAAGAACTTTTACAACCGTGGAATGGAAACGGTGTACGTACGTGGGATGAGCACAAACATGAGGAATTTGACCTAAAGGCGTTGCTGTTCGTGACCATCAACGATTGGCCCGCTCTCAGCACTACAAAAAAAATACACTTCCGTGATGATACGTGTTTGTCACAGTAGGTCGCGTTTTTTGTCATGCATGTACATCCATGACAAATTTATGACAGAATCAAGATAGTCATACCTGTGTTGTCGTAGAAGTGTTCTATGACATTACCAAAATTATCATCACGGAAGTGTCCACTTCCATGACGATAAATCGCGCATCACAGAATTTCTTTCGTCAAGGGTGACCGACATGTGGCATCCACCATAACGGAACACCGTTAAGCTATCGGGTCGCGTTTTGGATCTGATAACCTGTTAACAACCCCGACCAATGGGGATTTTCCATGTGTAAAATCATCATTGGCTGGAGGAAACACGTGTTGGCTCACCGCTGGGACAGATGTCATCCACTCATTGGACGTATACGCCTATGATACGCCGACAGTGGCACGGCCCAACAGAGGCCCATTCTCGTGAAAAGGCCGCCCGCTTGACTTGGTCAAAAGGTGGTGGGCCGCCCATGTAAAGCCTCGTTAACGGCCTATTCAGATATAGCCCATTTACGCCCGCTAACCCAAGGACCATTACGCCTTATCCGAATTAGGCCCAAGAGCGTCATCCGGCCACCCAATATGATTCCAGCCTGTTTCACTTCGCCCATGTATGGCCCATGACGCCTTTCGCCCATATGAGGCCCTATGTAACTCTTGGCCTATTAACGCCCGTGGTGAAACGGCCCGTAATGAATAAAGGTATTACTTTACACCCATTAACGGCTCGTGGTGAAACTGGCCCGTAATGAACAGTTTATCACTTTATACCCATTAAGGGCCGTTATTCCGTTGGGCCATTTCCAGCCCATGTTATCTTTCGCCTTCTCAGCCCATTTATTCTTGGGCTCATTTCAAAGATTCGCTTACTTACGGCCCATTATCGCATTTTTCGCTTATGGGCCAAATTCAGCCCGTGGTTACAATCGGCCCGCTTGTGGTCCGTTAACACGCTGGGCGTTTTCATAGCGCCATGAAATACGGCCTATTAACGATGGCCCGTTATGGTTGGCCCATGAACGGACGATTCCAACTCTAGCCCGCTTACGGCCATAATGCGCCTCGTTATTGGCCCATGTTTGCCAATCGATCATACCGCCTCAGATAAGGCCCATTGATGATACGGCCTGTAGAAGGCCCATTGTTTCTACGGCCCGTAGAAGGCCCATTGTTTCTACGGCCCGTAGAAGGCCCACTGTTTCTACGGCCCATAGAAGGCCCACTGTTTCTACGGCCCATAGGAGGCCAAGTGTCACTACAGTAAATATTAGCCCATGGTTATTGTGGCCTAGTTTCAAAAAATAGGTTATTGTAGCCACTAGCAAACCGCGGAAAAAGAACTGCAATGACTACGAGCAAACAAATAAACAAGACAACAAGGAAATATATAAGCAAGCAACTTGCGCTAGGCTATCACGGCTATCACACATATTACATCCACTGGGCATCAAAGTTTGCCACCAGTGCAAATAAACGCGCCGACAAAAGAATATACAAAACTGAGAGCACTTCAGAAGGCACTAGGCCTGGCCAGGTCGGCCCCCCCAAACAGCTCAAGAAGCTGAGTAGACCTCAGTTGTGTCAACGATAGATGCATCAACACTAGATTTAAGGCACGATGGTGCGCACGGCAGTCCTTTGACATCTTCATTGCATCTTTGACTTCAATTCGGAGCTGAGCTGAAGCAAGCCTTTCCCCTTTAAGTTGAGATCAAGAAGTCGAATCGATTGAGGCAGCGATCGCATGAGGTTGTCTCACACCTGCCGTGAGTAGCTTGAACTCACTGTCTTCATCAAGGCAGGACCTTGGGGTCATCTCGCTGTCCTCAAGATGGTTTGGCTCACTATCTTCCCTAAAGTTCTGCCTGGCATAAGAGATATGACTCTTAAAGAGAAACAAGGAGACACGTAACAGGTTTCACAATTATATAAGCAAATAACTGGATCTGTTTTGCATAAGGAACATGTTTTTACAACTACAATTTGAAACTGGTAGTTGTTGCAAACATCCAATCAGATGTAAACAGCAAAGCAAACAGCAGTGGAGGCAATGATGCCTATCCAAATCTATACTAGAACAAAGTTTCAAGGCTTGAGAAGGATGAACTTACATTACATGTTAACACGGGCTGGACAAAGCCCTTCTCCATGTTGATGGAAGGATAATTCAATAAATTCCCCAAAGAAAATTCTTTATAAGCGTTTCCATTATTCTTCATTTTGCAAAGAGTAAATATAGATCAAATAATATTGGAAGAAACATAGGATAATGAAGCTCAGGTGCAGACTGATGATACATAGTCAAATAGCAATTAATTAAGTACATCGTTACAAGGAAAAAGGGAGAGAGGTACTGACAAGAGCAATGCAGAGCCCATTATTGTTTTGAGATCGTATGATCCTTTGAGCAAGGAGATTCATCTGAAATTAGTTTTCATACAAGAGAGAAGGTAAGGCACAAGCAGAAATTTAGGAGTTCAAATTTTGAATTGATATCATAGATAAGACTGACGCTGGGTTCCCAGCAGTTCTAATAGGGTTTGCCCACCGGAGTAGGGGTAAAGTGTGGTACAGTTGGGCCTGTGTTTTCTGTGGCTGCTGATCTATCTGATTTAACAGTACCACTACCTTTTCCAAATACCTAGTTTGTACTCCTTGAGGATCTGCACTCACCCTCTTCCTTTTGGACATCTATCACGAAACAACAACATTTGACTGGAAAAACATAGTGTGACGACACATGGAATAGGTACAGAAAATGGATAGTTATGGCATATACTCATATATGATGCTTAAACTAAGCAGATGGTGTAAGAAAGTAGAAGAAATGCAAGAGGTCAGATGCAAAATATGTGTGACCAATACAACTTTGCAAAGTTAGAGCAAGCACCTTGATGGGTGAATAAGATAGGCCATCCTCCACCATGCCAAGTTTGTTAGCCGGTGGATCGCTCCGCAATATTCCTCTCGCGCCCATTCTCATATTCATTTTGATAATGTTCAATATCGATATGCATTAAAACATAAAACAAGGAGATTTTCTTTGTAATGCGTATGATTTTGATCCAATACTGCCTCCCGGTAAACCCCTTTGTGCTATCTCTGCAATTCTTTTAAAAGATGCCATGCATGCTGTAACTTGTTGTGTGCATCAATATAATGTGGCCAACTACTCAAAATATGAGAGCTCCAGAAGTGATGACACTTCACAGATGATAGCTTCAACATATAGTAAAGAAGAACAAGTCAACCTGACCTGACAGATTCAAAATATACTAAGGGAGAACAACTCGACCTGACCAGTCGACCGCAAGAGAAGAGTATCATCTTAAAGAAGAGCAGAAGAGCAAGCAGATTGAAGATATTACAAGTGTTTCAATACAATGTCGGTTGACCACCCATGATGAACTAGAGCACACAGAGAAATACTATTCTTTCCGGTCTCTCCATATATGGCTCACATGCATTTCGAAACTAAAGTAGGAACATTTAGCTAACGAATTAAACATCTCTCAGTTTTACTAATATCAGCAACAATATCAGATATGAATTTGTACAACTAAGCTTGTTTAGCTCGATGGGTGGAGCAGTGCTATTATTACACTAACCACGAGGCTGATTGTGGTCATCATAAAATGGGGAAAACATAAGCATGATCGAGATAAAGGTTGACCGTGGCGGTGGGATGGCAGATCTGAAGCTGCAAACCGCGTAAAGCGTAGTTAGCAACCGATGTTTGCTTTGAAATAACAACTAAGATTTGGTATGGACAAGAAAGTACATTCAACAAGTGACAAAGAAATGCAATTATGTTGTCTCTCTATATGTCGCGACATGCATTTGGAAACTCAAGTGGGACCTTTAGCTAACCAATTAAATGTGTCGGTTAACTAATATCAGTATCATATCACAATCATATTTGAACAACTAAGCTTTCGAATTCTGAGTGTTGTGTTGTTTAGCTTGAAGGGTGGAGTTATGCTAGTACGATAGAAAGCACCTACGGAGATCATAGTAGAGTAGATAAAAGGGGAAAACCCTAAGCATCAAGAGAAAAATCAGGAAAGTGGAACTAGCTGGACCAGTGGGTGGCGCACATGCTTTTTGAAAGGAATATAGGAACATTAGGTGACCAATTAAATGTTCTCTATTTTAGTGATATGAGCATCATATCAGATTCGTATTTCAACACGTAAGCTTTGGGTTGAGGTCTTGAGGAGCAGTGCTAGCACGACACGAAGCACCTACGATGATGGTAGTGAATATAAAGGGGGGAAACCATAAGCTTTACGAGTATAGTGCCCGTGCCATGGCGGATCTGAAGGTGCAAACCGACAAAGCTACTTCAACCAATGTTTGCTTTCAACTAGCCACTACAATTTGGTACGGACAAGAAAAGTACAGTAAACAAATTACGATCTATTTTCCGGTGAGATCAATAACTTAAGCACATATGGAAGAGTACCACCTCTCTTGCGATGCTGTGTAGGCCTATGCCGATACGTTGAGGGTGCTGCGGGTGCGATGGCTGTCGGCGGCGGGGAAGAAGACTTTCGACGGCAGACGACCGGGTCAGGGGATATATCATGTTGCCGTAGACGAGGCGGTCGTAGGAGCGGCAACGGCAAGGTGGACGACAGCGCCGTGAAGCGAGAGGAGGCGATGAAAGGATCCTGGTCCAGCGCCGTGGATGAGAGACGCCCATCTCTTGCAAAGGGACGACGGGTAGGGGTAGCGGCTCCGCAAGGTGGAGGATGGGGCGGAGGACGGAGGAGGCTGGCAGAAAGCGGAGGTTGTCGTGTCACGATGGTGTATGAATGGGGAAATGGAGGGAGGGGGCGATCTCAAACTGTGGGACGCGCTTATCTGAAATGGGGGAAAGTTACGAACTTATCCCCCATTTAAAATATCAGACATCGCGTCGGTTGGGGATAGGACGGTAATCTCGCATCTCCAAAATATTTGCCGGTAACTATTTCGGGCAAGGAGAGGGTGTTTTGCCGCCCACGGTTGGCACCCACGGTGTATAAATAGGGCTGACAGGTAGGGAGGTTGTGTCACGTCTGATGGAAGTTACACATCTGCCCCTATTTAAAATATTAGCCTACATCGATTTCGGACGAGGAGAGTTTGTTTTGCCGCCCACCGTGTATGAATGGGGAAATGGAGGAAGAGACACATGTCTTTCGGACAAGCTTGAATCAAATGTGTTTTGCCGCCCACATTTGGCGCCCACCGTGTCTGAATGGGCTCAGAGGCCGTCGTGTCACGTTTGATTGAAGTTACTAGTCTACCCCTATTGATAGCAGTGTAAATCCGGTCGATAAGGATGTCAAGTGTCAGGGGTAGACAGTAATTTCCATCTCGCAAACACTTGCTTCGGGCAGCCCACAAATTATAGTGGGTGTTTAGCCGCTTGCTCAAAACTTGGTAGAATTAGCATTCACGTTTGCCACAGGACCGCTAACTAAATTCAAATCCAGTTTGTATTCGATTACGAATATCCACAGATAATTGTACGTTTTGTTATTTATTTCTTCAAGACCACAACAAAGATTTATTCCACCTTTATATATGATTATGATTTAGAAATGCCATGATCTTCGAACTCAGTAGGTTGGATACACTCTGATTCAAACAGTTATTTCATCCAATACAATATGCTCACACGAAAAACTGTTCACCTTATGTCAATCATACAAGTACTCAGGATTACCTCGCCTAAAAAATTCGGATCATTACAACACATGGACAACATTGAATTCCGGACAACATAGGGGGCCTCGCAACATAATCCATTCAGAGACATGACACAACATGCAAGTACAATAATCTAATGACAATTTCAACTGGTATCTAAAGAAGAACCGGGATTACCTTGGGCTTCAGATAGCAGAAACAGCAGGACCTCCTCCGTCTTCAAATGCAACATTCTTACTTCCCCCAATTCTTGGGTTGCTTGCATAATGCGTGATACTAATTCCGTAATTTCCAGCCTCAAGATAAAGATTACCTCATTCATGGCAGCCACACCATCTCTTTCTCGCCTCAAGTAGAGCCTCAAGCACTATAATATCTATGCTCGATCGCTCTCCGGTGGTGTTGCCTCCGAACTGCTACCATCTGGTAACATGGATGGCGATCGCTTCCACAAATAGATTCGGGGTTGTACATTGTGTCCTAGTGTGAACAGCATCCTGAAAGGTTTCACTGGACATAAGTAAGAGATAGTTATCGATGATCCGTGCAGTAAGCTTACATGGTAAACCACTGATTTAATTATTGCCGAGCATGGCTATCGGTGTCAAACCGCGGATCTCGGTAGGGGGTCCCGAACTGTGCGTCTAGGCGGATGGTAACAGGAGACAAGGGACACAATGTTTTACCCAGTTCGGGCCCTCTTGATGGAGGTAAAACCCCACGCCCCGCTTGATTAATATTGATGATGTGTGTTACAAGAGTGGATCTACCACGAGATCAAAGAGGCTAAACCCTAGAAGCTAGCCTATGGTATGATTGTTGTTCGTCCCTATGGACTAAAGCCATCCTGTTTATATAGACACCGGAGAGGCTAGGTTACACAGTAGTCGGTTACAAAGGTAGGAGATCTACATATCCGATCGCCAAGCTTGCCTTCCACGCCAAGGGAAGTCCCATCCGGACACGGACAAAGTCTTCAATCTTGTATCTTCATAGTCTTGGAGTCCGGCCGATGATGATAGTTCGCTATCCGGATACCCCTAGTCCGAACTCCTTAGTAGCTCCTGAACCAGGCTTTAATGACGCACGAGTCCGGCGTGCATATTGTCTTCGCATTGCAAGGCGGGTTCTTCATCCGAATAATTTATAGAAGATTGTGAACACCAGGATAGTGTCCGCTCGCAAAATAAATTCCACATACCACCGAGAGAGAATAATATTACACAAGATCAATCACGACGATCTCGTGGGCGTGACGCCGCACCACTACCAAGCCTTTACTCAAATTGTTTTTATTGTTCCACCTCGGTAGCTGCTTAGCTAAGCAGTTTCCTTGGCACGCCTTGTCAAGCAGTAGATTGTGTTCCCTTATTCCGGGATTCCCATCAATACGGACGTGGTAACCCAACCGCGCCATCGATTGTGACGCTTGGGAGATAAGCGAAGTTTTACCAGGCGGTGGGGACGATAGCTTCGTCCGTCCATATAAGGGGATAAGGATCCACCCTTTCACCCACGCCTTCTTCCTCCTTTGCTCATCCATTTCGCAAGACTCGAGCTCTAGCGCCTAAGTCCGCACTTTCCTCCTCAACCTTCTCCAACCATGTCGAGCGGAGGCGGATGGATGGCCTCCTCCGTCACGGAGGGGCACATCACAAGACTGCGGGAGGCCGGATACTTGTCCGGCGATATCATGCACAGGCTGCCCGACGCGGGGCAGCTCATTCCAACCCCTAGGCCCCATGAGAGGGTGGTATTTCTCCCCCACTTCCTCCGCGGACTAGGTTTTCCACTTCACCCATTTGTCCGGGGGCTCATGCTACTACGGCCTGGACTTCCACGACCTGGCCCCGAATTTCGCCCTCAACATCTCGGCGTTCATCGTCAGTGTGAGGCCTTCCTTCAGATCCAGCCCCACTTCGCCTATGGTCAAGACCTTAATGTCGTCAAGGTTGTGGGGGCCGCCAAGCGGAATGCGGAGGCGCCATGGTCGGCAAGATGGCCAAAGTCCTATGGCTCGAGGGCTCTTTTGTAGAGACAATAAAGGGGTGGAAATCGGGTGGTTCTACATCACCGAGCCACGCGACCCTGAATGGGTGGCGGCCCCAATTCAGATCTGGATTCCCCACACGGCCTCGCCATGGAAAGAGACGGCCTGAAGTGGGGGATTCGGACGAGCTATCCGACTCCAAACATGCGCGTCAAACCTGGTGGACAAGAATCTCAGCTTGTCGACGTAATCTGTGTGATGCTCATCCGCAGGATTCTCCCATGCCAACAACAGGACTTCAATTTGTGGAGTTCGATCCGCACAAAGATCAATTTGAGCCGCTCTTCGATACTACGCACGAAGATGCCCGAAGGTGCTGCTCAAGGCGCTGAAGCCCCGTGATCCGCTAACAAGGATCGCGGATACAGCTCGCGCGCCAAGACGGCGAGGTAAGTTATTTTACCCTTTGGGACTCTTTTTCATAGATTGACTCTACGGGATCTAAAACTCCTTATTCTTTGACAGACTGGTTGAAGACGCCCGACAGATTAACCGTCGGCGCCTTTGCCGAAGACTCCAGCGGACGCCTGATTGACGGGTTGCTCTGGCTCCGCACCCCATGTGGTACCGGAGAAGAAGGCCAAGAAGGAGGCCACGGAACTCGAAGGAGCTCCCGACGCCAGTGCCGTCGGATTTTGAAGCGAATCTTCCTCAAGACGAGGAGGAAGAAGAAGAAGCTTCTCCCAGCGGGAGGAGAGGAAAAGGAAGGTCGCCTAACCGGGAGGCCGGAGAGACCAAGAAGGAAGAACCTTCCTCCCGACTTCTCCACCAACGCCGACGACGACGAGGAGGATTGGCCTACAAGGGCCAAGCCCTGGCGAGATCGTAAGTGTTCGGATACCCATGACTTTTATCATTGCAGAGTGTTCTCTAATGTCGAACAATCGTAGCCCGCCTAAAGGCGAAGTTCGCCGATTCATCGAAGGGTCCTCGGCTCGCCGGAAATGGAGAGTACTTCACTCCGACCGCCCTCGCTTTCACGCCGGACAACGCCATGGTGGGGCCCCAAGGGGGCTTGGTCACAAGGAGGTGGCGCAGGAGGTGCCACAAGGCAACCTCCTGACTCCAGTGCGTGGGGGCAAGACCCCTGGGGCTCTAAGCCCACCTTGTCCGACTCCATGCCGGAACCTTCGCCGTTCCGAGTCCGCAAGCGATCCTTTGCAAGAAGGGTAAGACGCCGGTGTCCTCCGCCCAACCGGAGGCACCTGATAGCATCGAGGCGCCAACGGCGCTCCATCGAGGAGGAGCACCGTGACTGTTATGAGTGCGGTGATCCGGCAGTTCAGTCCGCCAAGAGCAGGTGACCGAAGCTCTGCACTCAGCCTTCTAACAAGCTTTGAGGTAAGAATTTCAATATATGTAAAATGGTACCAAGATAGACAAAGAGCCCCGATGCTCGGTTTGGTGTTCGGAAAGAAAAGCCGGACTGAGGATCTTTAGAAAGATAAACGCAAGAGTCATAAAAATATGTCAATATGGGATTGCAGATCGGTTGCTGACCTCCGCCAAGACCGATCGCGGAGGTCAATACTTTGAAGGAAAACCTCGAGCTGTCCGAGAACGAAGCTCGCCATGCCAAGAAGCAGCTCGAGGAAAAAGAAGGTGAGTAATACCTTATGAAAATTGTACCTTATGTAAAAGGATTTGGTTGCAAGAAAATGACAAGGATAACGTGGGTATTGTAGGGGCTACTAACGAGGTGGCAACCTGAAGGAGGCGGTGGTCGCGTCGAACATAATGCGGCCATGAGCGCACCGAGCAAGAGAAGCAGGAGGCGGGTGGCGGAGGTACAGCAAGAGCTCCAGGATCTCGTGAAAAACATGAGAGCTTGAGCGTGACTCAAGACTCGAGAGTCCGAGCTGTAACGGCTCTTGAGAGTGCCAAAGCCACTAAGGCCAAGCCTACAAGGCCCTCCAGAGATTGAGGCGGTGAAGAAAATAGCAGCGGTAAGGCATTTTCATGCAAAGTAAGCATGTGAGAGTTAATTACCTGTTGCTTACCCAATTCGGAGATCTCCAGAGCTGCTCGCAGATCTTCCTCGCAGCTGCCTCCGATGCTGCCGATTCTACCGGGCCGAGGAGGGAGCTCGATGGAGAAGGTCTTCCGTCTCAAGATGCCGAGGCGGACATCGGTGCTCTTTAGAGACCAGCTGAAGCAGCTGGTCGAGCTCCACAAGGCGGACGAACAGGCCATGAAGGGCCTCATAGTTCGGGTCAGGCCTAAGGAGGCCATGCCTGGGAGCTACTTCGGCCCTGTGCGGCGGCTGATGGATGTGTGCCCGTGGTTGAAGTTATCAAGCATTCCGCTTGTATTGAGGGTGCCTGCTGGGCCCTTGCCCGCAAAAGGTGCACTGGGCAAGATGGATGCCTGTAAGCTCGTGGACGGACCCGCCACTGTGAGGGCAAGGAGCATCGCACGCCCGAGATGTATTATAAGAGCGTGTTCAAGGGCGCCCAGACTATTGCGGTGAGTGCTCCAAAGATGTAATATTTGAGTAGACTCAGATTTTGTTATCCCGTGCGCTGAAAACTTAGTTCATATGCGCTAAGCAACGCTTGTTAATTTAAAATATTACCTTCAGGCGGCTATTTATCAAATCGAGAGATGGCAAGTCGTCGGCTTCAGCCCCCATGCCACGAAAGTGCTCGGGTGTTCGGATAAACTTGAGCGCTCTTGTTCCCATTTTTGGGTCCATCTAGGAGGCGCCAACACAGCGTAACAAGGCAACCGGACTTATAATGCTTGAACACTCTCACTTAGCCATAGAATTCTATAATTTTAATTTCGCCAAGACCCTAGTCTTCGAAGGTCGAATTTGGGGCGCTTATCCACGCCTTTGGCGGACAGATCCGCCTCGCTCGAGCGGCATAAGTCTTTAAGGACTCGCAAAAACCTTCGAATAGCGATCGCTCGCCATCATGACGGTCAGTTTAGCTTTCCATCGAGGCGTTAACCCAGCTCAACTGGGCGGAATCGCAGTGGTTCTCCCAGTGCTACCTTAGCCGATATAACGGAACGTAAGGTACCAAAACATGGGAGCCGCAAACCCAACTATTGACCCAAGACATGATTCGGAGCCGATGCATATAGTGCTATAAGTTCGGGTGCCGACTTGTGAAAGTGTTCGGACTCATCACAACATAATGCGGGAAACATAAGCCCCTGGTGTATATTAGCCGTACCAAAGTGTACGGATGCAACTTGCCGTGAATGAACAGATGTGTGAAAAAGAAATGCAATTATAAGTAAAAAGGTGCTGCATTGTTTTATTCAATAAGTGCTGCTACGAATGCAGAACGATACAAATAGTGCGATAAGCAAGGTATGGGACTGTTAAACATGTCCCCCTCCAGGGGTAGGCTGCAGATTGGTGTATAAAAATGCTCGTAATGGAGACCACCTGTATATTCGTTGTAGCCTTTATCCTTCCCTGGCTGTTGAATCGTGAGTTCGGCAGTCTGCTTCACGGACAGGCCTCTCGACAAACGGAGTCCTGTGGGAAAAAAGTAAAAGGTAAAAAGAAAAGAAAAGGAATGACACACTTGAGAGCCCCCGTGTGGTTGAGCGCAGCCTGGTTTATCGTGGTCATGCCCCTCCGCCCATGCCCATGGTATCTTCGTGAGCATAATGGTGTACGCGAAGGACCTGCTTTGACGCTTCATGAGCTGGGTTAGCCGATCGCTACGCGGTGCTCGAACGCGCTGTGGTCTTGTTGTAAGTTACTCCCGGCGCTTAGCTGTCAGAGTCCGCCGCTTAACGGCCGGACTCGAGAATTGCCTTAATAGGCTGCATTGCACTTCGCCATGAGAGCCGCCAGATGTTCCTCCGCGCGGAGAGAATTCAGTGTTTCCGCTGACCGTGATGACTCCTCGAGGGCCTGGCATCTTGAGCTTGAGGTATGCATAGTGCGGCACGCGCTGAACTTTGTAAACGCAAAAGCGCCCGAGCAAGGCATGATAGTCGCCATGAACGGGTGTCAAGATTAACTCGCTTCGAAGTTATCCGGGATCCAAGACCACTTCCAGTAATTGAGCCTGTACAATTGGCTTTACACCTGGTATGACGCCTTTAAAGGTCGCTTTGGTAGGTTTAATCTTGAGGGGTCTATGCCCATTTTGGCGACTGTATCCCGGGTAAAGCAGGTTCAGGTTGCCGCCGCCGCCCATCAGGACTCGTTAGGTGAAATCCATCGACGCTTGGGTCTAAGACCGGTGGGCGAATCCGCCGTGGCGGATGTCTGGGGTGGTCCTTCGGTCAAAAGTGATCGGGCAGAGGACCATGGATTGAACTTCGGGCAACTGGCTCCATCGCAGAGACATCCTCGAGTGCATGCTTCCGCCCCTTTTGGGTATGTGCGCTATGATATCATGTTCATCGTCCGCACTGTGGGGGGAAACCTTCTGTCCTCTATTGTTCGGAGGTTGGGTCTCGGCCTCGCCATCGCTATGCAGCCCCTTGTCATTGTTTTCGCAATTAACTTGCCTGCCTGTTGAATACCCAACAGTCCCTGTTGGTGTGGTTAGCTGGCTTTTTCGGGGTGCCGTATCCGCACAAGTGGTCGAGTATTCGGTCCAAATTGGACGGACCCGAGTAGATCTTTTGAATGGCTTTTTCCGCTGACCGGTTTAGAGCCTCTGAATCCGCATTGATTGCCAGATCCCCAATATTGTCGCCAGCACGCGGCGCTTTGTTTTGGTACGACGCTGCCTGCCATTTCGGTCCTTGAAGTCCGGACCGCTGAATTTTTGCCGAGGTTGTTGCTGCGTTAGCCAGCTGTCCTCACCCACGCAGAAGCGGGTCATGAGTGATGTGAGGGCTGCCATGGATTTCGCTTTTCCTGTCCTAGGTGCCGGAAAGCCACTCGTCATGGATGTTATGCTTGAAGGTCGCGAGGGCCTCCGTGATCCCGGACAATCGACGATTTGGTTTTTCTTGGTTAAGAACCGTGTCCAGAATTGTCTGGCCGATTCGTCTGGCTGCTGAATTATGTGGCTTAGGTCATCAGCGTCTGGTGGTCGCACATAAGTGCCATGGAAGTTATCGAGGAATGCGGCTTTTGTGTCCTCCCAGCTCCCAATTGACTCTGCGGCAAGCTGTTGAGCCAATGCCGGCTGGTCCTTTAAGCTTGAGGGGAGGTATTTGATGGCGTGAAGATCGTCACCGCGGGCCATGTGGATGTGAAGGAGATAGTCTTTGATCCAAACCGCGGGGTATGTTGTGCCATCATAGGATTCAATATTGACGGGTTCAAACCCTTCGGGGATTTGATGATCCATTACTCGCCTCGTGAAGCATAGTGGGTGTGCGGGCGCCTCAGATCGGGCGATATCACGACGGAGCTCAAAAGAGCTTTGTCTGTTTTGTTCGGCGCGACGGTTGTCGTCACGTACCGTGGGGTGCCCATGCGATCCATAGATCGATCTTGATTGTCTTGCCTTGTCCTCCAATATATCTCGCAGGTCCGGAGCGCCTCTCGGGCCGCGGTGCTTTTTGAGCGATGCCGGGCACGGTTCTAGTGAGGCGCCTAGAGGCCTTCTCGTCGCGACCACGGGTGGTCGGTCAGCCATATTGTCTCCCGGTGATGCGGGTTCGTAGCCTCCTCCTCTAATCGGGGAGCAGCTTATGCTTAGGGTAGCTTTTGAGGGCGTTCGAGCTCATGCTCTTCGGTCGCGAGGACTTCAGTCCATCTGTCGGCTAGCGATCTTGATCAGCTCTAAGTTGTTGCTGCTTTTTCTTGAGGCTGTTCGCTGTGGCTATAAGCCTGCGCCTAAAACGCCTTGTTCGACAGATCCTCGTGCACGATTTAATTCATCGTCGTCGAGGCTTGCTTCGCCTCCGGAGGGAGGCATATAATCCTGTACTCTTCTTCCGCCGCCTCTCGTGAGGGCTGGCGTCTCCATCCTCCTGTGCTGGATCTTACCGGAGTGGATTGTCTTCGCATTGTCCGTGTATTGTTATCTCCGTGCCGGAATCTTCATTCTTGCTGTGGCGGATTTAGAGCGGCGCCACGACGCCGGGCGCTTGGGCTGTTTCTTGAGGGTCATCCTCCGTTGTTCCATCGACGTTCCCATCTTTTGGGATGTCCACCATGTATATGTCGTGATGACTAGGTGGCCTTCCAGTGCCCTGAGGCGCTGGGTCTTGGTCGCTTCCGCATCGCCGCCCATATCGCCCATGTCTTGAGTCAACTCTTGCATGTCGGTTAAATCATCGACGGTGGCTACGGCGGGTGGTGGTGGGCGTTGAATTTCTTCGCCATCCGCATCCCAACATTCCCGACCGTAATCCGCCAGGTGTAACGCCCGGATTCGGCGCGCCAGTGTCCGCCATTATTCGCCCTTTGCCATGTCATGTGCTTGCGTGTCTCTCTTGCCATGTCATCATCTGCATTTTTATCATGTCACCATGTGCATCGATTTGCATACGTGTTCGCCTCATGCATCCGAGCATTTCCCGTTGTCCGCTTTTGCAATCCGCACTCCTATGTCTCCGGCGCCCCTTTTACCTCTTTTCATGTGTGGTGTTGAACGGTCTCGAATGGTCCGAGGTTTGTCAAGCTGCCTTGGTATAGCACCGTAGACCGCCTGTCAAGTTTCGTGCCATTCGGAGGACGTTTGGTACTCTAACGGTTAACCGGTTACCGCAAACCCTCCTTTCTCCTTGCAGCCCAACACCCCTTTCAAAGTGGCAAAACCCAGCAAACTCCCTCCATGCTCTCGGTCGCTCGATCACGATCAAGGGTCAAAACCGCACCTCATTTGGAGTCTCCTAGCTCCCTCTACCTATATAAACACCTTCCTCCAAAAATCGCAGTCCAAACTCCTAAACCCTAAAATTTCCTCCTGTCAAGACCGGACATGTCCGGCCAGGCCAGACAAAGCCCCGCTGCCGCCTCCAGCCAACCGGGCGCCTGACACGTGTCGCCGCCTCCCTCCGCCACAGCAGGCCCGCCAGCCCACGGGAGCCCGCCTGGCCGCCTGGGCCGCCTCCTGCCTCAAGGCCTGGCCGTTCGCCGGTCATGAGTCAAGGCCCGCCGCCGGGCCGCCTGAACCCCGCTGGCTCAAGGCCGGAGGCCTCCGCTGGCCGAGGCCGACGCCCGCCTGCCAAGGCCGAGGCGCCGCTGCCCACCTCCACGCTGCCCGCCTGGCCTCCTCGCGCCAGCCCCTGCCGCCTCCACGCTGCCGGCTGGCGCTGCCGCTGGCCATGGCTCGCCTCGCCCGCGGCCAAGGCCGCCTGCCCGCCGCCTCCGCCACCGCTGGTTCTCGCCTCGCCCGCCCCAGCCGCCGCCGGCCGGATCCGGCGAGATCCGGCTGGGCCGCCTCCCGACTCCCTCCGCCGAGCTCCGCCAGATCCCAGCTGTCTCGCAATCTGCTACCATGTTGACTTCTTTCCCTCCAAATTCATCTAAGTCCCGAATCTGCTAATATTTTTTATGCATTTTCATCATGCCATAACTTTGCATCCGTAGCTTTGTCAAAATGTTCGTCTCCACGAGTACATCATTTCATCTCATTGCATCATTTAAATTTGAGCTCATCTTGATGCCCGAAATGCTGTTAGAAGAGGGCTATGTCATGTTAGTTTCTGTTTCTTAGCAGAACTTGCACTTTTGTCATTTTTGCCATGATTGATGTGTGCACCCTATGAACTTGAGTCCTACATGTGTTTTGTAATATGCCATGCCATCTTTACAGGGGTGTATGCCATGTATTTTTGTGATCTCTGTGGTGACTAGCACAAGCATGCAAACTAGGCTTCATGATGTTGCTGATTTCAGCCCCTGTTTTGCTGATATTTTTATCCCATGTTAACTTGATGCTACAGAGAGTTCCATGCATATTTTGAGATACTTCAGTAAGGATGTTTTGAACATATGGTTATGATCTATCCATCCATGCCCTTGTTTGCAATTATGGAGTGCCCTAGCTTGAGTCAATCGAGCTCTACTTTTGCTATAAAATGTTTCCTGGCAGGTTGTTTACATGTTATTCAATTTTGCCAAGGTTGATGTAGTTGTTCCATGCACCCTATGATGTTGTTCTTGCCATGTATAGCTTCTATGCCATGTCTTCTTGCTGTGAGTTTCCTTGCCATGCCATGTATTGCTCTGTGATGAGTGGTTCAAGCTCACCAACATGCCTACTTATCGTTGTTCCTGCCATGTTCAAATCTGTAATATAACTTGCCATGTTTACATGGGTGCCATCATATCTTATGATCCTTTTTGGCTTATGGTAAGTAAGGGACTTTTGTTCTATGCAATTAGTAGATTCATGCCATGCCTTTGTTTGCAATGTTAAGTTCCTGTAACATGCTGTTTGATAGCTCTAAACATTGCAACCTGATGTTATTTCCTGATAAGTCTGAAACTGTTATTATTTGCAATCTTGCCATGTGTTTTTGAGCATGTTCTAGTGATTTCTGGAGTTAGCTCAGTGTTCATGTTTTGTAATGCTTTACCTGTACATCATGCCCATGCCTTTTGTTTTCATGTTAATATGCTGTAGCTTATTGTTTTCATGCTTTCAATATGCCTACTTGCTGTTATGGACAGATTATTGCTATAACTTGTATAGGGTGTATGTGTTGAACCGCTGTTCGCTTTTGAGTGTGCTCTATATGAAACTTGATTGATTTTGCATGTAGTTTCATATTATCATGTTGCATCCTTGTTTTGAGGTGTTTTCTTGATGTTTGGGTGCATTTTGCATCAATGTCATGTTTAACTTGTTTTGCTCATATCTTCTAGGCCGTAGCTCCGAATTAAATGAACTTTATATATAACTTGACTAGAATTTCGTGTAGATCATCGTGGTGCATATTAACTTGCTGTTTAACAACTTGAACATAAGGTTTATTCAGATCTGGACCTATTTCGAAATTTGCATATGAGGACTTACCGGAATTGTCCTATGTTGTTCCCGGCCTCATTTAAACTTGTTTTGATGTGTTGTTCTTGTTTGCATCATCTCTTGCCATGTGTAGCTTTGTCATGCATCATGCTTGGTTGTGCATCATGTCTTGTCTATGTGTGGTGTGTTTACTATGTTGTGTGCTTCTTCTTGTTAGTTCATGTTTCGCTATGATCGTGAGGATTCGCTCGCTCACGCTTGGTTCTGGCTTCATCCGTTTCGTATTCTTCATGGACTCATTCATCTTCCTTATGGATTTCATGCAAGATGACCGCTACCCTGGATCTCACTACTATCATTGCTATGCTAGTTGTTTCGTTCTATCGCTATGCTGCGCTACCTATCACTTGTTCCTCAAGCCATCCCAAATTGCCATGAACCTCTAACCTTTGACACCCTTCCTAGAAAACCGTTGTTTGGCTATGTTACCGCTTTGCTCAGCCCCTCTTATAGCGTTGTTAGTTGCAGGTGAAGATGAAGTCTGTTCCTTGTTGGAACATGGAGGTGTTGTTCCTTGTTGGAACATGTTTACTTGTTGGGATATCACAATATATCTTATTTAATTAATGCATCTATATACTTGCTAAAGGGTGGAAGGCTCGGCCTTATGCCTGGTGTTTTGTTCCACTCTTGCCGCCCTAGTTTCCGTCATATCGGTATTATGTTCCCGGATTTTGCGTCCCTAACGCGGTCGGGTGATTTATGGGACCCCCTTGATAGTTCGCTTTGAATAAGACTTTTCCAGCAAGGCCCAACATTGGTTTTACCATTTTCCCCACCTATGCCCTTTTCCCTTGGGTTTCCGGAGCCCAAGGGTCATCTTTATTTTGATCGCGAGAGCTTATCATGGGCTAAGTTGGGACACCCCTGCAGGGTATAAACTTTCGAGAGCCGTGCTGCATGTTATGTGGCGATGGGAATTTGTTGATATCCGTTGTAGTAAACTTGAAGAAAACTCTTCTAAAATACACCAACCGTGTGTGTAACCGTGAGTGTCTCTTTTCGGGTTGATCGAGAGGAGAACACGGTTTCGGGTTATGTTTGACATAAGTAGGAGTTCAGGATCACTTCTTGATCATTACTAGTTGACGCACCATTCCTTTGTTTCTCTTCTCGCCTCATTTATGTATGTTAGCCACCATATCATGCTTAGTCGCCATCGCAACCTCACCACTTTACCCCTTCCTTTCCCATTAAGCTTTGCTAGTCTTGATACCCATGGTGATGGGATTGTTGAGTCCTCGTGGCTCACAGATTACTACACCACCAGTTGCGTGTACAGGTTATGCGATGATCATGACGTGAGAGCGATGTTACTTGTTTTGGAGTTCTTCTTCCGCTTCTTCTTCGATCAGGGATAGGTTCTGGTGTCGGCAGCCTAGGCTAGCAGGTGGTGGATGTCGCTTGAGTTTCTGTTTATGTTTCATCCGTAGTCGGATGTTGATCTTGTATATGATGTTGATGTATTCTTGTGTCATTTGTGCCTGATGTATGTATCCCCATCTATTATGTAATATTGATGTAATGATATCCACCTTGCAAAAGCGTTTCAATATGTGGGTCTATCCTTGGTGGGACCGTCGAGTTCCTTTTGGATAGGGTCGCATATTGGGCGTGACACCAGGGCTCTCCGGATAAAGAGAGAGACTTTAGTGAATTCAGGATGTCGCCAAAGGGCGAGTGCTGAAAGATGTCCACGGTAGTGAACTCCATGAAGGGCGCCCAATCGGATTCGATTGGCAAGGGCGCGGAGGGTTCGGAGTCCGGAGAGGAGTCTGGCACCCTGGAGTTGTGGTCTTCGCAAAGGACATGGATGGAGTTCGGCCCGATCCCCGTAGAGATCAAAGCCCCCGAGGCGTGTCCAACCACTGCCCTCGATCGAGGAATCCGCCCGGATTAAGGGTCGGAGCAGATTCTCGTGCGCCTGTGGCAATCGCTCGCTGCAGAGCTAGATCATGCCCATCGAGACAAGGCGGCGCGCTTGGCTGCGCTCGAATCCGCCAAATATCAAGTCTCCGCGGATATCGGTCGATAGTTTAGACTTCCAAATCTGACTCGACGCCAGGGCGAGCTTTCGATCTCGCTCCAGATGGCCAAGCTTAATTGGCCCAGAGTGCAAAGTCAGCCGAACACGAAGATCTGTCCGGGAGAAAAGTCTCACCGGACCAAGGCCGTTGTTGATGATCAAAGGAGCCATCAGGCCTATCGGTGACGCATACGAGGAACTCTCAATGAAAGCACCAATGTAGGTGTAAAACCGCGGATCTCGGTAGGGGGTCCCGAATCGTGCGTCTAGGCGGATGGTAACAGGAGACAAGGGACACGATGTTTTACCCAGGTTCGCCCTCTTGATGGAGGTAAAACCCACGCCCTGCTTGATTAATATTCATGATGTGTGTTACAAGAGTGGATCTACCACGAGATCAAAGAGGCTAAACCCTAGAAGCTAGCCTATGGTATGATTGTTGTTCGTCCTATGGACTAAAGCCATCCAGTTTATATAGACACCGGAGAGGGCTAGGGTTACACAGAGTCGGTTACAAAGGTAGGAGATCTACATATCCATATCGCCAAGCTTGCCTTCCACGCCAAGGAAAGTCCCATCCGGACACGGGACGAAGTCTTCAATCTTGTATCTTCATAGTCTTGGAGTCCGGCCGATGATGATAGTTCGGCTATCCGGACACCCCCTAGTCCGGAACTCCCTCAATGGCAAACTATATTTAAATGGTTCGAAGCAGCATCAACCGAAAAGAAATTAAAATGGTAAGATGAAAGTTGAAAGGGAGTGTACAACCGCTATATTTAAGTTGCCAAGGCATCTAAGTAGTTGAAATAATATGAGAAAGCACTTAACAGTGTGGCCTCATATAAACTACGAAGACAGTCTTGTGATGAAGTTGAGAGGAAAAGTTAAGGACTCAAATAAAATAGGCATGCATTTCTTTAGATAGTACAACAGGCACTGCTGACATATTGGCCAACTCAGGTATAACGTAACAACAAACAAGCATTCAAATCAAGCAATACAGCATAGCAGACAACTGAACTATTTGTAATTCGGTAGGATTACACGTTGAGGGCACAAGGCAAGAAAGCAGCCCACTCGCATTACATTTAACATGTACTAAAACACACTGGCTTACCATATGTTGCTGTGAAGCCTAGCTGCTGTTGCAATGTTGTTTGAAGATATCGTCAGCGCCCCGTGGTTGCAAATCTAGTTGTTGTAGTTTATTCTGCACCATCTATTTAGGTAAAATTAATTTTAGTCGCATGCACTGGTCCGGATTGATCATCAATGGTTCATCTAAACTAAGGAAAGAAGGGTGTGCATACACGCATAATATATCCGCTTCCTCTATTATTATGCTTGTTCGAGGTGCCAGCACCAAAAGAACAAATATTTTGCTTGATGGGGTTGGCAGCTCCATAATTAATAGAAGCATCAAATTAGTCATGCAACTTGGGAAGATCAAGAACACACAAACAAGTAATGAACAGAGGCTCGGAGCAGTGATGTAATAGCTAGCATCGTAAAATGTAGGGTAAAACGAACAAAAAGCAGCGGAACCACATGCTAGTTTGTTGATGTAATTACATAGAGAATATTAAGCGCCTCGATGGAACCAACAGTGGCATCGTAACAAAACTAAAGCATATTAACTATATGTGCACCGGTATGTAATTTAACACATGTAACATGTTCATCGCCGTAAGTATGGCCCCACAGTGCAAGCGAATAACGCGCCTCATGAAAAACTGAATGATGCCTCAAGAAATTCAAAGGTGAGGTGCTTATGCTAGAAAGTGAACGAGGCGCCGCCGCTGGATAATAGTACCGATTCTCGGCGGCGTATGTGTATCACTGTCATACTTGATAGCTAAGGATCGTCGATGGTGCTCGTGTTATGTTGAGTTTGGGCCGACCGTCACCGCTGCTTGAAGCTGCTTCGTGTTACGGTTGCGGCGCTGTCGACATACAAGAAAGCTCATCTGTGGTAAGTGAATAGTTGCACGATAAAGAGAAAACTGAAGGAGTACAAATCGAAATAACTCGATGAGGCTGCGCGCCGGTAAAGCAGGCGGTGGAGTTGAATATGGCGTCTGTGGAGCGGGTCCGTGCAAGGACGAAGGCTTCGGGCGGGCGTTGTATAGTGCTTTCGGTGAGGCGGATCTGTTGCATCTGGACGAGGGCTTGTATGAAGGGCCAGCGAAGGGCGGACGAGGAGTCATGAAGGGCCTACACTGTGGTGGAGGGCGCCGTTAAGCAGATTCGTGCGGTGGACCATGATGGCGGTCAAGGAGATCTGGAGCGTGGATGCCGCCCGCCAAGCTGCCCGTGAAGTGGTGAGTTGGCAGTTGGGGGTTCCAAGGTGCGAAGGTAGATCCGCGGGTGTGAGGTCCACCGCCATGTGGAGGACTAGATTCAGCGGCTTGCCGTGGTTGGGGGGTCGGGAGGGCCTGGGAAGAATGTTGGGGCAAAGAGGGAAAACAATGGAGTTACCAAAGCAGCCCATTTCCGCTCATGTGGCAGGGTAAAACAGGAATATCACAGGCTAAACTTTCGGCGCGTGATATTTCGATGTGAGCGGAAGTTTGAAAGCTTTTGGCGCCTAAAATTATAAGTATTCTGCTCTCGCACGTCGAATATGATATCATGGCCGATAATTTGTTTGTTTTGCATGCAAAAATGTGCAAGTTTTGAAAATCAATGTCTCCAACTCAAAACTTAGATTGTCCATTCAATTCAAATATGGATCATTGAGCTACTACAAGCAAATACCATCATACAGTCCAATTCAAATGAAATTCCAAATGTGTTTATCCTAAATATGATGACAAAAGCAAAATGTGTATGTGTATGAATAAAGTGGATGATTATAAAGTTTGAACATGCCCGTATGTGTATATCTCTAGGTTTGATATATGAATTTGAAATCACGAATCCCGCTTAAAAATGTACCTCCGCTTAAATGAATTACAAAAGCTAATGATGGAGTCAATTCCAAAATTCCAATCTTAGGTTTGTAATTGGTACATCAAGGTATATCACGCATGTTCAAAAGTATCGTTATCTCATAGTACAAACTGTGAAACAAATGGATCAACATGGAGTGCACAATAGCTAATTACGCTAAAGTCCCTCAAATATAGACACCTCACTCTTTATCCAAGTCAACCCCCCCCACCACCACACACACACACACACACACACATAGAGAAGTCGTTTTCCCCAAACACCAACACACGAGCACATTAACACCCTCTCTCTTGTAAAGTCCGGACCCCAACATAGGTCTCTAACACTTTGTCTCTGCATGCACACATCTCTTCCTCACTCTCTAGGTCTCCCGCTATCTCTCTTACCCAAGCACACGCACTATGTAGAGTGTATATTTCCATACACACAAAACGTCGCCCCCAAACGCCTATCTCCCTAGTTATGTGGTTCTCAAGACTCACCTCACACACCACCCCACGGCAAACAAGCACACTTTGTCTCCTTGTGCACCACTCTCCTCTTTCTATCTCTCCCACATGCGGACCCGCCCCAGCTCCTTCCCTGCATACATATATGTCGTGACCTTTGCATAGCTCCCTAATGTATATCGCTCTCGATTTCGCACATTGTTCTCTACACCATCTATTCTATATCTCTCATGAAGTCCCTATCACACACACGATGACTCGCTTCCCTTGCCTCCGCTCATAGGCCAATTTCGGACAACATCAACATTGTCTCCCTATCTATACGCCCATTTATGGACACAAACGACCCTCTCGCCCCCTCTCTCTCTCTCTCTCTCTCTCTCTCTCTCCGTCGCTAGCTCTCTTTCTCTAGCTCTCACACCCTCTCCCACACACACACTTGATGTCTCTTCCAAATAGTCTGCTTCCCCAGCCCGCACTGCATATCCCGCTACTACACATGTCACACCATTCCCCTTCCCTTATACTAGATTTACATCATCAAGGGCCTCTATACTCCACGACGCTCTCTCCTCTCACACACAAACGCTGCACAAACACACACAAACACGCACAAACACCCATTTATCTGGATCCTCATCTCTCCCCATGTCCGCATGTGTATCTCACTCACCCACTCTCTAATTATGTATATGTGTCTCCACGTTACACAACACAAAGCCCCATGTACATGTCTCTCTCTATCCTCCACACACATAGACACAAAGAATCTGTTATCATTGCCTCAGTCTCTAACATATCACACGCGCACACTGTCTCTCTCTCTCTCTCTCTCTCTCTCTCTCTCTCTCGCAAACACGCTTGAGGGAGTTCCGGACTAGGGGGTGTCCGGATAGCCGAACTATCATCATCGGCCGGACTCCAAGACTATGAAGATAGAAGATTGAAGACTTCGTCCCGTGTCCGGATGGGACTTTCCTTGGCGTGGAAGGCAAGCTTGGCGATACGGATATGTAGATCTCCTACCTTTGTAACTGACTTTGTGTAACCTTAGCCCTCTCCGTGCCTATATAAACCGGACGGTCAGTAGTCCATAGGACTAACAACAATCATACCATAGGCTAGCTTCTAGGGTTTAGCCTCTTTGATCTCGTGGTAGATCTACTCTTGTAACACACATCATCAATATTAATCAAGCAGGACGAGGGTTTTACCTCCATCAAGAGGGCCCGAACCTGGGTAAAACATCGTGTCCCTTGTCTCCTCGTTACCATCCGCTTAGACGCACAGCTCGGGACCCCTACCCGAGATCCGCCGGATTTGACAACCGACATTGGTGCTTTCATTGAGAGTTCCTCCGTGTCGCCGCCATCGTAGGATGCTTCAACACAATGCCCTTTGGACTCAAAAACGCCGCGAAATATATCAGCGCATGATTCAAACATGTCCTGCTACCAGATAGGCAAAACAGAGAGGCATACGAGACGATGTGGTCGCCAGACCAAACACGCCGGAACTCTAGTAGAAGACTTGAGGGTGACATTCGACATCCTCCGAGCATATGACATTAAGCTCAATCCGAAAATGCGCCTTCGCGCATCAGCCGGAAAGCTTTTGGCTTCATCGATCCGATAGAGGAATTGAAGCAAACCCGCCAAAATCCGAAGCTCTCACAATTGATATTCCAAAAGACCTCAAGCAGATACAAAACTAACGGATGCGTAGCGCCTTAAGTCGCTTCATCTCTCGTAACACCCCGAAGTAACTTTCCATATTTGTAACTCCGACTTTTGCCATTTTCGCATTGATATATGATATTCCTCCGTGGCTGGGTTTTCTTCATTCTGCATTTTGTCCGTGTCATGCATTTTATATTATGTCATCATGTGCATCGATTTGCATACGTGTTCGCCTCATGATTCCAGCATTTTCCCGTTGTCCGCTTTTGCAATCCGCACTCCTATCTTCCCCGGCGGTCCCTTTTACGCTTGTCCGTAGCGGTATTAAACCTTCTCTAAATGGACCGAGGTTTGTCTAGTGGACTTGGTATACCACCAGAGACCACCGGTCAAGTTTCGGGTCATTTGAGCTCGCTTGGTACTCCAACGGTTAACCGCACCTTTCGAAAGGCCTTTTTAAGTTGCAGCCCAACACCCTTTCAAAACAGCCCAATAACCCATCTAAGTCACCTCCACGCTTCTCCGCTGCTCGATCACGATCGTGGGCGAAAACTACACCTCATTTGGACTCTCCTAGCTCCTCTATGCCTATTTAAACACCTCCCGAATCCGGATCATCCTCTTCCTCGAAACCCTAAACCTCTCACAAGCCGGACGTGTCCGCCACACTGGACAAAATCGCCACAGTTCACACTCTCACTGGCCACCTGTCCACGCCTGGGCATTGCCGCTGGGTTCCTGGCGGGGCCCGCCTGCTCACGCCTGGCTAGCCTGTCCTGAAGGCCCCTGAAGGCGCCCGCTTCGCTTCGCCACGGCCGCCTTGGCTCACGGCTGCTGGCGAGGCGCCGCTGCCCCAGCGCCTCCGCCGCCCCGCCTGCCGGCTCGGCCGCTCGCCAGGGCGGCGCTGCCGCTGCTTCTCCCTGGCTGGCCGCTGCTGGCTTTGGCTGGGCTGCTCGCGCAAGGCCGGCCGGGCTGGCCTGCCTGGGCCGACCTCCTGGCCGGCCGCCGACGCCTCGCTGGCCGACCTCGGGCGAAGCCTCCTCCTCCGCCGCAGCCCGCCCGATCCGATTCGCCTCGGCCCCGAGCCCCGCTGACCTCGTCTCCTCCTTTTTTTCACCAAGTCCTTAGATCATTGTTATTTTGTGCAATTTTCAACATGCTATATCTTCGCATCCGAGATCCATTTTATGCAGATAATATGTCAAAATGTTCGTCTCGAAGAGTAGATCATTTCATTCCATTGTATCATTTTCATTTGAGCTCATCTTGATGCCCGAAATGCTGTTGGAAGAGTGCTATGTGCTGTTAGTTTCTGATTTTTATCAGGACTTGCACTTTTGTTATTTTTGCCATGATTATTGTGTGCACCCTATGAATTTGAGTCCTACATGTGTTTTGTAAAATGTCATGCCATCTTTCCAGGGGTGTATGCCATGTATTTTTGTGATCTATGTGGTGACTAGCACAAGCATGCAAAGTAGGTGTCCTAATGTTGCTGATTTCAGCCCTGTTTTAGCTGATTTCGATGCCATGTTTACTTGATGATACCGAGAGATCTATGCATATTTTGAGATACTTCAGTAAGGGTGTTTTGTAAAGAATGTCTTGCTCTATCCATTCATGCCTTTGTTTGCAATTATGGGATGCCTTAGATTGAGTCAATCGAGCTCTACTTTTGCTATCAAATGTTTCCTGGCAGATTGTATTCATGTTATTCAATTTTGCCTAGCTTGTTGTGGTTGATCCATATATGCTATGTTATTGTTCTTGCCATGTATGTCTTCTATGTCATGTCTTCTTGATGTAGGTATGCTTAGTTTATCATTTGAGGCTCTGTAGTGAGTGCATTGAGCTTGTTAACATGCCATCTCGTTATCAGTTTTTGACATGTCATGTTGCTGAATCTGTTAACGAGACTTTCAATATTGACATGAGTGTTACTATATTTTCTAGTCCTTTTTGGCTTATGGTCAGTAAGGGACTTTTGTTCTAGGCTTTAATTAGATTCATTCCATGCCTTGTTTTGCTATTTTAAATTCCTGTAGCATGTAGTTTTGTTGCTCTGAACATTGCAACCTGTTACTGTTTTTGCCATGTCCAGCCTGATTATTATTGCACTTTTGCCATGCTTGTTTGAACCTGTTATGATGTGATTTAGCCGTAGCTCAGTAATCATCTTTTGTCCAGCATCATGTGTAGATCACTGCCATGTGCTTTGTTGTTACGTTTGGGTGCAGTAGCTTAATTATTTGTTGCTTGCTAAGTGGCATCATGCTGTTAATGGCAGAATTGCGCCATTCTTGTTTTGCTTGCCATTTGCAAACCGTGCATCCGCTTTCCGTGATCTTTATATCGATTTCAACCAAATCATCTCATCTTTCCAGTGGCATGATTGGTTTGCCTGTTGATGCCTGGTTCATCATTTACCTTCCGAGCGCATATAAGCATTGCATATCGTGATCCCGCTTATCATGTCATGTTTTGCATCATGTTGATTGTGCATTGCACCGTGATTTATTGTGGTTCCTTTGTTTGTGTTGTTGCTTTGGGTAGAGTCGAGACGAGTACGTGAACGAGGAGCCTGTTGAGAACGCCGAGGATCAAGCTTTCGACAACTCGAGAACATTGCGTGCAAGATGACCATACCTTCAAATCACTTCTATCTTTGCTATGCTAGTTGCTCGCTTCTTTTGCTATGCCTATGCTGCGATGCCTACCACTTGCTATATCATGCCACCCATATTGCCATGTCAGCCCCTAACCATCCTTTTCCTAGCAAACCGCTGATTGGCTATGTTACCGCTTGCTCAGCCCTCTTATAGCGCTGCTAGTTGCAGTGAAGCTGAAGTTTGTTCCTTGTTGAACATGGAGATGTTGTTCCTTGTTGGAACATGTTTACTTGTTGGGGATATCACAATATTTATATATCTGCTATGTTTAACACATCTATATACTTGGTAAAGGGTGGAAGGCTCGCCTTATGCCTGGTGTTTTGTTCCACTCTTGCCACCCTAGTTTCCGCCATACCGTGTTATGTTCCTTGATTTCGCTGCTCCTTACACGGTTGGGTGATTTATGGACCCCTTGACAGTTCGCTTTGAATAAGACTCGCCCAGAAGGCCCAACTTTGGTTTTACCATTTGCCACCTAAGCCTTTTTTCCCCGGTTTTCATGAGCCCGAGGGTCATCTTATTTTAAACCCCGGGCCAGTGCTCCTTCGAGCGCTGGTCCAAACTAGAGCACCGTATGGCGGGTCCATTCCTTGGCAACTTGGATTAAGTCGGTTCCTCAGACGCTTAGCTTATCCGTGTGCCCCGAGAACGAGATATGTGCAGCTCCTATCGGGATTTGTCGGCACATCGGGTGGTCTTGCTGGTCTTGTTTTATTGTTGTCGAAATGTCTTGTAGTCCGGGATTCCGAGATTGATCGGGTCTTCCCGTAGAAGGAATATCCTTCGTTGACCGTGAGAGCTTATAATGGGCTGTTGGGACACCCCGCAGGTAATATCTTTCAAAGCCGTGCCCATGTTATGAGGCAGATGGGAATTTGTTAATGTCCGTTGTAGAAAACCCAAAGTTGACCTCAAATAAAATACACATCAATCAAGGCGGTGTAACCGTGATGGTCTCTTTCGACGGAGTCCGGAAGTGAACACGGTGTTGGAGTTATGTTCATGAAGTAGTTCAGGATCACTTCTTGATCACTACTAGATTTCACTTAACGTGTTTTGCTCCTCTTCTCGCCTCTTTATGTATGTAGCCACCATATATGCTAGTCGCTTGCTGCAGCTCCACTTTACTACTCTGTCCTTCCTATTAGCTTAAATAGTCTTGATCTCATGGTGTGAGATTGCTGAGTCCCCGTGACTCACGATACTTCCAAACACAGCTTGCAGTGTTCCGATGAGGCCAGCGGGTGATTCCACCGAGCTCAAGTGGGAGTTCGACGAGGAACGTGGTCGTTACTATGTGTCTTTTCCCGATGATCAGAGTGGTGCCCATTGGGACGATTCGGGATCTGTGTAGCATTTGGGGTATCTTTCTTTATTTTGGTTCCGTAGTCGGACCTTGAGTGTACCGTGAATGATGGATGTTTATTTATGTAACGTGTGAAGTGGCGAACGAAGCCAACTATGTATCTTTCCTTAATTATTACATGGGTTGTGTGAAGATTACCTCACTTGCGACATTGCTTTCAATGCGTTATGCCTCTAAGTCATGCCTCGACACGGGAGATATAGCCGCATCGGGCGCTATAATCTCCCATTTGGGAGAAAAGGCTCGCCTCTACCGCCTCCCGCACAATCGAACATTTCAATGGACGGATGCTGCCACAGCCGGACTCAAGAAATAAAGGCCATACTAGCAACAACTGTGCCTTCGCCGCGCCCAACCTGGGCTAACCTATGTTATTATATATCGCAGCAACACATCAAGTTGTCAGCGCGGTACTGCCGTTGAACGAGAAATGTATGGGCACAGATTCCACCGTTTAACTCCATGCAAATCCCTGCACCCACATTATCGAAAGATAGCGATGCGGTGTTCATGGCATCCCGAAGTGCGACACTACTTTCAAGAGTGCTCAATAACGGTGGCCTCCAAGTACCTCTCAACGATATTATAAACAATCTCGACGAACGGGCAGGATTGCAAAATGGGCTATCGAGCTCTTACCATTTGACATAACCTACAAACCACAAGTGAGCTATAAAGTCGCAGGTTCGCTGACTTTACCAATGGACCGGGTCAACTCCCTAAAGAGTATGGCGCTGATCTAACCGGATCATGCATTTCGACGGATCCAAAATGTTGGCTGGCTTGGGGTCAAGGCATTCCCGACGCCCCTAACCGGAGACACAATCCAATACGATTTCAAATTATGTACATGGACTCCAACAACGCAGCCAAACACGAGGCCCTTCTACATGGCCTCCGGATGGCAATTCCATGGGCATTCAACGCCTAGAGGTGCGCGATTCAAACCTCGCAATATCCCAAGTAAATGGAGACTTTGACACCAAAGATCCAAAATGGCAGCTTATCACAACGCTGTCCTAAAAATGTCACTCGGTTCAAGGACTCGATTCCACCATGTAGCCCGGATAATAACCAGCAGCAGACGTGTTAGCACGATCGGTGCTAAACGAGATGCCGCCCCTCCAAACATCTTTCCCGAACGGCTCTTTAAGCCATCCGATATGGGAAGAGGAGTCCGAAATAACAATCCGGAGCCACTGCATCACCTAACTCGCACCTTTCTAACACAATCGGGCGGCTCACCAATGAAATAACACCTTCAACTCACAAAATGATGGCAGTAATTGCCCTGCGGATGTAACCATTCCTAGCCTACTTAATGCGGCAGAACTTCCCAAGACCAAAATGAGGCCCGGCCGATAGTTCAAGCGATCTAAAGCCTACAAGGTCCATGAGGGAGAACTTTATAAGAAAAGCACAACCGGAGTCCTTCAAAGGTGTATCTCCGAAGAGGAAGGGCGAAATCTCCTGGCTGAAATTCACGCCGGACTTGGCGGGCACCACGCTGCAGCCCGGGCCCTTGTAGGCAAGGCCTTCCGTAAAGGATTTTATTGGCCGACAGCCCGGGCAGATGCTCAAGACTTAGTCCAACGATGCATCGGTTGCCAGCTCTTTGCTAATCAGAGCCACATGCCACCCACCGCCATCAAAACTATACCCATTACCTAGCCATTCGCGGTCTGGGGGCTTGACATGGTTGGACCCCTTAAAGGGGGAACCCACAAGCACAAATACTTATTGGTCATGGTGGACAAATTCACCAAGTGGATTGAGGCCAAGCCGTTAAAACGGCAGAATCCGGACCGTGATAGACTTCATATCCGGTAGTACACCGCTTGGCGCCCCCACAAGATCATCACCGATAATGGCACGAACTTCACGGCCGACGAGGTTAAACTCGTGCAAAACATGGGTATCAAGCTCGACACGCTCGCCTATCACCCCCAAACTAATGGTCAAGTCGAGCGAGCAAATGGTCTAATCATGAGCGCATCAAACCCTGCACTAGTGCGGTCCTCAAGGAATCTAACACGACCGGTAGAGGAGCTCGACCAGACTGGGGCTGTGGACCACGCCAAACCGAATTCATCGGATTCACACCATTTTTCATGGTATACGTGCAGAGGCATTTCTACCTGCGATATAATTCATGACTCACCTCGTGCGCATGTACGAAGAAAGAGAAGCCGAGTTGGATCGGTAGGACAGTTTGACGCTTTAGAGGAGGAGCGGACGTGGCAAAGGCTCGCTCCGATTTTATCGCCAGCAGGCTCAAGATATCAAAGCAGAGAAGCACGTACAAAACTTGCAATGTTGGCGAACTTGTTCTATGCCTGCCGGACAAGAAAAAGGACAAACTTAAGCCCAAGTGGGAAGGTCCCTTCATCATTGACCAAGTCCTGGCTGGCGGAGCATACCTTCTACGTAACACATCTGACAACCGACTCGAGCCGAACCCATGGAATGCAGCCCGTCTCCGAAGATTCTACGCCTAACGCCGGACTCCGGGTTCATCTCACTCCTCCGTCCACCCTTTTTATATTTTTTTACTGTCTCTTGTCCCTCCTTCTTCCCACTTTTTTTCAATACCTTTTATAGGCTGATTTGGCGCTTGTTCAAGACACACTTGATGTGCTCCCGCACTCATTATACCTGGGGCTTTTAATGTAGCTTATTCATACGGGCTTCATGCCCAATACATGTGTCATACTTCCGCATGTACCTTTTATTCACCATTGTATGCATCGACATGACTTAAGTTTTGGCCAAGCTGGGTTGTTCGGCCTCGTGCTTACCCCTCACGCTCCCGATTGTTCGGCTAGGAGGTAAAGGAGCACCTCTGCGATTGTAACTGCCGGTCAGCCGGATGTGTACTCTCGATCGGGTGAAGCCGAAAGCTAGCGTTTTAAGAGAATATTCGGTCGGTGACTTGAAAGATGATTTATTACTTACTTATTTATCTGCCCCGTGATGCTTTTTCTGCTATTTTCGCAGTCCGGCATTGAACTTTAGGGCATGCCTCCTGTGAAAGGAACTCTTAACGGAACTATTCTCCCCGAAGATGTTTTACTAACCATGTAATATAACATAACTAGTTGGGCACTTGTCCGATAAAGCAATTATGACCCCGACGCCTTTGTCTCCATGCATGCCCCGTTTTTTATAACCGTAAGGGTATTTGGACACACCCGACTGTTGGGTCCCGAGTTTGAAGCTTAAACGGTCCGCAAAGACAAACGATCCACAATCCGCTAGAAGGCATTTTACATGTCATTTCAAATTACATCGCCAAACCGACCGATTGTACTCCTCAATCCCATCTAACAGCTGTCTAATTTATATCCTGTTGGGAATATTTCGCGCCAGTTCTACTTAGCCGCACATCAAGCTCACAGGATCTCCTTCCCATCGTGCCCCGCAGGTCCGACCTCGCCATGTGGTTTGGGTCAGCCTTTGTAACGTGTCTTCACCATGGCCCAGCTTCCTCGGCGCTCGACGGCAGGCCGATATCTTCCACAAACGGAGGCGCCGCCAGGTTCCCCGATGCTTCTCAAGAAGCTCACCAAGTCCCGGTCGGGAGACGGATGGCCATAAAGCATGAACGACGCCACTCATCGCCGAACACGCTCGAGCAATTACACCAGCTCGAAGTTGGTCACCCGCTGACTCAGTGCATTTCTCCGCAGGCGACTCGTGAGCACACCTAAAGACATATTTCGTCAATCGACTTCCTCGCCAATTCTTCTTTTCAAAGGAATTTGTTCAAGCACTTACTATAGATGCCACGACGAAGCCGCCGATTCTCCTTCACGGAGCTGCATACCTGGGCCCGAACACCTTTCAGCTCTTCTCCTTGCCGGGTGTGGGCATCTTGGAGCTTGTTTCTCTCCCCGCTGCACCTTCAGAAGCACCTCTCGCCGCCTCACGACGCAGTAGCTGTTGCTTGTCCGGTCTAGTCCGCGCCTCCGCAATATTATTGTCGACTCACGCCGCACTTTGTTAAATAATTATCTTTTCAAAGTACGCCTTACCAGGGGGTCTCGTGGCTCCCTCGGTATGCCAAGGCGGCCTCAAGTTGGGCCTTGCACTCTTGGAGCTCCCGGGACAGATGGGTATTATTTCTCAGAAGATCTCAGATTATAATTGAGCCTTAAATTAGTTATTTCAACTATTTTAAGTCTCGGGCCACTGGCATATATAACTATTAAAATTACTTACCCGTATGTCTTTCACATACCGCCTGCGGGCTCGTTAACCCATCTTGAGCGGCACGGAGGTGCTGCTTCCGCATCAAAGGCAATTAACGCCCGGTAGAAACACGCGCCACGAAGAACTGTCCGGCGACGCCGTGATTCATGGCGCCTCCACCTCGCACTGGTGGCGGACAGCCTGTCGGCATCCTCCGTCGGAGGAGCGCCCTGCTCATGTTTGTATTCGCCTGCTCTTGACCATGCGTTGAGCATGGCTGGCGGAGGCTTGATTACAACCTCTCCGACACCGCCCGGCCAGCTTTTTCTCGAAAAGTTATGAGCATTAATATACCTCCGGGATCCTTCCTTAAAATAGCGGTGTTCGCACTGCTAAGGCGGCGACAGCCGTTCGCAGCACTCCTCTTCCGCTCGCTGGGCTGGATCGACTCCTTGTTGGTCGGCCGCCATGGTTCGCTTCCCGCCTTACAGGCACCTCTCTGCGATGCACCATCAGTATGGGATGGTAAGAATTGAGTGCGGATCAAATGATGGTGTCAAGACCTCGATCGTAGTCACCTGGGAGGCCGAAACAAACTCGGGTAGTCAGCCATAATGGCGATTAGGGCATTGTCTATGCTACGCCAGGAACACCCGCCAATCAGCTCCACCTTTATGTCCGGATCTCTTCGAGGTCGGATCAAGGATCGCCCGGATCCTCGGGCTGTGGAGTTAGGCTTCAGATGCCCTCCACGCCCCGGCGCAGCTCCCGCCGAAATCAAAGAGTAAGATACTTGACTTTAAAAAGTATGGATCGGTAGATGAACATCCGCTACCCAGCTCCGAGGGTTATTCATAGAAAATCCATTCAACGGATTCTGCGACGAAGTCCTCCTCCTCTCCCTTGTACAAACAGGACAAGATCTTGCCGATCGGCTGCCAAGCCTCGCCCTTGGCGGCCATGACGGTGGCGCCATCTTCCCCATTGAAATCCCACACAGGGTTCCCTATATTGGAGTGGCTGCACCCTCGTGATAATGCACGTGGCCATTACTCCAATCATGGTCAATCCGAGTGGGCCAAGAACCTAATCCGCCCATCGATAATGGACGCCCTATCATCTTCCCGCTGAGGGCTTCCGGGCGCCAACTCAGGCGCTTTCTTCAAGGGAGCATTGTTGAACTCCGGAGGCCGATCCGACCGATCCGCAGGGCGGCCCTCCATGTAGAACCATTCAAGGTTCTTCGGACGCTTCTTCGTGGTGTCGGATAGATATCCGTCCCGCGAGGCTATATTTCGCCCACTTGATATATCGACTTCATGAGAACGGGTACGAGACAAACAATCTCTCGCCACAGGGCAAATGGGGCTCGATGCCCATGTACAGCTCAAGCAAGCTACGGCCCGCTGATGTGCAAAATGGAGGCGGGCGTGAGGTGGTGAAGTTGGAGTCCATAGAACTCTAGGAGCCCCCGAGAAACGGATGTCTGAAACTGAGTCCCCTTATTAGATAGGGGACAAAGCATACCCGCCCCTTTGAAGGGTTGGGACGCCTTCTGCCTGCTTCCACCCTTGTAGGTGGCTAGTCCGCTCGAACCGAACCATGAATGCTGGGGAAGATATCCTCGATTGGAGTGCCACTAGCTCATTGGTGGAATCGAGCATCTCCCCAATCTCCTGGCTTAGGCTGGGAGCGAGAGGAGGAGCCTGCCGGCTATCCATGATGGAATGGATTTTTGTCGAGGCGCTCGATGAGAACTTATGGATGGAGGATGGTGTGAGCTGGATCTAGATCCGCCTCTTATAGGCGGCTCGCTCACACGCTAGGGGGTAAAATGTAAAATACCCCAGCCTTTTTGCATTTGTAATAAACGTGGAAGAAGGCCATTATTGGGCGAGAAGCCAAGGAGCGCAACATTTAAAAGGAAGCCGGACACTATTCGACGGAACATGAAGTTTGAAGGAGAACCCGCCTTTGCAACGCCGAAGACAAGATACGCCTGCACTCGCCGTCAGCCAAGTCTGTTCGGGGCTACCGAGGAGTTCCGACTAGGGGTGTCCGGATAGCCGAACTATCATCATCGGCCTGACTCCAAGACTATGAAGATAGAAGATTGAAGACTTCGCCCCATGTCCGGATGGGACTTTCCTTGGCGTGGAAGGCTAGCTTACGACACGGATATGTAGATCTCCTACCTTGTAACCGATTTTGTGTAACCCTAGCCTTCTCCGGTGCCTATATAAATCGGACGATCGTAGTCCATAGGACTAACAACAATCATACCATAGGCTAGCTTCTAGGGTTGTAACACACATCATCAATATTAATCAAGCAGGACGAGGGTTTTACCTCCATCAAGAGGGCCTCAACCTGGGTAAACATCGTGTCCCTTGTCTCCTCGTTACCATCCGCCTAGACGCACAGCTTTCGGGACCCCCTACCCGAGATCCGCCGGTTTTGACTCCGCTAACGCCATCAAGGGTTTCCCGTGAATAACTTATGCCTATTCATCAACAGTCGTGGCAGTACGGCGTAACACGAGACGTGAAAAGAATAAATCTACACATGCTTAGACCACCTAGTATGACTTCTAGGACTAGCGCAAGCCAAAAGCTGCCATTGCCACCCTCCTTGTCGGCGACGGAAAATCTTTGTTTTACATAGTCGAGAAGTCATTGTGCTAAGGCTCCACATGCCGAGGCGTTGAATAGAATGTAGATGCTAGTTTACGGAAGCAAGTATCAATAATACCTTTGTATCTCCATACTTATATTTCTTCTCTTATAAAAACCGAGGTGGTGATGATGGTACGGTGCCATCTTGTAATATAGACCGTCCGATCTATATCTCGACGGATGGAAATTAAACTAAAAGATACCCGCACCCTCTCCACATTTGCGCACAAGGCCTTCCTCGCTCATCCCTATCTCCAACAAACCTCATTGTTGAGCAATTAAGAAAGGAAGCCTTGAACAAACTGGCCTGGTGGGCTGCCAAGGCCGCAATCCCCATGCCTCCACTCAAATCCACCACCAACCACCACCACACCCCACCTCTTCACCTTATCTCATATTTCTCGAGATATCATTAGTTTTACACATGGGATTACTCCCCAAGGGTCAATCACAACAAGTGTTTTATAAAAATGCATCTTGATGTTCCGGTAATGCACGGATCTTGCTAGTACTCCTACACAAGACTAAGTTGGTGATGCTGTGTGTCTGCCATCCGTCAAGCTTCGACCATTAGATCTACATCTAACGATTGTGAGGTAAGTTGTTGCCTTTTCTCACCAACATCCCACTTGTCTACCAATTTGCGAAAAACCATAATTAGTATCTTAAAACCAACCACATCCCTCCCCGACCTCACCAAAGCAGCCCAAGGAATATATTCTAATTGAAACATATGTATATCAAAATTAGAGTGTTTTGTACCAAGTTTGTGAATAAGTATTATTCTAATTATGATTCGCTGCAACGACATGAACATTGCTAGTATTTCCAACCATGCATTTTTTCCTAGTATTCCATAGTTTCGAGTTTTCCATCAAGATATTAGTCACTCATGGTTGATATTTACTTTCAATCATGTACACATATGCACTATGTAACTAGCCTTGCTTATTGGCTTCCAAAGCTTAACTTTCACTCCTACTTACAATATGTAGAGTATTTAACAAAAAACTACCACTTTCAACCAGCCCTAGGAAGAATCTATTGTACAAAAATAGCAAAAACATACCCAAAATTTCTTAATCCACGCCAAAAACTACTACCTAGTACTCCTACCGATTAGGTTCGCTTAAACCCATTTATGACAGGGTTGGCCCACACATCCGCAAGTTGACGAGGCAGCATAAACCAACACATTTTGTTTGACCGCTGACACAAGGGACCCACATCCGACCTTCTATCCTGTTATTCCCCTCAAATCATTATTTTTCCTGAACATTACTTCAAACAAGATCGATGCGTGTTCGCCGGTGGCGCCGGTGATGAGCGAAGTTGGCCGCCGCCCGCCGGACGGGCCGGACGCTACCTGGCCTCCAGACGGGTTGGCAGGCTGGCCCGAGCGTGACTCACGAGCGCAGCAAGCCGCCATGCTGGCCTTTCGCCGAGCCAGATGGCTGGCCCGAAGCGACACGCGGCGAAAGCAAGCCGCCATTGCTGCCGCGCTAATCTAGCTAGCAAACCTTGCGTATAAGCAGCTGGATGGAGCTATCTTGGCTAGCTAGCGGTCATGAGCGCCGGACGGAGCCGGCATCCGGCTGCCGCAACATGGGCCCGCACCGCCGGGCGGTTTTGACTCGCCTTTCGCCCGGCGGTGGTAGCTGCGCCCCATGGCCGAGGATGACTAGGTGGACGGGCCGGAGGTAGGAGGTCACTTCGAGGATTTTTGTTGGTAAGAGCATGTACAATGGTTGATAAGGTAGTCTTATCTTAAGCCTGCCACCTATGCAAGTGGTAGTAGTTTTTGGCATTTTAGTGGTTTCTTGCATTATTAGGGTTTCTTGTAAGGAAATGTATGTACTACTAGTGACAAAAGGCTATTCTAGGTTGAGTTGTACTCAACGAGTACTACTAGTGGTCGCGGGAGTGTATACCTCGCTTTGTGGGTTCGATCCCGCCGAATGCACGGCGGCCTTTTTTAAAATAGTACTACTACACTTTGTCATGAGCCATATTTTACACGGTAGTTTGAGTTTTGAAGTCAACGGACGTAAGGCCCCACAACTGGGTGAACTGACAGCCTAGCCACGTGAACGGGTTTTCCTTCCCAAGATCCCGTGGCTCGCTCCCTCGCCTCTAGCCGCACCTCGCTTGCAGCTTCTCATTAGCTAGTAGCATATTTAAACTAGCGCCCCAATTAAGCCCGAGGAGCTGTAAAGTGTCAAGGGCATTGGGAACTGTGCAATATGGCTCTCCACACGTAAAGTGCTCTACTACTACTTATAGCTTGTGGCGCTGCACGATGGACTTCACTCCATTATCGGCTCTACTATAAAAGAAATTCTCTTGACGTGTTTTTTAAACGGAGGCAAAAGCTTTGCTTCATCTCATTCATAAAGAAGGAACTACTAACAAAGTTCGACGAGATCCATTACACCTCCACAAATGGAAGCGAAAAGCCTAGTCTCGCTGTATCAAATAACTCAAATGTTCTCGCCACGCAGAACCATCGCCGATAAACAGGCTGCTAGTGTGTGCGTGAGAGGAGCGGCTGAGTAGGCCAGCTACCCTAGGTGAGAGGAGCGCTGAATATAGCACCGAGAGTACCCACTAGGCCACTACGCAGTGTACTTCCCCGCATTGATAGTACAGCGATGGTTCTAGAGAACAGAGTACCTCCACTTCCAACCTGTAGCTCCTTGGCCCCGAGATTCAAGAGTTCAAAACTGGTGCACTATACTAGACTAGACTAGAAGTACAAGACATCGTGACTACTAGTTGAGAAAAGTAGTACGGTATCTGCTACAAGACGAGTACGCATTCTCCATCACATATGTAAGACGTTTTTGACACTAGTTATGCGGTACAAAAATGGCAAAACATACCCAAAATTTCTTAATCCATGCCAAAAACTACTACCTAGTGCCAAAAATTTCTAACTAGTGCTATTATTTACAGATAATGCAATCCCATAACGCTCCATAATGCTAGTACTAGTAGTAAATAATAGCCTCACCCCTTCGCTAAGGAACGATTTACGCTTGAAGGACGAGGCCCCGCAGTTAGTACGCCTATCTCCTCCTCGCCAGCTTCCTCCTCCGAAGAGAAGGCAGTTCGTCGCTGCTCCCATGGATTTGCCAGACGGTTCTCCTCCTCATCGGGCTGGGAGACCTTGGATGACGATCCTCCGGGAGAAATCGCACGCTTCGGGACGCCCTCACAGTCAAGAAGACTCGGTGCTTCCTGCACCAACTTTTTCAAGACGCCGCTAAACAAAGCTTGGGAAAAGGCCATGCTTGTTGGTCTTCCATGCGCCCTCGAGGAGAAGGTTCTTCTATGGGACAATCCTTCAACAGTCCACCGCCTCCCTGGCCATGGTTGCACGCTGACTCGCTTAGAGTTGCCGACGTTGAGAGGTAGTCGGATTTTGTCCGATGAGCAGGTCAAGAATGGAGTTTGATCATGTAGTACTTAGTTATTCCATTTCCATCCCGTAATTTCTCCGCTGCCCACCGCCTTATATATAGGTCTGGGTCGGTGCCAACGAAGATTGGCTTGCATACCTCGCCGGATACCACCATCATTTTGCACAACATCCACAAGAAGGCGGCTGCCCGTAGAGACCCTTCTCCACCATTGGGATCGGCCTTCCGACCGGCTGGGCTTGAATATGTATGATGATGCCTACATGAGATTGAAGAAGATAGCAATTGCGGACCCGCCGACAAAGCGACGCTGCCACGATGATTACTATCTCATCGCGTGTTCGACATAAGGATTGCCATCAATGCAAGACGCAGAACGGCAGAGGTCTGGCGATGTTGGCGCATGCAGATTTGTACCCCTACACGCTCAAGACGCCGGCGCCATCTAGGCCGCTTCTTCACGGTGACAAGCCAGGGACTTGTTTCATCTGGTTGCCATCCTACGCAGACGGAGATTACAAATGGAATGCACAAACCATCATTTGCATCCCTAACGGTACTCCATTATTTTGCAGGACCACCATCCTCGATCAAAATAAGATCGCCGATCCTCGATGTGCATTTGCATCCGCGATTCGGTCTAACTCGAACCTTGTAGCTGACTTTGGCATATTGGGATCAACTATCTTAGCAGTCGTTACCCATGGTACCACCGATGTGCAACATGGTCACACAATCTACCACGATCGGACCGCCACCATCTACCCTGTATTCCATTTTTAACCCTCTCGCCTTTCTCTTTCATTGTTGTACTAGTAGTATACTTAGCAGTACTAGTAGGAGTACTTTTTACCTTCGAGGACGCGTATAGCTAGCTAGGTCCTTGAAGACTTGAACCCACTAGCTGCCACCATTTTTGTTTTTCCATGTCTTACTATCTCATCCATGTAGCCAAGAGTGGCTATATATAATAAGCCGTTATTTTACTTCCTCTATACCGAGTAGTACTATTTGCTGCACAAGACATCGACCGCCATATTTGAGCACAACATTATTATGCATGGACCATGACTATGTACGCCACCATGTGTCCAGATCTGGGATGCCGCTGTACCGATGAACGGCGCCGAGTTCGACCCCCGTGATGCTACGGGTGCCGAGGAACACTCTTGAGAGTACTCGCTTTCATCGGGACAGCTACCCCATTGTGAAGCGGATGCCACCTTCCGCGGCACGACACGGAAGGCCTGCCGCTCATGAAGCATGGTTGTGTCTTCATTGCGCACCACCGATGAACGACATGCCGGGACACGCTATCCCTGATTTATGCCGCTCAGCTTGGATGAGTTTCCATCGTGGAACCGGACTAGAAAGCTGCGATAATGATTCCTGCTGCTCCACCGCTATGGATCATGCCATCCATGAAGAACACTGGACTGGAACCTAGAGGAGGACATGCATGTAGTCCATCTATAACTTGTAAGTGGAGTACGGTAATTGTGAACGGTAGCGCTGTGAATATATGTAGACTAGTCGTGCACAAATTTATCACATGAATTGAGATGAACTTGTGTGGCATACGGCATTTGTCCTTTAGAATTTATTACTAGTAAATGTGTTATGTGTACGCAGTAACTTGTGTGGTTGTTGCACGGCTCCAACACGCTTTTGAGAAAAAAAGGTGGCACAGCTTTGGATATACGGACGTATGCATCATACAAGAGCATCGCTCGCTATAGTTGTAGTACACTCTTACTAGGACGACAACTCCTATAAAACTGTCGGTGTACTAGAGTAGGGGTCCCCTAGTATCCCTAACTGCAGACGGGGCAGTTGCAGCACCTTCACGCAAGGCTTGCCCGGTGACCGCTAAGGTCCTCCGTGGTTCCTTTGGAGCCATTCAAGAACAAAGTATTTAAGTTAAGGAGACAAGGCCCCGCAAGAGGAGCTTGCCGGAAGGCCACTCAAGTCACCTAGAAGACAAGACCCCGCAAGAGGAGCTTGCAGGAAGGCCCGTGAGTTTACAAGCCTCCGGACGCGACAAGGCAACAATCCCTGCAAGGTGCTTTCCATGCAGATTACCACTTCTTGCCTCCGCCTCCAGCTCATCCGCCAACGTGTCGCCATGGGACCTTTTCCAGCAGCGCAGCGTGGCAAGAGGATGTGCAGCCAGCGGGCGCTGTGGCAAGCGGTGCCGACAAGATGGCCATCATGGCGAAGCGGGCGCCCCGACGGTCCCTTTTTCGCACTGTTTAGTCGACTTAGACGGGCATTTAATGCCTTTTTCCCGCCGTCGTGGTTAGGTAGAATACACCGCATAAGTAGCTGTACCAACCACGAAGTCCTTTTATGTTTTTGTTCTTTGTCTACGCTGCTACCTGTCGGAGACCCTTGAGCATATAAAAGGAGGCCCATGCTAACGTAAAAGGGGGTTCGGTTCATTCAAACCGAGAATACTCAAGCTAGGTCTTGTAGCCCTCTCGCGCCTCCCTAGCAAGAACACAATACAATCGCACAAGCAGCAGAGGAGAATTATCTCTCCGAGAGCTCCGGCTGGGTAAATGCTCGTGGTAAGCCACCGATCTGTTTCTTTTCGCGGCGATCCCCCCACCGGACCGAAGGGGCTCGGTCCGCCGTCCCATAGGTGTTCGCGGGTCCGATCAGCTTCCCGACATCTTTGGCGCGCTGTAGGGCGCCGAGGCTGTGTGAACTCTGATCCGCGCTCACATCGAGCAACATCTTCATCATCTTCATCGACATGCCACCGAAGAAGAAGGCTTCGCGGCAGCCGAGCCGCCCACGCCGATCCCACCACCACCCGAGCAAATGGGTGGTGGGGTAGACACCGCGGAAGAACGGGCGCCGCGTAGGGAGCTTCATGATGCTGCTAAGTTCAACGACAAGGCCCGCAGACCTTGGCGCCAGATATGCACCGCGCTCATCTCAGGAGGCGCGGACCGACAGCGCCATGGTATTCATAGTACCATACGCCGCTGGATCAAGATCGAGCTGGTGGATCCCGAGGCCTCAAGACCAGCTTGCACGCCAACATGCCGGGCACGAGCGAGGCATCGGTCGCTTCGACGGATATCGCCTCCTTCTAACATAGTTAGAAGTCCGAGCATATCCCGCCTCGCGCCGCTCGCCATCGCCACCCACCACTCAAAGCAGAAGTTGGCGAGCTCAATCGCTTCTAGATTACCTCCAACAGCCGACAAGGTCGGCGAATGGAGGGCCACCATCCGTAGTCTCATCGCTTTGCCAACGGCGATATCCGTACAACCGACTACATTGCCGCCGCTGCAAGGCTACAAGGCACGAACCGGGCGATTAAACCTGTGGGGATGCAACCACCATGCACTCTCCACCCTAAAGGCCAAGATCGCCGACTCGCGGATCCACTTCGACAATGACTCCACTCACACATCAGATCCGCGAGCTCGTCGCGATCAGCGCCAAGTTCTTCGCGAACGACAACAAGAAGACGCTTTGAACTCGTGATCGAGCCAAGAGAGGCGCCGCGCCATCCGACCAGCGCCGCTGGGCCCTCTGTCGATATGCATGCGCCAGTGGGAACCAGCGACTTGTCAGACGCGTAGGTTGCCCTGCTCACCGTGAGCTGCGGCAAGTCCAAAGGGTCTGCAAGAAGAATTTCTGCCGATGTACCGAGAAGTACGACGGCAAGACGATCCGTCGGAGTTCCTCAAGATCTACACCATTGCGGTGCAAGCTGCCGGGCGAGACGACAAGATCCTCGCCAACTACTTCCCGCTGGTACTCGCCCAATGTCGATCCTGGCTCATGCACTTGCCGGACAACCCATATCCTCTTGGCAGATCTATGCCATCAGTTTGTTGGCGCTTTCACAGCGGCCACAAACCTCATGGCCAAGAGAGCGACCTTCATCCGCCGCCTGTAAGGATGGAGAGCCCCGCACAAGTTCATTCAGAGATTCAGCCGCAGCAAAGACAACATCCCAAATGTCCACCCCGCCGGTAATCAGCGCTGCTCCATCGTAATACGCGGAACCGCAGGATGCGGAGGAGATGGCGATGTACAAGATCAAGGACGCCGCTGAGCTATATGCCCCGGCCGACAAGTGTGCACGCGGTCAAGAAGGGAGGAGACTCCCGGAGAGAATGTGGAGGCAGCAGGATCTCGATAGTGAGGGGTCTGCCCGCAAAGAAAAAAAGCCTAGGCGGAGCAACAAAGAAGAAAGGCAAGATGTGCTAGTTGTCGAAAGTCCGCAACGGAGGTGGCGCCAAGAAAGCCAAAGTTGGTAGCTCCGCAAGGAGGTTGCCGCGACACCAATCGCCAGTCAGGCGGACGCCGACAAGGTGACGGCTCAACAAGCAAGATTGCAAGATCCACCGCACCAAGGGCCATGATCTCCAGAGTTGCAAGAAGGTCGAGCAGCTTGTTGAGCAGCATAAGGCTGAGTACAAGCGGCGCGACAAGGAGAAGGCTCAAGAAGGTGCTGGAGGAGCTAGCAAGAAGCGCCCCGCCGGGAGGACGCCAGGCAAGGCCAAGCAGCGGCAAGGAGATGACTCTCCCGCCGGGCCGCGATAAGGATGAAGATGACGACGACGATGAAGACATGGATGATGACGAGACCGATGAGCAGGAGTTCCGAAAGCCACAGAGGTCTTGTGCGCTGACGTGGTGCTCTCGCATACTTCACACCGCCAACTCAAGCAAATGGATGCGGAAGTTAATGCGCGTAACCATCCATCGAGTCACGCAAGCCTCTCGAAATGGTCCAAGACGCCTATCATCTTTGATATTGAGGACCACCCCGATCGATAATCGCGTCGGGTGCTTGCCGATGTTGGTCTCACCAACTATCCGCAACCTCAAGGTCACCAAGATGCTAGTTGACGGCGGGCCGGCTTAAACCTGATCTCCTCCGCGGTGCTCCGTAAACTCCAAATCCCCGACAATAACTCAAGAGACCGCACATTCCAAGGAATCAATCCGGAAGGAGCAAGTCAAGGGAAAGATCACGCTGTCGGTGACGCTTTGGCAGCGAAGTTGAACTTCAGGATCGAGAGGGTCACTTTTGACGTTGCTGATTTTCCATTGCCTTACAATGGGATACTTGGCCGCCCAAAGACTCGCCAAGTTCATGGCAGCCTCTCATTATGCATACAACTTGCTCAAGATGCCAGCCCGATAAGTGTCATCTCTGTCCCTCGGCGACAAGAAGGATGCTCTATTCTGCGCCGACAAGATCTACCGGGAAGCAGCAGCTGCAACAGATAGCAAGTCACTTGTCACAAGCTCCCGGGAAGAAGAAGACCAAGTCCGCAAGAGCTCGATGCCCACTCCGCAAGCGCACTCTTCGGAGTGCTGCGCCACCGCCGAGGACGCACCATCGAGCTCCACCGCAAGTGCAAGAAGACGATGGCAGCTCCACCAAAGACCAAGAAGGTGTCCGCCAGGAGGACGGCACCGTGGTACCTTCACCATCGCCACTCTCGACCCTAAATAGGAAGGCGCCGTTGCTTTCTCTCGGGCGAACGCCGACGTGTTTGCATGGCAACCGCCCCGACATCCCCGTGTTCCTGTGAAAGTAATTGAGCACCATCTTGCCGCCTGTCCTCACGCGCGCCCGCAAGCGTAAAGTAGAAAGCAAGCAAAGGAGCGCCAAGAATTCATCGCAGAAGAGATCAAGAAATTGGAAGCAGCAGGCCTTGTCGAGGAGTGCTCCATCCCACGTGGTTGGCCAACTCGTAGTCGTATAAGAAGGCAAACGGAAATGGAGGCTTTGTATCGACTTTACCGATGTTAATAAAGCTTGTCCCAAAGACCCATTTCCCTTGCCGCATCGATCAGATTGTTGACTCCACGGCCGGATGTGATTTGCTTTCATTTCTTGATGCATATCAGATATCATCAGATCTTCATGGAAGAAGAGGATGAGGAGAAAACCGCATTCATCACCCCATGTGGCACATACTGCTTTGCACGGATGCCTTTCGTTTAAAGAATGCTGGTTCAACATTTGCAAGAGTAGTCCATGACGCTTTTGAGCCGCAAATGCACGTAAATGTAGAAGCCTACATGGATGACATAGTGGTCAAAAGCAAGGACAAGGCAACTCGATTCAAGATTTAGATGAAACCTTGCAAATCTGCGCAAGATCAACCTCAAGCTCAACCCCGAGAAGTGTGTGTTTGGAGTCCTTCCGCAAGCTTCTCGGTTCTTCGTGTCTCAGCGGGAATTGAAGCCAATCCCGACAAGATCAAGGCCATTGAGCAGATTGAAGCACCAAAGCGCCAAGGATGTACGAAGACTTGCCGGTTGCGTGGCTCTCTCAAGAGGTTTATCTCTAGGTTCTGTTGAAGGCTCGCCATTTTTCAAAATATTGAAAAAGGCAGGTCCAATGAAATGGACTCCGGAAGCGGAGGCTGCGCTGCAGGACTTAAAGAGGTACCTGTCCTCCACTCCAATACTTGTCGCACCTAAGCCACAAGAGAAGTTGCTGCTATATATAGCGGCAACCAATCAAGTGGTTAGTGCTGCGTTAGTAGCGGAGAGGAAGGCGGATGATGAGCCGGCAACCATGGCAGATGCATCCAACGACAAGCAGGGGGCTTCACGGCAAGCTCGTCCCGATAAGGATGGATCTACGCAGCGCATGAGAAGATGCAAAAGGATGGTGCAGCGCCCATTTATTTTGTCGGCCCCTTCTCGCAGGGGCTAGGTCAAGGTACTGTGTGCAGAAATTGCTTTTTTCGCCTCCTCATGGCCTCAGAAAGCTGCGCCATTACTTCCAAGCACATGAGATAACAATCGCCACCGCTTCACGAAGAGGATATTGCAAAATCCGAGGCAACACGCAGGATTGTCGAAAGGGCACTCGAACTGTCAAGCTTTGGCCTCAAGTTTGAAAGCACTTCAACTATCCAAAGCAGAGCATTGGCAGAGTTCATAGCAGAATGGACGCCAACGCAAGATGAAGAAATTCAGTAAACGAGCATCCCCTCACAAGGAAGCAAGCAAAGAGTGGCTGATGTACTTTGATGGTGCCTTCTCGCAAGGCGCCGGTGCGGGCGTGCTGCTTGTCGCACCCACCGGAGAGCACCTCAAGTACATAGTCCAGATGCACTTTCCCAAGGAGCAAGCAACAAACAATACTACAGAGTATGAAGGTTTGCTTGCCGGTCTCAGGATCGCAGTAGACCTTGGGATCAAGAAGCTCATTGTCAGGGGTGACTCACAGCTTGTCGTCCGCCAAGTGAACAAGGATTATCAGAGTCCGTTGATGGAAGCCTATGTTGATGAAGTGAGAAAGCTAGAAGAGCACTTTGACGGCCTACAAATGGAACATGTTCCAAGAGCTCAGAACGATATTGTTGATGGCCTGTCAAAGTGTGCCGCACTCAAGTTACCTGTGGAACCAGGAATTTTTGTGCTCAAGCTGACTCAGTCGACTGTAACGCCATCAACTGGACAGAACAAGAAGAGGAAGTTGATTTCTGGTGACTATTTTCCCGCAGAGCTCCCAAGCCGCCCAAGAAGGTCCCCAAGATCAACACTAAGAGTGCCGAGGAGCAGTCCGCTCCGACAAGCCCTAGGGTTTGTTTCTGCTGAAGCAGACGCCCCGACAAGTTTTGCTCGGCAAGCTTGCCGGGAACATCAAGCTCCGCTGAGCAAGTTCTGCCGAGAAGCGGATGTTCCCAGCAGCAGATGTGCCTTTAGTCCTTGTTGTCGAGCCGCAAGCTCCAAAGATGGGCACAACAGATTGTCCATTTCCTTCAGACAGAGAACTTCCCAAGAGCAAGAAGAAGCGGAAAGAGTAGCCCGGCAGTCAAGTATGTACCAGTTTGTCGACAACACACCGCATGTAAGAAGACTCAACGGTGTGAAATTGAAGTGTATTCACCGAAGATGGACAGAAGCTGTTGGCAGAGATACATGGAGGCATATGTGGTCACCACATTGGCAAGAGCACTTGCCGACAAAGCTTTCCGAAGGTTTCTTTTGGCCGACAGCCCTCCAGATGCAATCGCACAAGTAACCAAGTGTGAAGCGTGCTGTTCCATTCCAAATAGATACACCAACCAGCTCAAGCTTCCAGACGATCCCTTTATCCTGGCCATTTTCGGTCCAGGGCTCGACATCCTCGCCCTTTCCCCGAAGTTGTCGGGGCTTTGAGTACTTGTACGTTGCAATCGACAAGTTCACAAAGTGGCCGGAAGTGGAAGCAGTGAGGAAGGTGACAGCACAATCAGCAGTCAAGTTCTTCAGGTCGATTGTTTGCCATTTCGGGATTCCTAACAGGATCATCACTGACAACGGCACACAATTCACGAGCCGCACCTTCATGCAGTACGTCCAAGATCTTGGCGCCAAGGTCTGCTCGCTCGTTGCTCATCCGAGAAGCAACGGTCCGGAGAGGGCAATGCTGAAGTGCTGCGGGGCTCAAGACCAAAACTTTCGACAGTGCTGCACAAGTGCGGAAGAAACTGGATTGAGGAGCTGCCGTGGTTCTTTGGTCGATCAGACGACGCCAAATCGAGCCATCGCCGCCGACACCTTTTGCTCTAGTCTATGGAGCAGAGGCAGTTCTCCCCACGGAACTCAGATTCGGTCACCTCGAGTGCTCGCTTATGATGAGCTTGAGCAAGAGCAGCTGCGACAAGATGACGCGCTGCCTTGAGGAGGACCGCCTTCAGCCGCTGACGAGCTGCTCGTTATCAGCAAGCTTTGCGCCGCTACCATAGCCGCAGTTAATGCCGAAGTCTCGAGGAAGGCGACTTTGTTCTTCGGCGCTGCTCAGTCCGCCAAGAATTCCAACAAGTTGACGCCTAAAGTGGGAAGGCCCTTATCGGGTGAAACAAGTCACTAGGCCTCGGGCGCTGTCCGCTTTGAGACCGAAGATGGCATTCCGTGAGCAACTCTCGAATATTGAGCATCTTCGTAAGTTTTACCAGAAGGCGGGTTGTCGGAACCTGTTCCGCAACCACCTTTTGTACAAGTCTTGCCGATGTTGCATGTAATCCTTTGTACAAAGTCGGGCGCAGATCCTGCATAAGTAAAGCTCATGTGTTTTGCACAATTTGTCAATTTCATGCTTTCATCATTTTATTGCATGTTTTATCTGACACTTTGTGCAGCACCTACACCCGGTAAGCAATAACGAGCCGCAAGGCTCAATGACTCTATTTTTTCTTCTTTTCTTTCCTAAAGAAAGGAAGGTTCCTCACACACAAGTTAGCCGGGGGAGGAGAAGATAATGGTGTGGACCAAGCGCCGCCGAGGAAATTTCGCCTTACCAGAAGCAAACGACGTAAAAGCTGTTGCCAAAGTTTGAGCAATCAGTTTTTAATTTTAAGTTATCTTCCTCGAACGACTGACTTTGTATGGAAAACCCGTGCGCCGAGGGAACCAACTCAGTAGCTAGTTGCGCCTTATTTTTTTTCGAGTCCGCTCAACAATTTAAGTGAGCTGCAACTAGTGGCTACAAGGTTGTTTGTCGAAGCGGCACCGCCAGCTGCCGACGTTCAAGACTCAGCGCCAAGGCAAAGGTGTCCGCTACGACAAGTTCCCTAAAAGCGTAGGGCAAAAACATACAAAGGAAAGAATCAAGTAAAGGAAATAACATTGCAATCATTGCCCAAGATAGAGTTATATTACAAAATATCTTGTCGCAGCTCTAATAGATTATTATCCTAACATGACCAGTAGCGGCAAGGAAAAGATAAAATTGGCGGCCTAGTCTACGCGGTCGCCATCAACCCTCTTGATCTTGCCCACTTGTCCACAATGGTGCGATAAGGCCTTGAGTGCCTCCACATCGCATCCGCGGCAAGGACTTGAGGACGCCGGTGAGGTTGAGGCCCTGGGTTGCGAAGGCCACCTTCATCAAGACCTTCTAGAGAGCTCCTGACAGATCCGGGCGCGATTCCTCGGCCAGCTGCTTTGGGATCTCTTCCCGAGTCGCTGGAGAGCCGCCACCACGCCTTGAAGAACAAGCTGAGCTTGGCGCTGGGTTGAGGTGCTCGCCGAGGAGTACCCGAGATCCACCATCCCCAGCTCCGCCAGCTCCTTGTCGATGGTGGCGGCAACATTCACGAGACCTCGGTCCAAAGGCTCCACGCTTTTCCGAAGGTGCTCTCGGCGGCAGAGACTCGCCCAGCAGCCTCGCCGGCCTTGATCTTCCAACAAGGCCACCTCCCGCCTCCTTGGCGCCGCCCGCCTCGTGATCAAGGTGGTCACCAGCTCAAGATCTGCTTTAGAGTCCTTGGCGGCGCTGAGCTCCTTGTTCTCTCGGGCGAGACGGCCCTGCAGCTCGCCAAGAGTGTAGGCGCCTTCTCGCCGAGTTTGAGTGCAGCAAAGCTCGCCGCTTCTTCTCCGAGATTGGCCTCCAGCTGCGCCACCTTCGCCTCCAACTCCTTCTTGGCGGCTCGCAGCTGCGGCAAAGATCCTTTGCTTCCTTAAGAGCCCCGCCAAGTGTTTCGCTGCAAGATCCTCCTCATGGCTGTCAAGATTGATCTTCCGCTGTGCCACCGCCTTCCTCAGCAGACAGCTTCTCGGCAGCAAGCCGCTTGTTGCTCTTCAACCTCAGCCTTCTCGAGGATGAAGGCTTTGCACGCTCAACGATTTGCCCCGCCTCCTCCGCCAAGGACCGGAGAGCTTCTCGATTGATACCCCGGAGCTCCTCCGCTTCGATGTATGCTCCCGCCGCGATAAGCGCTTCCGGATTCCAACTTGGCTTGTCGGGCGCGGTAGAGCGACAACAGCTTTCTTCAAGAGCTGCTCCTCCTCAGACTACGCCGCTGCTGCTTGGCACGCCAACCAGCTGCCAGCCCAGCCGAGGCGAAGAGCTCTTCGTCAAGGTCTTCCTTCGACCGGTGCCCTAGAGCTCGACGCCTGTGGAGCTTGATGAAGACGCCATCGCCGCCTTCGATAGGCGCCTGGTTGGGGCTTCGAGCTCGACGCTGCGCTGGTGGCGAGGGATCGGCGGTCGGCGAGCGCCTGGCGCGCCCGCGCCTCGTGGCTGGCGCTGGATCGCCCGACCTCGCCAGCCTCTCGCGGCAGCAGCCTTTGGCTCTTTCGCCGCGGACTCATTGGCGCCAGCTTCTTCCTCCATGGCGGCGGCGTTGCCGGTATTGTTGCCAAGACGCCTTCCTCGCTGGGCGACTCAATCTCCATCCGCTCATGGGCGGATGGATCTCGACGACCGACAAAGAAAGAACAGCCAAGTTTAATATTCAAAAGAAAAGTCAAAAGAAGAAGAATACAAGGGAAGTTTTCAGCAAGAGGATTACTGCGATGGGTTCTGCACCGTGGTCTCAACCGCCAAGGGTCGCCGGGCGCTTATCCCTTGCGGAGAACCGCCCCTTGCCGGAGAAGCTCGCTGCCGGAGAATGCTCCTTGCCGGGGATCCTCCTTGGCGGTGTAGTCGACGCAGATGGCGTCAGAGCGGCTTCCCGGCACTCCTGTGCGGCTGTCAGCCTCAAGAAACCAACAAATGATATCAGCAAAGAAAGAGCACCCATGTACGCTCAACAGCAAAAGTAAACCGTGATACTTATGCTGGGGCTGTGCTGGGGCTGCTTTGAGGAAGAGTTGCCGTCCGGCAAGGTGGTCTCGACGCGCTCGCTGCCGCTGGGGATCGCCCTCGATGACAACCACCGGGTCTTGGCTCTTCGACGCCTCTCTAAGCCGCCCGAAAAAGGAAAGAGTTCAGAATGAAGCAAATCAGATACAAGACAAAGCAACAAAATTGAGGAACTACAAGTACAACACGTAAGCTTACTCTTCTTCTTCTCGCTTGAGCTGAGCGCCGAGAGATCACCGGCTCGCTCGCCTCAAGCGACGAGGCGGAGGAGTGGGTTCCTTGACCGCTTGGCGGGAGTAGCAGTGCAGGCTCGGGAGGGCCCCCGCCCAGCTTGCTGCAGCGGGGCCAGTGCTCCCTGGCAACAAGTGTTGTCAGCAGGAGCTGGCTGGGCCACAAGGCGCTGTTGGGTCTGCCTGCCGCCCCATTTGCCTCTAGCCTCATGGAGAAGCCTTCTGGTGGAGCCGGGCTCCGCTTTGGCAAGCTACTAGATGGTGGGAGGAGGCGCTCATGGTTCGCTTCAACTCGCTTCAGGTTCGGCAAGCTCGTCACGCAAACTCCGCTTCGCCGACAAGGCTTGCCGCTGCCTCTGCCGCCTCCACAAAGGAACCCGAGTCCGCCAAAGCTGCTGCCGCTTCTTCCAGTTCTGGTATGGCGCGCTGCATCTCATCGTCGCAGGTGTCACGGTGAGGCCCTTCGCTCATCGTGGCGGATCGACACTTCTTCCAGTTGTCAAAGAACACCCGCACGACGCCGCCTGCGCAGGCTCTTGCCAAAGTTGGAACAATTCGATGCGAGTCGCACGACGACATCATTGCACGGATGCGGGTCGAGCGAGGAATTGTTGCACAACGGAACAACTCCTCTCGCAACCCGAACCATTCGATGATCGGGTCGTAAGTAGAACAGCCCAGAGAATCGCATCCAACTCCAAGACGGTGAAATTGAAGTTGAGGCCCCGGCGCAGCCTCATGATATCCGCCAGACTCGAACTCCCAAGCAGGTCTCCTCCTCTCCTGCAAGGGCATGCGGGCGGCGAAGGAAATCTGCGCCAACGGCGCCTACAGTGAGTCCGCAAGCCCGAGGCGAGGATCCGGTGACGGCAATCTTCAATCTAGCATCTTCCAGCGCCAAGTTGTTCCAATCGCTGTGCCGCAAGACTATTGGGGTTTGGCATGGCACGGTAAAGGTCATGGTTCTCCTCACAATCCAACACCAATCTGTCCTCCACTCCTCCCACTTGCCGCGGAGCTCTCCTTCCAGATAGGCTTCTTCTTGCCGATCCTTGAGATCCAAGCGATTCTCTCCGCAAGTGGCTCTCTCTCTCGACTCGGGGCATGAAGAAGTGGCGGAAGAGGGCTACGCTTGGTGGATTCGACAAAGTTTTCGAACGACAAAAAACTGCCATGGTCAGACAACATTGGGGGTGAAGTCAAGGAGGCGGAAACCCGAGGTGTTCATGATATCGCAGAAAAATTCAGAGAAGGGCGGCAGTGCCTGCAATAGAAGAACAAAGGCGAAGAAAGGGTACCCTGGGGGCTAGTTCCAAGCAGCGGCTGGGAGTACCTTCGTGCGCCGATGCAGCTGCCTTCGCCGACCGTAAGAGGTAGTAGTTCTCTCAGCTCCTTGCGGCGAACTGGGGAAGATGGCTCGCCTTTCAAGAGCGCAGCGAGCCGCTGCGCCGTCGACTTCACGCCTTCCCTTGTCGGCTTTGGAGCCATGGCGGAGGCGGGGTAGACCGACGGCGCCAGGCGCTGGTGGCGAGGAAGTGAGCGCTGCTCTCTTCAAACTTGGGAAGAAGGGGGAGCAGCGGTGGTTTTCTAGATTAGACAGCAATGGCGAGGTGGGCGAACTGCCCCTGCTTCTGCTTATAAGGAGGAGAGGGGCGGACGCCCGCTTCCGATTAAAGAAACCCCCCACGATCTCTCCCACGACGCGCGCTCGACGCAGGCTGTCTGTGGGGGACGGTGGGTCCGGGCAAGTTACGGCGTGACTCTAGGCCGCTGTGCCCATGTAGACTATTTTGGGCCTGGCCCAACAGCTGCACTGTGTGGCCCAGGCCCGGGGGCTCCTGTCGGTGTACTAGAGTAGGGGTCTCCTAGTATCCCGAACTCGTGCACGGGCAGTTGCAGCACCCCGCGGCAAGGCTTGCCTGGTGACCGCCAAGGTCCTCCGTGGTTCCTTTGGAGCCATTCAAGAACAAAGTATTTAAGCCATGGAGACAAGGCCCCAAAGAAGAGGAGCTTGCCGGAAGGCCACTCAAGGCACCTAGAAGACAAGACCCCGCAAGAGGAGCTTGCGGGAAGGCCCGTGAGCGACAAGCTCCTGGACGCGACAGGCAACAACCGCGGCAAGGTGCTTGTCATGCAGATTACCACTCCGCTCCTCCGCTCCAGCTCATCCGCCAACGTGTCGCCATGGGACCTTTCAGCGTGGCAAGAGGCTGTGCAGCCAGGGCGCGTGGCAAGCAAGGTCTTGACATGATGGCCATCGTGATAGCGGTGGCGCCCGACGGTCCTTTTTCTCGCACTTTGTTTAGTCGACTTAGACGGGCATTTAATGCCTTTGTCCCTGCCGCCGTGGTTAGGTAGAATACATCTGCACAAGTAGTTGTACCAACCACGAGTCCTTTTACATTTTTGCCCTTGTCTACGTTGCCACCTGTCGGAGACCCCTTGAGCATATAAAAGGAGGCCCATGCGCAACGTAAAAGGGGGTTCGGTTCATTCGAAACCAGAGAATACTCAAGCTAGGTCTTGTAGCCCTCTGCGCTCCCTAGCAAGAACACAATACAATCAGACAAGCAGCAATGGAGTATTATCTCCGGAGAGTCGAAGCTGGGTAAACTGCTCGTGTGCTTCGCCTCGATCTGCTCTTGGTGCGACCTCCGCCCCCCACTGAACCGAAAGGGGCTCGGTCCGCCGGTCCCATAGGTGTTCGCGGGTCCGATCACCGTCCCCGACAAAAACCTTGCGCTTGGATCTTTGCCTCTTCGGGAGGTTCAACAGTTCGTACTCGTGTGAACCTTGCACTTGGCTCTTCGCCTCTTCGGAAGGTCCAACAATGATGATACTATAGTACAATATGCTTCTGGCAATCTGACACCGATTGAATTTCTGCACGTCCACCGCGAGGGTGAGGACAAGGGCGAGGGAGAGGGAGAGGGCGCTGTAGTCAAAAACCTCTCCTCGTCCTGAGAACCATCGCGCGCGTGGGCAAGGGAGAGGCGTAGTAAGCAAGCTTCTCCTCGTTCGGCGAGTTGACGGGACACATCAAAGGAGTACTAGTACTAGTAGTAGTCCATACTGCGCCCTTTCCAATTAATATGGCTTAATTTGAAACGAAAATACATTTGGCGGTCAACGTATGTAACAATACGCTCTTTACGGTCACTATATATAGTTTTGCGCCGATTATACGATCACTAGCTCATCATAGAGCACCGTATTGCACCCTACTGACCGGACACATAGTCGACGTTGCACTTTGTTGACTGGTTAAGTTGTCACCTAGTTTCTGGGTCCCACCTGTCAGTTGGCAGAGCAAAGAAATCAGTTAAACAAAACTTTACGCAGGCGCGACACGAGTCCAACCCTTGCGCGTGAACCGCCCTGGCTGTGTATGTGAGTGCATGCACGTGTCCTCCCTCGGTCTTCCAACAAAGAGTGTACATCGGCTACAAAACAAAGAGTGTGATACATAATGTACATCTACACTTCCAATGCATTTATCCTTTAATATAAATCGATATTGATTGACTAGTGCACCAACTTGTGCTGTAGGTATAGGCTACAGGTCTACCCTTAATTACAGCATGCAACGGCCTTCATTTAATCTTCTTATCTCAATGGTCGCATGCACACATAAGTCTGCTACTTTTGGGCATTAATTATGCCCTTGTCAATGTGTAAATTTCTAAATGTACAGTCTTTTCACAGACGTGACGGGAGTAGGTTGAGCACTTGAGCGTGAGCTGTGTGTGTTATGCTAGGTGTCTGTGCCGCATGGGTGCGTGAGTGTTATGCAAGGCCCATGTGTGCGTGTGAGTGTTGCATGTTGCATGCATGCATGGGGCTTACTCCCTGCCATTGACATGTTCATATTTCAAGCTTCCTCTGTTCCCTCCATATGGTGATACTCCTCTGCTCCCAAATAGTACGGAGTAAAAGCCTCCTCTGTTCCCAAATACGGAGTATTTGTCTTCTACAGATTTCAACAAGTGACTAGTACGGAGCAAAATGAGTGAAGTGAGCGAGAGGCATAGGGATACTCAGAGAAAGGAAGTCCTCGCGATCCATTATTCCCCATCTCGGTCAGAGAGAACTATTCAACTAGTCTTTGCATTGAAGTGACAATACACGCTGTTGCAGATGGTAGGGGTGGAAACTGGTAGCGGATAATACGAAATATCCGATATTCGTATTCAAGAAAATGCCTAATCGTATCCGAAACATCTGCATCTGAACTAAAATGGAAATGGAAATTATCTGTATCCGAATTTATTTTACAGATAAAAAATAAAATATGGCATGAGATTTTGACACAAATATGGATATGGAAGTGGATATATCCGTATCCGAATAATATTATGCGAGGTAATTTTCAAAATTGTTGCCCAAGTATTCCAATTACCCAACATAAATGCCAAATAAGTGGTCCAATTTTACTCTTTGCATGATTAAACTTAGAAACTACTATGCATTACAATAGTATTTATTTATAAAACTATTTATCATTGACTTATTGTATGTCACAAGTTGATTATTTCGTGTCACATAGCTATTGACTGATATACTTAAGCAAGATGTTACTATTATTCGTATCCGCTCCGAATCAAGAAAACATCTGATACGTATCCGTATTCGAATAACATCCGAGCCGCATCCGTATCCGATAACATCCGTATTCGCATTTGTATTCGTTTTGAAAATATGAAAACGGAAGTGGTAAGAGCACTATCCGATCTGCATCCTATCCATTTCCACCCCATAGCAGATGGGACACGTAATTAATAAGCTGAACCAGCGTGTTGTTGTTACTAAATCAGCCTTTCCCAAGATCGCCATCATGTCTCGCCAAGAGAGCACGCTCAAGAATACGCCACGCACCTCATCCTTCCAAGAATCGACATATGGGCCCTCTTGTGGTAGACCCACATGTCATCGGTGTAACTATTTACACTCAAGGACGGTAGATCCTGGTAGTAGTACTAGTAGAATTGAGATTTAATGCACTTTCTTCCCGCCTTCCACTCTTCTTCCTCCTCTCTTCTTCTCCTCCTCCTTCCCCATCGCCGGCTGCACACCATTTACCCCCGCCATGCCGCCGCCACCGCTTATCTTCCTTGGTAGCTCACAGCACTATATCCCCCGCCACTGCTCGCCACACGAGGAGAAGCTTTACGCCGCCTACCAATCCACTTCCCTCGCCTGGCTCGCAGCAATCAAAACCCCAATGGCGTAACCGATCGACACGCAGAGCCACATTGAATTCCTCCCCAATGTTCTCTTGGAGCAGATCTCAGAGTCGATGGACCTACTCAGCACCGTCTGTCGGGCCGCATGCTCGGTGTCTTTGTACCGCCTACTTGTCCGCAACCGATCGACTCTTTTCAAGACACCTGCTTGTCGATACACCCGCCATGGTGACCTCTACATGCTACCACTACCCGCCCACCTGTCCTTCATGCGCGCCACCATGGGACGGGCATGAAGGCGAACTAGATCGCCCTCATCCACCACACCGTAGTCCGTATGCCTCGTGGATATCTACACCCAGCGAGATCACCTTCCATCGTTGGATACCGCCGACATCGAGCCTCGCAGCCCGCCGACACTCCTGCCTACTACACACGAGATGCGCCAAGATTTTGGCTCGACCTCCGCTTGCGTAAAGTTGTAATCATGGCGCCCACACCATCGAAGACTACATGGATTACAAGATCATGGCCTTGTTCAACATGGGATTAGTCTATTCGAATCCTGCTGCCATACATGGTTATGGCTCATCATCAATCTTGTTGAGGCAACATTTCGCTCGATGCTATAGTGCACGATGGCATCGTTTACGCGATCCACGCACAGATTGGCTGCCTATACCGTGGAATCTATCGTCGCTTAATTTTTCTATCTCATCTCATCTTTACCTTATCAATAACGACTGCCTGTTCATTTGTTACAACTTTAGAATGCATAGCATGTCTATAACCACATCATTGCTATGTGTTCCTCTCATTTCCTAGATTTTTATGACTACACATGTTATTGTTAGAGTTGATATGAGAACAATTGGCATCTAATGATTGTTAGAATACATATTATGAGCATAACATCATGATTTCTATATGTTACTCTCGTTTACAAGATTTTTATAACAACGCATTGTGACACTCCGAAATTTTTAATTTGGTTTTCAACAAAAACTTTGTTTGATTTGAAGAAGGTCATTTAAATCCTTCCAAAAACCTCTCTCTCTCAATACTTTTCCCCATGGCAAGGATTTTATTTTTTGTATCTTCTTCAATCCTGGTGTTTGGTTATTAAAAACCTTTCTTCTGATTTTCCCATCTCAAATATATTTTTGGAATTTATTTTCTTTTAAAAAGAAACCCTATGGGTTTGGGGGCTACTCTTTTTTTTTGAAACCATCCATTGTTTTACCATGCCTCATGTGGTAAATTCTCCCAAAACCCCTCCCTCCACTTTGGGGAAACCCAAACATTCTGTTCCAACAGGTCCAACCCATTTTTGGATTTTATTTCATTTATTTTTTCCCAAAAACAATTATGTCATTTATTTTAAGCCTAGATGATTTACAAAGGAAGTTCCTGATTTCCTTTGAGTTTTGATCTCAAACCAACTACTCTGGATAGTCCCTAGCACCCCCAACCTAGAACCATCAAGATCCACTCTTCCTATTTTTAAAATTTTCAAGTTTCAACCTCTGCAAGTTTGGACCAGATTCATCATTTTTGGTGAAATTCATATTTTTCTTTCTCCAAAAATTCCACCAAAATTCAGGCAGCCCCCAGGTGCTTTGAGAGGCCACCACACCAAAGATCAGCCCCAGAAAAATTCTTCTCATGCTTGAATCATTTCATCAAACACTTGGCCAGACTCGTTCTGTGACACTTTCAAGAAATTCAGAGTTTCAGAGTTTTGTCGGTGTCGTTTTCGGTGCCTTGTCATCGATCACTGGGCACCCCTGGCGCTGCGCACGACCTCTCCTCCTTGATCGAGAGCACCGTGATGCTCTCTTGGACGGGCGCAGGTGTCGGTGGCGGCGAGCATCACCGACGCCGGCAGCTTTTCAAGGTGGCAGAGCCACACGTGGCGTGCTAACGGAGCAGCGCCACTCGCTACGCCGTCCGGGCGCCCTAACGCCCCTAGCCCTCCGCGTGGCCTCATGAATGCCAGCAAGACACCGCAGCACTGCTGCGTGGCTCGGCAAGCACATGGTGCGCCTTCGCCGCCACAGTTCAAGGCCGCCTGCTTCGTCGAAACCACCCAAGAGCGCCTAATCCAACCTGGTTTAGCTTAAATGTAACCTCGTGGACCTCCACGTTGACGCCCAACCCCCTAAACTACCCGACCAAGCACTGTGCTGCCGTAACCATCGCCGGAGATCCCCGTTCATGGCCACCGCCTCGGATCGCCTATAAAATGGAGTCCCGAGCTCGTTCTCAAGCACACACCACCTCTACTCCTCACCAGACCCTGCTAAGCCACCAGAGGACCTCGAGGAGGTCTCTCCCAACTCCGCCGCCTGATCCGCCTCGGCCACCAGCTTGATTCACTCCGGTGAGGCCATCCCCGCCGCCCAAACCTCGTCAGTAGTCTCCTCGAGCACCCATTGATCTAACCCAGGCTTCAATTTGACCTCCGCAGCCCTCCCCGACGAGATCCAACTTCAAACGAGCCGTCGTCCGCCAGAGCAAGGACCGCCGTCGACATGGTGCTCGCCGACGACCACCACCACCACCCACAGATGTGGAAGGTCACGCTGATCACGTAGGTACTCTCCGATCCTCCTAACTCGTTGTGGATCGCCGCCGGCGACCACCGCAGCTCTCGGGCGCCGACAAGCTCTGCTTCTCCCCCGTTTGAAATTTCAAACCTGACGGGTGGGACCCCTCGTCAGTCTTTTCTTTTTTTGAATCGTTTTTTGAAAACGCCTTCGGGCAGAATACGTTTCCCTTTGCAGTTGACGAACTTTTAGCCGAAGCATTTTCTGTTTTTATAAGTTGGCCCTCGAAACTTTCTCGTTTATTACTGTGAGTCCTGGATTAAAACCTTTATAAGTTTTAAACAGAAACTGATTTTTGATTGATTCTTTTTCTGTCATCTTTATTTTTGTGTCTAGTTTTTTTCATATTTACTTGAAAAATATTTGGAACACTTTTTTGTGCACTCTCGGTATTTACGTTAGTACGTATTTTCTTATACCGAAGATACCGGAGGAGGTGACGGAACCGCGAACTTCGCCAAGCTAGACTCCGACTACTCCGAACCAGGCAAGCATGTTTGAACTTTTGATATGATGAGTATTCGTTGCATGTTTGCATTAAGTAGTTTCATGGCATGTTTATGAGCATTTCGATAGATGTTATATTACATACAAAGTTTAGGCAAGTGAGTTTTGAAAATCCATATGTTGTTGGATATGAGTTTGCATGGCCATGTGATGGCATGAGAATGGGTAAGATGGCAGTGTTGTAGCATGCCGCCTTATGCTGGACTATTTCGACTCAAAGATCATCATGAATCAAGTCACGTTTCCATCCGCTTTTCCCTTCCCGCACTACCACATGTTTTCCGCAAGGGATATGGCTTAGTAAGTTGCAACCCTCTTTCCTGGTACACACCAAATAGAGAGGCCGTGATGAGGGTTCCATGGCCCTGGATTAAAGCCACCATCCGATCAGGGGCATGGGTGTTTCCGTTGGGACCGAGAGGGGGCACCCCTTAGAGCGCCAGATATAAATTTGATCCCATGCTATTCGAGGTTGTGATCTCCCGCCTCAAAGTTTTTCTTGAACGTTGTCTAGGTAATTCCGGCATCGTGAGGTGGGATGGGTGTGTATCGTTAGATGTGTTTCACCGAAATACCATAAACGGAACTAGTCCTTCGTGACTACGGAAATCCGTTGGCTGTGGATAATTAGTACAAACTCTGCAGAGTCAAAAATCCTTTGAATCATCTTATCCATGTTCAAGGACTATGTTCATCTTATCTTGTCAGTGTCAGTCTCGGTGAAAAAACTCCGGTGAACCACATGGGTGTTAAGTCCGGCTAAATGTTTATTCCTGTGGATGGACTAACCCGTTTATTATTATGTCTTGAATATTTCCTGTGAGTGTTATATCTTCATGAATTTATTAGATATGAATAATGAAATTTAAGCCCTTTCTGCGATGTCGCTCAGACGTCCGACTGTGGCACGCTTGTTATTTACTTTCGATATAAGCCCTTTCTGCGATGTCGCCGACGTCCGATCGCGGCACGCTTGTTATTTACTTTTGATATAAGCCCTTTCGCGAAGTCGCCAAACGCTCCGATCGGGCACGCTTGTCATTTACTTTCGATATAAGTTTTTCGCAATGTCGCCAGACGTCCGACTATGGCACGCTTTGTTATTTATTTTCAATATAAGCCTTTATGTGACGCCGCCGACGTCCGGATCGTGGCACGCTTTGTTATTTATTTTCAATATAAGCCTTTATGTGACGCCGCCCGACGTCCGATCGTGGGCACACATGTTATTTACATTCAATATAAGCCCTTTATGTGGTGTCGCTTAGACGCCCGACTGCGGCATGATAATTTATTTGTTTACACTTCGAGGCGTCGCTCCAGACACCCGATCGGTTTTCAGTCATTTTGTTTGGATTCGTGAAAATATTTATTAATTGAGTGTGCATTGCTATTTGCTCATGACGCATTCATGCTTGCATTTGTTAAATCTTATGTCCGAACTGTCTTGTGAGTACTTTCAAAGTACTCACATGGCTTGTTGATTTGGCCAGATGTTGACAAAGGCAATCTCATGGATGAAGAGTTCGATAGCGAGTCCGAGGCCAAGAGGAGTCCTAGTCAGTCCCGTGCGATCCTGGATTTGGTCACTGTATTATATCCGCTTCCGCTACCCGAATAAATTCATCGAGCCTCACCTCGACGCTCGATGAGCTGCCAGTTTAGGAGTCATGTTATCCACTGCAGTGTGACATATCCACCACCACTTTTATCTCGAGTTAGTAGTATGCCACCACACCCCTGTATCATAACCCCCCTTATGTACAATATTGGCGTGTTTGTAATAAATTGTTGAGCAGCCTCGGCTCAACCCTGTAATATATTTATTGCTACTGGCCTTCTGTATCAAGTATTTGTCTCGCCAAGAAGGATAATTCTTCCTATACTGATCAAGAGATCGATTTTCAATAAGTATTTTATTGAAAACCGGTCGTGACAAACTTGGTATCGAGCCAGCTGATCAGAGGAAGCCACTAGGTGCGATCGCTAATCGGTTATTAGCAAAATAGAGTTATTCATATTTTGCAAATGTAGTCATATTCTCGACAACAAGATAAATTTATGATCGACCACCAAGATTTTTGCCTACTTTTGTAGATGGCTGGCAACGACCGTGAGTCATAGGTGTTCGCCAACGCGTTCGAGGGGTTCGCAAGCTCCTCTCCTTCATCGCCCAGATCGTGATGGGGCCATTAGTGCGCCAGCCTTCACACTCTACCAGCACAAGATCAACGACACCTGTCCATGCACCAAGCCGCTGTGCAGTTCAAGGGAGGGCGGTTGAGTTACGCCGCTCCGGTTCTTGGGAGAGCCATGCTCACGGAGAAGCATGCTATGCAGATGGCTGCCCGTGAGGCGATAGCTCGCCTCCGGATGTTCTTCCTTCGATGAAGACTCGTCATTACGCTACCTTCCATGCCACGTGCCATACACCTGTCACTACGCATTCGCTTGCCCCGAGGAGAGCGAGACGAGGTTATTGAGATGCTTGTCGAGTACCTCCGAGCTCGAGGCAGCCTTCGACAACCTGGTGGACGACATTTTGATTTCCCAAGATGGACTCGGCCCATGGCTGTGCCGCCACAGGAGGGAGCCCTGCACACCGCACCACCACCGACTTTTGTCTCATCCTCGCATCTTATTCACCTACCATTCTCGCCACTACTCATCGCCTGCCCACCACTGAGGAGTTCAACCAAGTCATTGCGCCCACTTCAGTCCAAGACTGCACCACCTATTGCGCCCACTCCTGTTCGTGTTGCTTCGCCTATGGCGCCCGCCTCCATCAACTCAGCCCAGACTTCACGCCTGAGCCTATTAGCGAGAAGGAGGTTGAGTCCCCACCATCACTGCCACCTCGGCAGGCCAAGGGAGATCCTTACCATCTCCGATGAGCACGCTTAGCCGCCATGCGATAAAAATCGACTTGTACGATATGTTTATATGTACATAGGTTGTGAGAAGTAGCTTGTTTGCGCATCATGTAGGAACTGGGGAAAGTGCACTAGCCTAAATAACATGTCAGGAATGTGTACGCATATCCTGAGTGATGTATTCTATAATTACTGCTTGCGTGTAAGATATGTAATTAGCAGTCCTTCTCCGTGCGCAATCGATTATTCTCTTAAAAAATCTTGGAGCTTTTAAAATTTCTGTCTTTATAAATTTATTGATTTCTGCGACTCAATTTCTTTTCTTATGAGTTTTACAAAATGTATCCCCAAAGTGAAAAATGTCTCGTCCTTGGACGCGCTCCATGCCAAATCCGCCAGAGCTAAATTATGGCACCCAAACAAGCAACAATTTGACACAGGGGCAGTCAAGTCAACATGGCAGTGAAGCAGCATTTTCCCAAGTATGCCGCCTTTATGAACAGAGTCAGCAGCAACATCAGGAAATGATGAACCAAGTCATCAATATGGGAAATCACCATGGACAGTATCAGCAGCAATCCAAATTTTCTGAGCTACAGAAGACGCGTCCCCCAACATTTTCCCATACTACGGACCTCCTACGTTCGGAACGGGGTCCTGTTGATCGGGAGGGGTGTGGCGTACCGCAAAACGGAGGAAATTGACCTCCTACGGTCGAAACGGGGGTCCTGTTGATCGGGAGGGGTGTGGCGTACCGCAAAACGGAGGAAACGGGCCTCCTACGGTCGAAACGGGGGTCCTGTTGATCGGGGGGTGTGGCGTACCGCAAAACGGATGAAACGGACTTGTGTTGGAGCGTTGCCACGTCGCCAAACGGGGTCCTGTTCATCGGGAGGGTGTGGCGCATCGCAAAACGGACTCCACGGATATCGCTCATCTCCACCGTCGACCTCCTCTAGCCTCCACGGCTACCGCCGACCTCCTCCACCTCCACGGGCCCTCGCTCATCCAGCCTCCACCGCTGCTAGTCCACCGCCATCGCTCAACCACCCTCCACGGGCACCCCACCACCGCTTCATCGCTCATCCAGCCTCCACACCACGGGTCCTGTTTCAACCACCCTCCACGGCACCCATCCACCGCCTACCATTCATCCAGCCCTCCACACCACGGGTTCCTGTTCATCCAGAGGCAACGCCACCACCACCGCTCATCCAACCCCCGCAACGCCACTGCTCATCCAATCGATCGGCTATAATTAGCAGCAGAGAATGGCGAATCACCGGATCGACTTCGCCATCAGCCATCGATCGATCGCCGGGTTTACTAACACGAGCTCGCAAAGGTAATCGCTTGTTCTGGGCGAGACCAATGCCTCGCCAGTTCGCTAGAGCTTAACGCCGCACACACGCCGCAGCACATATGAGAGAACGCGCGATCGCCGCCCCGACCTCCCACCGTGAACCGCAACTCCCCGAAATTTTCCTCCCCTTGCTTCTACCATGGTTTTTCCGTCATAGACGGCCCAAAGAATGTCATGCAGCTGCGCTCCGCCCGCCCAGACTTAAAAGCCCATTTTCTGTCATGATTTTTGTCATAGAAGTAGGAGCCCACCACATCTATGATGATACCGTGATTTTGTCACAATTATCGCCATAGAAGTGTCATATGTATGATGAAAACATTTCGCTCGCCCAAAATGTCACAGATGTGTCTTTTTTGTAGTGCAAGAACCTTTCGTGATGTATAAACAAAGGATACCACACATGCACGCACCGCTTAGATGACATCGAAAGTATATACCGGACAAATGCAGGAAGAATGTGTACCTGGTTATCGCTGATTTCTTTCACCAACCATCAATGTCGAAAAGAAAGACAAGCATTTCAAAGGCAAGGCAGATCACGGAAGAAGCCCGCCAGCGCATCGTGATCACGCATTTGCTATGGTCAATGATTTACACGCATTTTGGAAAGGGTCACGGCGACTAGCTGTTCAATGACGCCGAGGGACACGCACTCCATGTGGAAGAAGAAATCTATATTTTGGGACCTACCCTACCGGAAAGACCTAGAGGTCCGCTCTTCAATCGATGTGATGCACGTGACGAAGAACCTTATGCGTGAACCTGCTAGGCTTCTTGGGCATGTATGGGAAGACAAAAGATACACCGAGGCACGGAGGACCTACAACGCTTGTAACGAAAAAGACGGCATGCCTCCAAGCAAGATGAAGGTCCTGCTAGCTACGCCTACGAAGAAGAGAAAGAAATCTTCATTGAATGCCTGCTCAAGATGAAGGTCCCGACCGCTTCTCATTGAATATAAAGGAATAATAAATATGCCGAGAAAAAGTTCCGTAACCTAAAGTCTCATGATCGCCACGTGATTATAACGCAATCGCTTCCGGTTGCATTGAGGGGCTTCTACCGAAAACGTCCGATTAGCCATTGTGAAGCTATGTGCATTCCTCAATGCAATATCTCGTAAGGTGATCGATCCGTAAATCATACCAAGGCTAAGGAGTGATGTGGTGCAATGTCTTGTCGGTTTTGAGCTGGTGTTCCTACCATCCTTCTTCAATATCATGACGCACGCCCTAGTTCATCTAGTCGATTTAGATTGTCATTCGGGGCCCATATTTCTATACAATATGTTCCCTCTGTGAGGTTCATGGGAGTCCTAAAGAAATATGTCCAGAATCGCTTAGGCCGTAAGGAAGGATCTCCATGGGCCATCAAACGAGGATGTCATTGGGTTTTGTGTTGACTTCATTCCTGGCCTTAAGAAGATAGGTCTCCCTAAATCGTGGTATGAGGGGAGACTGACCGAAAAGGCACGCTTGAGGGGACTCAATAATATGCAGGGACTAATATTCTTGGTCTCAAGCACACTACAGCTTCTACTGTAACTCTACCTTGGTGACCCCAGATGTCGATGAATATAAGAATCATCAGGCCCAAACACCCTTGAGCAAAGGCGACGATCGGATTACATGTGAACACATCAGACTTTCAGCAGCTTGGTTGGAAACACGCCTTAGAGGTGACAAGACTGTTTGTGATGAGCTGTACTTGTTGTCCGTGGGACCATCTTTGACTGTATTGATTTACAAAGGATACGAAGATAAATGGGAATACATTTTACACGATTGAAAAAGATCAAAAGAGCACCAACCAAAACAGTGGTGTCCGCTTTGATGGTTACATAGTGGACATATGGGAACTTGACTACGGACATGATTTTAAGGTCCCTTTGTTTAAGTGCAAATGGGTCAATCTGTCGAGTATGGGTACAAGTAGACCCACAAGATGTAATGACAACAAAGGATCTGAAAAATCTTGGGTACACCGACGAACGCTCATCTCTAGCCAATGATGTGGCATAGGTTATATATGTGAAGGACATGTCTACCAAACCGAGAAAAAGAAAAGATAAGGAAGCTTAATACATCATGAGCCAAAGCGCCACATAGTTCTTTTCAGAAAAGGGACATCGGGAGTGGAGGGCAAGACAGTATGTCTCAAGATTATGAAAAGTTTCATGAAATTCCTCCCTTCAAGTCAAGGCTGACCCAAGCATCCCGATAAACGATGAATATTATCCATGGTTACGGCGAATAAGCAAATGACACAAGCAAAGAAAAAGTGAAGACTTTCTCCGCAACTATTATGATGATACCATGCCAACTTTGTAACAGCACAGTATGATACCATTGTCCGCTTTTGTACATGCACATGCTATGTGGGTGAAATTATGATACCATGCCAACTTTCAACTTTTTAGAGTTCATTTGAAATACTTTAATGTCTTATGGTTCGCCCTCGTAATACCATTAATCCCAGTTCATTTCCTTGTCAACTATGTTCTCACCAAGAACACTCAAGAGGGCAGCCACGTGGGCCATTGGTCCCGGTTCGCTGGACCTTTTGGTCCCGGGTTCCACGACGAACCGGGACCACGCGCCGCCTGCCCATGACCATTAGTCCCGGTTTGTGCCACAAACCGACTAAAGGGTTGGTCTCGCTCCGCCGAGTGTAGTCCCACCTCGCCAACCAAGGGCGCCACACCGGTTTATAAGCCCTCCCTCTCTCGCCTTGTTGAGCTCCTCTCAAAGTGAAAATAGATGCCCTTATACAGGAGTTTGACCTAAATTCATATCGAATTTCACCAAATTCATAGAAATTTATTATGAATTTAGGTTGAATTCTCTATAGGCGCATCTATGCTCATTTTTAGTAATTTAATCACAAATTTGTGATTCACACAAATTTCAAAGAATTCAAATTTTAACTATTCAAATTTGAAAACTAATCACACTAATAGAAAGTTTATAATTTTTCTAAAACTAATGGCACTAACAGAAAGTTTATAATTTTGCTGACCTAAAAGCAAAAGGAATTAAAAAATAAAGAAAAACAAAACAAAAAAACTGGAAAAAATATTTTATAGTAAAGTTAATCACAAACTTGGATTCACACAAATTTCAAAGAATTCAAATTTGAAAACTAACGGCAATAATGTAGAAAGTTTATAATTTTTTTAAAACTAATGGCACTAATGTAAAGTTTATAATTTATGTGACCTAAAAGAAAAAAGAATTAAAAATAATGCAAAAAACAAAAGAAAATAAATAATGCAAAAACAAAACAAAAAATGAAAAAAAACTATTTTATAGTAAAGTTAATCACAAACACTTGTGATTCACACAAATTTCAAAGAATTCAAATTTTAACTATTCAAATTTGAAAGCTAATGGCACTAATGAAAGTTTATAATTTTTCCGACCTAAAAGCAAAAAAGAATTAAAAATAAAGCAAAAACAAAAGAAAATAAATAATGCAAAAAGAAAACAAAAAACTGAAAAAACAAAAAAATCTGCCACCTATTGGGCCACCACGGCTCGAATACGACTAGAAACCCAACCTCGGGCTGTGATTCAGCCCGAGAAGGCCCAATAGGCCCACAACAAGATAGTGTGAGATTAGGCCTGAAGTTTATAGTTGAGAGGAGCTCGAGAGGGTGGCAGCAAGCGCTTATAAACCACTCGAGCCCTCTCAACTAGCGAGGTGGGACTCAACTTTTGGTCATGGCAGCGCAAGGCCTTTGGTACCGGTTATGGCACCAACCGTACTAAAGGTGGGCTTTAGTCCGTTCAGGCACCAACCAGGACCAAAGGTCTTTAGTCCCCGGTTGGTGCCACCAACCGACCAAAGGTCGCCGCTTCCCCGCCTCTTTGGCTGCCGAAATTGACCTTTGGTCCTGTTGGTGGCACCAACCGGGACGAAGGGGACCTTGGTCCCGGTTGGTGCTGGGCCCTAAGCCCGCTGCCGCCTTCGCCTCGAGGCCATCGCCATCGCTCCACCGCCTCGAGCCCACTCCTCGCCGACGCCTCGCCGTGAGCGCCACTCGATCCCCTCCTCCTCCTCAGACTGGCGCTGTCACACTGCTGCACGCCTGCCCTGCTCCTGCCACGCCACGCTGCCCTCGCCTCACGCAGCCGCACGTTGCCGCCGCCTCTGGCCAAGGCCACACGCCCACGCCTGCCCCTGCAAGATGCATTTTTTCATAAATGTATTTTTGTGTATATGTGTGTGTATGTGTATATATGTGTACATGTTCATAGCATTTTTTTTCATAAATGTATTTTTTGTGTATATGGGTGTGTATGTGTATATATGTGTACATGTTCATATTTTTCATAAATGTATTTTTTATCAATTTATGTATATGTGCATATTTGTAAACAAATTGTGTATGTATAGGAAAATTTATATATATGTTTTGTGCATATTTTTGTCAATTTATGTATATGTTCATATTTAGAAGAAAAGAAGGAGAGGAAAAGGGAAATAAGAAGAGGAAGAAGGAGAAGAAGAAGGAGAAGAAGAGGAGAGGAAGAAGAGGAGAAATATATAAGAAGAGGAAAAAGAAGAAGAAAAGAGGAGAAGAAGAAAGGAATAGAGGAGAAGAAGAAAACATAGAATAATATTATTCTATTTTTTCTTCTCCTCTATTCCTTTCTTCTTCTCCATATTTTTTTCTTTTTTTCTTCGATCTTCTCCTCTATTCCTTTCTTCTTCTCCTCTTTTTTTCTTTTTCTTCCTCTTCTTATTTTTTATCGGGTATGTCATTGTCGATATACCCCCTCCCTGATAACTTTGACATGAGGGGGAGTCGATATACCCCCTCCCCGATAACTTTGACATGAGGGGGGGGGGGGTCGAGCGTCGCCGACACTACTAGGAAAACGCTTATAGATAGAAGTTTAACAGTAGCGTTTGTTTATGACCCCAGGCTACTAGTAGTTAGTAATAGCGCTGGCTAGAAAGAGCACAACTGGTATAAGTTAGCAGCAGCGCTTGTTATCTAAACCCACGCTACCGCTAAGTGTAACACACCACAATATCTGATCAATAAATATTAGCAGCACTTGTCGCCCAACCCCCCTCCCTGTGTCCCGGTAACTTCAACGCGAGGGGGGGGGGTTCGACCTACCCCATCCCCGATAACATTATTTTCCCATGTATGTATGTCGTTGTTGTCGATATAACCCCCTCCCAGATAACTTCGACCATGATAACTTATACCAAGGGAGCATCCCCCTGCCCTCTCGTCGACCAAAACTTTCGAGGACACCCAAACCCTAGAAAAAAAATGATGTCGGTCTCCTACCCCTCCTGCCGCGCCCCTACCCTTGAAGCGTTGCTGAGGCCACCCCAAACCCGGAATAAGCTCGTTCTACGTTTGCCACTAATATATCCACCTGCTGTCATGTTTGTGTAATAATTTCCATGTAGTAATATTTGCAGAAACAATGGAGCACATACGAGACGAGGAAGCAGAAGAGGTGTTGGGGGACATAATCTTAGCCGGAGGTGATACCTTATCGTATCTTAACGACAATGATGGTCTGGAAGAACAAGGTGAAGAAGCAGGCTACGGTGATCGAAGAATGGAGGAGGAAAGACATGATTATGATGGCTCCGGTGACCCAATGACGGTGCAAGAAGGAGACCGTGATGACGGCTCCGGTGAACGAACCGAGTTCGGCCAGGTATATATATTAGTTAAGCCTGTGCTAACTAGCTAATTGATGCATTCATTATTTTGGTATATGTACACATATTAATTAACTCTCGTCTTTCTTCTTTTTTCTAGCCCTCCGGATCGAGCACAACTTCGGTAAAGAGACGAGGCCCGAAGAAAAAGTTGCACTCGGATGAAAGGTTTGAGATCACAGCAATCGCGCGTGACGGCCAACCGATTGAGCCCATCCGGACAAAGGAAGCATTTGCTGCTCAGTGAGGGGTTCTTGTTAGGGACAAGATCCCGATCAACATCCACCAATGGTATAAGCCTAAGTACAAAGACCCTGAGGTTTCTTATGTCAATGATATGCAGAAAGATGATCTTTGGACTGAGTTGAAGGCAAATTTCACCCTACCACCAGAGGAGGATCCGGAGAAGCCAGTTAAAGAGCAATTAATCAAGTCTCATGCTCTTAAGAAGATGGTAGACCTATTCAAGAGGTGGAAGAATGAGCTGAAAAGGTTTGTCGACAAAGAAGAGACACCAGAATTCATCGGCAAATATGAGAACATCAGAGTTCACTGGCCCGCATTTGTGGCACACAAGGCATGGTAAAAGAGTAAGAAGATATCGGCGACAAACAAGCAAAATGCTGCGAAGTAGAAGCTTCACCATCGCACGGGGTTAGGTGGCTACCTCAAAGCCCAGCCTAAGTGGGCCAAGGCTGAGAATGATCTGCTTGATAAAGGGATCAAACCAGAGACAATGAACTGGCTAGACCATTGCCGGACTTGGTTCTTCGGGGCTGGCGGAACCTTGGACCCTATGTCAGGGAAGTGCCTTTGGACGGACGAGCAAATGAAAATACCAGTCAAGAGGCTTCAGCACTATATCGATGCAGCGCAGGAAGGGACGTTCGCTCTGCATGAGAGATAACGACGAGCTCACAATGGCCCTCGAATCCCGAGCACCCCGGACGGACAAGAGGCACGCCAGCTCCATTCTCGTGGAAGGTTGGGTTTCCGGATGCAGCGTTACAAATGCAGAGAGGAGGAAGAAAGTGCAGCAGACCTAACTGCAGCGCTGCACGCAAGGGTACAAGCGATAGAGGAACGAGAAGCAATCGCAGCAACGAATCGCCGAAGCTTCCCGGTTACCCCGCCATCTCAGCCGAGAAGCAGCGTGGCTTCCACCGAAGCTGCTTCAGCCGGAGCATGTCTTGACGGCCTCGCTAGCTACCCTGTGGATGCTATCATGGAACTAAAATTGCCACCTTATGACGAATGGCAGAATTTAAAAGTCAAGGCAGCCGTCGGCTTCTGTTCGACCTTCCAACCCGGGCGCAACTTTTCACCGCCGTCCGTTCCGTAGGATATGCTAGGGTGACGGTGGACAAAATAACGGAGGGATTTGAGGACCTCCACTTGACCACCCTACCGTGAAGGGGAGACTCGTTGGGTTCTGCTCAAGACTCCATGCCTATTGCGGAAGGAGTTCATCAACCTTCCAAACCGGACGCCCCGCCTCCTCCTCCTCCCGCGCAGTCAGGCACTCCGCCTCTTTCACCGCCTCCTCCTCCGCGAGTGACGATCGGGGCACTCAGCCTCCTTCTCTGGCTGCTGCGGCACTGCTCCTCTTCGCTCAAGGCCGGCGCACCCGAGCAGCCAGCAGCCTCCTCCTTCTCCGCCCGCCGCCAAGGGCAGAAGAGACCCGCTGCCGCCGGGTTGCCCAGCGTCATAGTCCTTCTTCTCCTCCGCCGTAAGCAAGCACGAAGAAGACAGCCGCAGCCGCTCCGTCTGCTCCGGCGTCTAGCAGTAGAGCCAGAGGCAGGAGGCAATACATAAAAGATCCACCTCTCAACCCTCGAGAGAAGTTACCGTACGAGAGGACCGAGGAGGAAAATGCAAAGATCATGCGGACCGAAGTGATGGACTTCTTTGAAGGTTTGAAAGCAAAGAGACATCCACCTCCGGAGGAGAAGGTAGATCCGGTGAAAGCAAAGCGCACTATCGATGCCCTGAGGAAACCACCAAAGTCTCCGCCGAAAACCAACTATGAGCGCATTACCGAAAAGGCATATCTCGAAGCGGAGCGGTCGGGAAGTACTGTCAGTGATCGAAGGTTAAAAGAATGAGCAGCTGGGAAAAAAATTGCCCAGCTCGGCGAACAAGCAAAGCAATCGTGCCCCCCGCTCAATTTGTCTAGTGACATCGTCGCTAATGCTCCAGGGATGGTGCCCGGTTGTAGCAATCTTGGAGATTACCTGCCCGACGATGTACATTTTGATTTCTTGGAGGTGGACGAACACAGATACGAGTACGGGAAGCCTCTCCCCAAAGATGAAAAATCTCTAACAACGATGATGCAAAGATTTCATAATTGGTACATGAAAACCTGCAGAGAGTCTGGGGGGACGAATACTTTGTATCTGAGAATTATAGAGGAGCACGACCTCGTTGGAACTGATCTGTTGCCTGTTCCATTTGAGGAGTTCTTCGAGTTCTTAAATCAAAAGGCCCTCGATAAATTAACGGTCTTTTGCTACTGTCTGTAAGTACTATTTCTGTCATTAAGTCCCTATATATAGCTCAGATATTTCATTGCATGTATTTATAATTAATTATCCTCACTATATTATGCAGATTGAAGATCGTCGAGTGCAGAAAAGCAGAAATGTATGATATTGGGTTCATTAACACAAATATCATAGATGAATTTCTGGTTACAAAGAATGCCGAAGAGGTCGAGGCCTACTTGCTACAATCGTTGATCAAAAATCAAAACAAAGATTTAATACTCTTTCCTTACAACTTCGAGTGAGTGTTACTGTCATGTGCATATTCGGTTTCCCTTATTACTCGAGCGAGGTTATAGTAATGTAATTGATGAGTTATGCATGCGCGCGCAGCTTCCACTATATTCTCCCGAGATTAAGCTTGAGCGGGACTAGTAACCGCCTTAGACTCGAGACTAAAAGATCCCAAACCTATGCGGCATGACTAAAATGCTCAGCAAGTAAGTTCAATCGATCATTATCGCACCATATCGGCAACTTTTTGTTCATTTCCTGATATCTCAAGTAATAATAATTATTTTCTTTGTCTTGCAGGGTTTGGAAACAGTTCACCGCAGAAGCTCCGGGACTGCCGAAGGAGCTGGGAAATACATACCCGAAAGTAAGTACTACTTGCTAGCTAGCTAGTTGTGTGCATCTCCCGTTGATTCTATAGCTATACTTTCATCAATGCCATTTATAATGCTTCATTATCAGTTTGATTGACCCCTATTTCTCGTAAAGTGCTTGTGGCAGGATCAAGGGAATGATTACTGTGGATACTACGTCTGCGAGTTCATCTAGAACACGACTTTGAAAAATAAGCGCGGCTACTCTAAAAGACAATTTGAAGTGCGTAAGCAATAATATTCACAATTTCAGTTTATGACACCATCCTTTCTGTTGAGTTTCATTCATATATATATGTATTAACCCCCTTCTTCAAATTAGACGTGGCAGATGCGGAATGAACTCCTACCACAGGATCACACTAAAGCAATTCAAGAGGAATTGGCGGGATTCTTTCTTGACCACGTCATCAATAAAGCCGGAGAATACCATGTGGAAGTTGATTTCAAATTCTAGGGGATTGTAAGAGATTTTACATACTGTATATGTATGTAGCCAGTAGCGTCGGATAGATAATATGAAAACTTGTTGTTCGACCAATCTCTCGGAGAAGGAGAGGTCGATCACTTCTCTCGGTATGCATGACAAACTTCTGTACTTAAAGGTTTCCTTCATTTTCTTACTAGCTAGTGTGTCGAGGGCCTCTATGTATAGTACGAAGCGCCACTCAAGCACGGACATAAGAGAGGACACTTCTCTCTATTAATTAGCTAGCTAACACAATATATGAAACACCTAAATTAACCCCCAAAACCCCTCGTCGAGTAATGGGCCACGGTAGGCAAACCCGAGCCCCTCGACCTTCAAAACATCAGGCGCATAGCGCCCTCCGCACCCAAGACGAAGAGCCGCCTCGAGAGTCGGCAGCGGAGCCGATCCCCTCCCACCGAAGTCCCGTAGACGCCGAGATGAGCTGACTTCAATCGGGCGGCTTCCGGAGAAGCCGACTATGAGTCGGGCTCGCGACTCCAACCACCTCCTACCCATGCAATTACAGGCGGGATGGGTGTGGACGCTCTGCTGCCCATCCCTGCCCTGTTCACGGCGGCGTGCATGGCCATAGTGCACAGATCGACGGAGATCTCCGTCCGTGGCGCTGCATCGCCACGCCGCCCTAACGTCCACCTTGGGCAGATCCCTGTACCCACGACGGCCTGTCTGTACGACCCAGAGACGGCGGGACCCGCTTGTCGACGGGGGTGCAGGAGTCAGCGAGAGCGCCAGACGACGGACCCGTTGGGAGTCGGCCCCCAGGAGTCGGCCGGCCCCTCCCACGGGCCCGCACGCCATTAACCAGACGAGACAGGGAATGGAAACAGTGATCGCCCGCCAGCGGCGGCTGCCGCCTCGACCCCATGACCAAGCTGGCGTCATTAGAGGCGCTACAGAATCCGCAGAGTCAGCAAGACCCGCCCACGGCGAGACAGGGCTGCCGGCGGGGCCCACTAGTTCATGAGCCCCTGCAGAGGTCGGCGGAGAAGACGGCGACCTAAGAGACAAACGGCTGGGACCCGCGCCCAGCCGGATTACCATTGTACACCCGAGGGGTAGGCCTATATAAACCCCCCGGGGCACCCATGCAAGAGGTTGGACCCTAATAGTTTTAGATACACATAGAGGGAAGAGAAGAGCTAGCCGAGCCCTTCTCCTTCCTCACCCCGAATAGCTCAAGGAGCAACCTTGTACCCACTTTGCCATAGTGATCATGCGGAGACCCCGCAGAGCAGCATTAGGGGTGTTATCTCCACGGAGAGCCCTGAAGCTGGGTAAGATTCACCGCTGCATGCTTCGCCTCATCCTGCTTCAGCAACCGACGACGCTCTACTGCCCCCACCATGATAAGCCATCCTTGGCATATGTCGACCAACCCTCGACATTTGGCGCCCACCATGGGGCTAGGTGCACCGTCGTCGCGGGAGACTCGCTGGACGGAACCCTTTCCCTCCTCGGCGAAGCGCAGCTAGCCCGCACGGCAGACGGAGCTCGCACCGACGCTACCAGCATGGCGCTGAGATCGCCGCTGCCGCTGCCTTGCCGAACTTGTCGGCGAGGTTCGCTCCGACGAGCCTGCATCCGACGCAGCACGAGTGGCCCCAGAGCCTCCTCGCTGGCCTCTCGAACAACTCCACGCCGCCGCGAGCCTGCCACCGACCTGAGTCCGTAGGGCTCCACCGACCGGCGCTGGTCGACCGACACCGCTGCCGCCGACGCGTTCCCCACCAACGTGGTGATTCACGATGAGCCGCTTCCTCGCGGCGGAGAGCGGCGGAAGCACCGCCACGGAAGTGCTCGTTATCGCCATGGCGAGCCTTCCGCAAAGGAGCTCATGACCTTCTCGACGCTGCTCGCAAGACCTGACCGCGCTTTATTCCGAAGACGCCGACGCTGATGCTGGACGACGCCGCTTTTAGCTCGGCGCAAAGAAGCTGGCGAGCATGAGACGCTTGTCGAAGCCTACCAAAGATGAGATGGATCGCCAGGCGGCGGCTCGCCGACCGACCGGGCCTTAGCCGCCAGGCGCGTCCAAAGAGCGTGTAGCCATCGCCAACCTATTCGGGGCCAATCGCCCTGTGTACGCCACGCCCGCGGAGAACATCCACGCCGCCGAGGCGGCGGCGGACGAGCTGGACAACTTCGAGGGCGAGGAGTGCCGCCTGATGACGGAGCGAGTCCAGTAGCTCCTCGACGCGGCTGCCGCGCAGGACGAAGCCGGCTGCCGCACGGAGGCGCCGCGACGACAAACCGATGACCTGCCTCCCCGCCGAGATCAAGGCGCGACGTCTCGGACACCGACTGGCGGTGTCCGTGGAAGAAAGAACAAGGATCCGACTGTCAGCCGCAGTCTGACTCACATCTCCATTGAGCGCGACCAAGATGGCTGCCCGAGAGCAGTGGAGCGGCGGGACGACTATCTCGCCTCTCCTCCCCGCAGAAAGGCGAAGTCTCCCCGCCACCTGCCGAAAGATCCGACTTCGGCGACCGCTTTGGCCGCCGAGAGGAGTCGGAGAACGACGCCCGCCACCGGATCGACCGACCGCACCGATCTCGGCGCTGGAGGAAGAAGACGAAGTTGGGCCCGCCTGTTTCGACCTCGTGATCCGAGACAAGCCCTTCTCCGTAGGGTTCTCACCCCCGAGACACGCCAAGTACACCGCTCGCGGAGGTCGAAGATCTAGCTATTTGACTATTCCACGGCCGTCAACATAGCTTAACGGCAACAAGTGCGTTGTCAGAAAGTATGTTCCCTCATGCTCCGTGGCACGCCCGACATGGTTGAACAGCTTGAAGCCCCGCAAGATCAACAGCTCGGTCGACTTCACCAAGGCCTTCGTCCGCAACTTCACGAAAGCACGCATAAGCGACCTCCCAAGCCTCGCCAGCTCTCCTTGCGCGCAAGGCCCCAACGAGTCAACTCGCGACTACCTCACGCTACGGGCCGAGCTCCGAACTCTGCGAGGGAGTGCACGAGGTGCAAAGCTATCGAGTACTTCACCGCCGGGTGCGGAGAAGGCACCTCCTCAAGCACAAGCTCCTTTGCAACGAGCCGAAACCCTCGATGAGCTACCGATCATAGCGCATAAGCACGCCACACCGACTCCTCCATGAAGACGGAGATTGAAGTCCTGACGATCGCAAGGTGGCTCTCAGCGCCTTAACTCCGGCCGAGACACCACCGGTGACAAAGAATGTAATGATCACAAGCGATAGGCCCCACAGCCGGCTTCCAAGAGCCGGCAGGTGTGGCCACAAAAAGACCAGCACCAGAAGGGCAGCCTCCGCCAAGCTTACGTAAAGGCAGCGAGTCCAACTGGTTGCCGCCTTCTTACGAAAGCACTCTAGATGGCCCCCAAGTTCCATAGCGGCGCAAGCCGCCAAACCACACCACCCGAAGTGTCACTGCTCACCAAGATTGCTAAGGAGACGGCCTCCTGCCTCGTCATTGGCCACCGCCTCCACCGCCGCCTTCAAAGAGTCGGGTTGCCGTGCCACCAAGCAGACAAGACGAGTACCTCAAGAGCATGGAGCCTATGTGGTGTTCACCGGTGGCTCGACGATCGACGCAGCAGGTGGCTGCAAGAGTAAAAAGTGAATGCATAGCATCAGATACTCTGTAATTCATGCATCGGGTCCGAGAAACCTATCGCTTGAGCCGAGCTGATCACCCGGAGGTGATGCTTAATCCGGGCTCCACGCCCTGGTCTTGGGAGCCACCCTTGCCGCGGATAGGCGGGCCGCTCGCTTCTCGCAAGTGTTGATAGACGGAGGCAGCAGCATCAACATCCTATACAAGGACACAATTGAGAAGTTAGGAATCAAGCAAAGACAGCTTCAGAGCAGCCGGACTGTGTTCCACGGCATTGTACCTGGCCTTTCCTGCTCACCGATCGGCAAGATCCTGATAGACGTCCTCTTTGGGGACAAAGATCATTTCCGCCGAGAGCCAGTCTGGTTCGAAGTGGTGGACCTCGAAAGCCCGTACCACGCGCTGCTTGGCCGACCTGCTTTGGCCAAATTCATGGCGGTCCCCCACGACGCCTACCTCAAGATGAAGATGCCGAGCTCCAAGGGGATTCTGACCGTAGCCGGCAACTACAGAAAGTCGTCTGCTTGTGCAGCTGAAAGTAGTCGGCTGGCCGAGTCCCTGGTGATTGCAGCTGAGAAGCGGCTTCTTGATCGGGTTGTGGCGATGGCCGGCAAGCAGCCCGAAATATCGCCCAACCCCAAAGAGTCGGAAGTTGAGGGCTCATTCAAGCCGGCCAAAGAAACGAAGAAGATACCCTTGGACCCAGAGCACCCGGAGAGGTATGTTGTCATAGGTGCAAACCTTGACAGTAAATAGGAATGCGAGCTCGTCGATTTCCTCCGTGAGAATCGGGACATTTTCGCATGGTCCCCTAAAGACATGCCAGGTGTACCGACAGCGAATTCGGCCGAGCAAAAGTTACATGTCCGATATGATGTGAAGCCCGTCGCAGCTCTTGCGCCGCTGTCAAGAGAAGAGAAGAGTTGTTGAGAAGAGATAGTCTGCCCTAGCAGCCGGTTTCATCATGGAAGTGTTCTTTCAAGAATGGCTAGCAAACCCGGTCTTGGTGCATCAAGAAGAACAAGCAGGGCGGATGTGTATTGATTACTCAAGCCTCAACAAAGCTTGCCCCAAGGACCCGTTCGCTCTGCCAAGGATTGATCAGGTGATAGACTCCACAGCCAGAGGCGAGCTGTTGAGCTTCTTAGATGCATATTCAGGATATCACCAGATCAAACTGAACCCGGCCGACAGATTGAAGACCGCCTTCATCACGCCCTTTGGAGCCCTCTGCTACCTGACCATGACGTTCGTCTTGAGGAATGCTGGCGCCACCTTTCAGCGTTGCATGCAGAAGTGCCTCCTCAAGCAGCTCGGCAGGAACGCCCATGTCTACGTAGACGATGTGGTGGTGAAGACGGAAAAGCGAGGAACACTGCTGGAAGACCTCAAGGAGACCTTTGAGAACCTGCGCCGATTCCAGATCAAGCTCAACCCCGAGATGTGCGTCTTCGGAGTACCAGCCGGCCAGCTCCTTGGTTTCCTGGTCTCCGAACGCGGCATAGAGTGCAACCCTGTGAAGATCAAGGCCATCGAGAGGATGGAAGTACCCACCGATCGCTAGATGTGCAAAAGTTCACCGCTGTTTACGCCCATCACCGATTCATCACCGGTTGGGCAGAAGGCCCTCCTTTATACCAACTCATGAAGAAGACCACCTTCGAATGGAACCACAAGGCGGATGAAGCTTTTCTCCGCTTGAAGAAAATGCTGACTACTCCCTGCTCGCTGCCCCCCGACTCCCAAGGAGCCCATGCTCCTGACATTGCCGCCACCAGCAGTGGTAGTCAAGATACCATTATAGTTGAGCGCAAGGAGGAAGGCAAGGCGCTACCTGTCCAGAGACCAAGATATTACCCGAGCGGCATCGCTCGACCTCCAAGCAGTAACTACCCCACTACCGTAAGATGTGTTACGGCGCACTTTGCCGCCAAGAAGTTGAAGCCTTACTTTCAAGAGCATCCGATCACCGTGGTTTGCACAACCCCACTAGCCGAGATCATCGAAGCCAAGATGCTTCGCCGAGTGGGCCAAATGGGCCATAGAGCTGGCCCCTACACTATCTATTACCAGCCCCGACCGCCATCAAGTCGCAAGCACCGCCGATTTCTCATTGATCGGGCCGAACCCAAAGACTCGCCGCCAATACCGACTCCACCCATTGGTGGATGCATTTCGATGGCTCCAAGATGCGCACCGCTTGGGAGCCGGGCGTTGTCCTCACTTCCCCAAAGGCGATAAGCTCAAGTATGCGCTGCAGATCCATTTTGCCGCCCAACAACGCCGCCAATACGAGGCGCCATTCACGGCTCCGCCACAAAGAACTTGGCATTCGCCGGATCCCGTGTTATGGCGATCTGGACTTGGTGGTCCAACACCATCCGCGATCGACGCCAAAGATGCAAACATGGCAAGCTACCGATCTTTGGTACAACAATTGAGTGGCTATTTTGAGGGGTGCGAGTTCCTCCACGTACAAGAAATGACAACGACTAAGCATACATACTCGCACGAATTGATCCACCCGCCAGTAATACCATCCGGCCGCCTTCAGCGGCCCTCAAGCCATCCGCTCAAGCCACCGTAATCAAACTCCATTTTTGTGCCGGCTCCCCCTGAAGAAGTCGGACCCGACTCCAAAGCCTCAGCAAACAGCACGAGAATTCTTGCAGACGGCCCCAAAAATACCGCAGTCAAAGCCGGCCCGGGGACTTCAGAACCCGGCCCGAGGACTGCAGCGACCATTGCGAAGAGTCTAGAACTCGCCCGGATTGCACCAATGTCCCGGGACTTCTTATCAACTCAAAAGTGGCGGACCCAGCCCGCCTCGCCTCCCAGCCCAGCCGCCTCGGCCCAAGTGGCAGTGTGGTAGTTGAAGAAATAGTAGCACCTCATGGGCCCAGCCCATCCTCAAGTTCCTAGTAAGTGAGAGCTACCAACCGATGAAATCCTGGCTCGGCAAGTACAACTCCCGAGCGGCAGCCTACACTATAGTCAACAGAGAGTTGGTCAGCAGTGGCCACTGGTGTCTACCAAATGCAGGCCGAACCGCCAGTAGCGAGGCTGCGATTCTCAAGACATTCATCAAGGCGAAAAGCGCCACCATGCGCCTCAAGAGCACTGCCGCCAAAGCCTTCCGACACGGTTTCTTCCGCCAACTGCCCTAGAAGAGGCCAAGGAATTAGTTCAAAATGCAAGGTGCAGATGTTCCGCCCAAGCCGCTTCAGCCAAGCTTCCGTGACTCAAGACTATCCCCATCGCCTCGCCCTTTGCCGCTTGGGGTCTTGGACATTGTGGGACTCATTCAAAGCGCACGAGGCGGTTTGACTCACTTACTTGTCGCGGTGGACAAGTTCACCAAGTGGATAGAAGCAAAACCCATCAAGAAGTTGAATGGTCCCATCGCAGTGACTTTCATCGCCGACATCACGCACTTGCACGGCGAACCACACAAGCATCATCATCGATAATGGCACAAATTTTGCCAAAGGCGCTTCGCCCATTTCGCGGACGAAGGCATCCGATCGACTTAGCGCCCGCTGCCCATCCGCAACAAACGCCAGTGTGGAGCGAGCGAACGGCCTCATCCTCGTTCGGCATCAAGCCTCGATCGGGTCGAACCACCGAGCGTTTCGCCAACTGCTGGCTTGAGGAGTTGCCTGCCGCTTCCGGAGTTTGCACACGACTCCAAACAAGTCAACCGGCTTCACACCTTTCTTCCTCGCTCACGGCGCTGAAGCCGTCATCCCAACGGATATAGAGTTCGACTCCCCGTGAGTCACCATGTACACCGAGGAGGAACCGTAAGAAGCACGACAAGACGGCGCCGATCGCCGGAAGAGGGTCGGCTGCTGGCACTCACCGTCCAAAGATTTACCAGCAGAGCTCGCGCCGCTACTACAACAGAAGGTCAAGCCAAGATCATTCCAAGAGGGCGACCTTTGTGCCCGCTGATCCAGCGAACAGCCGCCAGACAAGCTGTCGGGCGCCTTTGGGAAGGCCCATTCATTATCAGCAAAGTGCTTGGGCAACGACTTACTACCAGATCGATGCTCGTAAGCCCCGAGCACGCAAGAGGGACGATCCGCAAAGAGACAGAACGGCTATGGAATGCTAATCTTCTCTCAAGATTTTACAGTTGATGCAGATGTACCACGCTACCTTTTGTGTTTAAAGTATTAAGATTGGGCCCCGAGACGAGCTCGGGGACTGCCCTCTTTTGTTATCTGTATGATAAGAGTTATGCCTTCGAGTATATTACTCTTTGTTATGCCGCTTGGCACCGGGTTCAACTAATCGGCCTGGGGACTCACCGCCTTGCGCTATGAAATGCTTCCTGCAATGGACAAGTAGCGCTGGTGCCTAAGCCGCCTCTCGTCAGAAGTCGCTCGCAGAGCTTGGATCGCTTGGTGGGTAGGGTAAGGAAGAATGGGCGCCCACATGAAAAATGGCTAAGGACCCAAAGCATAAACATAGCTTAAGCCGCTTCCAGCCCTTTTGCAAAAACCGACTCTTGAGTAGTCGGCTTGCCGCTTATCCAACTTATTTAAAAGACTCTAAAATGGCTAAGTACTTGCCTTCTCAAGGGTAGCCAAGCACTTGATCCGAACGGCAGTCCGCAGAGCGGCTGTCCGACGGGCAAGGCGGCGACTAAGGGAAGGCGGCAAAGGAAAGAGCCATAAGAGCAATGAGCAAGAAAAGATAAAATTAGGATAATATTTACACAAAGATAGGCCCTGGGTCAATCTTCGGGCGTAAGTTCAAAATACACCCCGCGGGTGGAATTGTGCGAAAAATTAACAAGTTTTTTCAAAGACTATCAAAGAAGATAAAATAAAGGCGAGACAGCAGCCTAGGAAGCGGCAGACGGGTTCGAAGGGCCGGAGGAGACGACGGCGTCGGGCGCCGGGCGGCCGGGCCGGGCAGTCTCGGCTTGATCATCTCCGCGCAGCCGCCCAGACGGGCGCTGCCTCTTGCTGGAGGCACGCCGAGCCGAGGCTGGTCGCCCGCCCGCCCTTCCGGGCGCCTATCTCATCTCCGCCTCCGCCCGCTTTTCCTCTCGGCGCTGAGCCGATCACCGCCGAGTCCATGTCGAGTCCGGTTCATCCCGAACCACTCGCGCGGCATTCTCCCCACCGCTCCCTCAGCCCGCCAGGGACGAAGACGCTGGTGTCTGTGTAGTCGGCGATCGCCGCCAAGACGCCGACGAGGGCTTTTCCGCAGCTAGCAGCTCCACCGGCCTCGGACCAAACGCTGCCAGCCGGTCCAGATCCAGCCCGATACCACACCTTGACGATTTAAGGCCCGTCAGGCCCAGCCCGGGCCGCTGAGTCTTCTAGGCCTCAAGACGGCTAGCCACGACCTCCAGCAGTCCGGCAGTCCGCCGGGAGTGCGAGAACCGCATGTCCGCCATTGTGGCAGCGATCGCCTGGGCGCCGACACGCTGAAGCCGGGCGCAACATCCGATGGGCCGCCGCGCATAAGCCTCAATGCTCGGCTGCTCGCCAAGGGTCCGGGCGCTGGCAGCGATTCAACACCACTCGCCCCTCCGCTTCACGATCAGCTTCGATGGCTTGATTGGCCGCCGATGTGGCCGGGGAAGAAGTCTGCCAAGACGAAAAAGAAGCAAATCAAAAAACCAGGAGTCGGCCTGACCTATAGTCGGCGGCCCAAAGGAGGAAAGTAAAGAAACTCACCGTCGACGATGTCCTCGATTTCATGGAAGCCGGAGGTCAGCAAAGGCTTTTTGTCGGTCCAGGAGGAGCGCCGCTCGAACTCGCCAGAGAGCAGCCTCTCTTCTTCGCTTGCCCCAAGCGCCGCTTTAAGCAGCTCCTCTCGCTTCCGCCAACGCAGAGCTAGCAGGTCGCGCTCAAGGGCGAAGCTTGTTGCATTCTCCCTTGGCACGCAAGGCGGTGTCGGCCGTGCCAGCTGCCGTCAAGAGTGGCGTGGCCTCTCAAGAATAAAAGAAAAGGATGTGAAGTTGTCAACTAAGAAGGTCGCCAGAAGATCCGGTCCGATCGCCAGCCAGCCGCCCGAATCTCGTGGATTACAGCCAGCTGGTGCGCCACGCGCCTCTGCCAAGAAGAAAGAAAACTCACTCGACCTCGACAGTCGGCAGTCCGCTTGCCCAGCCTCAACATTGCGGTTGAAGGCAAAGGCGCCAAGGTTGTGATACTCCCGCGATAAGAATTTCTGCATAAAGGTAAAAATTTGAATGACAGATAGAGTTCCGAGTCACCGCCAGCAGCCGCCCAAACTCGGGACTACACCCTGTGGCTGCACCGGCGCGCTTACTCAGAGAAGAACAAGAAAAACTCAAAGAAGAAACATACCAAGACGGCGTGCTCGCGACGCCAAAGCGCTTTTGGTGCAGTTTCGATGGCGCCGCCACCGCAGCTTCGCTGGACGCCCGTAGCGCCGTGTTCAGCGGACTGCTGCTCTCCTCGCACTCCACCCAACGGGCGCGACACTTGTCCTCGGCGCCTGAATGGCTGAAGCTGGCGGCGCCGTCTCCAAAGGGCGCAGCGTCAAGTCGCTTTCAAGACAGCGGCGCGCTGGCGAGGCGATTTGAAGGAGCAGCCTCGCCACAGCTTGCCGGTCGGGCGGCACAGCGGTCCGGCGGCTGTTTGCCTCGCGTGCTCTCGCACCACGGTGGAGGCGGGGCGGCACGGTCGTGTTCGGCTGTGGAGGCCTCGCCGCTTTCCTCTCCATGACGGGGAACTCGCTGCTTCGCTCTCCGCTCGCCCTGTGAACTCCGGGCGGCGGCGGCGCAGAGCTCAGCGGGGTGACGAGCAGCGCCGACGAGGCGGCGCGACCTCCTCGGCTCGCTTAGCTGCGATGCGGCTTCGCCTCCTCCAGCTTCTTCGGGCGGAAGCTGCCGCCTCGGCCTCCGCTTCTCCAGCGGGCGGCCTCCTCCTCGTCAAGGCTTCTCCCTGCGTTCCGCCCATCGCCTCGCCCCGGAGGTCGGCGGCAGGGTCAATCCAACGAGTATTGGCGGACGCCTCGCCGAACCCCATGACGGAGGCGGCGGCGACCCTCTCTAAGGTGAGAGGAGCCCTGATGCGAAGAAGACATATAAAAGATTTGGACAAGACGAACCAGAAGAAAACAAGACAAAGTAAGAAGCACTTACGCGGAGACCAGCGGTGGCTTCTTCACTTCCTTGCGGAAGCGGTTATCCTTTGCGACCGCCTCTTCTCGCTGGGTCGCGGCGGCCGTCCCCCTGAACTTCTTCGCCCGCCGCCTGGCAAGTTCGCCCGCCCGGCGCTTTCGCAGCCTCGACCACCCAAGCCGGCGGAGGAACTCGCTCGATGGCCGACCTTCGTGGCGGCGGGGACGATTTCTTCCGCCGCCATCTTCAGGCCAGGTCGGTGAAGGTCGCCGAGGGCCTGAAGTCGCCAGCCTCCTCCCTCCTTCCTCGGCGCCGCCTCCATCGCTGCCACCCCCAAGTCGGGTCATCGACGTTGCTCTCCGCCTCGTCGGGATGAACTTCACGGGCCGACCCTGTGGTGCGGGCTGAGGGCTGCATGAGGGGTTCTGACTGAAAACCAAAGAAAATCAGAGTCGGATTCGCTGAAAAAGAAAAAGAAGAGGAAGAGAGATGACTTACCACAGACGGGGTTGGCGCAGAGAGCTCCTGTCGAACTGCCAATCCACCGTGAGATTGCAGTTCGCCAAGAAGTTCACCGTCCGCCACCTCCGCGGGGCATGTCCTTGAGCACAGCCGACTGGTCCGGTGGGCGCCATCCGACATATCGGACGAGGTCGGCCTTGAGCTTGATGAAGGACTCGCAAGGCCACGGTTAAGGCCAGCATGTCGCCCTGGGCCAGCCTCTCCGATCATGGGCAAAGACTGGTCACATGACGGCGGCGACGCCAGCAGAGTCGGCCCTGGCCCAATGGGACCAGCTGGGAGCCGCCAACCAACTCGCCTGGCTTTATAAGGCAGTTGACCCAATACTGGGTGACGCTCTTCACGAGAAGTAGGATCTCCGCCACATCTTCACCGACTTGATCAGCGGGATGGCGGGAATGGGTTGTCGGCCACCGCCTCCGTGATCATGATGAAGGTGTCGCGATGAAGCGCGAGACGCCCGGCGACGCAGGTGTGCCGAGCTTGGCTGGAAGAATTCCCCACAGCTCGATGGTGGGGGAGAACGCAAAGAAGCCTTCGCACAAGGAGGCGCAATGCCAGCAAAGCACCACCGTGATTCGAGTGAGGTGGTGCGACCGAGCTCGTGGAACTCAAGAAGGCGCAGAAGAAGCCGCCGCCGGCAGCCCTAGACCCGTGCATGAGGTGCGAGCGAATATGACCCGCCGCCCTCCTCCGGCACCGGGCGTTAGCCACGCCCACAAGGCGCGCTGGTCCGCACTAGGTTTTTGCCGATGCAAGAAGGCTGGCGTGAGGAACTCGACATGTCGCCGTCCACCTCGGAGCGGCCCCACATGCCGGACAAGGCGAGGGAGGCGCAGCGGGCGGAGGAGGAGCTCATCTTCGCGGCGTGGCGTGGTTTTGAGCGCGGCGGCAAGAGAAAGACGGGTTAAGAGGAGAAGGAGCAAGAGGAAGCGGGAAGCGGGAGATGGTGCGCGGCGTCGCCGCCTCCTCCCGCCTACTTATAGGCACTGGCTGAGAAGCCGACGGGCGGGCGTGGGATTAATCGCGCCCAAGCACTTACGCCTCACGATTAATTCCACGGTTATCGTGCATGCGTAACGACGCGGGAGCCCCACCACCTGCCAAGCAGCAACGGATCCGCCTTGGCGCGCCGAGGCACGGTAGTGGCGGGCCCCGCCGACGGGCATGTCTCTGGCACGCTGCTGCGGGTGGGCAGATCTGACCGCCACGGGCGTCGCCGCGATGGGCCCGTGACGGGCAGCTGCTCGAGGCTTATCGTGCACGCTGCCCGACCCCGCCACGACCTTCAAACCCTTTGAGGAGCAAGACGGTTTTCCTCATGAGACCGACTCCAACTAGTCGGCCTAAGAGAAAGACGGCGAGCTAAGAACAGATTCTCCCACTGTAGGGATGAAACTGCCGAGGCTCTCTCGACATGTTGCCCTCGGCGCCTCACCAGCTTCGGGACTACTGTTGGGGTAATGGGTCACGGGTAGGCAAACCCGAGCCCCTGGACCTTTCAAAACATCAGGGCAGACTGCGCCCCTCAAGACCCCAAGACGAAGAGCCGCCTTCTGAAAGTCGGCGGCGGAGCCGCCGACTGCCCCTCCTAGCCGAGTCCCAGAGACGGCCTCGAGATGAGCTGACTCCCAACTGGCGGCTTCCGGAGAAGCCGACTATGGGGACTCGGCCCGCTACTCCAACCACCTCCTACCCATGCAATTACGGGCGGGATGGGGTGTAGCCTGCACTGCCCATCCCAGCCCTGTTCACGAAGGGCAGGCATGGCCACAGTGCGCCGTACTGACGGAGATCTCCGTCTGGCGCGGCACTGTTGCCACGCCGGCCCTAACGTCAGCCCCTTGGGCAGATCCCTGTACCCACGACAGCCGTCTGCGACGACCGCAGACGGCGGACTCGCTCGCTGCGGCGAGGTGCAGGAGGTCGGCGAGCGCCGACGACGGACCTGCTGGGAGTTGGCCTCAGAGTCGGCCGCCCTCCCCACGGCCCGCACGCCATTAACCGACGAGACAAGGAATGACAATAAAGGATCGCCTCGCCAGCGGCGGCGCTGCCGCCTCGGACCCCATGACCAAATCAAGGCGCATTAGAGGCGCTGGTTACAGAATCCGCAGGCGGCAAGACTACCATGACGGACAGGGGCCTGTCGGCCCCATGGCGGCCCGTCAGCGGGGCTCACTAGTCTACGGGCCCCAGAGGTCGGCGGAGAAGACGGCGACCTAAGAGACAGACGGCTGGGACCCGTGCCCAGCCGGATTACCATTGTACCCCCGGGGGGTAGGCCTATATAAACCCCCCGGGGCACCCATGCAAGAGGTTGGACCCTAATAGTTTTAGATACACATAGAGGTTGGACCCTAGCCGAGCCCTTCTCCTTCCTCACCCCGAACAGCTCAAGGAGCAACCTTGTACCCACTTTGCCATAGTGATCATGCAGAAACCCCGCAGAGCAGCAGTAGGGGTGTTATCTCCACGGAGAGCCCTGAAGCTGGGTAAGATTCGCCGGTGTGCATGTCTTCGCCTAATCCTGCTTCTGTGCACCGCGACGCTCTACTCGCCCACCATGATAAGCCATCCTTTGGCATATGTCGCACCCAACCCCGACAACCCCACCCCCTTCAAAAAAAACGAAAACCCCAGCCATCGAATCGCCGGACGCAGGATGCCTATTGGTCCCAAGTTGGTGCCACCAATCAGACCAAAGGGCCTCTGCTGGGCTCGACACCGCCACGTGGAGGCCCATCTGTCCCGGTTTGTGTAAGAACCGCGACTAAAGGTCTAGGGCATTAGTAACGACCCTTTAGTCCCGGTTCAAGAACCGGGAGAAAAGGCCCTAACCAACCAGGACGAATGGGGTTTTTTCTACTAGTGCAAACTTCTCCAGTTTTGCAAAAAGATGCCTGCACTCATTCCCTATTTACAAACAACTCCTTGTCTCTCACAATCAGCCTTATCTCCTCCCCACCACATCTAGAAGGCCATGGAAAAATCAGATGCGATGGTCACGCCGCACCGCTCAATTTCAATCTTGGTGTTCCATGCAATGCACGGGCATCTACGCACGGGAAATTATGTCGAACATGGCTAGATGTAAGAAGGCTAGGTCTATAGCCATGATGATAGTGACTACGGGCGGTGAGGCTGACTATGGTATGCCGAACATGGCGCCTATAATCAGGTGTCATCTCCGGCGTAGGGTCTTGTCACTTCACTATGAGGTGCAGCACGTAATAATTTGACCAACGGGTAGTACAGTGCTACTACATTGGTAGTACTACTACTAGTACTAGCACCACCGTATGGATTTAGTAGTACTACCACGTCCATCTGGATTTAGTATTTAAATAGCAATATCTAGAAATGCATGTCACAAAAAATGTACTACTCCCTCTGTAAGTAAATACATGGTGTATTGTTTTATTCCTATCGGTGAGATATCTTAATGTCTTTTTGCTAATTAATAGGATTACATGCAATGAACTAACCACTGCATGTGATGTTTGCTAGTCTCAAGTCATTGAAAGCATGAACGGCCCACATCTCTCATTGGTTGATATGTCACGAAATAAGAAACGAGGAGGGAGTTAATGTACCGTGCCTAAGTGTTTTGGGATTATTTGGTTTTCGAAAGGTGACTTACACAACATTTTTGGTTTACATGCATTAACATTTTATTAGTTAAATCAATGGTCAAAACATGGCGCAAAATGCAAAGGGGACCAATAAACCAGTAAACATCAAAGTTCTCTCGTTTGGCCCCAAGTAGAGGTCCGGTGAGATGACTATACTGCACCGGCATGGAGGGGGGACGAGCTTTATTGACTTATCAGACTTGCCTTTTGGGTGTATGACACGGGCCCAATGGGTGGCTGGCCAACCCGACATACAGTACCAAAGGTAGGTGCAGAGAGGGCAAGGAGTAGATGGCCAACACGCACGTGAATTCAACGCAATCTGCACTTCTCATATAAAGGCTCCCGCCAACCAATCTATTTAAATCCTACGCACCCAAGGGCAAGAGTGATCACTCCAATCGCATGATGAGTTGACTAGAAGCTAGACCCATGGAGGCGATGAGCACAAGCATCAGCCGGCTGTGCCAGATGATCCACGACGCCAGCCTGCGACCCGGCACCATGGAAAGTCTCCAGGTAGTTCTTGAGGCCACCAGGGCAAGGGGCCGCTTGGACGACAGCTTCATCTCCTTGTTCGACGAGGTCCTCGTCAGCTTGCTCGACAAGTTTACCATCGTCAAGAAGCTCGCGGACGACCTTGACGTATGCCTCCAGCCCACACGCCCAGGCTCTGCGATGCCTGCCACCCTCAACGGCCTCTATGGTGACAACCTCTTCGATGCACTGGTGGCCTTTCGACTGCCCGCCATCACGCCGGAGAATGTCCACCTCGAGGTTGCGCTCGCCGCGCTGCGCCTGGTGCAGCAAGACACCATCAACATAATCACCCACGTCTACGCGTAAATCATCCACAAGGACTACTACATGCAAGTTAAAAGGAAAAGCTGCCGGTTCAAGGCCGCACCCCACACCGCTGGTCCGCACGCTCAAGGGGGGAATGCGTGATGTGTTGCATTTTCACTTACAAGTGGGACCGCAGTTGAGCAAACCGACTATTGGCAAACCCCCACCCCGCCCACCACGCGATGGCTGAGAAAACAGGAGGGAGAAGAAATGGTTGTAGCACAGACTCCAAGAAAATTGGTGTCGTATGGGACTCGTGTGGGTGGAGTGTGCCATACCGCTAGATATGAATGCTAGTTATGGCCCATGCCAACCCACTATATCGAGGTGCTGGTTACGTAGAAAAAATTTCCTGAAGTCCGTGCTCAGCCCTCCTCTATCTCTCTTCTCAGCCAGCCAGCAGACGCGCGGAGCCCATCGTCTCTTTGCTCATATGCGGTCCCACATGTCAGTGAAAACGCAAGAGGACCCACTAAACCTGCACATCTTTCACCTCGATGTGATGGTGATGAAAAACAAATCCAATAAAGATCTTCGGTGGCCGCTTTTGGAGTTACTCAAGAGTAGTAAGATTCTATTTACAGTTTAAAGCAAGATGCACATCACGTGGCTTCAACTACCACTCTATTTTCTTGCATGACATGAACTGGATGCTGGATGTCCCACGTGTCGGCAAAAGGAGGAAGAACTCAACCAAATCTTCAGTTGTGCTCTCGGATTAGACTAGTTGTGCTAACTTACAATTTTATTTTGTAGAATGGATGCAAGTTTTGGTATTGGGAAGAAGAGTACAACGATATGTTGATAGAGCACAATTTAGTATATGTTCTAGCACTTTTAGCTATCATAGAGGCTAGAGATGAGACTAGTGCACTTGTTGATAGAATAGAGGCTAGACACGTCTACTTCTTTACATTTGAAGAAGAAAGAAGCACACAAGATCGAGCCTCCGCAGATCAACAATGAATGCATCGAGAAGGCACTAATCCAATTTACTAGAGCAGTTATGGAAGTTGGATATCTTCAAAATGTATTCTTGTGGTTCTTGTTTTCTTTGGTCTTGCTTTTCTAGTCAAAATTTTGGTGATGTATTTCCATGTACCAAAAAATCAACGATGAAAAAAAGATATGTGTTTGCAAAGAAAAATGTACACAGCCGGGATGCGTCCGCGCATTCGGCGCATGGCCACCGCATCCGAGAAATGGCCCGGACACGACCCCATTCCCTTCCCAAACAGACAGAATCCGGGCCAAACGGAGGTCCCTTTGGGGTCGTGCATTGGAGTTGGCCTTACAAGTGGGACCGCAATTGAGGAAACCGACTATGGGCAAACCCCCACCTCGCCCGCTGTGCGATGGCTGAGTTAGAGAAACGACGAGGTTGAAGAGATTGCTGTAGCACGGACTCGAAGAAATATGGTGTCAGATGGAAGTCATGCTGGTGGCATGTGCCGTACTCCTGGACGTGAATGCTTGTTCTGGCCCATGCCACCCTACTACTCCTACTACTTATAGTAGTAGTATCGAGGATTCGAGGTGCTGGTTACGTATAGCGAACACATTAACATATGGCCCACCTCACACTTTGGCCCAATTTCCTAGAGTCTGTGCTAGGTTAAAAAGTGTTCTTTGTGAGGATGGGTGGCCGGTCTCAACTTTAAAACTTGTTGTATTACGTACGTAGACGTAGAGATAGTGCAGCATGTGAAGCTAGTACAAATAGTGTACTATAGTTGATTGGCCTCATCCGATAACCTGTTGCAATGCATGTACAATTATGTATTCAGAAAATGTTTTTTTGCCTCGTCGCAGCACCCACTCAGAGAAGCGACTCGAAAGTCATTCATAAATTTAGTAAGTTTATCACAGGCATATCATTTTATTACATACAACAGGTCATCAACCCACAACGACAACGAGGATACATTATAAATACTAAAGTTTTCATCACACAACAAATAACAAGCAATGAAATGAACTTCAACTCAACCAATCCTCGGCGTTGGAAACACTTGCTTTGAAACACAAGCGATTCTTTGGGAAGAGCCAGCTACTGTCAATCTCGAGACCAACGCAGGACTGATCATCCAGGCTAAAGCGGCCTACTATATCACGACCAGGGTAGGGGAACCACTGCAATGTCCGACGTATAGATACAGTTGCTTCTCATAAATGGTAGTAACGTTGTGTCAACAGCAGTTGGATCGCCTTGCACCATCATTGGATAGCTTTGTCCAAGGAAGAGCGAGTTTGCTCCAAGACTGTCAATACTGTACCAGGGAGAAGTGTTGACGCTAGCACACTAGTATCCATCCCGAATACCATGCAACGGGTGTTGGAATAGGTCCGGAGAGTGCGACCATGGGAGACAACGCCTGCTGCCTCAGTAGTAACATCAGCAGTGGGCTGTATAAAGACAAGAAGGGGTGATCCATCGGAATTAGTTGCCAGCCTCCAGTGAGTATATGGGCCCTGCTCGTCCTCATGCTCTGGATCATCACCATCGTCATCACGCCCTTGGTTATAAAAAATTCAAGTATAGGTGGTGGAATGTTCACAGGACCTTGAAAACACAAGAAGAAGGTTAATTAGTAGAGAAGGGAAACTTGCTAACTCGCATGCATGTGGATGAAACATTATAATTACGGTGGAAGACAAACCTATCAAAACTATGAGGATCCCATGCAAAAACAGTGCCACGAGTGGTGGCAGCAAACACAAGACCCTCATATTCAATAGCATCAGAGTACACATCCATGTATAGAAACTGATTTTTGAGAAATATCCATCCAGTCGAACCACGAAGGACGACAACAAGCTTGTCTAAGATAGCAACAACATGATAGTTCTTGTAGTTCCAAGAGCGTTTGGGAACTCGAGAAATTTCTATCTTCTATAGACGACAGTCACCATGATCGTATTTGAACATACATAGATCATCTGTGTGCTCAACCTTAGGGCACTCGGAGATTTTTGGAAGTGGAATCCACTGACGAGTGTACACATTCACAAGTTCCCACTCGAAATTGTACCCAATATAAACAACCCAATCTCCATTTGCGCTAGCCCAGGCCTTACCCTGAAGCGATGGCATCTTGACATCACACTTATCGTTATCAAGAGGCATCAACTTGCACAAGGTGAGGCCTCCGTCGTCCGCGCCCATGTGATCAGGCTCATAGCGAAGAAGATAAGGGAGATCAAACCGCTCCTGGACCCTTAGGTTCCTTGTAATGACATTATTAGTTGTGTCGAGAATGGTCTTGAACGATCCTGCCATGCTAGCCGAGGTGATGACATCGCACCGATCAATGTGTTCCCCCACCACGTCATCTTTCAGATCGGGGCAAGAATAACGGGGTCGTTTCCGGCTTGTTCCCTCCATGGAGAAGACGATCGAACAATGGAAGAAGGAAGGGTGAAGGAAAATGGAGGAGGGAGGAAGAGCTTGCGACAACAGTTCCAAATCGAGAGGGAAAGGCGAAGAGTCGATGTACGGTTGCTAGTTTGCCACGGTACACGAAGAGGCACCCCATTCTACACGTCCTTTCGGAAATTGTACAAAAGGACTAGCCATCGTCACACTGACATGTTGGAATGGGACCACATGTCAACGAAACATGGTGTGTAATTTCTCGTGCAAAATGCGATCTGGCCGCGTTGGCCCGAGGTGCCGCCTTAGTTATCGACCTTTATTTTTTTAACATACAATCTGAGTGGATAGCTCCTATGGTCATCACACATGAGCGGATATATAGGTGGGCTAGGTGGGCATCCGACAACAATCTAAGTGCTAAAAGAGTTGATATCAAAAAAAGAGTTGATCCAATGCTTGGTTTTGTTTGTATTTTCCAACTATGAGCATTGGATAGAGTGAATCAATGGCTTACGTTCAAAGTTATTCTCATACTATAGAATGGTATAGGAACGTGGGGAGATTTGGTTGATTTTATATCGCTGAATAATATAAAATATTATGAGTGCAGACGCTCCACCCCGAGGTTTGTAGCTCCTTCTCGTTCGTCGGGAATCTATGTTCTTCCACTCTTCCGTGTAAGACATGAGCTTTGTTCATCCTGTTGCCGACACGCGGGACATCTATATGCCTCCATTTTACAAAATCATACTATATGCCTCAATGACACGCGGGACATCTAGCATCAAGGTGGCATGTCATGTAATAAAATGGAGATATGCAGTGCGTAAGTGAGTCGTGCACTTCGATGGCACGTGAATAGTGCATGTACTCAATGACAGAGCACGGGATGGTAGCCGACCCTTTTTGAAGAGAGTACAAATAAATACGTAACTTTGATGTGTCCCGTCAACTCACAGAACGACGAGAAGCTGTCTTACTATGCCTTCTCCCTCGCCAACGCGTGCACGGTGGCTCGCAGCATGAGGAGAAACTTTTGCTTACAAGCGATGGACGTGCAGCAGTTCATTTGTTGTCAGATTCCTAGAGTAGTACCATCATTATTGTTCGACTTCCGGAAGAGGGGAAGATCCAAGCGCAAGGTCACCTACTAACCTAGTACAGTACTACTATAGCCAAAGCTGGTCCACCTTTTTAGAGCATGGTTAATTAGTATAGGCGGCTCTTGCAGCGGCACATCATTTAGAGCAAGTACTCTCTTCGTAGGATCAAAGGAAGTGAAACAAAAGTTGGAGTTGATGCTAGATTGCCAATTAAAACATGATTACATAGGAAAAGAATCTTATATCATTCTATCCTATGAATCAAACGACCAATGTAGGAAAATTATGAGGGGGTCTCTCCAACGGTGTTCCTCGGCTTGCACCTAGCATCACGGTGGTCGAGCTTGGAGTCATTCATCTGGTACACGTGGCATCTCAGATCTTGTACTCCAATATTAGGTTGGCTCTATGTGATGTGGCAACTTCATATACTAACCGGATGCTAGCTATACTACTACGGTACTCACACTCCAAGAAGTGACTCAAAAACCATTCATAAATTGAGTCTATGACACGCATTTGCAAATGTACCATTCATTACATACAACAAGTCATCAACACACAACGACAACGATGATACATGTTGGATTATAGATTATTTCCAACAAAACATTCTAGTAAATACTGAAGTTTTCATCACACAACAAATAACAAGCAATGAAATGAACTTCAAATCAACCAATCCTTGGCGTTGGAAACGCTTGCTTTGAACCATAGGTGCTTTGGGAAGGGCCAGCTATTGTCAATATCGAGAGCAACGCAGGACTGATCATCCAGGCTGAATCAGCATATATCAGGAGCAGGGTAGGGAACCACCGCAAAGTCCGAGGTATAGATACAGTTGCTTCTCATAAATGGTAGTAACGCTGTGTCAACAGCAGATGGATTGCATTTAACCATCATTGGATAGTTTGGTCCAAGGAAGAGCGAGTTTTCTCCAAGACTACCAATACTGTACCAGGGAGAAGGTGTTGGCGCTAGCACACTAGTATCCATCCTGAATACCCTGCAGGGGTGTTGGAATAGGTCCGGAGAGGGCGACCATGGGAGACAACACCTGCTACCTTAGTAGTAACAATCACAGTGCACTATATACAGACAAGAAGAGGTGATCCATCGGAATTAGTTGCCTAGCACCACCGAGTATATAAGTTCTGCTCGTCCTCATGCTCGTGATCATCACCATCGTCATCTCCCCCTTGGTTATAAAAAATTTCAAGTATAGGTGGTGGAATGTTCACAGGACCTTGGAAACACAAGAAGAAGGTTAGTAAATGGAAACTTGCTAACCCGCATGCATGTGGATGAAACAATTAGAATTACGGTGGAAGACAAACGTACTGAAACTACGAGGATCAAACAGTGCCACGAGTGGTGGCAGCAAACACAAGACCCTCGTATTCAATTGCATCACAGTACTCATCCATGTACAGAAACTAATTTTCGAGCAATATCCATCCAGTCGAACCACGAAGGACGGCAACAAGCTTGTCAAAGATAGCAACAACTTGATAGTTCTTGTAATTCCAAGAGCGGTTGAGAACTCGATAAATTGCTATCTTCCATAGACGACAGTCACCATGATCGTATTTGAACGTACGTAGATCATCTGTGTGCTCAACCTGAGGGCACTCGGAGATTTTTTGAAGTGGAATCCGTTGACGAGTGTACACATTCACAAGTTCCCACTCGCAATTGTACCCAATATAAACAACCCAATCTCCATTTGCGCCAGCCCAGGCCTTACCCTGAAGCGATGGCATCTTGACATCACACGTATCGTTATCAAGCGGCATCAACTTGCACAAGGCGAGGCCTCCGTCATCCGCGCCCGTGCAAACAGGCTTATAGCGAGGAAGATAAGGGAGATCAAACCGCTCCTGGACCCTTGGGTTCCTTGTAATGATATTATTAGTTGAGTCGAGAATGGTCTTGAACGAACCTGCCATGCTAGCCGAGGTGATGACGTCGCACCGATCTGTGTGTTCCCCCACAACGTCATCTTTCAGATCGGGGCAAGAATAACGGGGTCGTTTCCGGCTTGTTCCCTCCATGGAGAAGACGATTGAACAATGGTAGAAGGAAGGGTGAAGGCAAATGGAGGAGGGAGGAAGAGCGTGCGACAGCAGTTCCAAATCGAGAGGGAAAGGCAGAGTCGATGGACGGTTGCCAGTTTGCCACGGTACACGAAGAGGCGCCCTGGCCTACACGTCCTTTCAGAAATTGTACAAAAGGACTCACCGTCGTCTCACTGACAAGTTGGAACGAGACCACATGTCAACGAAACATGGTGTGTAATTTCTCGTGCAAAATGCGATCTGGCCGCGTTGGACCGAGGTGCCGCATTAGTTATCGACCTTTTTTTATGGCGTGCCATTCAGTTTTGAAGCACGACTAACTGGTACTGTTTGCTGAGAAAATATAAACTACTCTAACACTACTCGACCTCTAGTACTAGTAGTATAAAAAAGATATGTAGGCTGGAGCTTTAGAGCTTTCTTGCTAAGGGCTGCCCACTTGTTTCTCACACTATTACCCTCTCTCCAGATCTAAAGAAGACGGCCTCTCTCTCCCTCCTCACCGGTGGTCACAGATTCGTTGGGGAAGAAAAGGACGTGCAGCGTTGACGCACTCGTCGTCGGCGAGCGAGGTCACGCACTGACGATAAAGTCGTCCTCTCAGACCTAGCGCCCGCGCGGGATGGCCTTCGTCCCCAAGCTCGTTGCCGTAGTGCGTGCGGAGGACGACGACCACGAGCAAAGCCACTTCCTGCCGGCCCTCGGGTATGCTACCTCTTTTCGAACCATACCCTTGTTCTATTGCCCCATCTGCCACGTCGCTGCATGTGGATCTTTTTCCACTCCACCATCTTCCCAATTTGCTATCCTTTGCTCTGTTGGTCATGCAGATGAAAACCTTAATTTGCAGGAAACCCTACTTCATGCAGACTAATCCATGTCTAGGTTGAATAAGGAAAGGAAGGAGACTGATCGCCCAGAGAGTAGGCATCGAACCCGATCTAGGTTGAAAAGGGGAAAATCAGTAGCTAAGGAACGAGTCTCGTGTCTCTTGGTTGAAGAAGGGTAGAAAGGCATGACAACGCAATAGAGGATGACCAAGTCGATCGGTTTGTTGTCCTCACATAGGAAAAAGGTGGCTAAACAGAACAAAAATGGGATGTAATCCACATATGCTGCCTGGATATTTGTTGCCCTGGGCAACCATACCTCCCTCACCACTCTATGCGTCCGTGGAGGTACATCGTACTGGTGCGCCCACTGTCCGAATGGGTCTCCCATGCTCTTATTGTCACTTTTTTGCTGTTAGTATAACGCCAATAGTCAAGTCAAGCAATGCTACTACTAAAGTGATGCCACATTTAACTAATGCCACACTCAGTCTAATGTCACTGATAAATTTAAGCAATGCCACAAGATTATTTCAGGGTTAGCTGTTGATTGTGGATGTATTAAAGATTTTTTAGCTAAGGCATTCTAATGCTTTTGTACAGCCAGTATACCAATGATGAAACTTGTTACTACCTTCAGATTTTTGCACTATTAGTGCTTATAGAATACATACCTCACTTTCATGAGATAAGTTAATTTTTTTGTACAGTGTCACAAAAATGCCAAGGCGCTGATGTCATTTTATTTTGGTTAAACTGCACAAAAATTATGAAGACAAGAGGAAAGGTCAAGAGGGCACCTCCTCCTCGGCTGTTTCTTGATTCGCTCGATCAAGTTTTTATGTTTGATCGATTATCAAGATTGGGATAGCAATTTTTAAGGTCCCCCCGAGTTCGAATTGATATTTACCTTGGAGGTAACTGGTTTGCAATTTTTTTATACTGTCATTATTTAATAATGCTAGTTACCTTCAGACTTTTGTATTTGGTTTAATGCTCATGCACATCTAGTATACCAATGCTGAAACGTGTTACCTTTACATTTTGTATTGTTAATTCTTATAGAGATCTTCTAGTGCTAGAGTTTATTGAAATCTCTTCAGTAAAACCATTGTACTGTACCCTGTAACAAAATAACTACTCTACTGTTGCACTAGCCACTAGATTAGTGTATATTTGTAGTATGCAAAATTTCGAATGGTGTAGCATTAGCGCATGGACATAAATAAACTGTGGCAAGATTTCCCAGATATGTGCTCAAGAAAACTACTACCTGTTTTTCTAAATACTAGACGTTTGGGTACTTTAAATTGAACCGCGAAAACGTCTTATATTAAGGAACAGAGGGTGTAGAGTTCACTCAAATTATCCCGGTAAAGCTAGTCAGACCTTTGTTAAAATTAATGTTCATTATGTTATTGGAGGAGGTCTGTAAGTTTGTCTTTATTGCCTGTCGACTACATACCTGACATCATGATGTAATGTTAAGTCATTTCCTTTTGTACAGTGTCACTGAATTATCAAGGCGGTGATGGCATTTTATTTTAGTTGAACTGCACAAAATATGCTTAAAAGAAGAGGAAAGGTCAGGAATCGATCATTCTTTCAGAAAGAACTATATATGCCTTTCTGACATCAGCCGTTGTTGCCTTATTTATTCCTTCAAACAGGTGGCTAGAAACAGTCTTTCTACCTTTTCCCATTAAGAAATTGGAATGCTTATATTTGTGATTCTATGCTTCAACTAGTGCCACTTCTATAGTAATCACACTTTCAATATCTATGCAAACAGGGATGCTCGATTTTAGTGGAACTGCACAAAAAGTCCAACTGGTTCAACATTAGGAGCATGTTTTCTTCCAAACCTTTATATCCAATTGGTGGCACTATGAGCTGTTCATTACGAAGGTACATGGTTTGCTACTATCTTGCTACTCTTTTTGTACTGTAATTAGATAGTAATACTAGTGGTTTGCATGTGAATTTATTAAGGTGGTGGACCTACATTGAGGTGCAGGACAGGATTCAATGATTGGATGCTCAATTTCGGTTGTATCGATTTCACCTCTTCCATCACTATGAACATGGATATCCTTGGTCTGATGAAGAATAGGCGCTATATTTCTGCTCTAAACCAGCAAATCAATTCAGTATGAAATTGTCTAGGGCAAAACATGACTGTATCAAATTGTCCAGTGCAAAACATGACAAATGCTAAACGGAAGAGACATGTTTAAACCGAAAATACAAGGTGGGGTATATGTTTACTAGTTGCTTGATGTTTGTGTGCATGAGATGTCTCTGCTGCTATTTGGCAAACACACAAAGTTACTGCAATTTTGGTTGAACTGCACAAGAGAATAGTATACAATCATGCATGCAAAGGTCATTTGAAAATACACACGTAAAGATTGGATAGTCACTTCATGGGCTGCGTAAAAGTAGTACTGTACTATTTATTGGCCAACACTAGGTGCTTCATTGCTTTGGTCTGATTATACAATGGGCATCATTTTGCCTAAGTTAAAGTTTTATTCTGAAAATAGTCTCGTCGTGTGATCGAGAGAAGACAAAATCATATTGCAGTGGATGTTCCTCAATCATGTGTGGTTCATTCTCATGGTTCCAGCTATTGGTGAAACCACTTACGTTTGCAAGAGGAATTGTAGACTTCACAAACAAATTTTTCTTTCAATCTGTACTGAATGTTGGCCAAGAGAAGCATCCATGTTAGTGGGAAGAACAGATGTTTTTTCTAGATCTTTGCTTTTGGAGCTACATATTTGTATATGATCTGTAAATCATTGAGATGCATTAACATGTTGATCTTATGTATGGGAATCGTACTAGCTGGTTTTAGTTGCGACGCAAGATCCGAAGTGGCTGATCTTTGCTTTTGGAGCTACATATTTGTGTATGATCTGTGAATCATTGAGATGCATTAACAGTTCCTTATTTCTGTTCGCTCAGTGTTTAAAAGTTACTGATCGATCACTAGCTAGCCTACTAATATGCTCCTGGCAGTTTTAGTTGCGACACAAGATCCGAAGTGGCAGTTTTTTGAATAAAAATGCCTATCCCTAAAGAAACTGACAAGCTGCTCTGAAGAAAATGCCATGGGAATCTGAAAAAACTGCCAGCAAAAACGTTCGCAAATGCCTTATCTCCTAGCTAAATTTCATCAACTAATGCCCTCGGCTGCGACTCATTGCATGCTGCTCCGCATACTGGCTGCGAGCGATTTTGAGTGCCCGCACGCAGCCGGCCGTAATTAAGGCAGCTAACTAATGCAAAAAAAGATGCACTTTAATTGTGGAATCATTATTGACAAGGAGGGAGATGATTCGGGTGCACTCGTTTGACCATCATGCCGGCGTGCGACCCAGCACGGACGGGACGGGATGGCATAGTCATAATTTCAGTTTCTCTAGTTTTCCACAGCAAGCTGGCGCGCTAAGCCATGCCTGCTTAATTATGCATTGAATTTCGATGACCGTCACGCTACCTTCCGCCTATAAGTACTATTTCCCGGCCTTCTCCGGTGGCACCGTGACCCAACTCGCCTAAGCCCCCACCGGCCCAACATCGCTCGCAACTTATCCTCGCTCTCGCCATGTCCGCCATGCCCCCGCCCGTCCGCGAGAGGCAAGGCTGGAGGCGGTCACCGCCGGAACTAGTGTTCAGTTTTTCACCGGAAGGCAGACGGAGGGAGGAGGCATTCTGTTGGTTTTTAGATGGCAATGCGGCGATCGAGGACTTCTTAGAGCGCGACCGCCTGGCAGAGGAGCAGGAGTTGTTGGAGCACGACCGCTTGGTAGAGGAGCAGCGTATCGTCGATTTGCGCCGCCAGTGGGACATGGAGGAGCAGCGCACCGACGCTCTGAGTCGTGAGTAGAGTGCCCGCAACTGGGCCGACTACATGGAGGCCGGTGCCCGGCAAATAGCCCTGGAGGTTGTCGGGCATGCACACGTTCGCGATGCCGATTTTTACTATCAGCTCGTAAAGTGGGTTTCCCGCTTAGAAGCCGAAGCTTCGGTGGACCACGCCGGCATGGAAACACTACTAGGGAAAAACCTAGCAGCAGCGCGGGTTTTAGGTACATTAGTAGCGCGGGTGCCCGCGCCATCGACACGGGCGCTATATTAATCGGTAGTAGCGCGGTGCCACCCCGCCATTACTACGCCCGCTAGTATTAGTGTGGGTACCACCCGCGCATTATTAACTAGTAGTAGCGTGGGTCTGCACTGCCATCGCTAACTAATTAGGAATTAAAAAATAAATTCCAGCCATGGTCTGCTGCTAGCTAGGCGCCATCGCCCTCTTCATCCGTGGTCGATGTTGATCCTAGAGGGGATGAAGTCGCCCATGGTGATACACCTCCTTTGCTGTTGGTACAAAAAAAGAGACAAGGATTAGAAGAGGAAGAGAGAGATAGAGAGGAGTAGGTGCAGCAACTCACCGGTGGTTGCCGGAGTTGGAGCCGAAACCCTAGATGACGCCACGGATGGCGCTCTGCTCGATCTGGAAGATGGAGAGAGAGAGAGAGAGAGAGAGAGAGAGAGAGAGAGAGAGAGAGAGAGAGAGAGAGAGTAGGAAGAACAACTCACCTGTGGTTATGTCCATGGCGGATCTGGCCGCCACCATGGATGGCGCTCTGCTGGATCTGCCTCTCCTTCCAACATCAGAGAAGGAGGAGGAAGGAGGGGCAGGGGGCTGTGGTGGATGTGGAGGTCGCCAGATTTGGGGGAGGCATGAGGTGCGAGGCCGGCGGTGGTGGTGGATGAGGAAGGGAATCGAGCGTGGGAGGGAGAAGCGGAATGGGAGAGCCAATGGAGAGAGGGGGGAGAGTGAGGGAGAGAGGAGCGATTCGACCGAGGATATGGAGATTTCACCTACCTTGTACTTAGTAGTACAGAGGGGTATAAACCTGCGCTACTATTATCAACTTAGTAGTAGCGCGGGTTCATACCCCTCGCTACTACTATGGCATGTCCCGGGGGGCACGGTAGAGACTGCTTAGTAGTAGCGAGGGTTAAAAACCTGCGCTACTACCATCTACTTAGTAGCAGCGAGGGGTAAAAAACCGCGCTACTAGTAAGTACCAGCAGCGAGGGGTATAAACCCGCGCTACTAGTAAGCGCCTGTCTATAAGCTTTTCCCTAGTAGTGAAAGGGCCAACGCGCGCAAGCAACGCGCCCTATCGCACCTCTGCCAAGTCCGAGGCGAGGCGGAGGACGCCGGTGCCGGCGTTTAGCGTGTACCGCAGATGGCGGCCAGCATTGTCTAGTTATCTAAGAGTAAGTTAGTACTTGTACGCTACTAGAGTATTAGTGGGAGTAGATAGTTAACTTGGCTAGGATGGTTGTCAATGTGGAAGTTCAGTACTCTATATGTGGATCAGACCTGTTACTTTGCTCTAAATGTTGAAATTTCCGTTTGAACATATGGAATGGGCTGTTATATTTTAAAATGGGTTGTATTTGTCCTCCACGGATTTAGAGGCTGACTTGTGGGCCTACCAAGTTGACGCGTACACAAACAGGACATGATTGTACGTGGAGAGGATGACAGCAGGGACTGCCAAGGTCATGGCAGTACGCAAGCAAGTGCCTCCTTATTTCAAGCCAATAAAAAATGGCTCCTCCTAATGGATTTCTGACATCTAGGTCCCATGCCATTGTCAACATAGTCAATAAACGAGAGAATTGCACAACGAGCGGCTGACACCAGGGACCCAGTAGCTCGCCCAGTTATTTTTGTTTTGGGTTAATTTGATAAATGCCACTCCAAATCTGGTGTTTTTGAGAAATGCCACTGCAATTTCCAAACTTTGAAAATGCCATTTCATGCCATTTCCAGTGGCATTTTTTGAAGTCTGGAGTGGCATTTTTCAAAGTTTGCAAATTGTAGTGGCGCTTTCCAAAGTTTGCAAAAATGCAGTGGCATTTTTCAAAGTTTGGAAATTGTAGTGGCATTTTTATGAATCGCCATAATTGGAGTGGCATTTATCTAATTTGTTTTTGAGATGGAAGCAGGTGTCAATCTGGCCAAAGGGGCACTCGCCCGCCTAGACAACCTTCTTTATGTTTACCATGCATCAAGCCAAGAGTTCTTTTTTCTTTCTGAAAATGGCTAGCCCAGTTTTTTTGTGATTTGCCAAGTAAGTCGCTTTGTCAGGCCTGTTGGGCTACAAATCTTTCAAGACGAGGAGAGCTTCATTCAGCTGCCCGAGAAAATGGCTTATCACTAATGAGAAATGGGTTGTACATTTTTAAAACACATCAAACCGGCAATTAGTTTCAAATTTCTTTTTTTCATTTCGAGATTTTAAATTGCATTAATTTTTATGCATGGACAATTTGTTGGATTTTAGATTGATATACATTTATTTTTTAAATCAGTTTGAATGTGACTCGAAATTTCAGGATTAAAACAGTTCGGACCGCACCGAAATATGCAAAATTTCGTACAATTTTTTAAGTGTGGCCACAATATGGGCTGTAATGCTAACAAAAATAATATGGGCTCCAAAGAACCTTAAGAATTAGCAAATGGGCTGTAAATTATTAGAAATAATGGAAGATGGGTTGTATGCTGTTTTCCACGGATTTGAGGCTTTCCTAAAAAAGGTTGACGACAGCAAAGGATCTGTTGGATGTCCATCCAACGGCCGTCGTGCTTCTTCAATCTCTGCTCTTCCCGCTTCACCCGCCAAACAAGTGCCGGCGGGACTGCTCGCTCCTCCTCCTCTCAGGGGCCGGCAGTGCTGCCAGAGGCCTCACCACCCGCCGAACTCCCATCGCTGGCCTAGCCATCCTCTACTCACCCACACCGCTGTTATTCTCCGCGATGGCATTTAACCAAGAAACCCTCGACAACAGACTCCCTCTCAAGGTGAAACAATTGTCGAGTCTTCCCTCGCTCGTGTCGTTCCCTTTCTAGGCCTCGCTGCCGCCCACCGCCTCGTGTTCTCGGCGCGGCCTGGTTAACATGGTCAACGATCGACATGCATCCGGCGGACTGTACATGGAGAGGCCGACAGCTGGGTCCACGGCCGCACGCAAGGAAATGCCTCCTTATTACGCGCAAAATAATGATTCCTCCACCTGACATCTGGGACCCACCGAAAGGACCTCTGTATTTTGCAAAAAAACATTACCACCGCTGACAGCTCAGACCCACCAGCTATATCTTCGCATGCAAGGAACTGCCTCCTTATGACGCACAAAAAAATGAATACTCCCCCTGCTAGCTGGGACCCAGTATAGTGGGAGGCTGACTTGTGGGCCTACTAAGTGGATGGGGACGGAGGGCTTTGTCAACTTAGTCAATATGCACGATTCTAGCTCCAGTGAATGTACGATGTCCATCCAACGGTCAGAGTGCTTCTTCAACCTCTCGGTCTTCTTGCTCCACCGCCCAAACCAGCGCCGGTTGTGCCTCGTGCTCCTGCCTCCCGTGGTCGGGTTGTGATGCCGCGGAGGCCTCACCGCCTCTACTACTCCCACCGCTGGCCAGGCCATCCCTCTACTCACCCACACCCCCTGTTATTCTGCGGCGACGGCAGCCTCACACCGCAGCGAACCAGTGAACCTTCATACTCCTCTATGCATGGGCATCCACTGTTGTGTCTTCCCTGGCTCCGCGTCGTCCCCTTCCTAGGCCTCGCCGACGTCCACCGACCTGGTGCTCTCGGCGCGGCGTGGTCAACGTGGTCAAGGAACGGCTTCCATCGGACGTGGACTGTACGTGGAGAGGTTGATTGCTGGGTCCACGACCGCAGAAAGGAAATGCCTCCATATTACGCGGAAAATAATGATTCCTCCACCTGACAGCAGGGACCCACCAGACGGGCCACCATATTTCGTGAAAAAAAACATTTCCCCCTGACTGCTGGAACCCACCAGCTACATCTTCGCACGCAAGGAAGTGCATCCGGGCAAAAAAAATGATTCGCCCCCCTGACTGTTATGACCCACGAGCTACATCTTCGCACGCAAGGAAGTGCCTGACAGTCGGGACCCACCTGGTCGAAGCGTACGTAGCATTGTCATTCTGGTCACGAACGGTACGCATATACCGACGATGTAGAGGCGCCGCGACGTGTCGTAGTAGAGGCACGCACGTAGTATGTACACGCACGCATAACGGACAGGTGCAAGAAAGTAAATATGGCCACGCACGTACATACGGGCGGGGTCTCAATGCCTACTCGCGCAGACGCACGGCAAGGGCTCTGCGTACATGGCTGGGTCGGAACGGAGAAATAGCGTCGTCATCGTGTTCATGGGGAGCCAACCGGCTGGGTCGGAACAGAATGCGTCGTCGTGTTCATCGGGAGGGCTTGGACGGAACAGCCGATGGAAACGAGGCCTGGCGTACCGCAGAACGGAGGAAACGACCTTGTGTTCGACCAGCCATGTTCGAAACGGGATCCTGTTCATTGGGAGGGGTCTGGCGTACCGCAAAACGGAAGAAACGGACCTCCGACGGTCGAAACGGGGGTCATGTTGATCGGGAGGGGTGTGGCGTATCGCAAAATGGAGGACACGGACTTGTGTTGGAGCGCTACGGTCGAAACGGGGGTCCTGTTCATCGGGAGGGTGTGGCGATCGCAAAACAGACTCCACGGATATCGTTCATCTCCACCGTCGACCCCCTCCAACCTCCACGGGCTACAGTTCATCCACCGTCAACCTCCTCCAGCCTCCACCTACAACTTTTCATCCACGGGCTCCTGTTCATCCAGCCTCCACCGCGGGCTACTCCACCGGCTACTGTTCAACCAGCCCTCTACACGGGCTCTTGTTCGACCACCCTCCACTCGCTACTGTTCATCCAGCCCTCCACCATCTACTGTTCATCTAGCCCTCCACGGGGTGGTCCTGTTCATCCAGCCCTCCACGGGGTCTTGCTCATCCAGCCCCAACCGGCTCGATCAATTGGGGTCCTGTTCATCCAGAGGCAACACCGCGGGGTCCTGTTCATCCACCCCCACCGGGAACTGTTCATCCAAACCCCCCAGCAACGCTCACTGTTCATCCAGAGGCAGCATCGATCGGCTTCGCTTAGCAGCAGAGCGGCGAATCGCCGATCGGGTTCAAGAATGCATAGCCTGCGCAGCAATTGCTCGGGTTCGGATTAGAGCACAATGCCTCACTCGGGTTCGATTAGAGCCCAACGCCGCACCCACGCCGCTGCGTAACGTAGAGAAACGCACATTGCTCGCCTCGACCACCCACCGTAACCGGAACACCCGATATTTTCCTCGCCTCGCTTCTACCATGGTTTTTTCCGTCATGGACGGCCCAAAGAATGTCATGCAGCTGCGTCTCCGGCCCACCCTGGACGAAAAGCCCATTTTATGTCATGATTTTTTGTCATAGAAGTAGGAGCCCACCACATCAATGGTGATACCGGGTTTTGTCACAATTATCGTCATAGAAGTGTCATAAGTATGACAGAAAAAAAATTCGTTCGGCCCAAAATGTCACGGATGTGTCTTTTTTCTGTAGTGTGAACTACATCGTCAGGAGAGAGCAAGTCACTGGTCTTGCGGTCGCGGACCCATACTACATGCATGAGGGCTTCTTGTCAATCACCGACATCAACCGTCAATATGCGAGTCAGTACATCGAAGAATTCTTGCTAAGCAATAAGGACAAAGAAATGATTCTCCTACCTTATCATCCCGGGTAAGTCATCCGTGGATAGCACTATAACACAAACATCCTTTCGTGCATTTCAATAATTACTTTGCACGCATGGAGGCTAACTTGATCGTGTATTTTGCGCAGCGGGGGGTGTAGTCATGCCGTTCTCATCGTTCTTTACCTGTTTACTCCAGCGCTCTATATTTGGACCCGTCGAAGAACATACAGAAGAAAGATTACACACACATAAAGTATGTTCTGGACAGAGCTATGCTGGGCTTCAGCATGCGGAGTGGCTACATCCAATGCAAAAAAAATAAGGTCGAGCTCTGTTTCGGCCACAAGACTAACTTCTGTTGCATCCAGCAACCAGCAAGAAGTGAGAACGATGGATTCTACGTCATCCATCTAATGATGGAGTACAGAAGGGATGTGCAATCACCTTGCATGAAATCTTCATCCGATACCCATATCCAGAGATGGGGCGAAGCCTTTGGAGTCGTGCCTTATAATCAACTTCAAAATGATTTCTACCGGATCTAGCAGGAAATTGCGTCCATCATCATGAAAGATGTCCTCGAAGAGAATGGGATGTTCTACGGCAGCCCAATATCACGAAATGACGCCCCAACTCAAGATGTCCCACAAATACGGGACATGACGCCTTTCACTAAGCTTGGGTCCACCCTCCCGGATATGGATCGATGGGAAGAGTGCACTGCTTAAAAATAATGTGTCTGTTTAGTAACTTGTTTCTGTACGACGAAACTATTAGATGTATGGTGCTGCGCTCTAGTTAATTACTTTCGGTACGATGAAATTTGTTAACTATGTTTACTATATATGTTGCTTCTATTTCATAACAGTTCCATTGAATTCACTTCATGATATATATATATACAGCTGATCTATTCTGCTAATATTAGCAGAATAACTATTCTGATAACAGTTCTGCACTGCACGCTCAACGCAAGTGCACCTCATTCTTTGAACGAAGTGTGCTGCAGTACTCACACGAGTGAACTTCTCGTCGAAAAAACTGCATGTGTTGTTTTTTTGGTACTGATTTCGCTCTAGTTTTTGAACTGTTTATCGGAATGAGGCGTGAAATATACCGCTGAAAAACTATGAATTAGGCGAAACTTCAACTTGTTGAACACTTTCTGAGATTCCACACAGTTTAAGAGCAGTTTCGAAAATGGTGCAGCCCATGACGAGTGGCATGGAGCATTTTTTCGCGATTTCTTCTAAACCGCTCGTCGGAATGAAGAAAATGATACACCTTTGGAAAGATATCATCGAGGCGCATCTTTTTCATATCCATCATTTTCTCTAATTCGTTACGGTTTAAGAGCAGTTTCAAATTTACTAAATCGCGGAATTCTGTTTTTTAAATTTTTTCAAATTTTCGGTACAGTTTTTGCTCCAGTTTTTTAACCGTTTGTCAAAACGAGGCGTGTAATATACCGTTGAAAATCTATGGACGAGGCGCAACTTTCGTATGTTGAAATGTTTTTGAGATTCCTTACAGTTCTAAGCTAATTTTGAAAAGTGTGTGGCGGACAATGAGTGGCAGCGGCCTTTTTTGCGAAATTTTTACAAACCGTTTGTCGAAATGATTCAAATGATATGCCGTTGGAAAGATATCGACGAGACGCGACTTTTACATGTAGAACACTCTCTCTAATTCGTTAAGGTTTAAGAGAAGATTTAAATTTACTGAAATGCGGACACTCTGTTTTCCGCGACACCCAAATCGACGTGGGTACTTCATCCGACTGAAAATCGCACTGCATCGGACGAAAAACCACACTCCATCAGACAGGTAAGAGAACTGCATGGTTTCTTTTATTCAAACGTAATTTTTTCAAAGACGAGAAAGTAGAGTGCACTTCACATCTGGTGTAAATGAACCACAACACTATCAAGAAGTGAACCACATTACTTTTTTTCATTTCCGTAACAATTTTTTTGCACTTACGGGATGAACAACGTTATTTTTTTTCATATGAGTTTTTGTTGTCTTTTTTTTAATGTTTTATGAACAAGAGTGGACCGCATAGACGAGGGCAAGTGAACCTCGACATGTATCGAAGTGGACCGCATTACTATTTTTTTGTTTCCCTAACCTTTTCGCACTTCATGTTGGGCGCGAGTGAAAAACACCACTCTCTAAAATGAGCCACACTCGGGGACCAAACGCACTGCAAGTGTTGACATAGTCGACTGAATTTTAAGACACGCGAAAGAAAATGCACTTCATACAAAGGGTTAATGAGCTGCTACACAAATTCTACTTTTTTTCTTTTCCGAGGCGACCCCCTGCCCTGCAAGCAAAAAAATAGTGGATCGCGATAGAACCTCATCTGCACTGGAACCGCACGGCAGATGCTCATCCAAAAAATAACTTTTCTCAAACATGATACTGCCGTTATGTACTGCTATAGTGAGCTGTCAAACTGAAGTGCACAATGAAAACTTAGGAACATTACAATGCTTTATTAAACTCATATGCACTCCTCGTATTTAAAAAACAGAACAAAACAAATTATCTCATAGAGCATTGCACTTAATGCAGGATAAAAACATGCCGCTGAACCTCATACCTGCCGCTGGAATGAAGTTCGCCACGTACGACAAGGCATGGGACTTTTACAACAATTATGCAAGATGTGCAGGGTTTGGCATACGCAAGAGGGCAAAACACAGGACAAATGCCTTCATTGTCTTCTCAAGAGAAGGGACACACAAGCAGACTATGTCAGATTATCGCCGGAAACGTCACAAGACATCAAAAAGGATTGACTGCAAGGCAAAGATTAGAGTCAAAAAGAGGAAGGATGACAAATTTGTGATAGAAATGGTTGAACTCAACCACAATCACAAGATGCTGGAAAGCCCCAGGATGCTTTTGCACATGCGATCGCAAAAAAAAAGACGATCCTTTGATAGACCAGTTAGTGAAAGACATGCAACTGGACAACCACACACACGCTCAGATATGCCAATGTTGTCGCGTATGTCCGGTGGTCTGCAGTACATGGGGCATAGTAGCCGCGACTGGGTAAACAAGTAAGCACATCACAGAGCGTATCACTTGAGCATTCTGTCGGTAATTATTTCCTGTTTGATGAGATGAGTTTGCATTGCGTTTGAAAATGCAGGAAACAAAAGTTTGCCAGAGAAGAGTCCCAAGATGATGTCAAGAAACTTCTGGATTTCTTCGAGAAGATGCATAAGATAAACCCAGAGTTCTTCTATGATTATGACGTTTATGCAGATAACCATGTAAGAAACGTCTTTTGGGCCAACGCAAGTTGCAAAGGATCGTATGAAGATTTTGGAGACTGTGTTACATTTGACACAACGTATAAAACTAACAAATTCCACATGCCGCTGGGAGTCTTCGTGGGACTGAACCATCATCTACAGAGCACCATATTTGCTGTTGCCCTCATGTGAGATGAAACAATACCATCGTTCGAGTGGGTTTAAAAAAAATTGAGGTGTATGAACAACAAGCCGCCAATCTGCACGCTCACAGATACAAAAAAAAACAACACCTGCATACTTACGTTTGTTTGGTACACTTATATTTCTTCCATCTATCTTACACACACACAAACAACTTAATAAAAAAATCACTATTTGTGCCTTCTCAGACCAGTGTTCTTCGATGAAGGCAGCATTAAAAACTATCCTCCCACATACACTACATAAGTTGTGTCAGTGACATATCATGGAGAAGTATAAGGCACACGAGAAACTCAAGGATGACCTCAATGCGGTGCTGAACCACCCACTAATGCCATCAGAATTTGAACGAGCATGGAAGAACCTCATTCAGAGATACAACTTGCAAAACTACGAAGTGATGAATTCACTGTGGGATGACAGGCACGAGTGGATCTCGGCTTACTACAAGGAAATTTTCTGTGGTCGGATGACTTCCATGCAGAGAAGCGAGAGCATGTCCATCAAAGACTGCTAAAAATATAACTACAAAAACAAACAATTTTTTCATTTCTCTTGTTCGTAACAGTGCATTTCCGATCATGCAGTCAGAGGTAAAGATAACAACCCAGTTTGGGTTCGAAGTTCAGCTATCAAAAGTGTATACAAGGGCAGTGTTTGCATACTTCAAAGTAACACTCTATGGTAGCACTGCATTCAGAGCAGAATGGTGCCCTGAGAACCCGACAAAGTATCTCATACACCACTACAACAGATCGGATGCATTTTACTGGGCAAGGCATAATTTCCAAGTGGTCGCCGATAAAAAGAAAGGTGTCTACGAATGTGAGTGCAAACTCTCAACACACACAGGTGCGACTCCTAGTAAAAAAAATCTAGTTTCTGATAGTCATGCACGAAAGCTCACTTACTGAACTTTAAAAGTCCACATGCATGAGTAATTCACAAAACCAAATGAAGTTCACTTCTTTAAAATGAAGAAAAAATGAAAAAAATATGTGTTTATTAATTTCATGCAGTTCACTTACAAAACAAAGAAATCATGTGTTGTCTGCATGGCTCTTTTGCATCCATGTGTTAAGCATGCTTTCTCATTTGAGAGTACTCAAGATTCCTGAGGTGTACATCATTAAAAGATACACCCGTAACGCAAGATCAAATGCAACGTTTGACAGGAGAGACTACAAACAAACAGCACCAGATGGAATCTCGCTTTTTTGCCGTAGAAAATTGCTGACAGAAATAGCAATGGACCTTGCAAACAGAGCGACAAGGTCTGACGCTGGGTGCCACAGAGCGTTCTGTGGTATGAGGGCACTGATCGAGGAAGTTGATGTGCTCAACGAAGAAGAAGAAGAAGCAGCAAAACTAAAGAAAGCAAAGAAATCCCAGCATGACAATAATGCCGAGCAAGTAGAAAATAGCGAACACAACGCAACTGGTGCTATCAAAAAAGAAACAATTCTTCCACCTCCTATTTCAAACACAATAGAAAGGAAGAAAGGGGGCGACGCAAACCAGAAAAAGGTTGCGTGCAAGGAGAAAAATGATGACAAAAATAGTAAGCCCACACCGAAATGGATAAAGGATGGTCACCCACTGGGAATAAGAAGGTGCAAGACATGTAACGAAATCAGCGGCCACAATTCCAGGACATGTACAAAAAGACATGAACAAACAGAAAATCCACTCACAACACTAAGAAATGGACGAAATCGAGATGTTGTAGCATCTGCAAAAAGAGGAAGAGACGCAATTCAAGAACCTGCCCCAAAAGAACAAGATCAGAAAATGAGGAAGATGAAGAAGATGAACTCAAAGAAGAAGATGGTGACACAACTGAAGAAGCAAATGAAAAGAGGAGGAAGAAGAATATAGTGAAGAGGACGAAGAACGTGAAGAAACTGAAGAAGGAGTGGCTTTTGAAGAAATAGATGATGAAGACGAGGAAGAGGAAGAAGAGAGTGAAGAGGACGAAGAACAAGAAGAAACAATGCCAACAAGACCACCACAAGGGAATGTTGTTGTACAAAAACAACTAAAAACGACAACACTTTCAAAAAACAAGGTTGGAGCATGAAAGGATGCAGTTCACAACACTGGAAAACGAAAGACGCCATCAACCAGCACGCGGGGAGCAAAGAAGGATGCAGTTCACAACGCTGAAAAACAAAAGCCACAATCAACCAGCACACGGGGAGCAAAGAAGGATGCAGTTCACAGCACTGGAAAACAAAAGCAGCCATCAACAGGCACGCGAGGGGCTACAAACACAACGGTGCAGAGACAAGAACTAGCAACACCGCCACAGAAAACAAAAGGAAGTGCGATATTAGACACGCTCCAGTCACCGCGGAGAAGCAGCAGTTTAACGACCAAATAGATGAACTTCAATAAATTAATCATATACATAGCAGTTTGCTTATCTGTACGACTTATGTATCAGTTTAAATTTTGTGTAAACAAAAATTTCCCGCGGACTATGAGTTATTCAACTAAACCATGTAAAGGTAAATGGTGTATAGAGTATACCATATATATAGCAGTCTAGAGTAAACATTGACACATTTTGATCCAAAAATCATGAAAAAAATGCAGTTAGCTCACTGGCAGCACAAAGTTCTGAATAATAATTGAAGCGGTTCAGATCACAAAAGTACTTATTACAAAACACATCAAAAAGATGAAGCGTTCGACACGCAAAAGTACTGACTACAAATCAACCTCATAACCTTAACGAATCACGTCAAACATGATTCTAACTGTACGATCCTCGAGTTCAAAGAAGTTAAGGACAACGACTTGCTTAGACTTCAGGCCACTATCAATGACAAATTCCTTCCATCCTTTCTGCAGACACAGCCGCCCATCAACGCCTAAACGGTACTTGGCTGGTTTAAGGTGTCCATTACCAAGAACAACTTGGAGAATTCCCTTGTTCTTGAGCCGGAGATACCTAACAACTCGTTGGGGAATTTTCTGCAAAAAAAATAAAACTGTTTGGCAACGATACTAGCAGTAAAATTCTCATACTTTGCACACACCAGTAAAAACCTACGCACAATAAAGACACGAGCTAGATGAAGTGTACAACAGTCCAACAAGCAGTACACATTAAACGCAATCTAATATGCAGTACGGAACTTGCAAACAAGCAGTACGCTTATAACTATCATGAAGTTCTTGAGACTACCTGCATGTAGTACACACCGTACAAGCGGGAAAAATTGTGGAAACTAGTAGTGCTCATCTAATATCTAAGCAGTTCACATATTGTAACCATGCAAACTAAAACACGAGCTCCATGCACACAAGCAAAAAAATAAAAACAAGATATAAATACACAAAGGCAAAGACACTTCAATAAAACAAAATAAGTGCGCTCCTAAAAAACTAGAAGTTCAGAATAGTATGGAATTATACAAAAAAATAGAAAACACAAAGAAAAAATCAGATCAAGCAAAAAATAACATCTTGTAGTGAGTCTCCACATCTATTGGCGTAAGTCGATGAACAAAGGACTTAAAGTGCCAAGGCCACAAGTGAAGGTATGGAATAGAACGCAGAATGTTGATGTGGCCCATATCCAATCCTTCCATGAATATTGTGCCATATGCAAGCTGCTCTCGCCTACCATTTCGGCACAAGACCTTGCTCCCCACGACGAAAGCACGACGGGCTCATGAAAGCAAGCCGAGCAATCGCAGCAAGGCCTAAGACACCACAACCATGGCCGCAGCAGGAGAGATTCATGCAGGGGCCTGGAGCCATCGCAAGAACAACCTAGGAAAGGAAAAATAAAGAGAGGCTGGAGAAAGGAGAGAAGTTGCGGCTAGAGGGGAAATGAACTGCAAAGGAAGGGTAGAAGCTGGCCTATATTTATATAAGAGGAATGCAAAAAGGTCAAAACTGAAAATTAAAGGGGAGTTAATGAAAATTATGTTACCAAGAATGAAGGACAATGAATAAAGGCTTATGTTACCAAAGAAAAAGGACCCAAAAAAGGTGTACTTTGACTGCAGCAATTCCCATGAATTAACCGCAGATCATTAAATAATTATTTCTAAAAAATTATAATACGCACACCATTCTAAATAAAAGTGAATGCAGTTCTCCAATGTAATATCAGGAAGTTCACTATATGTGTGCATGAAGTGCAGTACATGCTCAAAATGAAGCACAAGAGAAGAACTTCCGCGTAGTGCACGACTTTGGCAGAATTAGTGCACCTGATGCACTCCTTAAATGTAAGTCATGCAGTCCGCAGCGTTGGTAAAAGCAGTCACAACTTTGGCACAAAGAAGGATGCATGCAGTGCAAAATGTGTACACCTACAGCACAGGACTATGACGAATGCATTGCGCACAGAGCCAACAAAGTAGTGCACACCCGTACACTAGAAAAAGGATACGTAAGAGAAAAAACAATAAAGAAAAATGCTATCCATGCAGTGCACAAAAATGTAGCGCAAACATGTGTAGTGGATTATACGTGCACATGTAGTACATAACCCTGATCAATGTAGTGCACAGATGATTTACTAGCAATGCACACCCCTACATTGGAAAAAAATAACTAAGAGAAAATATTAAAAAAATTGACCACCCAGGTGCAACTGGCCCAACCAGTCTCGTAGTAGATCTACGCCAACAACAGGCGAGTCGTTCTGAGCCATGATGCATGGAGCCGGGCACACATGGGCCCACAGGTCAGAGAGCATAGAGCAGCGAGCGTCGTGTATAAGCGCCCAAATAAGTAACCAGAGGAGTTCGATACGCCTGCCTCGCCAGCGCTTATAAACAGGTCAGGCGCGCATTCCGTGGGCGAGGTGGGACTAAACATTAGAGCACACACACAGCGCACTGGGAACCAGCAGTGCTCACTGGCCGACTTGGGCCCAATGCGTCCTCACTCCCCGAACAGAGGCCCAACACGGCCCACTAAAAAAATAAGTACAAAAATGAAACATCAAAGAAAAATGAGAAACATTTTTCTTTGATGAATGTGAGTAGGCACTGCCAGAAACTACATTTTGCTATTAATAAATAAAACACAGGAAGCCCCAAGTAAACGTACAAATGCAGTCCGTGACGGACAACAATGCAGTTCGCCATGTGGAAGCACGAAGTATTCCTTTTATGGAATGCAGTTCTCTTTCTACTACAATGCAGTATGACAAAAATGAAGAATGCAACCCTGTTAGCGAAGCAAAGCAGTCTGACACCCCTACCCAAACTACTCTCCATCCACACAAAAGTTGCATTACCATCAAAAAATAAAAAAAAATAAAACAAGAAAGAACTCCATCAAAAAAATAAATGTGCGTACATCTGTGTGAATCCTGATCCAATATAATTCAGTGTATGAAGAATAAATTTCACTTCCATGCAGTACACTACGTGGACATATGCAGTTCTGTTCTGATAGCGAAGAAGTGCTCTTACTAGGAAATTTCACCGAAAACATAATCATCACATTTTCTGACAGTTGTGTGTATACCTGTACTAGTCACAAAAAAAGAGACGATGATGTTCCGGATTTCCAACGCACTAACACAGCGTCCTCATAGCAGAACCTCTCTGCAGTTGCCATGTAACTAAAAACACAGCCACACCACGCTACCAGCCTGCTCCACCTCTCCCACGTCCTGTCAAGGAGAGCAGAGCAGAGCAGAAAACACAACTGCTTCGTCCCCCCAAAAACCCCATTGCATCTTCTTCTCCACACTACCTTTCACTAACCTCTCTCTCCAGAACAAACACGAGAGAGCAGAGGAGAGTCATGGCGGATGCACCTCTGTACAATCAGCGCCGCAGGTACCCCAGGGAGCTCCACGACATCGACCTCCACGGCAACCACAACTTCCACGTCGTTTGCACAAGCAAGGGTGAAAACATGGACAAGATGCTCTCCACGCTCAGGAGGAAGCTCGGCGGAATGCCTGTAAAACTAGTCAGCGTTGATGTCGAGTACACGCACTACGTGAAGCCACAACGGGCAGCAGTGCTCCAGCTATGCGTAGAAAAAGAATGCCTTGTCTACCACATCTCTACAGCTAAAGGCAGATCAGAATAACTATCAATCTGTACTATTGTTTTTCAATATTGATTTTAAATTTTCTTCACTGCAATTGCCATTATTTAAACTTTGGTTCTCATTTTTTAAAAGCATGGCATAGAATTCATTGACAGTTTTCATCTGGCTCCATGTAACTCATGTGTTCAATTCTTGAATTATATAATCTAGCGATACACGCAGTTTTACTTTGTTTTACCAAATACAAATTATTTGATTGAACAATAGAAAACTGCAGCCTTACTATACAAAACATGTATGAAATTTAATTCAAGAATACAAACATGCACTGTTTATGCAATCTATTATCAGATTTACTAGTTATACTGAACAAAGTATTAGCAGCTACTCACTGCAATAGATTCATGTATTCATATTGCACTTCAGTTTCAGAAAAAACAAAAAAAAACATTGGTAGTTCTAAGAAAATACACTATATTCAGTCTATACAAACATCTTGTAGGCCATTGGAACTAGACAAATTCCTCGTGAAAGGTGATTACACCTTCGTCGGACGCGCCATTGAAGGAGACAAAAGCAAGCTGAAGCTATCTGGATTGGAGATCAACTACGACAACTACATTGATATTCAAGTGGAATGGAGAGACCCATACAATAAAAAGAAGTTTGACTCTTTCGCTGATGTTGCCGGCAGGATGATAGACATTCACTACCATGACATGAAGAAAAAAATTAACCGCAAGGAGGACCATACTCTGTGGGGATTTTGCCCGTTGCCAGAAAAGCTTATCAAGTATGCAGCAATAGATGCATTCGCAACATATCAATCATGGAGAATCATATACGATGTCATAATGGGACTGCATAGGGCAAAAAGAGACAAAGAAGCAAAGAAGAAGAAGAAGAACAAGGATGTAAACCAATACAACAACTAGAAATAATCAGGGCTATGTTTAGTTTCATTTTACTTTAGTGGTTGTGTTGATCTTTGTTTCATGTCTGCAAGATTTTGCTTATGTTCGTTGCTTCATATCGAACATTTCTTTTGTAAAAATAATGTCGTTTTAGAATTATCATCAAATTTTCTTTCTGTTGTTTGCTTCTGTGTCGTCAGTTTGCTTGTGATCATTTGCTTTTGCTGAACTTAGTTTTGTATTAGAACAAGTATGCAGACAACTTTGAAAAATTTAATGTGTGATACCAAAACATACTACACACATACAAAACATATTCAAAAACAACGTTAAACAAAAAAAATTAAGTAATCTGACTACGACTCGTACCTAAAAAAGAATGATTAATGCAGTTCACAATGGTATAAATAAGCAATACACATGTGTCCACATGCAGTCCACAATAGTAATTATAGAAAAACAACATTAATATTAATATTTCTTAAAATTATAATCAGCAGACCATTCTAAACAAACGTGAACACAGTTCACAGAACAAATATAAGGCAGTTCACAAAGTGTATACATGAAGTGTAGTACATGCTTAAATGTAGAACGAGAGGGGATGCAGCAACTTTCGTGCAGTGCACAACATATAGACTTGGAACGCGCAGTGCAGTACTCAACGTTGGTGCAAGCAGTACAAATGACATCATTTTTACTACCACGTAATATATATACTCCAAAAGAAAAAAATGCTTCAGATAAGGAAAAAAATTGACCACCCAGGTGCAACCAGGCCCCAGCCAGTCCCGTAGTAGGTCTGTTCCCACAGTAGGCGAGTCGTTCTGAGCCATAATGCATGGGGCCGTGCACACATGGGCCCATAGGTCAGAGAGCAAAGAGCAGCGAGCGTCGTGTATAAGCGCACAAACAAGTAACCGGAAGAGTTCGATAGAGATGCCTCGCCAGCGCTTATAAACAGGCCGAGCACGGTCTCCGCGGGCGAGGTGGGACTAAAAATTAGAGCGCACACACAGCGCACCGGGAACCAGCCGTGCTCACAGGCTGACTTGGGCCTGATACGTCCATTTGGATCATGCTTTTATATCAATATTTATTGCATTATGGGATGTTATTATACGTTATGTCACAATACTTATGCCTATTCTCTTATTTTACAAGGTTTACATAAGGAGGGAGAATGCCAAAATGGAATTCTAGGTCGAAAAGGAGCAAATATTAGAGACCTATTCTCGCACAACTCCAAAAGTCCCAAACTCCACGAAAGTCATTTTGGGAAATAATAATAAATATCCAGCGGAAAAGTTCACCAGAGGGGCCCACTGCCACGAGGGTGGGGCGCGCCTACTCGGGCGCGCCCCACCTCGTGGGCCCCCCTGGCTCTCCGATTGCCATCTTTCGCTATATGAGGTCTTTCGTCGAGGAAAAATCATAAGCAACCTTTCAGATTTAAACTCCGCCGCCACGAGGCGGAACCTGGCGGAACCAATCTAGGGCACCGCAGAGCTGTTCGCTGGGACACTTCTCCCGGAGGGGGAAATCATCACCATCGCATCACCAACGCCCTCTCATCGGGAGAGGGCAATCTCCATCAACATCTTCACCAGCACCATCTCCTCTCAAAACCCTAGTTCATCTCTTGTATCCAATTCTTGTCTCCAAGTCCGGGATTGGTAAGTAGTGTTGATTACTCCTTGTAGTTGATACTAGTTGGTTTATTTGGTGGAAGATCATATGTTCAGATCATATATGCATATTAATACCCCTCTGATTATGAACATGAATATGCTTTGAGAGTAGTTACGTTTGTTCCTAAGGACATGGGAGAAGTCTTGCTATTAGTAGTCATGTGAATTTGGTATTTGTTCGATATTTTGATGAGATGTATGTTGTCTATCCTCTAGTGGTGTTATGTGAACGTCGACTACATAACACTTCACCATTATTTGGGCCTAGAGGAAGGCATTGGGAAGTAATAAGTAGATGATGGGTTGCTAGAGTGATGAAGCTTAAACCCTAGTTTATGCGTTGTTTCGTAAGGGCTGATTTAGATCCATATGTTTCATGCTATGGTTAGGTTTACCTTAATACTTTTGTTGTAGTTGCGGATGCTTGCAATAGAGGTTAATCATAAGTGGGATGTTTGTTCAAGTAAGAACAGCACCCAAGCACTGGTCCACCCACATATCAAATTATCAAAGTACCGAACGCGAATCATATGAACGTGATGAAAACTAGCTCGATGATAGCTTTTCCTATTATAAGAGTTTGTCCAGGCTTGTCCTTTGCTACAACAGGATTGGGCCACCTTGCTGCACTTTATTTACTTTTGTTACTTGTTGCTCGTCACAAATTATCCTATCACAAAACTATCTGTTACCACTTATTTCAGTACTTGCATAGAATACCTTGCTGAAAACCGCTTATCATTTCCTTCTGCTCCTCGTTGGGTTCGACACTCTTACTTATCGAAAGGACTAGGATAGATCCCCTATACTTGTGGGTCAGCAAGACTCTTTTCTGGCGCCGTTGCCGGGGAGTTAAGCGCCTTTGGTAGGTGGAATTTGCTAAGGAAAAATTTATATAGTGTGCTGAAATTACTGTCACTTGTTACTATGGAAAGTAATCCTCTGAGGGGCTTGTTCGGGGTATCTTCACCCCGACCAAGAGAGCAAAGAGTTGCTCCTCAACCTAATTAACCTAGTGAAATGAATATGAAAATGTTACCTTTGAATTTCCTTCGGTATGATAGAAAACTGCTAGCTAATCCTTTTGCAGGAGATGGAACAAAGCATCCTGATGAGCACCTAATATATTTGGATGAAGTTTGTGGACTATTTAAGCTTGCATGTATACCCGATGATGTTTTTAAGAAGAATGTCTTCCCTTTATCTTTGAAGGGAGATGCATTGACATGGTATAGTCTATGTGATGATACGAGATCATGGAACTATAGAAGATTGAAATTGGAATTTCATCAAAAGTATTATCCTATGCATCTTGTTCATCATGATCGCAATTATATATATAATTTTTGGCCTCGCGAAGGAGAAAGCATCGCTTAAGCTTGGGGGAGGCTTAAATGAATGTTGTATTCATGCCCCAATCATGAGCTCCCAAGAGAAATGATTATTCAAAAAATTTATGCTTGGCTTTCTGAAAACAATCGCACCATGCTCGATACTTCTTGTGCTGGCTCTTTTATGATGAAGACTATTGAATTCAAATGGAATTTATTGGATAGAATTAAACGCAACTCTGAAGATTGGGACCTCGACGAAGGTAAGGAGTCAGGTATAACACCTAAGTTTGATTGTGTTAAATCTTTTATGGATACCGATATTTTCCGTAAATTTAGCACTAAATATGGACTTGACTCTGAGATAGTAGATTCTTTCTGTGAATCTTTTGCTACTTATGTTGATCTCCCCAAGAAGAAGTGGTTTAAATATCATCCTCCCATAGAAGTAAAAGTAGCTACACCTATTAAAGTTGAAGAAAAGATTGTCACGTATAATGATCCTGTTGTTCCTACCTCTTATGTTGAGAAACCACCTTTCCCTGTCAGAATAAAGGATCATGCTAAAGCTTCAACTGTAGTTCGTAAAAGCAATATTAGAACTTATACACCTCCTGAGCAAGTTAAACTTGAACCTAAGATTGCTATTGTTAAGGATCTCTTAGCTGATAATATTGATGGGCATGTTATTCAGTTCTGCCGTGAAACCGCTAGAATTGCCAAACCTTGTGCTAAAGATAAACATAGACCTGTGGTAGGCGTGCATGTTATTTCTGTTAAAATAGGAGATCATTGTTATCATGGCTTATGTGATATGGGTGCTAGTGCTAGTGTTATACCTATTACTTTATACGAGGAGATTAAGAATGAAATTGCACCTGCTGAGATAGAAGATATTGATGTTACAATTAAACTGGCCAATAGAGATACTATATCTGCAATGGGAATTGTTAGAGATGTTGAAGTCTTGTGTGGGAAAACTAAATATCCTGCTGATTTTCTTGTTCTTGGTTCCCCACAAGATAGCTTTTGTCCCATTATATTTGGTAGACCCTTCTTGAATACTGTCAATGCTAAGATAGATTGCGAAAAGAATGTTGATACTATTGGCTTGGATGATATGATTCATGAGTTTAATTTCTCTAAATTTAGTAGACAACACCGTGAAGAAGAATTGCCTAGTAAGGATGAAATTATTGGTCTTGCTTCTATTGCCGTACCTCCTAGTGATCCTTTAGTACAATATTTGCTAGACCATGAAAATGATGTGTTTATAAATGAAAGAAGGGAAATAGATGAAGTATTCTTTAAACAGGAACCTATTCTGAAACATAATTTGCCTGTTGAAATCCTAGAGGATCCTCCTCCACCCAAGGGTGACCCCGTGTTTGAGCTTAAACCATTGCCTGATAATCTTAAATATGCTTATCTTGATGAAAAGAAAATAAATCATGTTTATTAGTGCTAACCTTTCAGAGCATGAAGAAGAGAGATTATTGAAAACTCTGAAGAAACACCGAGCTGCTATTGGATATACTCTTGATGATCTTAAGGGCATTAGTCCCACTCTATGCCAACATAAAATAAATTTGGAAGAAGATGCCAAACCGGTTCGTGATCATCAACGACGGTTGAATCCTAAGATGAAAGAAGTGGTAAGAAAAGAAATACTAAAGCTTTTGGAGGCAGGTATAATTTATCCCGTTGCTGATAGTCAGTGGGTAAGTCCTGTTCAGTGTGTCCCTAAGAAGGGAGGTGTTACTGTTGTTCCTAATGATAAAGATGAATTGATTCCTCAAAGAATTATTACAGGTTACATGATGGTAATTGATTTTCGCAAATTAAATAAAGCTACTAAGAAAGATCATTACCCTTTACCTTTTATTGATCAAATGCTAGAAAGATTATGCAAACATACACATTATTGCTTCCTAGATGGTTATTTTGGTTTCTCTCAAATACCTTGTGTCGGCTAAGGATCAATCAAAGACTACTTTTAATGCCCTTTTGGTACTTTTGCTTATAGACATATGCCTTTTGGTTTATGTAATGCACCTGCTACCTTTCAAAGATGCATGATGGCTATATTCTTTGACTTTTGTGAAAAGATTTGTGAGGTTTTCATGGACGACTTTTCCGCCTATGGATCCTCTTTGATGATTGCTTGAGCAATCTTGATCGAAGTTTTGCGAGATGTGAAGAAACTAATCTTGCCTTGAATTGGGAAAAGTGCCACTTTATGGTTAATGAAGGTATTGTCTTGGGGCATAAAGTTTCTGAAAGAGGTATTGAAGTTGATAAAGCCAAGGTTGATGCTATTGAAAAGATGCCATGTCCCAAGGACATCAAAGGTATAAGAAGTTTCCTTGGTCACGCCGGATTTTATAGGAGGTTCATTAATGACTTCTCAAACATTTCTCGGCCTCTGACTAATTTATTACAAAAAGATATACCATTTGTCTTTGATGATGATTGTGTAGAAGCATTTGAAATACTTAAGAAAGCATTGATCTCTGCACCTATTGTTCAGCCACCTGAATTGAATTTACCCTTTGAAATTATGTGTGATGCTAGTGATTATGTTGTAGGTGCTGTTCTAGGGCAAATAGTTGATAAGAAATTAACTGTTATTCATTATGCTAGTAAAACTCTAGACAATGCTCAAAGAAATTATGCTACTACTGAAAATGAATTCTTAGAAGTTGTATTTGCTTATGATAAGTTCAGACCTTATATTGTTGATTCTAAAGTAACTATTCACACTGATCATGCTGCTATTAAATACATGATGGAAAAGAAAGATGCTAAACCTAGACTTATTAGATGGGTTCTCTTTCTACAAGAAGATTTGCATATTGTTGATAGAAAGGGAGCTGAGAACCCGCTTGCATAACTTGTCTAGGTTAGAAAATGTTCTTGATGACCCACTACCTATTGATGATAGCTTTCCTGATGAGCAATTAAATGTCATAAATACTTCTCGTAGTACCCATGGTATGCTGATTATGCTAATTACGTTGTTGCTAAATTTATACCACCTAGTTTCACATACCAGCCAAAGAAAAAGTTTTTCTATGATTTGAGACATTACTTTTGGGATGACCCACATCTTTATAAAGAAGGAGTAGATGGTATTATTAGACTTTGTGTACCTGAGCATGAACAGGAACAGATCCTATGCAAGTGTCACTTCGAAGCTTATGGAGGACACCACGATGGAGATAGAACTGCACATAAGGTATTGCAATCTGGTTTTTATTGGCCTACTCTCTTCAAGGATGCCCGTAAGTTTGTCTTATCTTGTGATGAATGTCAAAGAATCGGTAATATTAGTAGACGTCAAGAAATGCCTATGAACTATTCACTTGCTATTGAACCATTTGACGTTTGGGGCTTTGATTATATGGGACCTTTTCCTGCCTCTAATGGATATACACATATTTTAGTTGATGTTGATTACGTTACTAAGTGGGTAGAAGCTATTCCAACTAGTAGTGCTGATCATAACACTTCTATTAAAATGCTTAAAGAAGTTATTTTTCCAAGGTTTGGAGTCCCTAGATATTTAATGACTGATGGTGGTTCACATTTTATTCATGGTACTTTCCAAAAAATGCTTGCTAAGTATGATGTTAATCATAGAATTGCATCTCCATATCACCCTCAGTCTAGTGGTCAAGTAGAATTGAGTAATAGAGAACTCAAATTAATTTTGCAAAAGAATGTCAATAAGTCTAGGAAGAATTGGTCCAAGAAACTTGATGATGCATTATGGGCCTACAGAACTGCATATAAAAATCCTATGGGTATGTCTCCAGATAAACTGGTTTATGGAAAAGCATGTCACTTACCTCTCTAACTAGAGCATAAAGCTTATCGGGCTATTAAAGAGCTCAATTATGATTTCAAACTTGTCGGAGAGAAGAGGTTATTTGATATTAGCTCACTTGATGAATGGAGAACCCAAGCTTATGAAAATGCCAAGTTGTTTAAAGAAAAGTTAAAAGATGGCATGACAAAAGGATACAAAAGCATGAGTTTAATGTAGGTGATTATGTATTGCTATACAACTCTCGCTTAAGATTTTTGCAGGAAAACTTCTCTCTAAATGGGAAGGCCCTTACGTTATCGAGGAGGTCTATTGTTCCGTGCCATAAAATCAACAATTTCAAGGCACAAACCAAGGTGGGAAACTGTCAAAGAATCAAACACTATATCTCAGGTAATCCTATAAATGTTGAAACCAATGTTGTTGAAATCGTAACCCCGAAGGAATACATAAGGGACACTTTTCGGAACGTTTCAGACTCCCAAAAGGAGTAGGTATGTGGCACGGTAAGTAAACCGACTCCAAAACAATTTTTAAGGCAACATTTCTCCGTTTTGGAATATTTAGAAAAATAGAAAAATAAGTGGCAGTCCGGGAAGGACACGAGGGCCCCACGAGAGTGGAGGGCGCGCCCCCTACCTCATGGGCACCTCGTGTGCCTTCCAGACTCCGTTTTCTTGCACGATACTTATTTTGGTCGGTAAAAAATCATTATATATTCTCCCGGAGGTTTTGACTCCCGTATCACGCAAATATCCTCTGTTCTTGTTTCGAGCTGTTTTCTGTCAGGGTTGTCAAGGCCAGGCATCATGTCGTCCCCCTCCTCTAACAATGGTGACAACGATGCTTGGCTAATGAAGATAGAGCTGAAGAGGGAAGAACCCATGGAGATCAACAAGGATGAAGGGATCAAGAAGGCTACGGAGGATCAAGCTCCAGCAGCAGAAGACATCCTTCAATTTGATCACAATCTTCTTACCCCAACTGAGATTGAAGCTTTCAAGATGATTGAGTTAGCCCGTATACAAAACAAGTATCTCACAAGTGAAAATGTTTTATTGAAGGAGCATATCGTTGCACTCAAGGGCATTATTCGCAAGTTGGAGGACCTCTTACGCTCGATGTGCGACTATCCATCACCTCCACCTTCTTCACCGACAACAAAGGAGACATAATCACATGGGTATGGGCACTCCCCTTGGCAATTGTGTCGGGGAAGCTGATCCACGAACACCTATGGGACCGGCGGACCGAGCCCCTTTCGGTTCGGCGGGGGGCGGAGATCGCACGAAGAGCAGATCGAGGCGGAAACACGACAGCAGTTTACCCAGCTTCGAGCTCTCCGAGAGATAACACTCCTACCGCTGCATGTCCGAGTGTATTGAGTTCTTGCTTGGGAGCGCTTATGCTACAAGACACACCAGCTGCTAACAAGACCTAGCGTGGGTGTTTTCGCCGAACCCCCCCCACGCTATGCATGGGCCTCCTTTTATATGCTCAAGGGTCTCCCAGGTGGCAACGAGACAAGGGAAAAATGGAAAAGGAATTGGTTGGTACATCTACCTGCATAAAGTGTATCATACCTAACCCCGACGGCAGGGGACAAAGGCATTAAATGCCCGCTCACGCCGCCCAAACAAAGGCAAATAGGGACCGTCTGGGCGCCACCGCTTGCCACGATGGCAATCTTGTCAGCGCCACATGCCAGCGCTCGCTGGTCAAGACAACCTCTTGCCACGCGCTGGAAAGGTCCTGTATGGCTACGCTGGTGGATGTGCTGGAGCGCAGGTACAGATTGGTAGTTTGCATGCAAGCGCCTTTGCCGCGGTCGTTGTCTTGTCGCGTCTGGAAGCTTGTCGCTCGCCGGGCCTTGCCGGGACGCCTGGCGCGTCGCGGCAAGTTCCTTTAGATGCCTTGGGTGGCCTTCCCGGCAAGCTCCTCTTGCCGGGGCCTTGTCTCCTTGGCTTGAAATGCCTTGGTTGGCCTTCCCGGCAAGCTCCTCTTGCCGGGGCCTTGTCTCCTTGGCTTGAATACTTTGTTCTTGAATGGCTCCAAAGGAACCACGGAGGACCTTCCCGGCAAGCTCCTCTTGCCGAGGCCTTGGCGGTCACCGCGGCAAGCCTTGCCGCGGGAGTGCTGCAACTGCCCGTGCACGAGTTCGGGATACTAGGGTACCCCTACTCTAGTACACCGGCAGAGCCCCCGCCTGGGCCACACACGGTGCCGAAGCGCTGTTGGGACAGGCCCAAAACAGGCACGGGCACGCGCGCCTGGGTTACGCCAGATTCACTCCGGACCCACCACGCCCTCCACGAACGGCACGCCCGAATGCGCGCCGTGGGAGAGATCGTGGTGGCTTCTTTATTCGAAAGACGGAACGTCCGCCTCCCTCTTTATAAGCAGGGGAAACAGGGTAGTTCGCCCACCTCGCCGATTGCTTGTCCAATCTCAAAACCTCCGCCGCCCCGCTTCTTCCCAAAGCTGAAAGAGAGCAGCGCTCCGCCCCCATCGCCACCAGCACCACCAACGCCGCCGATCTCCCCACCACCTCCGCCATGGCTCCGAAGCCGACAAGGGAAGGTCGTGAAGTCGGCCGAGGCAGCAGTGCTCGCGGCGCCGTGAAAGGAGCGGCAACCTTCCCCTCAGCTCGCCAAGGATCCGAGGGAGTACTACTACCTCTTTTGGTCGACGGAGACGCGAAGCGATCCGCGCACGAAGGTACTCCCACCGCCGCTGAACTGGCTCCAATGGATACCCTTTCTTCGCTGTTCTTCTATCGCGGGCTCGCCCGCCTTTCTCTGAATTTTTCAGTGATATCATGAACACCTACGGGTTCCGCCTCCTTGACTTAACCCCCAACGCCGTTCTGACCATGGAAGTTTTCGCACATCTCTGCGAAAACTTTGTCGGAGTCTATCCAAATGTAGCTCTTTTCCGCCACTTCTTGTTGCCTCGAGTTGAGAGAGGGGAGCATCTTGCCGGCGGAATCGCTTGGATCTCGAGGGCTGGCAAGAAGGAAGCTTATCTGGAGGGAGAGCTCCATAGCAAGTGGGAGGAATGGAGGGCCGACTGGTGCTGGATTGTCGAGGAGAACCCGCAGCCATTTACTGCCCAGCGCCAAACCCCAGTAGTGCGCGGCAACGATTGGAGCAGCGTGGCCCCGGAAGACGCTAGGCTGAAGATTGTTGTCACCCGGATCCTACGCCTTAGACTTGCCGGGCTCAATGTAGGCGCTGTTGGCGAGATTTTTTCTTCGCCGCGCATCGCTTCGCAGGAGAGGAGGAGACCCTCCGGAGTTCCGTAACGCGGCGGATATCATGAGGCTGCGCCCGGCCTCAACTTCAACTTCACTGTTTGGAACCGACGCGATGCTTTGGAACTGTTCAAGCACGATCCCGATCATCCCGAACTGTTCATGTTGCCGAGGGGTGTCGCTCCGTGTGCAACAACCTCGCCGCCCGCATCCGCGGTAATGATACGCCAGCGACTCGCATGGAATTGTCCCAACTTGGCAAGAGCCTGCAGATGACGTCGGCGGGCGTTCTTTTGACGGCTCGGTAGAAGTGCCGGTCCGCCCCGATGAACAGAGGAGCCTCACCCGCGACACCACCGATGATGAGATGCAACGCATCGCCACCAGGTTGGAAGAGGCGGCAGGAGCCGCTGCCGCGGGCGAGTTCGGATTCACCGTGGAGGAGGCAGAGGCAGCGGAGGCGGCAAGCCTTGTCGAGCGAGAGGAGCTTGCCGGCGAGGAAGAGTTGTCGGGCCTGGCTGAGTCGAGCGAGCCTGCCGAGGGCGCCTCCTCCCACCTTCGACAGCTTGCCGCAAGCGGAGCCCCCAGCTCCACCAAGAAGGCGCTCGCAAGGCCGAGACGAAGCGGGCGGCAGACGGGCCAACAGCCGCCGCCGCTGCGAACGCGCTTCCACCGCTGCAAGCACTGCTGCTCGCGGAGCACTCACGCCGCTGCGGCAATCGGAGCGGGCCTCCCGGTCACCGCTTCGCTTCCCCGCCAAGCGCCAAGGGAACCCACTCTCCGCCTTTGTCGCACCGTAGGCGAGCCGAATTTGATCTCTCCGCGCCAGCTCCGACGAGGAAGAAGAAGAGTAAGATTCTTTGCTGTACTTGTAGTTCTTCAATTCGCTGCTTTGTCTTGTATCTGATTTGCTTCACTCAACCCATTCCTTTCGTGACGCTGCCCGTAGAGCGTCAAGAGAGCCAAGGTCCCGTGATTGTCATCGAGGACGAACCCACATGACAGCCAGGAGGCGCGTCTGAGACCACCTTGCCGGACCCGCAACTCTTCCTCGAGCAGCCCCACAAGAGCCCCCCAGCAGAAGTATATGGTTTACTTCTCGCTGTTAGGCGGCATGGGTGCTCTTTCTTTGCTAATATCTCGATCGTTGGTTTGTGTAGGAGCAGAGCAGCCTCACCAGGAGTGCCCGAAGCCGCCTCCCCAAATGCCATCTGCTTCGACTACACCGCCAAGGGGGATTCCCTGCAAGGGGCGCCGCCCGCAAGGAGACTTCTCCGCAAGGGACAGTTCTCCGCAAGGATAGCACCAATGACCCTCCGTGGTTGAGACCACGGCTGCAGATCCTAGTACATGTAATCCTCCCGCTTGAAAACTTCCCTTGTGTTCTTCTTCTTCTGATTTTCTTTTTGAATATTTTCTTGACTTTTCTTTCTTTTCCGGTCATCGATCGATCGCCATAGAGCCAATGGAGACCGAGGTCGCCGGCGAGGAGGACGCTGCAAGGCATCGACGACGCCACTGTCATCGAAGAAGAAGCCGGCGCCGATGATCCCTGGCCGCGGAGAGGCCGCTAAAGCTGCCGCCGCAGAAGCGGGCGAGGGTCCGTGATCGACCGACGGCCCCGAGGCTGCAGGAGCGCTTAGGCGCCACGCCGACCACCGATCCCTCCGCCGCTGCTGCAGCCAGTTCAAGAGCCCCACCAGCGCCTATTTGAAGGTCGGCGATGGCGCCTTCATCAAGCTCCTCGGGCGCCGAGCCCGTGGCGCCGACCAAGGAGAAACCTTTGATGAAGAGCTGCTCGCCTCCGCTGGCTGACGCTGGTCGACACGCCGAGCAGCAGCAAAGGGCGAAGTCCGAGGAGGAGCAGCCGCGAAGCTGCTGTAGCTCTACCGCCTCGACTGTGCCAAGCTGGAATCCCGAGAAGCGCTTTGTCGCAAGGCGGAGCAGACATCGAGAAGCGCGGAGGAGCTCCGGGCCTCAACCAGGAAGCTCTCTAGTCCCCGGCAGAGGAGCGGGAGCAACTCGCCGAGGAGCGTAAAGCCTTCCTCCTCGAGAAGGCTGAAGTTGAAGAGCAACAAATGCTTGCTGCCGAGAAGCTGTCTCGCGCAGGAAGGCGAAGTTGGCGCAGCGAAGGTTACCCTTGACAGCCACGAGGAGGATCTTACGCTGCAAGCAAACATTCGGCGGGGCTCTCAAGGAAGCAAAGGATGTTGCCGCAGCTGCCGAGGCCGCCAAGAAGGAGCTGGAGACGAAGGTGGCGCAGCTGGAGGCCAATCTCAAGGAGAGCGGCGAGGAGCTTGCTGCGCTCAAGCGTGAGCGCGAGAAAGACGCCTACACCCTTGGTGAGATGCAGGGTCATCTCGCCGAGAGGAGCAAGGAGCTTAGCGCCGCCAAGGACTCCAACGCAGATCTTGAGTTGAAGCTGACCACCTTGACGCAGATGCTGGACGGCGCCAGGGCGCGCGAGGTGGCCTTGGAAGAGAAGATCAAGGCCGACGAGGCGCTGCTGGCGAGTGCTGCTACCGCCCAGAACACTTTCAGGGAGAATGTGGAGCACTGGACCGAGGGTCTCGTGGATGTTGCCGCAACCATCGACTGGGGAGCCGGGCGCAGCTGGGATGGAGGATCTCGGTATTCCTCCGATGAGCACCTCCAACCCAGCGCCAAGCTCAGCTTGTTCTTCAAAGCGTGGCGACGCCCTCCAATGACTCGGGAAGAGATCCCAAAGAAGCTGGCCGACGAGTCGCGCCAGATCTCGCGCTGGAGCTCTTCAAAGGTGCTGATGAAGGTGGCCTTCCGCAACCCAGGCCTCAACCTCACCAACGCCCTCAAGACTGCTGGGAAGCTGGTCGTGTCCCGCTAACACCTATGGGACCTGGTCCCTTGTGGTTCGGAAGGGAGCGGAGGATGCACAAAGAGCGGATCGGGCGATGCACACGAGCAGATTTACCCAGCTTCGGAGCTCTCCGAGAGATAATACTCCTACCGCTGCTTTGTGGATTATGTTGTGTTCTGCTAGGGAGCAATGGGAGCCATGTAACCCCAGCCTGAGTGAGCGTGGTTTCGTATGAGTCTAATGAACTAAGCGGAGCCGAACCCTTTTCACGCTGCACTTGGGCCTCCTTTATAGGCACAAGGGGTCACCACAGGTGGCAAGTAGACAAGGGTAAGATAGTAAAACAGAGGTTGGTACACCGCTTGTACAAAGGTACTGTGATCTATACCTAACTCGACGGCAAGGGACAAGAGTCATAATGCCCATCTCACCACCGAACAAAGGTAACAGGACCGCTGCGCGCCTCCGCTTGCCACGCCGGTAGCTTGTCGCCGCTTATCGCCGCTCCCCTCTGGCTGCATAGCCCATCGACACGCGTGCTTGGGAAAGCCTTACGGTGACACGTTTGCGGATGAGCTGGAGCGGAGATGAAGAGAGGTTACCTGCTGCGGCAAGTGCCTTGCCGCGGCAAGGTCCTTGTCGCGCTCGGGAGCTTATCGCCCGCCAAGCCTTCCCGGCAAGCTCCTCTTGCTGGGGCCTTGTTTCCTTCGTGCCTTGAGTGGTCTTCCTGGCAAGCTCCTCTTGCCGGGCCTTGATTACTTTGAGCTTGAATGGCTCCAAAGGAGCCGCGGAAGATCTTGATGGTCACCAGGCCAGCCCCGCCGCTGGGTGCTGCAACTGCCCGCACGAAGTTCGGGTGCAAGGGGTACCCTACTCTAGTACACCGGCAGAGCCCCGGCCTGGGCCACACACGGCGCCAAGCTCTGTTGGCCAGGCCCAAAAAAAGGCACGGCACGCCGCGTCCGGATTACGCCATTACTTGCCCTGGACCCACCACGCCTCCCACGAACGTCACGCACCGGACGTGAAGTCATGGGGGAGATCGTGGGGCTTTCTTTAATGGAAAAATCGGAACGCCCGCCCCCTCTCCCTTTTTATAATCAGGGGGTACAGGGGCAGAGCGCCCACTTGCCATTGCTGTCACATCAGAAACCACCGCCGATTCCCCCTTTCTTCTCGAGCCCAAAGAGAGCGACGCTCCGCCCCCTCCATTGCCACCGGTGCCACCAACGCTGTCGACCTCCTCCACCACCTCTCCCCATGGTTCAAGGCCGACAAGGAAAAGGCGGAATCGCCGAGGCGCAGCGCTCAAGCGGCGCTGCGGAAGGAGCGGCCCTCTTCGATCCCCTCGCTTGACAGAAGGAGCTGCGGAGCTGTACTATCTTTTCTGGTCGACGGCGACGCGGCGCACTCGCAAGACGAGGGTGATCTGCGCCGCCACGTCCGATAAGGTTTCCATCGGTACCCTTTTTCGCTTTTTTCCACTACGGGCTCTGCCCGCCTTTTCTGAATTCTTCGTGATGTCATGAACACATATGGCCTCCGCCTTGACTTCACCCCCAACGCCGCCCTCACCATGGCTGCTGCGACACCTCTGCGAGAACTTTGTCGGGTTCACCTAAATGTCGCACTCTTCCGCCATTACTTCACACCCCGCTGAGAGAGAGAGGAGAGCCGCTTGTCGGAGGAATTGCATGGACCTCTAGGATCGGCAAGAAGGAAGCGATCTTGACGGAGAGTTGCGCAGCAAGTGGGAGGAGTGGAGAGCTGACTGGTGTTGGATCTTAGAGGAGGAGCCACAGCCTTTTACTGCCCCACGCAAAACCCCCATAGTGCGCGCGGCACGATCGGAGCAACTTACGCCGGAGGACGCCAAGTTGAAGATTGCCGTGACTAGGATCTTGCGTCTCAGACATGCCGGGCTGACCGTAGGAGCAGTTGGCGCGGACTTCCTTCTCCGCCACATTGCGCCCTTGCAGGAGAGGGGGAGGCCCGCTTGGAAGTTCCAGAACGCGACGGACATCATGAGGCTGCGCCCGGGTCTGAACTTGAATTTTACCGTCTTGGAGCTGGATGGCATGCTGCGGGAGCTGTTCAAGCCTAATGCAGATCACCCCGAGTGGTTCATGTTGCCGAGGGGAGTCGTGCCCTTGTGCAACAACTCGTCGCTTGACCGCATCCGCGATGATGTTGCCAGCGATTCCCATGGAATCGTTCCAACTTGGCAGGAGCCCGCCGACGAGGTCGTGCAGCAGTTCTTCGACGACTTAGAAGAAGTGCCAATCCGCGCCGACGAGCAGAAACGGCTCACCCACGACACCACCGAGCAGGAGATGGCACGCATCGCCACAAGGTTGGAGGAGGCGGCAGAGGCTGCTGCCGCCGGCGTGTTTGGGTTCACTGTCGAGGAGGCAGAGACAGCCGAGGCGGCAAGCCTTGCCGACCGAGAAGAGTTTGCCGATGAGGAGGAGCAAGCCGAGCCCGACAATGAGCCGAGCGAGCCTGCCGGGGGCGCCTCCCCTCCGCCGTCAAGCAGCTTGCCGCAGGAGGAGCCCGCGGCCCCGCCGAGGAGACGCCGCAAAACTGGAGGTGGCGGGCGGCACGCAGGCCAACAGCTGCCTGCCGCCTCGACGCGCCTCCACCACGGCAAGCATTGTTGCTGCTGGAGCGCCACGCCGCCATGGCGATGGGAGCGGGTCTTCGAGTCGCGCCCTCGCTCCCGCCAAGCGCCCGAGGGAATCTTCTCCTCCACCTCGCGCCGAGCGGACTTGATCTCTCCGCCTCAGCTCCGAGGAAGAAGAGGAAGAGTAAGATCTTGTCGCTGATACTTGTAATCCTCCAATTTATTATTTTATTTTATATCCGACTGGCTTCACTCAACCTTCTCCTTCTTCAGGACACTAGCTGTGAGGGCGCCAAGAGGCCAAGACCCCGTGGTTGTCGCTAGATGATTCCCTGTGGCGGCTGGGGGCACGCTGGGACTCCTTGCCGGATCCGCAACCCTTCAACACAGCAGCCCCCAACACAGCCCCCAGCGTAAGTGTTTGGTTTATTTCTCATGGTTAGTGTGCTTGGGTGCTCCTCCGTCACTAATATCTGGTTTGTTGAATTATGTAGGAGCAGAGCAGCCTCATCAGAGGTCCCGGAGGCCGCCCCGAGGTTCAGCCTCATCAGAGGCCTCGGAGGTCACCCCAAGTTCCGCTTGCTTCAACCACGCCACCAAGGGAGAATATCCGCCAAGGAGCGCCTCCGGCAAGGGAGGCCTCCGACAAGGGGATCTTCTCCGCAAGGGGCAGCACCGACAACCCTCCGGTGGTGGAGACCGCAGCAACAGACCCTACTGCAGGTAATCTTCTTGTTTGAAAATTTCCCTTGGGTTCTTTTCTTCTGTTCTTCTTTCTCGAACATTTGCTTGACTTGTTCTTTCTTTTTCTGACCATCAGATCCATCCGCCGGATATCCGATGGAGACCGAGGCTGCCGGCGAGGAGGACGCCATGACAACAATGTCGACGCCGCCAACATGGAGGAGGAGGCCGGGCGCCGATGGGTCCGCCTGGCGAGGAGGCCGCCAAGGCTCGGGCGCAGAGGCCGGGAGGGATCCGGCGATCGACCGACGGCCCCGAGGTCAGCAGGAGCACCAGCGCTGCACCGACCGGCCGATCCTCCCGCCACCGATGCCGCACAGACCAAGAGCCCCAGCCCGCGCCTATCTCAAGGCCGGGCGAGGGTGTCTTTATCAAGCTCCCATGGGCATCAAGTTCTAGGGCACCGGCCAAGGGGAGACCTTCGACGCTGAATTGCTTGCTCCGCTGGCTGTCGCTGGTCGATGCTCCGAGCAGCAAGAACGGTGAGCCCGAGGAGGAGCAGCTGCTAAGGAGGTTGTTGTCGTTCTACCGCGCCCGACAAGCCAAGCTGGAGTCTAGGGAGGCGCTTGTCGCGAGGGCGGGAGCTGACTTGGAGAAACGCGTAGAAGAGCTCCGGCGCGCCAACAAAGAAACTCTCCGGGATATAGCAGAGGCGCGAGCAGCTTGTCGAGGAGCGCACGCTTCATCTTGGAGAAGGCCGAGGTCGAGGAGCAGCAGAGGCTTGTCGGGCGAAGCTCTCCGCGAAGAAGGTGAGCCTGGCGCAGCGGAAGATCAACCTCGACAGCTATGAGAAAGATCTCGCCGCAGCGCGAGCAATCGATTAGCGGGCCACTTGTGGAGGCAAAGGATGCCGCCGCGGCTGCCGAGGCCGCCAAGAAGGAATTGGAGACGAGGGTGGCTCTGCTGGAGTCCACCCTCCGTAAGAGCGCCGAGGAGGTCGCCGGGTTGAAGCGCGAGCGAGAAGGACGCCTACACCCTCGGCGAGTTGCAAGGTCGTTTACTGAAAAGATCAAAGAGCTCGATGCCGCCAAGGACTCTAAGGCGGATCTCGAGTTGAAATCGACCGCTTTGACAGAGACGCTGAACGGGCGCCAAGGAGCGGGAAACGGGCCTCTCGGAGAAGATTAAAGCCAATGAGGAGCTGTTGGCGAATGCCGCGATCGCCCAGAATGATCTCGAGATAGCATAGTGCATCGGATGGAAGGTCTTGTGGACACCGCCGCCGCATCCATAATGAGCTGATGGAGCCGGGATGGTGGATCTTGGGTACTCCACCGACGAGAACCTCCAACCCAGCGCCAAGCTCAGCCTATTCTTCAAGGGCGTCTTGACGGGTTCCAGCTGCCCGGAGGAGATCCCAAAGCAACCGGCAGAGGAGTCGCGCCAAGTTTGCGCCGGGGCTCTCTGAAGGTGCTGATGAAAGTGGCCTTCCGCAACCCAAAGCGCCGACTTCACCAAAGTTCTCAAGTCCCTGCCTCCATCTCGCCGACGTTGAAGCGCCAAGGCCCTTGTCGCACCCATTGTGGACAGGGTGAGCGGAGTCAAGAGGTTCGATGGCGCATCAAGGGACTAGGCCGCCTAAGCTTATCTTTTTCTTGTCGCTGAGATCATATTTAGGCTTAAAATTTATTAGATCTCACAAGTTATTTCTGTATTATACTCTATCTTAGGCGATCGAATGCAAAGTTATTTCCTTTACTTGACTCCTTCCCTTGTATGTTTGTGCCCTACGCTTTTAGAGGAACTTGTCGGTGCGAACACCTTTGCCGCGAGCGCTGAGTGCGGAACTTCAGCAGCCTGCTGGCGATGCCGCCTCCGACAAACAACCTTGTCGCAACTAGTTGCAGCACACTTAGTTGTTGAGCGGACTCGAAACAAAGTAAGGGCGCAAGCTAGTCGCGAATCGGTTCCTCCGCGCACAGGTTTTCCATACAAAGTACTATCGTTCGAGGAAGATAACTTAAAAATTTAAAAACTGGTTGCTTAAACTTAGCAACTTAGCTTCTCTGTTGTTCACTTCTCGGCAAGGCGACAGTTCCTCGAGCGACGCCAGGCCCACACCATTATCTTCTCCTTCCCCGGTTAACTTGTGGGTGGATGGACCTTCCTCTTGCTTGAGAAGAAAGAAAAGAAAAAAGTTATGGAGCCTAGTGGCTCGTTATCGCATCGGGTGTGAATGCTGCACAAAATGTTAGATAACACATGCATATAAGATTATGAAAGCATGTATTGACAAGTTGTGCGCAACACATAGGTTTTATCGATGCATGTGGTCTGCGCCCGCTTTGTACAAAGGATTACATGCAACAGCGGCAAGACTTGTATAAAGGGTGGTTGCCGGAAAGGGTCCCTAAGAATCGTGCCCTATGGGTAAAACTTACGAAGATGCTCTATATTCCAGGAGTTGCTCACTGGAATGCCATCTTCGGTCTCAAGGCGGACAGCGCCGGGCCTAGTGACTCGCTTCACCCGATAGGGGCCTTCCCATTTCAAGGCCAACTTGTTGGAATTCTTGGCGGATTGAACGCTACCAAGAACAAGGTCGCTTTCCTCAAGCTTCAGCATTAACTTTGCGGCTATGGTAGCGACGCAAAGCTTGCGGGTAACGAGCAGCTCGACAGAGCCTCAAGACGATCTTTCCTCGAGGAGCAGCGCCATCTTGTCGCAGCTGCTCTTGCTCAAGCTCATCATAATCGAGTACTCGAGGTGACCCAGATCACGAAGTTCCGTGGGGAGAACTGCTTGTGCTCCATAGACTAGAGCAAAGGTGTCCGCCAGTGGCTCGACGGTGTCGCTCGATCGACCAAAGAACCACCGGCAGCTCCTCAATCCAGTTTTTTCCGCACTTGTGTAGTCTGTCAAAATTTCTGGTCTTGAGTCCTCGCAGCACTTCAGCATTTGCCCTCTCTGCTTGACCGTTGCTTCTCGGGTGAGCAACAGATGCAAAGCAGACTTTGGCGCCAAGATCTTGGACGATTGCATGAAGGTGCGACTCGTGAATTGTGTACCATTGTCGGTGATGATCCGATTAGGTATCCCAAAACGGCAAACAATTGACCAAGAACTTGATCGCCGACCGTGTTGTCACCTTCCTCACTGCTTCCACTTCGCCACTTTGTGAACTTGTCGATTGCGACGCATAAGTACTCAAAGCCCCGACAGCTCGGGAAGGGGCCGAGGATGTCGAGCCCCTGCACTCTAAAAGGGCCAGGATAAAGGGATCGCCCGAGAGCTTGAGCTGGCTGGTGTATCTGCTTTTGAGTGGAACTGCACGCTTCACACTTGGTTAATTGTGCAGTTGTATCTCGAGGGCTTCGCCGAAGAAACCTTGCCGGAAAGCTTTGCCGGCAGTGTTTTGCGCCAATGTGGTGACCACATATGCCTTCATGTTTCTCTCGCCAACAGCTTCGCCCATCTTCCCGCAAATACACTTCAATTTCACTCCGCTGAGTCTTCTTCTCAGTATAGGATGTTGTCAACAAACTGATACATACTTGACTGTCGGGCTACTCTTTCCGCTTCTTCTTGTTCTTCGGGAAGTTCTCCTGTCTGAAGGAAATGGACGATTTGCTGCGCCCATGTTGGAGCTTGCGGCTCGACAACAAGGACTAAACGCACATCTACCATCAAGGGAACATTAGCTTCCACGGCAAGAACCCGCGGTTCGGCCGAGTTGATGATCCCCGCAAGCTTGCGGAGCAAAGCTTGTCGGGAGCTTCGCTTCAACGGCAAACCACAGGGTTTGTCGGAGCAGACTGCTCCTCGCTGATATTTGCATTGATTTTAGGGATTTTCTTGGCGGCGGCTCCGTGGAGCTCGCCGGAAAGTAGTCGCCGAAACCAATTTTCTCTTCTTGCTCTGTCCCGTTGATGGTGTTACGTTGGCTGGGTCAGCTTGAGCACAAAATTTCTGGTTCCATTGTGTAACTTAAGTGTGGCACATTTTGAGAGGCCATCGCTATATCATTCTCGAGCTCTTGGAACGTGTTCCATTTGCAGGACTTCAAAGTGCTCTTCTAGCTTTCACTTCATCAACGTATGCTTCCATCAACGGACTCGTAATCTTTGTTCACTTGGCGGACGACAAGCTGCGAGTCACCCCCGACGATAAGCTTCTTGATCCCAAGGTTCTCTGCAATTCTAAGACCGCAAGCAAACCTTCATACTCTGCAGTATTGTTTGTCGCTTGCTCCTTGGGAAAATGCATTTGGACTATGTACTTGAGGTGCTCTCCGATGGGTGCGATAAGCAGCAGACAAGCACCGGGCGCATTGCAGCGAGAAGGCACCATCAAAGTACATTAGCCACACTTTATTTGCTTCTTTGGCGGAATGCTCGCTCTCGTATTTCTTCATCTTGTGTTACGCCCATTCTGCTATAAACTCGCCAATGCTCGCTTTGGATAGTTGAAGCGCTTTCAAACTTGAGGCCAAAGCTTGACAGTTCCAGTGCCCACTCGACAATTCTGCCTGTTGCTTCTGGATTTTGCAATATCCTCTTCAGCGGAAAGCGAGTGACAACTGTTATCTCATGTGCTTGGAAGTAATGGCGCAGCTTTCTCGAGGCCATGAGGAGGCCGAAAAGCAACTTCTGCACCCCGGAATACCTTGACCTAGCCCCCTGTAAAAGGGAACTGACAAAGTAGACAGGGCGCTGCACCATCCTTCTTTGTATCTTGTCGCAATCCTGCGCAGATCCGTCCTTGTCGGGACCAGAGCTTGACGGCGAAGCCCCCTGCTTGTCGCTGGATGCGTCTGTCTCGGTTGCCGGCTCATCATCTGCCTCCCTCTCCGCTACTAACGCAGCACTAACCACTTGATTGGTTGCTGCTATGTACAGCAGCAACTTCTCTTGTGGCTCAAAGCGATAAGTATTGGAGCGGAGGACAGGTAATTTCTTCAAGTCTTGCAGGCGCAGCCTCCGCCGAGTCCATTTCATTGACCTGCCTTTTTCAAAATTTTGAAAATGGCAGGGCCGCCACTGACTTAGAAATAAACCTGCTAAGAGCAGCCACGCAACTCGCAAGCCTTCTGACATCCTTGACGCGCTTTGGTGCTTCAATCTGCTCAATGGCCTTGATCTTGTCGGGATTGGCTTCAATTCCCATCGAGACACAAAGAACCCGAGAAGCTTGTCGGAAGGGACTCCAAACACGCACTTCTCGGGTTGAGCTTGAGGTTGATTTTGCGCAGATTTGCAAATGTCTCATCCAAATCCTGAACCAGAGTTGCTTTGTCCTTGCTCTTGACCACTATGTCATCCATGTAGGCTTCTACATTTCTGTATTTGTGGCTCAAAAGCATCATGGACTACTCTTGCAAAGGTTGAACCAGCATTCTTCAAACCGAAAGGCATCCGTAGATGAAAAAAAGATGTGCCACATGGTGTAATGAATGTGGTTTTCTTCATCCTCCCTTGCTGCCATGAAAATTTGATGATATCCGACTATGCATCAAGAAATGAAAGCAAATCACATCCAGCCATGGAGTCAACAATCTGGTCAATACGCGGCAAGGGAAATGGGTCTTTGGGACAAGCTTTATTAACATTTGTGAAGTCAATACAAAGTCTCCATTTCCCATTGGCCTTATGTACAACCACCGGATTGGCCAACCACGGGATGGAGCACTCTCCGACAAGGCCTCGCTGCTTCCAACTTCTTGATTTCTTCTCGCTATGAATTCTTGGCGCCCATTGTCTGCTTCCTAACTTTTTGCCGACGGGCCGCACAGGAGGACAGATAGCTAGGTGGTGCTCAATTACTTTCGGGAACACGGGATGTCGATGGTTGCCATGCAAACACATCGACATTCGCCCGCAGGAAAGCAACGAGCTCGCCTTCCTATTTAGTGTCAAGCGTGGCATCGATGGTGAAGGTACCACCGCTGCCGCCCTCCTTGGCGGGCACCTTCTTGGTCTTCGCGGAGCTGCCATCATCTTCTTGCACTTGCGGTGGAGCTCGATGGTGCGCCCTCGATGGTAGCGCAGCACCAAGAGGTGCGCTTGCCGGAGGGCATCGATCTCTTGTCCAACTTGGTGGTCTTCTTTCTTCCCGGAGCTTCAGCGGCAAGTGGTTTGCTATCCGTCGCTGCTGCTGCATCCCGGTAAATTTTGTCGGCGAGATAAGCGCATCCTTCTTGTCGCCATGGACAGAAATGACGCTTATCGGCCGGGCATCTTGAGTAAATTGTAGGCGTAATGAGAGGCCGCCATGAACTTGGCAAGTGCCGGACGGCCAAGTATGCCATTGTAGGGCAAAGGAAATTGGCAACCCTCGGCGAGTTGCAAGGTCGTTTATTTGAAAAGATCAAAGAGCTCGATGCGCCAAGGACTCTAAGGCGGATCTGGAGCTGAAACTGACCGCCTTAGGCAGAGGCTGAGCAGGCGCCAAGGAGCGGGAAGCGGGCCTCTTGGAGAAGATTAAAGCCAATGAGGAGCTGTTGGCGAATGCGACTGCCGAGAATGATCTCGAGAGATAGCATAGTGCCTTTGGACAGAAGGTCTTGTGGACACCGCCCGGACATCCATAATGAGCTGATGGGTGGGGATGGTGGATCTTGGGTACTCCACCGGCGAGAACCTCAACCCAGCGTCAAGCTCAGCCCTATTCTTCAAGGCGTCTTGGCGGGTCTCCGTGACTCGGGAGGAGATCCCAAAGCAAGCTGGCGGAGGAGTCGCGCCAAGTTTGGCGGGGCTCTCGAAGGTGCTTGATGAAAGTGGCCTTCCGCAACCCAGGCGTCGACTTCACCAAAGTTCTCAAGTCCTGCCTCCATCTGGCGGCGTTAGGCGCTCAAGGCCCTTATCGCACCCATTGTGGACAGGGTGGCCAGTCAAGAGGCTCGATGGCGACGCGTGGACTAGGCCGCCAAGCTTATCTTTTTCTTGTCGCTGTAGATCATATTTAGGCGAAAAATTTATTAGATCTGCGACAAGTTATTTCTGTATTATACTCTATCTTAGGCGATCGAATGCAAAGTTATTTCCTTTACTTGACTCCTTCCCTTGTATGTTTGTGCCCTACGCTTTTAGAGGAACTTGTCGGTGCGAACACCTTTGCCGCGAGCGCTGAGTGCGGAACTTCAGCAGCCTGCTGGCGATGCCGCCTCCGACAAACAACCTTGTGCAACTAGTTGCAGCACACTTAGTTGTTGAGCGGACTCGAAACAAAGTAAGAGCAAGCTAATCGTGAATCGGTTCCTCCGCGCAGGTTTTCCATACAAAGTACTATCGTTCGAGGAAGATAACTTAAAAATTTAAAACTGGTTGCTTAAACTTGCAACTTAGCTTCTCTGTTGTTCACTTCTCGGCAAAGCGACAGTTCCTCGGCGGCGCTAGGTGGCCCACACCATTATCTTCTCCTTCCCCGGTTAACTTGTGGGTGGATGGACCTTCCTCTTGCTTGAGAAGAAGAAAGAAAATAAAGTTATGGAGCCTAGTGGCTCGTTATAAGCTTACGGTGTGAATGCTGCACAAATGTTAGATAACACATGCATATAAGATTATGAAAGCATGTATTGACAAGTTGTCGCATACACATAGGTTTCTTGATGCAGCGAGTGCGCCCGGCTTTGTACAAAGGATTACATGCAACAGCGGCAAGACTTGTACAAAAGGGTGGTTGCGGAAAGGGTCGGCAAGCTGTGCCCTATGGGTAAAACTTACGAAGATGCTCTATATTCAGGAGTTGCTCACTGGAATGCCATCTTGATCTCCAAAGCGGACAGCGCCGGGCCTAGTGACTTCGTTTCACCCGATGAGACCTTCCCATTCGGCGTCAACTTGTTGGAATTCTTGGCGGATTGAGCGGCGAAGAACAAAATCGCCTTCCTCGAAGCTTCAGGCATTAACTGCGGCTATGGTAGCGGCGCAAAGCTTGCTGATAACGAGCAGCTCGTCTGAGCCTGAAGGCGATCTTCCTCGAGGAGCGTAGCGTCATCTTGTCGCAGCTGCTCTTGCTCAAACTCATCATAATCAGTACTCGAGGTGACCCGTATCTGAGTTCCGTGGGGAGAACTGCTTGTGCTCCATAGACTAGAGCAAAAGGTGTACTGGCGATGGCTCGATTTGGTGTCGTTACGATCGACCAAGAACCACCGGCAGCTCCTCAATCCAGTTTTTCCGCACTTGTGTGTCATCAAAATTTCTGGTCTTGAGTCCTCGCAGCACTTGACATTTGCCCTCTACCTTGACCGTTGCTTCTCGGGTGAGCAGCGATGCAAAGCAGACTTTAGGCGCCAAGATCTTGGGCGTATTGCATGAAGGTGCGACTCGTGGTGTGTACCATTGTCGGTGATGATCCGATTAGGTATCCCAAAGCGGCAAACAATTGACTGAAGAACTTGACTTGGCTGTGTTGTCACCTTCCTCCTGCTTCCCCGGCCACTTTGTGAACTTGTCGATTCGACGTACAAGTACTCAAAGCCCCGACAACTTCGGGGAAGGGCGAGGATGTCGACCCCAGGACCTAAAGGGCGAGGATAAAGGGATCGTCTGGAGAGCTTGAGCTGGCTGGTGTATCTGTTTGAGTGGGCCATGCGCTTCACACTTGGTTAATTGTGCGGTTGCATCTGGAGGACTTCGGCGGAAGAAACCTTGCGGAAAGCTTTGCGGCAAGTGCTCTTCGCCAATGTGGTGACCACATATGCCTTCATGTTTCTCTGCCAGCACTTACATCCATCTTCCGGCAAATACACTTCAATTTCACTCCGTTGAGTCTTCTTACGTATAGGATGTTGTCAACAAACTGATACATACTTGTTGTCGGGCTACTCTTTCCGCTTCTTCTTGTTCTTGGGAAGTTCTCTGTCTGAAGGAAATGGGCGATTCTACTGCGCCCATGTTGGAGCTTGCGGCTCGACAACAAGGACTAAGCACATCTACCCGCTGCGGAACATTAGCTTCCACGGCAGAACCTGCGGTTCCGCGGAGCTTGATGATCCCGGCAAGCTTGCGAACAAAGCTTGTCGGGAGCTTCTTCAGCGAAGCAAACCACAGGGTTTGTCAGGAGCAGACTGCTCCTCGGTGATATTGCATTGATTTTAGGGACCTTCTTGGCGGCGGCTCGGGGAGCTCTGCGGAAAGTAGTCGCGAAACCAATTTTCTCTTCTTGCTCTGTCCTGTTGATGGTGTTACGGTTGGTTGGGTCGACTTGAGCACAAAATTTCTGGTTCCACAGGTAACTTAAGTGTGGCACATTTGAGAGGCCATCGGTTATATCATTACGAGCTCTTGGAGCGTGTTCCATTTGCGAGGACTTCAAAGTGCTCTTCTAGCTTTCTCACTTCATCAGCGTATGCTTCCATCAGCGGACTCGGTAATCTTTGTTCACTTGGCGGACGACAAGCTGCGAGTCACCCACGACGATAAGCTTCTTGATCCCAAGGTCTCTGCAATTCTAAGACCGGCAAGCAAACCTTCATACTCTGCGGTATTGTTTGTCGCTTGCTCCTTGGGAAAATGCATTTGGACTATGTACTTGAGGTGCTCTCCGATGGAGTGCGATAAGCGCACGCCCGGCCTTTGCGCATTACAGCGAAGGCACCATCAAAGTACATCAGCCACACTTTATTTGCTTCTTTGGCGGGAATGCTTTCGTCTCGGTATTTCTTCATCTTGTGTTGGCGTCCATTCTGCTATAAACTCTGCCAATGCTCTGCTTTGGATAGTTGAAGCGCTTTCAAACTTGAGGCCAAAGCTTGACAGTTCCAGTGCCCACTCGACAATTCTGCCTGTTGCTTCTGGATTTTGCAATATCCTCTTGACGAAGCGAGTGACAACTGTTATCTCATGTGCTTGGAAGTAATGGCGCAGCTTTCTCGAGGCCATGAGGAGGCGAAAAGCAACTGCACCCGGAATACCTTGACCTAGCCCCTGTAAAGGGCCGACAAAGTAGGCAGGCTGCACCATCCTTCTTTGTATCTTGTGCAATCCTGCGCAGATCCGTCCTTATCGGGACGAGCTTGTGGCGAAGCCCCTGTTTGTCGCTGGATGCGTCTGCTCGGTTGCCGGCTCATCATCGCCTCCTCTCCGCTACTAACAGCACTAACCACTTGATTGGTTGCTGCTATATCGCAACAACTTCTCTTGTGGCTCAGGTGCGACAAGTATTGGGCGGAGGACAGGTACCTCTTCAAGTCTTGCGGCGCAGCCTCCGCCTCGAGTCCATTTCATTGGACCTGCCTTTTCAAAATTTTGAAAAATGGCAGGGCCTCAACTGACTTAGAAATAAACCTGCTAAAACAGCCCATGGCCGCAAGCCTTCGACATCCTTGGGCGCTTTGGTGCTTCAATCTGCTCAATGGCCTTGATCTTGTGGGATTGGCTTCAATTCCCCTTGAGACACAAAGAACCGAGAAGCTTGCGGAAGGGACTCCAAACACGCACTTCTCGGGGTTGAGCTTGAGGTTGATTTTGCGCAGATTTGCAAATGTCTCATCAAATCTGAACGAGTTGCTTTGTCCTTGCTCTTGACCACTATGTCATCCATGTAGCTTCTACATTTACGTGTATTTGTGGCTCAAAAGCATCATGGACTACTCTTGCAAAGGTTGAACCAGCATTCTTCAAACGAAAGGCATCCGTATGAAACAGTATGTGCCACATGGTGTAATGAATGTGGTTTTCTCTTCATCCTCTCTGCCATGAAAATTTGATGATACCCGACTATGCATCAAGAAATGAAAGCAAATCACATCCAGCCATGGAGTCAACAATCTGGTCAATCGTGGCAAGGGAAATGGGTCTTTGGGACAAGCTTTATTAACATTGTGAAGTCAATACAAAGTCTCCATTTCCCATTGGCCTTGCGATACAACCACGGATTGGCCAACCACGTGGGATGGAGCACTCCTCGACAAGGCCTGCTGCTTCCAACTTCTTGATTTCTTACGCTATGAATTCTTGGCGCTCCATTGCTGTTTCCTAACTTTTTGCTGGCGGGCGGCGTGAGGACAGACAGCTAGGTGGTGCTCAATTACTTTCACAGGAACACGGGGATGTCGGATGGTTGCCATGCAAACACCGACGATGCGCCAGGAAGCAACAGAGCTCGCCTTCCTATTTAGTGTCAAGCGTGGCAGCGATGGTGAAGGTACCACCGATGCCGTCCTCCTTAGCGGGCACCTTCTTGGTCTTGGCGGAGCTGCCATCATCTTCTTGCACTTGCGGTGGAGCTCGATGGTGCGTCACCGATGGTAGCGCAGCACTCCGAAGAGGTGCGCTTGCGGAGTGGGCATCAGATCTCTTGCGAACTTGGTGGTCTTCTTCTTCCCAGGGAGCTTCGATGACAAGTGGTTTTGCTATCTGTCGCGGCTGCTGCATCGGTAAATTTGTCGGCGTAGAATAAGCGCATCCTTCTTGTCGCCATGGACAGAAATGGCGCTTATCGGGCGGGCATCTTGAGTAAATTGTAGGCGTAATGAGAGGCCGCCATGAACTTAGCAAGTCTGGGCGGCCAAGTATGCCATTGTAGGGCAAAGGGAAATTGGCAACGTCGAATGTGACCTTCTCAGTTCTGAAGTTTAGCTCACTGCCAAATGTTACCAGCAATGTGATCTTCCCTTTCGGCTTGCTCCTTCCTGGGTTGATTCCTTGGAATGTGCCAGTCTCTTGAGCTTCATTGTCGAGGATTTGAAGTTTCTGAAGCACTGCAGAGGAGATCAGGTTCAGGCGGCCCGCCATCAACCAACATCTTTGTGACCTTGAGGTTGCGGATAGTTGGTGATACCAACATCGGCAAGCACCCGACCGCGCGTAATGCGATCGGGTGATCCTCAATGTCAAAGATGATGGGCGTCTGGACCACCGGAGGTTTCTGCGACTCTATGGATGGTTACTGCTGCATTAACCTCAGCATCCATTGCTTGAGTTGGCGGTCAGGTATCTTGAGAAGCACCACCGTCTACTAAAGGACCTCCGTTGCCTTCTGAAACTCTTGCTCGTCGACTTCATGCGTCTTCCATGTCTTACGTCATCTTCATCTTCGTCTTCTTCCTTGTCGCGGCAGCGAGGAGGTCTGTCTCCTTCGCTGCTTAGCCTTGCCATGGCGTCCTCCCGGCAGGTCTCTTCTTACTTGCCGCTAGCACCTTCCAGGGCCTTCTCCTTGTCTACGCCGCTCGTATTCAGCCCTCTGTAGCTCAACAAGCTGCTCGACTTTCTTGCAGCTACTGGAGATCGTGGCCCTTAGTGCGGTGGATCTTCTGATCTTGCTTGTTGGGCTGTCGGGCTTATCGGCGGCGCCACTGACAGCCGATGCATGCGGCTGACAACCTCCTTACGGAGCCACTTGCCTTAGCCTTGCAGCGCCACCTCCATTCTGGACTGCTCGACAACTAGTACTTCCTTGTTCTTCTTTCTTACATTGTTCGCTTTGGCTCTTCCTTGCAGGCGGTCTCCTCTTGTCGAGTTCTGCTCCCACATTCTCTCAGGGAGTCTTCTCCCCTCCTCAGCGCGTGCACACTTGTCGGCCAGGCGTGAGCTCGTTGGCGTCTTTTACTTTACACATCGCCATCTCCTCCCTCATCCTCTGATTCCATGCGTTTTTGGTGAAGCTGGCTGATCACCCTTGGGGTGGGCGTGCGGATGTTGTAGTGCCTGCGTGAATCTGGATGAATTCGCGAGGACTCTCCTTCCTTACAGGCGGCGGTGAAGGTCACTCTCTTGGCCATGAGGCTTGTGGCACTTTGTGAAAGCGCCGACAAGCTAGTGGCACAAATCCGCCAGAGGAAATAGAGCTGTCCGGCAAGTGCATGAGCCAAGACACGGCGTTTGGCTTGAGCACCGGAGGAAGTAGTTGGCTAGGATCTTATCATCTCGTCCCCGCGCCTGCACGCGATGGTGTAGATCTTTGAGAACTCCGATGGAGTGCGTCCTGCCATCATACTTTTACGGCACATCTGGTTTGAAGTTTTTCTTATCAGACCCTTTGGACTTGCCGCAGCTCATGGGTGAGCAGGGGCAACCTACCGCGTCGACAAGTCACTGGTTCCAGGCGCATGCATGTCAACAGCGGGCCTGCTTGCGTTAGGTCAGATTGGCGCGCGCTTCTCTTAGGCGCTCGATCGGGTTCGGCGTCTTCTTCTTGTCGTTCTCGGAGAACTTGGCGCTGGTCGCGGCGAGCTCGCGGATCGCGGCCTGTGGAGTCGCTGTCGAGGTGGATCCGGCGAGTCGAGGATCTTAGCCTTGGGAAGAAGATTGGGCGGTGGCTGCACCCGTAAGTCTCGCCGCCATCGGCTCGTGCCTTATCGCCTTAAGCGGCGGCTGCGGCGGTTGGTTACTGCCAGAGGCGTCGCCCGTTAGCAAAGCGATGAGGCTCTAGATGAGTAGCCCTCCATTACGTCGACCTTGTCGGCGTTGGAGGTAGTCTAAAGTAGCTAAGCTCTTGCCAAAACCTGCTGGTGTGGTGGGTGGCAATGGCGTGCGGAGGCGAAGAAGCGGCGTGCTCGGACTCCTAACCAAGTTAGGAGAGCAGCGTCCCTTGCGACCGTACTCGGCTGGTACCGGTATGGTGGCGTGCATGAAAGTGCAGGAGGGCCCCGGATCCTCGGCTTAGCCTTGATCTGTCGGACGTATGGTGCTGCGAGCACCATGGCTGTCTTTCAGCGCCTCTTGAGAAGGGCGTGGTGCGGACTCGGGCGCTGAAGCTTGCGCCGCCTTGTCTTTGGACCTGGCAGCACCGTGGGCTCTTTCGACGGCGTTCCTCGCGGCGTCTTCCCCACCACTCGTCAGCTCCGGTGGTGGTGGGTTTGGCAGTGACGGCTCTGCTGCCGCGAAGCCTTCTTCTTCGGTGGCATGTTGGCTGAAGGTGTTGATGAAGAAAACTGCTCGTGTGAGCGCGGATCGGGTTCACACAGGCAACATACGGCGCGCCAAGATGTCGGGGAAGCTGGTGGTGTCCCGCGAACACCTATGGGACCTGGTCCCTTGTGGTTGGAAGGGGCGGAGGATGCACAAAGCGGATCGAGCGATGCACGAGCAGATTTACCCAACCGGAGCTCTCAGGAGATAATACTCCTCTTGCTGCTTTGTGGATTATGTTGTGTTCATGCTAGGGAGCAATGGGAGCTCTGAACCTAGCCTGAGTGAGTGTGGTTTCGTATGAGTCGAATGAACTAAGCGGTCGAACCCTTTCTACGTTGCACTTGGGCCTCCTTTTATCGCAAGGGTCACCACAGTGGCAAGTAGACAAGGGTAAGATAAGTAAAAACAGAGGTTGGTACACGCTTTATGCGATGTCTGATGATCTATACCTAACTCTGGCGGCAAGGGACAAGAGTCATAAATGCTGTCTCGATCACTGAGCGATGTAGGGGACCGTCAAGTCGCCTCCGTTTGCCACGCTGGTAGCTTGTCGGCGCCGCTTCGCCGCTCCCCTCGGCTGCACAGCCCATCGAGCGATGCTTGGGAAAGCCTTACGGTGACACGTTTGTGGATGGCTGGGCGGAGATGAAGAGGTTACCTACGCGGCAAGTGCCTTGCAGCGGCAAAGGTCCTGTCGCGCTTCGGGAGCTTATCGCCAAAGCCTTCGGCAAGCTCCTCTTACTGGGGCCTTGTTTCCTCGTGCCTTGGTGGTCTTCCGGCAAGCTCCTCTTGCGGGGCCTTGATACTTTGTTCTTGAATGGCTCCAAAGGAGCAGCGGAGATCTTGATGGTCACCAGGCCAGCCCTACCTGCGGTGCTGCAGCTGCCCGTGCGAGTTAGAAGGTGCAAGGGTACCCTACTCTAGTACACCGACAAAGACCTTGCCGCGGATGCTGATCTGGAACCGCTCAAGACCCTGCTTTAGTCCGTAGGACTAACAACAATCATACCATAGGCTAGCTTCTAGGGTTTAGCCTATTTGATCTCGTGGTAGATCCACTCTTGTAACACATATCATCAATATTAATCAAGCAGGACGTAGGGTTTTACCTCCATCAAGAGGGCCCGAACCTGGGTAAAACATCGTGTCCCTTGTCTCCTGTTACCATCCACCTAGACGCACAGTTCGGGACCCCCTACCCGAGATCCGCCGGTTTTGACACCGACAGGGGTCATGACCCCCCTCCCACCCCCTGCTCGGCCTCGCGCTAATGCATGCAGTGCGCTTGGTTGATAGGCGTAGTGCGGACATTCTGTTTTTTCAACCTTAGGACGCATGCAACCCTAGAGCCACACCCTTAAGATAGACAGGAGGCATCGGGGTGTGACAGACTCTCCTACGCATGCGGCGCGAAGGCACGCCGCATCGCCGCCTGCTCCGGCTTGTTCTAGGCTCGGCCTCGCAGGAGGGTGGGGAGGGGGGTCACGACCCCCCTCCCACCCCCCTAATCGGCCTCGCGCTAACGCATGCAGTGCACTTGGTTGACAGGTGCAGTGCGGACATTCTGTTTTTCCAACCTTAGGACGCACGCAACCCCAGAGCCACACCCCTAAGATAGGCAGGGAGGCATCGGGGTATGATGGACTAGCCTATGCATGTGGCGCTGCGGCACGCCGCGTTGCCGCCTGCTCTGGCTCATTCCAGGCTCGGCCTCGCAGGGGGGTGGAGAGGGAGGGTCATGACCCCCCTCCCACCCCCTGCTCGGCCTCGCGCTAACGCATGCAGTGCACTTGGTTGACAGGCGCAGTACGGACATTTTGTTTTTCCAACCTTAAGATGCACGCAACCCCAGAGACACACCCCTAAGATAGATAGGGAGGCATCGGGGTGTGACGGACTCGCCTATGCATGCGGTGCCGCGGAACACCGCGTCGCCGCCTGCTCCGGCTCGTTCCAGGCTCGGCCTCGCAGGGGGGTGGGGAGAGGGGTCATGACCCCCCCTTCCACCTCCTGCTCGGCCTCGCGCTAACGCATGGAGTGCGCTTGGTTGACAGGTGCAGTGCGGACATTCTGTTTTTCCAACCTTAGGACGCACGCAACCCCAGAGCCACACCCCTAAGATAGACAGGGAGGCATCAGGGTGTGACGGACTCGCCTACGCATGCGGCGCCGCGACACGCTGCGTTGCCGCCTCCGCCCGCTGTTTCAGCTCGGCTCGCAGGGTGGGGAGGGGGTCACGACCCTCCCACCCGCTCGCTCGCTTAACGCACGCAGGCGCTTGGTTGACAGCACATCAGAGATATTCTGTTTTTCCAGCCTTAGGACGGACGCGACCCCAGAACCCCTAAGATAGATAGGGAGGCATCGGGGTCTGATGGACTCGCCTACGCATGCGGCGCTGGCACGCCGCCGCCGCTCCGGTCGTTCAGTGCTCGCCCCCCAACAGCCCCACCCTACCGTACAAACAAATAAAAACCAACTGCAGGACGCAGCTTTAGACAATGAAGTGCATTTGGTTAGGCAAAGCAGTGCAGTATCATAAAGCAATGCAGTTTCTAGATACACACATGAATACAGGGTCTGCGGCAAGTGCATCACAAACTTGTATACAATTGCAATGCTTTTTGTTGGACGAAGAAGTTCGACATCACATGCAATGCAGTTTCTGGGACACGTATGATACATATAAGAATGACAAATGCATGTTCGCACAGAACATGGTGGCCAACAAAATAAAATATACACATATATATACTGTATGAGTTATTTATATAAAATACACTTACACATACAAATTCATCCATATACGCTGCTGAAAGCAGACGAAACACAACAACAGAAAAAAAAGTCTTTTCATACATAATCTACCTTAGAGCACACGGTACACAACATGAACCCTAGTTCTTGTCCATACAAAGGCTTTTACCCAGGAGAAACAATGGCAAATGACTGTTACTGCGTCTACGATTGCGACAGGGAAGTAAGCCCGAGGTCCGCAATCAGATCTTGTAGCTCAAGCGGCATGTCTTCATAATACAACATGTTCGAAGGATTGAACAGCAGCTGGAACATGTACTCCGCCTTCCAATCTTCAACAGCAGGCTGAAAAGAAAATATAAAAAATGCAGACCAGTGATTAAAAAAAGGTTGTCATAAAGAACAAAAAGTGAAAAATCAAATAATAAAAAAAGTAACAAGAAAAAGAAGAAACAGAGAAGGTATTACGTCGGATTTGATAATTTTCTCAACTAGACGCTGTCATTATACAACCGCGCCAACCTCGTAACATAGATTCCGTGACTCATCGCTACCGGCACGATCAGTAAGAGGGCTTCTCAGCCAATTTAACCCAGTCAGGCTGGTTCTTAGATTTATACATTTTTTTCACCATAAATCGCCTTCAGTAGCTGAGTCATCCTCCTCATCTGGCAAAAAAAAGGAACCACAAAGTAAAAATAACACACGTCACAGATCAAATCACTATTCAGATGAACCAAAAAATACAAAGTTGTTCTCAACGTCTAGACAGACCCTCTTTTAAATGCACGTGAGGTCATTCCCTTTTATCACCTTTTTTACACAGATTAGGGGGTGTGTGAGAAAATGCAGTTCTGTCACGCATATGTCGTAGTGCACTACATAAACAAGTGTGGTTCTATGTGTGCTAACATTGCATGTGCAGTTTATAAAAAAATGCAGTAGGAGAAACACACAAAAAAGTTTTGCACTTGGCAAGAAAAAATGACATACCACTTCAGTGCAACCTGAGTGGTAGTCAGTCCTGCGCCACTTTGTCGTGGCATCAGGATGGACAGTGTACTTCCTAGTGTCATGGATATCAAACGTATGGCGATGCTGGTTCATCGTGTATAAGGAATAATGGCCATCCTTGGAGCGCGACATCATAATCTGTTCACATCAAAAAAAATATGAAATGAAAAGTTCTTTCGACACGTAGCACTAGGACCACTGTTCCAAAAATAACTATAAAAAGAAATGCAACAAACCATAAAATAAATGATGGAAAACAATGGACTTACCAGTTTTGCGTCCAACAGGTTTACGTCGTCGCTCACAAAAACCTTGAACTTCTTAACTGCATCTTCTAAAGCAAACGGGCTATGCACAACTGGCAACCCAGGGTTTAATTCATCATCTCTCGTCACAAAGGTTTCCATTTGAAGAACATACTGCACAGAAAAAAGAACAAAAATAGGACATTGAAAAAAGAATAAACCATGCATGTAGGCATGGACATGAAAAAACCAGTACAATAGAAAAAATGACAGCACACGTTTACCGTGATAAATAAAGGTGAAAGTAGCACATGTTCCCCAGAATGATAAACTAAACCCAATTGAGGGTCTTTCTTCCAGTACTTGATGACAAAATCCATGAGATACGAATCCATTAAAGCTCCTTTGGCAAATGTATTATAGATATAGTCAACAGTGTAAGTATCAACATCACCAAAAGGACTATTCACCATAAAGAACGCGTTCCTGCTGTAAACATACACAAATGGGATCAATAAAATTAAAATGAAAAACAAAACACACAAAAAGGATTAAGAGCACACACATAAAACTTACTCGTGGTATTTGGTTACAAAATCTTTGCTGAGAACAAGACCCTTTATTTTCCTTGCCTCATCAATATATTTGAACCTCGGAGGCTTCAATTTCTCTATAGAGCATCTCAACTTAAAAGCCCTCTCACCTGCCCTCGTGTTCGAAAATACTTCAACCTCATCCACAGGAGGATGATTAATTGCTGCACTCCTAGTCCTAGTGACGCGTGGACACGACATAACAAAATCATCATCATTAACATCAAATACATCGCGTGGAGAGCTAGGTCGAGAAATACTTCCACCATCAGGTCCAGACACCACAACTGTGTTCAAACCATCTCCAGCCAAAGAACCAGAATTATCTGGAGAGATTTCAATGGCACAATCCTCCATAACCACCTCAGAACCCTGGGACTCGAACAGTGACGTACATCCTTCATGAAGCCCCCCATCAAAACCTAAAAACGTGTAGAGAAAACATGGAAACACTCAGCACAAAATACAAAACCAAAAAACATGTAATACATCTCATTAAATATAAAAAATGCAGTTCACTAAAGAATAAAATGCAGCCCAATTGTATATATCAATGCAGTCCACTTGTCTACAGCAATGCAGAACAATTGTATACAACAGTGCAGCCCACTTGTATACAACAATGCAGCCCACTTATAAAGAACAATGCAGCTCACTTGCCCCAAAAATAAATGCAGCTAACTTTATCTACAACAAATGCAGCTCACTAACACAACAAAAAAATACACATCCATTCTAAATCACGCACTTAAATAAATACACTAGTAAAAAAAGCCCATAAGAAGCGGAAGCAAGAAGTCGACAAAAAATAAATAAGGGAGGATAAAGAAGTTCACTAAAACAACCTTTATCTGCAAAAGTTAGAAGTTATGTTAAATCAAGGCAACACTTTCTCGATGTGAGCCAACTATAGAGCATGGCCTTTCTGATGTAGCCAATGTGCTCCACCCCAAACTAAGCAACTCGAATACCATCCCAAGTCTGCAAGAATTGAAACATATAGAATCCACAATCATGCCTGCAATAAAAGAATAAAAAACATCAGTTTCACAAAATGAAATAAAAAACTTGAACAGTATGGTGGAGAGGGGCTGTATGAAACACACCCATTTGGCTGCATTGGGACAATGACATGTTTCAACACAAATCCATCAAGTGCGGGAGGATTTAGCGGCTCACCAGAACTTGAGCTACCTTCTTTCTATGTACGCTTGATATTTTAACCATCCTCCTAAAAACCTTGATCGCATCAGGGCTGCCAGGTTTATTGAGCGAGTCAAGAAATTCAAACCGCTTTTGTTTCACATTTAACGCAACTACACAATAATGATCAACGCCATCCCTCATCTCTGGTGGATCAAAAGTTGCAAAAAAGAACCTGTTCGAAGCACAAAATATAAATAAAATTATTATAAGAAGAAACAGAACACTAGAAAAACAAACACACAAAATATAGTATTCAACACATAAAAACATTACTCACCATATCCTTTTTATCAACACGCTCCTCAGCTTTTGAAGAGAACATCATTTTAACACTCCTGCCTACAGTACCACCATTCCAAATATTTCTCTGCCAAAAAAAACAAAAAAACAAATAGTGCTCAAGAAAACAGGTCGTCGCACGAAATCGGAAAAGAAAATCAAAAAATAAAACAAAAATTTCTGCATTCTTACACAAATATGGTACGTGGCAACCATTGTCGGAGATCCCTTAAACTTATCTACCAGCAAAGAAACCCCAAGATCTACAAGGCTTGTAGTGAGCATCCCTTTATCCCAAAAAGATTGACCAACTACGCCAATGGTAATATCATCCATCTCAGTTATAAAAGCAATCATGTCCCTGAATTTTTTATAAAAAACCGAAACATAAGATAATAAAAAAATAACAACAAAGAAAAAGGGTAAAATACCAAAATTAGAAAATACATATGAACAAAACCATTTCTAAAAAACCATACTTCTTCTTCTTGTCCCTCCGAACCCTTGTAACAGTAGCGTACAACTCATTGTATCTTTTCAGAAGAGCTGGATCAATGCTCGATGGTGTCACAACAGGAAGTTCGTCATCTGTAATAAAAAGATGAAGTTCACTTATCCAAAGAATGAAGTTCAAATATTAAGATAAGGAAATTCTGCTAGCTATTTTGAAAATCATCAATAAAAGATCAAGTTTCACTTATCATTAAACATCTAATACAGCTACCATAGTAATTAAACAAAATGAATGAGAAAAACTTCAACTGCACTGTTCGAAACAAAACTCTTGCCTTCAGTGTCAGAGTCTTCATGTTGTTGTTCTTCAGAGCTGACCAAAACATTTTCTTGGCTAGGTTGCGACGAATCCACCACAACCTCACCGGATCGCCTTCGCAAGAACATCAAGATTCTCTGGATTTACAATAGTCTGGTCAACCGCAACGTCCTTAGATACTTCAGCTACATGAGGCTCCATTCTTGATACTTCAGGAACATCGTTGGCCGCCAGATAAACAGGGGAAGCAGCAACACTAACAGCAGGAACGATATTCTCCGGCGGCTTTTCAATGCCAAAATCAGAATCTTCATGCCGACTAGGGGAAACAACATCATGGGATTCTTGAGCTACAAAAGGGTCTACACAGTCGATGGCAACTGATGCAGAAGCATCAACACTGCCACCACCATCAACAACACAACCCCCCTGATTTAGATCAACATGAACTTCTACGTTTTCTTCTCCAGGCTGTGGAAAGTTTTAAAAACACACAATAACACAAATGAGCATGGGGATAATTAACACAACAACACACATGACACTTATGTCAAAGACTAGACGACATACGAAGAACAACTGCAGTACACATATGCAAAACAACTGCAACCCACATGTGTCAAAACAACTACAACTACAACCCACATATACGTAATAAAGAACTGTAGCTCACTTTGTCAAATGCTGCAGTTCAGTTATGTTAAATACTGAAGCTTACGTATGTAAAAGACTATGGACCACGCATGCGAAAAGAACTGCAGTTCACTTTTGTCAAAGACTGAAGCTCACACATGTAAAACTATTGCAGCTCACACATGTAAATGAAAATGCATATGAGTGAACATAACAACGTACATCAAGTTTATAACAACAACAAAAAATTACATTACAAACCATTAACAGAAAAAGTAATCAGCTACAACATCCGGAGGGGACAATGCATCAGCCAAGACCTCATCCTTCCCAGAGCCATCGTAGGACTCTTGGTGCGCATCACAAGAAGCAACCCCAGTCTACAGGCATAGAACAAACCAAAAACGAAAATAAGATGGTAACAACCAAAAAAGTAAAAAACTTCAACTATGCACAAGTAGTACACACTTTACAACCGTGAAGTACACAAAAAATACAATAAAATGGAAAGCAACAAATGCAAGTTCAAGAAGAGGAACGCATGGCAGAACAGACATGGCAGAAGTACTTGTACCTGACCAATTCCATCGTCCCTAGATCCATGGACACCAGAAGATTCCACTCCAGCCGATCACAAAAAAAATAGTGAGGAGCAGTCCACATAATACACAAAAGAGGTTCAAAGCCACAAAAACCTAGAACATACATTATCAGCGCCAACGCCAGCGTCCTGACGGTTCATTTCATCCAAAATATGCCCAGCATCCTTCTCATACCGACCGCATTTTTCCTCTTGCGAATGTCTCAACTGAGCATATGAAGACCGAACATTCTACACCATCACGATGCAAGCTGCTGGGGCCCGCGACGATAAGGTGCTTGCCAACTACTTCCCGTTGGCACTCAAGCCTAATGTTATTTCATGGTTGATGCACTTGCCGGTGGATTCCATCTTTTCTTGGGTGGATCTGTGCCATGAGTTTGTTGGCGCCTTTACCGGAGGTCACCAAGCTCATGGCCAGGCGAGTGATTTACACATCATCCCGCAGAAGGAAGGAGAAAAACTGCGCAAGTACATCCAAAGGTTCAGCCGGGTGCAGTACAACATCCCCGATGTTCATCCCACCGCCGTGATCAGTGCGTTCCATCAGAACATGCGCAATCGCAAGATGCGTGAAGAACTGGCGATGAACAAGGTTAAGGATGTGGCCGAGCTCTATGTTCTGGCCGATCGATGCGCTCGTGCTGAGGAGGGAAGGAAGTACCTCGGAAAAGATGCCGGTGTGGAAACCGACTCCACTGACGACATCGCCACCCCAGCGAAGAAGGGCCGACGCCGTAACAGGAAGCGCAAGGGCAAGGCCGTGCTTACCGCTGAGGGATCCGACGACACCGGCGCCACCAAGAAGACCAAGGCGAGCGACCCCGGAAAGGAGGTTGCCCGATGTGACACCTGCCGGGCCTTGGCGGCTGCCGACAAGCCAGGAGCCTCCGACAAGCAGTACTGCAAGATCCACTGCACTAAGGGCCACGATCTCCAAACTGCCGGCAGGTAGAGCTGCTCGCCGAGAAGCAGAAAGCCGAGTATGAGCGGCAGGACAAGGAGAAAGGCCCAGATGGTGCCAAGGGATCCAGCAAGAAACATAGCGGCCAAGGAGGCCGCTGCGGCAAGGATAATTAACAAGAGAGGCCCGCCCGGGGCCGTGACAAGAAGCAGGAAGACGATGATCATGATGAGGAAGACGAGTCCGGCGACCACGAGTTTCAGAAAGCCACAGAGGCCATGTGCGTCGATGGTGGCACCTCGCTGCATACATCCCACCGCCAACTCAAGCAGCAGGCGTGTGAGGTCACAGCGATGGAGCCATCGTTCGACGCACGGAAGCCGCTGAAATGGTCCAGCACGCCCAGCATCTTCGACACCGAGGACCAACCTGACCGCACTATTATGGTCGGGTGCTTGACATTGTTGGTCTCACCAACAATCCGCAACCTCAAGGTGACGAAGATGTTGGTTGACGGCGGGACCGGCCTGAAATTGATCTCGTCTGTTGTGGTCAAAAGGCTGCAGATCCCTGATTAAGACCTCGAGGAGACGGGCACGTTCCAAGGGGTTAATCCAGGGAGGAGCTAGCCAAAGGGAAAGATCACGTTGCCCGTGACAAAGGAAGACGAGGAAAAGACAGCATTCATCACCCCATGTGGTACGTATTGCTTTTTACGGATGCCTTTCGGGTTGAAGAGTGCTGGCTTAACCTTTGCAAGAGCAGTCCAAATTGGTTTTGAGCCCCAGCTACATAGAAATATGGAAGCTTATATGGATGACATAGTGGTCAAAACCAAGGACAGAGCAACACTTGTACAAGATCTGGAGGAAACATTTGGGAACCTGCGCAATATCAACCTCAAATTGAACCCTGAGAAGTGTGTCTTCGGTGTCCCGTCCGGCAAGCTTCTTAGGTTCTTTGTGTCCCAGCGCGGGATTGAAGCAAACCTAGATAAGATCAAGGCCATCGAGAAGATTGAGGCACCCAAACGGATCAAAGACGTGCGTCGGCTCACTGGCTGCATTGCTGCCATGAGCCGGTTCATGTCCAAGTCCGCGGAGCGTGCCCTTTCTTTTTTCAAGATCCTAAAGAAGGCAGGGCCGATGGAGTGGACCCCAGAGGCCGAGGCAGCGCTGCATGATTTGAAGAAATACCTCTCCTCTACCCCAGTGCTGGTTGCGCCTAAACCACAAGAATTGTTGCTGCTTTACCTAGCGGCAACAAATCAGGTTGTTAGCGCCGCACTAGTGGCGCAGAGAGAGGTCGACGAGGAGACAGTAGCAGTGGCGAAATCCATGGTTGGCGGGCCAGAACCCTCCTCGGCAGGGCTCAGTCCCAGCAAGACTGAGTCCCCGGCAAGGCTCGGTCCCGGAAAGACTGGCGCCAGTACGACACAGGACCCACGCGACCGGGTGAAGAGGCACAGAAGAAGAAAATGGTATAGCACCCAGTTTACTTTGTCAGTTCCCTCTTGCAGGGGGCTAGGTCGAGGTACTCAGGTGTGCAAAAGCTGCTCTTCGACCTCCTTATGGCTTAGAGGAAGCTGCGCCATTACTTCCAAGCACACGAGATCATGGTAGTCACCCGCCTCCCATTGCAACGGATACTGCATAACCTAGATGCAACGGGGAGGATCGTCGAATGAGCACTGGAGCTGTCAAGTTTCAGTTTGAAGTTCGAAAGTACCTCGACGATTCAGAGCAGAGTCTTGGCGGAGTTTGTTGCGGAATGGACTTCGATGCCCGACGAAGAGGTACAGGAGACCACTCTCCCCGACAAGGAAACAAGCCGCAACTGGGTCATGTACTTTGATGGTGCCTTCTCACTGCAAGGCGTCGGTGCTGGTGTGGTGCTTGTTGCACCCACCAGAGAGCACCTCAAGTATGTCATCCAGATGCACATCCCCCGGGAGATGTCAACCAACAACACCGCCGAGTACGAGGGATTGCTTGCCAGTCTCAGGATCGCGGCAGACCTCGGAGTCAAAAAGCTCATCGTCAGGGGCGACTCACAGCTCGTCGTCAGGCAGATCAACAAAGATTATCAAAGTCCGTTGATGGAAGCTTACGTAGATGAGGTGAGGGAACTGGAGGAGCGCTTTGACGGTATACAAGAGGAGCATGTCCTCGGTAGAGAACGACATCACCGACTACCGTCAAAGCATGCTGCCTCAAGCTACCTGTGGAACTGTGTACTTTTGTGCTTCAGCTTAACCCAACCATCCATTGAGCCGCCAACCGGCGTAACAAGCGGAGGAAGCTAGGCTCGGCAAGTACTTTCCCCACCGAGCTCCCCGAGCCGCGGTGAAGATGTTGCATGATGCCGATCTGCAAGGCGGGACAGCCAACTCCGCAGGACTCGTGTCATGGCCGTGGAGGCGGCCGCCCCGTGGCGTAAGAGATGCCTTTGGTCCTTGTCGTCGAGCCACAGGCTCCGGCATGGGCGCATCACACCGTCCGATTCCTTCAAAAAGAAGAGCTTCCTGAGGAGCAGGCAGAGGGAGAAAGAGTAGCCCGCCGGTATGCTCTGTACCAATTCGTTGATAACGTATTGTATAGAAGAAGACCGAATGGGGTGAAATTGATGTGCATCTCCCGGGAGGAAGGACTAAAGCTGTTGGCAGAAATACATGGAGGTATATGTGGAGGGTCTCGGCAGCAGGGTCTGTTTTGCTTCCGTGGCACACCCACGGAGCAACGGCCAAGCGGAGAGAGCAAATGCTGAAGTCCTGCGAGGCTTAAGGACAAAGACTTTTGACAGGTTGCGCAAGAGCGGAAGGCACTGGATTGATGAGTTGCCGGCGGTTCTTTGGTCGATCAGAACGACGCCAAATCGAGCCACCGCCGGACACCTCTCGCCTGGTTTATGGGGCGTAGCAGTTCTCCCACGTAACTCATATATGGGTCACCTCAAGTGCTCGCTTATGATGAGCTTGAGCAAGAGCGATTGCGGCAAGATGACGCGACGCTCCTTGAGGAAGATCGTCTCCGGGCGGTGATACGTCTCCAACGTATCTATAATTTTTTATTGCTCCATGCTATATTATCTACTGTTTTGGGCAATATTTGGCTTGATTATCCACTTTTATATTATTTTTGGGACTAACCTATTAACCGAAGGCCCAACCCAGATTTGTTGTTTTATGCCTATTTCAAAGTGTTTCGAGGAAAAGGAATATCGATGAGTCAAACGGAATGAAATCAATCTGGAGAAGTTATTTTTGGAAGGAAAGCCACCGGATAGACTTGGACTCTACGCCGAAGATACGGAGCTGGCCACGAGGGTGGGGGCGCCCACCCCTAGGGTGCCCCGCCTCGTGGGGCCCCAAGCTCCACCGACGCACTTTGCACCCATATATACCTACGCACTCCTAAAACTTCCAGAACAGAAGATAGATCGAGAGTTTCGCCGCTGCAAAACCTCCGTGGCCACCAAAAATCAATCGGGACCCTGTTCCGCACTCGCCGAGGGGGGAACCTCACCGTGGCCATCTTCATCATCCCGCTGTTCTCCTTGACGAGGAGGGAGTAGTTCACCCCGGGCTGAGGGTATGTACCAGTAGCTATGTGTTTGATCTCTCTCTCGTGTTCTTGATTTGGCACGATCTTGATGTATCGCGAGCTTTGCGATTATAGTTGATCTTATGTTTCTTCTCCCCTCTACTCTCTTGTAATGAATTGAGTTTTCCCTTGAAGTAATCTTATCGGATTGAGTCTTTAAAGATTTGAGAACACTTGATGTATGTCTTGCCGTGCGATCTGTGGTGACAATAGGATATCACGTGATTCACTTGATGTATGTTTTGGTGATCAACTTATGGTTCCGCCCATGAACCTATGCATAGGGGTTATACATGTTTTCGTCGTTATTCTCCGGTAGAAACTTTGGGGCACTCTTTGAGGTTCTATGTGTTGGTTGAATAGATGAATTGAGATTGTGTGATGCATATCGTATAATCACGCCCATGGATACTTGAGGTGACATTGGAGTATCTAGGTGACTTTAGGGTTTTGGTTGATTTGTATCTTAAGGTGTTATTCTAGTATGAACTCTAGGGATGTTTGTGACACTTATAGGAATAGCCCAACGGATTGATTGGAAAGAATAACTTTGAGGTGGTTTCGTACCCTACCATAATCTCTTCGTTTGTTCTCCGCTATTAGTGACTTTGGAGTGACTCTTTGTTGCATGTTGAGGGATAGTTATATGATCCAATTATGTTATTATTTTTGAGAGAACTTGCACTAGTGAAAGTATGAACCCTAGGCCTTGTTTCCTAGCATTTCAATACCGTTTACGCTCACTTTTACCACTTGTTACCTTGCTGTTTTTATATTTTCAGATTACAAAAACTTATATCTACCATCCATATTGCACTTGTATCACCATCTCTTCGCCGAACTAGTGCACCTATACAATTTACCATTGTATTGGGTGTGTTGGGGACACAAGAGACTCTTTGTTATTTGGTTGCAGGGTTGCTTGAGGGAGACCATCTTCATCCTATGCCTCCCATGGATTGACAAACCTTAGGTCATCCACTTGAGGTAAATTTGCTACTGTCCTAAAAACCTGTGCACTTGCAGGGCCAACAACGTCTACAAGAAGACGGTTGTGTAGTAGACATCAGGCAGCTGTAAGAGCAGCATGCTACCAGTAAGCCTTGCGCCGCTACCATAGCCACAAGGTTCATGCCCGGAGCTTTGAGGAAGGCGACCTTGTTCTTCGGCACGTTCAGTCGGTCAAGAATTCCAACAAGTTGACGCCGAAGTGGGAAGGCCCTTATCGGGTAATACAAGTCACCAGGCCTGGTGCAGTCCGCCTGGAGACCGAAGATGCCGTCCCAGTGAGCAAATCCTAGAACATCGAGCATCTTCGCAAGTTTTACCCATAAGGCGCGGCTTGTCGGGCCTCCCGGCAAGCCACCTTTTGTACAAGCTTTGCCGACAAGGCATGTGACACTTGGTACAAAGCCAGGCGCAGACCCTGAGCATAAATAAATGAAGCGCCGGCGCCCTAAGTTATAGCATGCATGCTAGGTTGAGTTTCCTCCTTGGTTAGGGTTGATAGTGCTTAGCAGCGGCTAACCCCTAGCTTAGAGGTCGAGTGCGCGTCTCTCTGTTCTTCTCTGTCTTCTTTGGTTCGCAGGACACATGAATATCCTTGCCGAGCTGCTTTGGAAGAAAGGGGACGGACCGACGTTCGGGCCCCGGCAAGCCAGTATTGCCGGGGGCTACAAGAGCAAAGATCCACCTGCGGTAAGCCAAGGTTGACGGGGGCTGCAGATTCAGATAAGTTCTCTATCCCTTATCATGCGTTTCATTATGGACTGAGGTATGTGAAACCTCGTTTTATCCTTAGGCTACCATGCTCCCCTCCTTCCGGACCCTAGGACTCGTCTCCTGGGACCGAGTTTGGTCGTAGTCGCGGCAACAAGGAAATGAAACAAGGAGCCTAAGCCCACCTCATCCCTGCCTCCGCCAAGGGCGTGAGAAAGGTCGAGCGAAGTGGGGGGACGGCAAGGCCTGTTGCCGGGCGAGAAAATGTTTATCTTAAAGGTAACAAGGGTTTACTCCTTGTCGTGGGTCTCACCTACGAACGAAAAACCCGGCAAACATCCCTTTTTCATTAAAAAACATCCCGTATAGGTACAGCTCATACGAAATGAAAAACATGAACAAGGGGATTACAAGTTTTAAATTTAACAAAGGCCCACAGGCTTACAAACTAAAAAAGAGATAAGATGCTCGTAATCCCTTTCTTGTCCCTCTCCTCAGGAGGCAGGTCAAGGAGGCGAAGGGCGAAAGGGCGCCTAGGCGAAGCATGAGCAGAGAAAGCACCAAGAGAACACCTCGGTGGCAACCCACAGGCGGGCGGGTGATGACAGCGCGGAAAGGAGCTGGAAGACGAGGCGGCAGGACCGCATGCGATGAAGGCGTCGGTGCTCACAGATACTCGAGTTGACGGCCTTGCCGCCCGTCCTCTTCCTCTTCTGCAGCCTCCCGACGCCAGCCGCCCAAGGAGACGGCCCCGAGAAGTTCAAGGAGCTGGCCCCGCCCCCAGCAAACCTCTGCCGGAGGAGCGGCCAGGTGAAGATGTTGCTGCTGCCGCACCCGCCCAGGCGCGGGGCGTCCGACGCCTAGTCGGACTCGTCCCCGCTATCTGCCCCGCTGTCTTCCTCGTCACTTTCACTCGAGGAATAGCTTCCATCATCAGAATCTCCATTGGAAGAGCTCTCCACGCAGCACTTCAGGCGAGTCCTGAACTCTCCGAAGACCTTGACGGAGAGTAGGTCGTCCTCCATTAATTTGAAGTAGAGGACGAGCCCCGCCGTCAGTCTGTGGATGCGATCGAACGTATTGCACCCATGACGGAGATACATGACTCGAGGAGCCGGGAAGTCGACGTCGACCCACAAGCCCCTGTTGCCGCAACCCCTCATGTGCAATCTGAGGGATTGGGGCCGGTCACGCTCCATCCCCCGAGAAAACGGGGCAGGAAGACAAAGACGGCGACGCGGAGGTCAGCGCAGCCTGATGAAGAACTCGCGGGGCTGGTCTCCGACATGGCCTTCTGTCAGTGTCAAAACCGGCGGATCTCGGGTTGGGGGTCCCGAACTGTGCATCTAGGCGGATGGTAACAGGAGACAAGGACACGATGTTTTTACCCAGGTTCGGGCCCTCTCGATGGAGGTAAAACCCTACTCCTGCTTGATTAATATTGATGATATGGGTAGTACAAGAGTGGATCTACCACGAGATCGAGAGGCTAAACCCTAGAAGCTAGCCTATGGTATGATTGTTGTTCGCCCCACGGACTAAAACCCTCCGGTTTATATAGACACCGGATAGGGTTAGGGTTACACAGAGTCGGTTACAATGGTAGGAGATCGACATATCCAGACGCCAAGCTTGCCTTCCACGCCAAGGAAAGTCCCATCCGGACACGGGACGTAAGTCTTCAATCTTGTATCTTCATAGTCCAGAGTCCGACCAACGGTGATAGTTCGCTATCCGGACACCCCTAATCCAGACTCCTCAAGAGCCCCCGAACCAGGCTTCAATGGCGACGAGTCCGGCACGTAGATTGTCTTCGGCATTGCGAGGCGGGTTCTTCTCCAAATTCCATATACTTGTCGAATAGTGTCCGGCTTCTGATAAATGCTGCGTTCCTTGGCTTCCACGCCCAATAATGGTCATCTTCCACGTGTTTGAATGAATGCGAAAAGCCAGGGTATTTTTACACTTATCCCCCTAGCTGCGCAAATGAGCCGTCTATAAAAGGGACGAGGGTCTAGATCTGAGTCACACCATCCCCCCTCCACGAGCTTTCATCGAGCGCCTCTGAAAAAATCCATTCCATCATGGGACGATCGTGTGGCTCCTCCTCTCGCGCCCCAGCCCTCAGCCTGAAATTGGGAGAGATGCTCAGTCCCAGATAGCGAGCTAGTGACACTCCAAACCAAGGGATTTCTTCCCGGCCTTCATGGTTCGATTCGAGCCGGACTCGCCACCTATAAGGGCGGAAAGCAAGCGGAGAGTGTCCCTGATCCCTCCAAAGGAGAGCGGGTATGCTTTATCTCTTATCTAGTAAGAGGACTCGGATTTCCAATTCATCGGTTTCTCCGGGGGCTCTTGGAATTCTACGGCCTCCAATTGCACCACCTTACGCCTGCCTCCATTTTGCACATAGCGGGCTTCGTGGCCCTTTGCGAACTGTTCTTGTGCGCCGAGGCTCATTTTGTGATGTGGAAGAGATTATTCTACCTTGTACCCCGTTCTCATGAGGGGTCAATATATCAAGTGGGCGGAGCCGACCTATGGCGCATCGTCGGGACAGGATATCTATCCGGAACCCCGAAGAAGGCTTCCGAAGACTGGCCTTCGGAATGGTTTTATATAGAAGACGTCCCGCTGCCGGATCCTGTTCGGATCGGTCTCCCAGAGTTCAGCAATGCTCCTTTGCAGAAACTCCTGAATTGGCGTCATGAGCTCGCCGAGGAAGACGACAGGACGCCCTTTACGATGAGTCGAATAAGATTGTTAGCTCATTCGGACTGACCATGATCGGTGTCATGGCCACATGTATTATGTGGGGGGTGCAGCCGCTCCAGAATAGGGGCCACCCCATGTGGGATTTCAACGGGGAAGACGATGCCACCCGTCATGGCCGTAAGGGGCCGGGATCGGTCACCGATCTGGTGAAGACCTTGTCCGCGCTGAACAAGGGAGAAGAGGAAGATTTTCTCTATGTCAGTCCATTGAACGGATTTTCTATGAACAATCCTTGAAGCTGGGTAAGCGGACATTTCTTTTTTGCACATCCGATCCGTATTCCCATGGTTAGGTATCTCATTTTGTGATTTTGACGCAGGAACTGCGCCAGGCCGTAAAAGACATAAACATGGTTAGCAAGAAACATCTTCCAGGGAGAATAGTTCCGTTAGGGGTTCCTTTTCCTGGGAGGCATGCCCTAAAGTGCATGCCCGGACTGCGAAAAAAAGCAGGAAAGCATCTGGGGGCAGATAAATGAAAAAATAAAAAATCGTCTTTTAGTTCATCGATCAATATTCCCTTAAGAACGCTTAGCTTCGGCTTCACCCATCCCGAGGTACACGTCCGGATGACCGGCGGTAACAATAGCAAAGGTGCTCCCTTTACCACCTAGCCGAACAATCGGGAACGTAGGGGTAAGCACAGGACCCAGGCAACCCAGCTTGGCCAAAACTTAAGTCATATGGATGCATTTAATGGTGAATAAAAGGTACATGCGGAAGTGTGACACATGTGTTGGGCATAAAGCCCGTATAAATAAGCTTCTGTTAGAGAAGCCCCCAGGTATAATGAGCGCAGATAGCGCGCCAAGTGTGTGCGAACAATGCGCGAACGAGCCTTTAACGGCTTCGGAAAAAAGGAGGATGAAGGAGAGAAATAAAAGATAGCTTAAAGTATAAAATATAGACGGAGGAAGGAGATGAACTCAGAATCCGGCGCTAGGCATAGAATCTTCGGAGACGGGCTGCGTTCCATGGGTTCGGCTCGAGTCGGTTATCCGATGTGTTTCGCAGACGGTACGCTCCGCCGGTCAGGACTTGGTCGATGATGAAGGGGCCCTCCCATTTGGGCTTGAATTTGTCCTTTTTCTTGTCCGGCAAGCGTATTACTAGTCCACCAATTTTGTAAGCTTTGGCATGTACTTCCCTGCTTTGATATCTTCGAGCCTGCTGTTGATAGAATGCGGAACAAGCTTTTGCCATGTCGCGCTCCTCCTCCAAGGCGTCCAAACTGTCCTGCCGATCGAGCTCGGCTTCTCTTTCTTCATACATGCGCACGCGAGGTGAGTCATGAATTATGTCGCAGGGCAAAACTGCCTCTGCGCCGTATACCATAAAAATTGGTGTGAATCCGGTAGTGCAATTCGGCGTGGTCCGCAGCCCCCAGAGTACGGAGTCGAGCTCCTCAACCCAGTGCGTGTTAGATTCCTTGAGGGACCGCACTAGTCTGGGTTTAATGCCGCTCATGATTAGACTGTTTGCTCGCTCGACTTAACCATTAGTTTGGGGGTGATAGACTGAAGTGTAGTCGAGCTTGATGCCCATGTTTTTGCACCAGAGTTTGACCTCGTTGGCCGTAAAGTTTGTGCCGTTATCATGATGATGCTATGGGGGACGCCGTAACGGTGTACTACCCCTGATATAAAGTCTATCACCGGTCCGGATTCGGCCGTCTTTACATGCTTGACCTCTATCCATTTGGTGAATTTATCCACCATGACCAATAGGTATTTTTGCTTGTGAGTTCCTCCTTTAAGGGGTCCAACCATGTCAAGCCCCTGCACCATGAAGGGCCGGTGATGGGTATAGTTTTGAGGCGGTGGGTGGCATGTGCCTTTGATTAGCAAAGAGCTGGCAACCGACGCATCGTTGGACAAAGTCCTGAGCATCTGCCCGGGCCGTCGGCCAATAAAATCATGTACGGAAGGCCTTGCCTACAAGGGCCCGGGCTGCGGCATGGTGCCCACCGAGTCCGGCATGAATTTCAGCCAGGAGATTCCGCCCTTCCTCTTCGGAGATACACCTTTGAAGGACTCCGGTTGTGCTTTTCTTATAAAGCTCTCCCTCATGGACCTTATAGGCTTTAGACCGCCGCACTATGCAGCGGGCCTCGTTTTGGTATTCGGGAAGCTCCTGCCTAGTTAGGTAGGCTAGGAATGGTTCTGTCCACGGGGCAATGACTGCCATTATTGCGTGGGCTCACGGTGTTATTTCGTTGGCGGAACCACCAACTATGTCGGAATGTTCGGTGTGGGGCAGTGTGGTTGGGTCCGGGTTGTTATTTCCGGACTCTCCCTCCCATAATACGGATGGCTTGAAAAGCCTCTCTAGGAAGATGTTGGGGGGACGGCATCGCGCTTTGCGCCAATGCGTGCCAACACGTCCGCTGCCTGGTTGTTATCCCGGGCTATATGGTGAAATTCGAGCCCCTCAAACCGAGCTGGCATTTTTAGGACGGCATTGCGATAAGCTGCCATTTTCGGATCCTTGGCATCAAAGTCCCCATTTATTTGGGATATCGCGAGGTTCGAATCCCCGTGCACCTCTAGGCGTTGAATGCCCATGGAGAGTGCCATCCGGAGACCATGTAGAAGGGCCTCGTATTCGGCTGCGTTGTTGAAGTCTGTGTACATTATTTGAATTACGTATTGGACTGTATCTCCGGTTGGGGACGTCAGAACAACGCCAGCCCCCAGGCCGGCCAACATTTTGGAGCCGTCGAAGTGCATGATCCAGTTGGAATATGCGCCGTACTCTTTAGGGAGTTCGGCTTCAGTCCATTCGGCGATGAAGTCAGCCAAAACTTGCGACTTAATAGCCCGCCGTGGCTTGTAGGTTATGTCGAACGGGAGGAGGTCAATGGCCCATTTAGCAATCCGGCCCGTTGTGTCGCGGTTGTTTATAATGTCATTAAGAGGTACTTCGGAGGCTACTATTATCGAACACTCTTGAAAGTAGTGTCGCAGCTTCCGGGATGCCATGAACACTGCGTATGCTATCTTTTGATAATGCGGGTACCGTGACTTGCATGGAGTTAGGACAGTGGACATGTAGTAAACTGGTTTTTGGAGAGGGAACTTGTGTCCGTCCGTTTCTCGTTCGACAACGAGCACCGCACTTACAACTTGATGGGTTTCTATGATGTATAATAGCATTGGTTCGCCCATGTTGGGCGCGGCCAGGACCGGATCTTTTGCCAATATGGCTTTGATTTCTTCGAGTCCGGCCGTGGCGGCATCCGTCCACTTGAAGTGTTCAGTGCGCCGGAGGAGGCGATAAAGGGGTAATGCCTTTTCTCCTAAGTGGGAGATAAAGAGGCGTAGAGCCGCCACACATCCAGTCAATTTTTGTATTTGTTTGAGGTCCTTGGGGATATCCAATTGTGACAGAGCTCGGATCTTGGCTGGGTTTGCTTCAATTCCTCTGCCGGATACAATGAAGCCCAAGAGCTTTCCGGTTGGTACGCCGAAAACGCATTTTTCCGGGTTGAGCTTGATGTCATATGTTCGGAGATTATCGAATGTGAGCCTCAAGTCGTCGACTAGGGTTTCGACATGCTTGGATTTGACGACCACATCGTCTACGTATGCCTCCACTATTTTGCCGATCTGGTTTGCCAGACATGTCTGAATCATGCGCTGATATGTTGCGCCGACGTTTTTGAGCCCGAAGGGCATTGTGTTGAAGCAGAATGGGTCGTATGGAGTGATGAATGCCGTTGCGGCTTGGTCTGGCTCTGCCATCTTAATTTGGTGGTAGCCGGAGTATGCGTCGAGGAAACACAATGAATTGTTTCCTGCGGTAGCGTCGATAATTTGATCAATGCGGGGGAGGGGGAAGGGATCCTGTGGGCAAGCCTTGTTAAGGTCCTTAAAATCGACACATAGGCGCCAGGATTTGTCCTTCTTTGGTACCATTACCAGGTTTGCTAGCCAGTCCGGATGTTTAATGTCTCTGATGAATCCGGCCTCCAACAGTTTGGCTAGCTCCTCTCCCATGGCATGTCTCTTGGGTTCGGAGAAACGCCGAAGAGCTTGTTTGACTGGCTTGAATCCTTTTCGGATATTTAGGCTGTGCTCGGCCAGCCGGCGTGGGATTCCTGGCATGTCTGAAGGGTGCCAGGCAAAAATGTCCCAATTTTCGTGTAGGAATTCTCGTAGTGCGGCGTCCACATCAGGGTTTAATTGTGCCCCGATGGAGGCCGTTTTTGTAGGGTCCGTTGGATGGACTTGGAATTTGACTATTTCATCTGCCGGTTTAAAAGAGGTGGACTTGGATCTCTTATCGAGTATCACATCGTCCCTGTTCACCGTGGAGCTTAACGATGAGTTCCTCTGCCGCTAGGGCTTCGGATAGTGCCTCAAGGGCAAGTGCGGCTGTTTTATTTTTGGCGCGGAGCGCTATGTCCGGGTCACTAGTGAGAGTGATAATTCCGTTGGGTCCGGGCATTTTGAGCTTCATGTACCCGTAATGGGGTATAGCTTGAAAAATTGTGAATGCCTCTCGCCCTAATAGAGCGTGGTATCCGCTGCTGAGAACGGGCCACTTGGAATGTGACCTCCAGCGGACCTATAATTGTTCGGCGTGCGAACACCACATCCGAGTGTGATCTTTCCTCTGACATGCTTCCCGGTCGGGATTATTCCTCTAAAGGTTGTGCTGCTTTGCTCAATGCGGCTCCAGTCTATTTCCATTTTTCGAAGGGTTTCCTCGTAGATGAGGTTTAATCCGCTACCGCCGTCCATGAGTACCTTGGTAAGGTGAAAGCCGTCCACTATTGGACTGAGGACCAATGCGACTGGTGCTCGGGCTATTCGGATTTTAGGTTCGTCACTGGCGTTAAAGGTAATAGCCGTGGCACTCCATGGATTTATTGTTGCTATCTGGTAGACTTTGGCAAGGCTACGGAGTGTTCGTTTCCGCATGTTATTTGATGCGAAAGTTTCGAAGACTGTTAATACCGTACTGGTATTGCTGGGCTGGTGCTCTGGAGCTAAAAGCTCTTCGCCACTTTTGGCCACCTGCCGTAGTATCCAACATGCTCTAAGGCTATGAGTTGGAGTGGCGCCCTCTGTGCTATGAATTTTGCAGGGTCCATTGAGCCATCCCTCCAGTACGGTTCCATGCCTTTTGGGGGGTTTTTGCTTTTTGGTATGTAACCCAGGTGCCTGGTGATGATGCACCCTTTTATTTCGGACTAGGGTCGTATTCGGGGCTAGATTATCCCAAAATTTGATTTCGGTTTTCGAGGCGCTCTCCATCGCGCAGTACTTTCGTACTATGGACGCCAAGTCAGCGAAGCGTGTAATTTCACGATGACTTATAGCGTTTAGGATTCCCTTGTCCATGCAATTATTGCAGAAGAATGAGATTGCGAACTAATCGCGGCAATCCTTTATCCTATCCATAACCAGGAGGAATCTGGCCCAGTAATGATGTACTATTTCACCGGGCTCTTGTCGGGTTTGGGATAGATCGCTTATGTTTGGGTGGGCGGGTGGAATTAAATTCCGAACCCCGTCCGATCTAAGATTCAGGGGCCAAGAAGTTTCCGAACTTGGAAGCTTGGGTTCTTGGAGGTTGTCCAATGAATCTAGCCCGCTGCCTGACTTTAAGTTCAGGGCTTGAGTGGTGTCCTCCCCTCCGTGGGAATCCAGCATGGAGGGGTCAGGAATCCGGACATAGCTAGTCCTTAAGGTAGGAGAAGAGTCGCCATATTGTTCCTCTACCACAGCAACGTGGTGGGTAGCCTGGGGAGAGTTGATCTCTCTCAGATCTGTTTTAGGCCCAATCTGATCGTAGTGCATAGCGACTCCTGAGGCGGCGATGCGATCCAAGAGCTCGTTTAAGGAAGAGAGCTCCATCGGATCTAACTGCTCAGCGATTTCCGAGTTAATGTGAAGATTGCTTTCGATGACCCGAGAAGTCATCGCTAATGCGCGCGGCCGAACAGACGGTCATAAGAAAACCGCTAGCGGAGAGTTTGGCGGTGGCCAAAGCTCCTTTAGCAATGGTGCCATCTTTAAAGACGGATGAGGCATCTTTCGACAGCGACGGCAGAGGAACTCTCAATGAAAGCACCAATGTTGGTGTCAAAACCGCGGATCTCGGTAGGGGGTCCCGAACTGTCGTCTAGGCGGATGGTAACAGGAGACAAGGGACACAATGTTTTACCTGTGTTGGGCCCTCTTGATGGAGGTAAAACCCTACTCCTGCTTGATTAATACTGATGATATGGGTAGTACAAGAGTGGATCTACCACGAGATCAGAGAGGCTAAACCCTAGAAGCTAGCCTATGGTATGATTGTTGTTCGTCCTACGGACTAAAACCCTCCGGTTTATATAGACACCGGATAGGGTTAGGGTTACACAGAGTTGGTTGCAATGGTAGGAGATCTACATATCTGTATCGTCAAGCTTGCCTTCCACGACTCCCTCACCTTCCATCAGGAAAGGCATCATTGGCGGGGGCGAAGCCGGCACGCCGCCCCGTCCTCCTCTTCCCCGAGCACTGCGACCTCTGCCCCGGCCTCGCCCCCTCCCCCTTCTCCTCGCGACCGGCTCCACCACTGCAGGCTTAGGAGGAGGAGGGACGCGTTGTCGAGCGGCGACCCTCGCCACCACCGTCGAAGGACCAGGATTCCCTTTCTCCATGGCGAGTGGAAGGAAGAAGCAGAAGCAAGAGGAGATAGATGACAGAAGAGTGCGGGACGCCATTACCCCTTCCCCCTCCTTATAAAGGAGCAGGGTCGGGGCTCGACCGCCTTGTTCGGCCAATCCAGCGACCAGAGACACGCGGAATCAGGACCGACCCGCTGCCCCAACCAGCGGCGGCCCGGTTTGCCGCCCCCGCCTCTTGCTACCCTAAATGCATGGGGGACGCGTGGCGGACGCGCAGAACCGAGGGGACAGGCGAAGCGACCTCTCCCCACCCCGTGATCGTGGGGAGTGGACGCCTTGAAGACCCGCCCAGGCCCCGTACAGTAAATGAGCCGTGCCTCCACGCCTCCCTCTTTTTACGGGGAAGGCGCGAGCCGCCTCTTTACTGCGATGTGACGCATGCGTGTGAAAACCGCCCCTCGCATGCCGCCCACGTCACGCACACCCCACCACGCTGCGCCACACGCGCGGGTCGTGGGAGGCGGGGGGCGCGAAGAATCTTACCGCGGTAAAAACCGCCCCACCTGCCCGCGCACCATTTTTTGGCCTGGCCCAACAACGTGTCGCGCTTATGTGTGGCCCAGGCCCGGGGGCTCCTGTCGGTGTACAAAAAGAAGAGCATGTTTTTGTACCCCTTTACCTGTGCACGGGAAGTCAGAGCCGCGCCCACAACCACACCAAGCAGAGCAGGGGAGGTGAGCCAAGGTAAGACCGAAGCCCAAAATAATCAGAGCAACGACAAGGACCAGGGCAGCCTCAGCGGCCCCGGCAAGACCCTTGTCGGGGCAGCTCGCCCATGCCAGCCGAGTGAGCCGCCCTTGAGCCCACCAACGCTCGACAAACGCATTGGAACAGGGCTCGGGAGGAACCTCTGTGATGGCATGCAGATCTTTGTGAAGACAAAGAATAGTCAAGATCAAATGAGGATAGGAAGGCAGCCATCCTCACCGAAGAAACCGACAAGACCCCCGGCAAGATCCTTGCCGGGGACACCTGCATGCCACGGCAAGACCCTTGCCGGGCCACCCGGCAAGGCCCTCGCCAAGCGCACCAGCAGGGCCACCGTCAGGCCCGCACCAGCCAAGTCTCCGCCGCCATTCGCATGCAACTGCCGACCCAACCAGCTGGGCAGGCACCTGTGTGGCAACATGCAGCCCTTCGTAGAGGCTCCACCACCGCGCCACCTCAGCTGCCTGCCTGCCTACATGGCACCACATGCATCGCTGGCCAGGGTGCGTGTCGAAGCTTGGAGGAGCGGCGACGGACGGGACGGGCCTCGCCCCCGACCCCGATAAAGTGAAGGGACATCTAAGCCTCGCATTAAATGCGCTTTGTCCTGTAGTACCAGCGATAAGCTCGTGACGCTGTAGCACTTTCCACCTCCTATGTGCCACTGTGGCAGCCCCTTTCGCCTATAAAAGGAGGCCCAAGGCACAAGGGAGAAGGATTCGGCTCTTTCGAACCGCGCAGCACCTAGAGCTAGTTCAAGAGCTCAAGAACACTAAATACATCCACCAAAGCAGGATCGTTGGGTTTTACGCATCTTTGCGGCCCGAACCTGGGTAAATCCTTTTGTGTCGTCTGCTAGTCCCGCTCTTCTCATGATCCCTGCACCCCGCAACCGTAGAAGGGATTCCAGTGATCCCATAGGTGTCGTTCCCCACCGACAGAGGGGTGGCGACGGGAACAGAGAGGAAAGGGCTGCGGGAGCGCAGCGGCAAGGGCTCGCGGAGCGAACGGTGACGCGGAATGTAGGAATAAGGACTCTCTTGAGGGCGGCGGTTCCTCGGGCGACAGCAGTTTTCCTCGAGGGAGAGATGCCTCGGGAGAAACTGCAAGAGAGGAGAGGGGATTGTTCTCGGTCTCTTTCCCTGTCAGCGGAGAGGTGGGATCACCTGGGAGGGACACGTAGGAGGCCTGCGTGTGGCAAAGGGTCATATAAAACGGGCCGGCCCAAAAACGGACCGGCTAAAATAAGACAGACTACATCAAAACGCACATGATGCAGTTCTCTATGAAGAACAATGAAGTTCGGACGGTAAAACAAAATAAAATACATGCAGTTTGTAAAAAAGGTTAAAATCAAAAACAACGCGCGTGTTAAAAAAACTCATCCGAAAAAAGTCTACCTTCAAATAAGTGCCACAACAACAACAAAAAGGGCAAACCCCCCCCCCCCCCTACCCCTCCCATACTAGGGACTGTATTAAGTACACGCAAAAATAGATGCAGTACACAACTCTAGAAAAATGCAGTGCATTTGGTTACACGACGCAGTACGATATAGCAATCCAGTTCTGGATTACCTACATGAATAAATACACGGTCTAGAACACAGCGAAAAACTCATAAAATTGCGGAATACATTGTACTTTTTTCAGAGGCTGCACCAAGGACACGCAAAAAACGGTGAAGTACGCACTTGTAGACACATTGCAGTTCTCTTTTGTAGACGATGCAGTGCACAACGATAACCAATGCGGTTCCGTTAACACGCATGATACATATAAACGTGACAAATGCCCGTTCGCATAGAAAGTGGTGGTTAAAAAAATTATTGATCAAAAATAAAATAAAACCACGTTAAAAAAACCACTTCGCATACAACCACCCAATCCGAGTGGTTCCATCACCACAAGCCCATGATCACGGGCGCAACACCAACCCATGATCTGCACAACCGCATCGTGAGCGAGATCGAGTTCATTCGATGCGGCCATCCCACCCTGCGCCCTCCCCTTAAATTCAGACCCCTGCCAAAAGCCTTCTCCTCCACAACAACACAAGTATCCATTGCGCTGCCACCAAATCGCTCCATCACATCGATCTTCACAGAAAACACCAAGCCCTACTACCGGCGATGGCGTTCACCGACGAGTACAAGGGCGTGGAGGCCCACGGCAACACCAAGTTGCACGTCATCCACACCAACGACAAGAAGCAGATGGCGATCTCCCTCGCGTAGTATGAGCGCCACCTCAGCCTCTAGCGCCACACGATCGTAGGCATTGATCTCGAGTACAACAACGAGCCTGAAGCGACGCAGAAACCCGCCCTCTGCCAACTCTCCATCGGCAAGACTTAGTCGGTACTGCTCTTCCAACTGAGCGCCGCTAAAAGGTCAACCGTCTTCGACAACTTCCTCGCCGACCCCAGGTACACCTTTGCAGGCTTCTTCATCGACGGCAGGCTAGAGCACGTCAATCTGGAGGTCGCCAAATTTGTCGACATCCAGAAGGAGTGGAGGGTGCCCGAGGCAACCAAGGAGTTGGACTCCCTTGGAGACGTCTCCGGCATGCTCATCGACGACTACTACAACAAAATGAAGAAGAAGATCACCGACGACGAACACAAGCGTTGGGCCACCCTGCCTCTGTCTATGAGGCACATCGAGTACGCGGCAAAGGACGCCTACGCAGCGTACGAGATATGGAACCGCATCACCCTCACCCAGGACGGGCTTCGCCATGCAAAGCTGGAAAAGGAGGAGCCCCCCAAGAAGCACGCCAGGAGCAGCTGGGGATGGGAGACGCTAACTGGTGAAGAAGAAGAAGGTGTCGGCCAAGAGCCAACAGTGCTAGCGTCTTTTTAGGATTATCATCAAATTTGCTTTATGTTGTTTTCTTATGTATCGTTAGTTTGCTTGTGATCATTTGCTTTTGCTGAAATTAGTTTGCTTGTCATGCAGAATTGCTTGTAATGATGAACTTTGATTATGTTAGATTTCTTTCTGTTGAACTTAGTTTGCTGATGAAGAACTTGTCGTACAAAATGCTTGTGATAATTTGTTTTTTGTTGTTTTCTTATGTATCATTAGATTCGAGCAGTGCACAAAACGAAATAAGATGAAGTGTGCAAATAGGACGCATGCAGTGCAAAATGTGTACGAATGCAGTACAGACTCTGTCGAAAGAAGTTTACACATACCCAACAAAGTAGTGCATGCCCCTAAATTTGAAAAAGGAATACATAAGAGCAAGAACACAAAAAGAAAAATGCGACCTGCATATGTACTGCGGAATATGTGAACGTGCGGTACAGAAACTTAATCAATGCAGTGCACGAACAATTTACTAAGCAGTGCATGCCCCTACATTTGAAAAAAGAATACATAAGAGAAAAAACACGAAAACAAAATGAGAACTGTACTGTAGTACGGAATGCGTGCACATGCAGTACAGAACTCTGACCAATGCACTGCACGGATGATTTACTAAGCAGTGCATGCCCCTACATGGAAAAATACATGAGAGAAAATATTAAAAAAATTGACCACCCAGGTGCAACCGGCCCTAGCCAGTCTCGTAGTAGATCTACGCCCACATCAGGAGAGTCATTCTGAGCCACGATGCATGGGGCCGGGCACACATGGGCCCACAGGTCAGAGAGCATAGAGCAGCGAGCGCCGTGTATAAGCGCCCAAATAAGTAACTAGAGGAGTTCGTCGCCTGCCTGCTTCGCCGCTTATAAACGGTGGTGGGCGCCTTATGCTGAGGCGAGTGGGACTAAATATTAGGCAGCACACACAACGCACCGGGAACCAGCCGTGCTCACAAGGCGACTTGGGCCCAATGCATCTTCACTCCCCGAACACAGGCCCAACAGACAAAAGAGAGGCCACTAAAAATTAAAAAAAATCCCACATACCACTCCACAAACACAGGCCCAACCACGCGTTCCGCAGTTCATCGTGATATGACAATACAGTTTGCTATTTTCAAGTAAGAAGTCTTGTTGCTTCTCAAATGCATCCGCGTACACTGAATCAGAACCAATCCTCCACCTAACACCAACCACAACATTTATTACTTCCATTGCTCAATTGGTTGCATAAAAACGTATACATCCGTGCTCCTGTCTAACACAACTCCTCCCCTCGTTCCTCTTTTTCTTCAAATCGTAGATCTAGGGTTCATCCCATCCCCAGCTCTTCTCTGAAATTCCACTGAACCCGCCATGGACTGTAAGTGCGGGTGTTTGGCAAGGATGGCGCCGGTAGCGGACACATGTGTGTACGCAGAAGGTCTAGAGCTCACCAACACCGAGTGGCGCAGCATGCTCGGGTGCCTGATGATACCCAACAGGGGGTTTCGGGCGCCATTTCTTCATCGCCTCAGAACTGCAGATCTGCAAGAAATTTGGGTATTTTTTTCCCTCACAATTTTTGACATAAACTAGGCTGCAAATCCACATCTGAATATATAGTTCAATCAATTTTTTCAGTAGTGTCAACAAAATACAAAACAGAATTTGTATTGTTGTTCAGATTTGTTAGCTATTAAGACTAGATGCTTCCACCTATTTTTCTTAAGTACCACACCAGGTATCGACACTAGTTATATCAGAACCCCAACACACGAAAAAAAAGAGGGTCACTAGATCAGTGTTGCAGTTCTCTTAACATGCTGGCGAAGTACACTGTAACTGACCTTGCAGTACAAGCATGTTGTAGTATAATATATATCCTAATAAAACTAGAGGTCAATTCCGTACATAAGTTTGTTCATACATTGCAACTACTTTAGAAAATAGTACTCATATATATGTAAGTATTTAAGTCAACATAAACAGATCATCCTAAGTATAAAGAAAAACATTTGTTGTTTACTTATAAAATTCTTTTTCCACCCATTCCAAAATGCAGAAACTGCCATCCACAATAAAATTTCCTGCTGCGAGTTCAGGGAAGGTTAAGTTGGAGACAAAACACAAGAATGGGTATGCAGACATGCAAGCTGACTACCACATCGACTCTGAAGACTGCATCAACATAACTACTGGTTGGAAAGATTTTGTCTCCCAGAACGACTTTGAGGTCGGAGAAGTGGCCATGGTGTTTTCCTACAAAGAAGAAGATTCCCTCAATTTTACAATATTTGGACTCTAGGCTGTCTAATATGAAGCAAGCCATCACTGGCATATTTCTAATGCTTTGCTTATGTTGTATGCTTTTAAAATTATGTCCATCAGACACTTTGAACAATGCCTATTTAAAGTATGCAACCTCAACTGCATCATTTTATCGCCTTTTTTAGACAAGTTGCTGCTGGCAGTAATGCAGTTCTCTCAAACACACTGTGGTCCTAAGATATAAAAAAAAAGTAGTCCGCTGAACAGTAACAATGAAATGCGAATGGTCAAAACTTTGAAGTTAACATATGATGTTCAAAAGAATTCTCATAGTACGTAGTTCAAAAAAATTGTTATAATAACTATTCAGGTAACATAAGCATATAATGGACCATCTATACTAATAGCATAATAGAACATTAACCATACTGCTAATGTAGTACAAAAGTGCATATTATGCAGTCCTCTAGAACACAGAATGCAGTTTAAGAAAAGAGAAATCTCATAAGCTGCCATAACCACTGTAATGCAGCTACAACGAAGTACACTACTAATGAAAATGCAGTGTACTACAACATATGCCACAACTACAACAAATAAAATTAAAGCAGTAGAAATCCAGACATGTGGTAGACTAACAGAGGTGTCAATTCACTAACACTTCCATAACTCGCCTAAAAATTGTCCAACCACTAAACTATCGAAAAATACCCCCGCAAAAAATTACATCCAAGACACGGCAACTGGATGAACAACATCAGCTTTCATTTATAAATTGCAATTCAAAAAATGACGATTATACCTGTAATACAATGAATTCAAACCTATAGCAACAGTAATTACAAGATTCAAACACGCATGGACGCACAAAATCCAAATCAACAAGAACAGAGGAGCGGACGAAGCTCACCTGCCCACACAATCACATTCACGGGAATTGAAAACTAACTCCTAAAAATTAACAAATTGTAGAGTGAACAGACCGATTAAAACGAACGCAATCAAAGAATTCCTACTAACAAACAACATCCGAGCACAAAAAAGTCGCATCCGACGCAACAGACGAACGAACAGAGAAAGCTCATCCGCCAAATCGCTCGATTTGCAAGCACTCTACTAGATTTTCCTGTAAATTAGAAAGAATAAAGGTCAAATGAGATGCACAGACAAACTAAATCATCCCGCAACACCCGATTCCACACAGAAAATGCGGGCGGACCACCAGAAAATGAAGCAGTTCTCCCGTGAAGCATTGCAGTGCCCAACGTAAAGACAATTCAGTTCGCTTATGTTGAGCGTGCAGTGCGGAAGTGTTATCAGAATAACTATTCTACTAATATTAGCAAAATAGACCGGCTATATATGCATCTCTGACAGGTATATAGATCAACGATGGCAAGGAAGTGGTATGCCGTGTATGTAGGGCATGTTTCGGGTGTGTATGATGAGTGGCCAGAGTGTCAGGCCCAAGTCTCGGCTTCTCCGGCGGAAGCGAAAGGGTTTGATAGCGAGGCGGAAGCGAAGCTAGTTACTTGAGATTCATAACACAACATGGGATTCAGAACCAGCGCTGCTGCAAAAACTACTACATGATACCGCTTTTGATCATCGTGATCGCTCTTATCTCGTATGTCATAGTTTAGGTAGATGATGAAACATGTGTCTACTGCGACAATGTAAGAGACATGTGATCATTAACTTGTATCGCTATTTCGAGATGATGATGAGATCGACATCATTTGTGTTCGATAATGATGATATGATGAGACTATGTTGTACCACTTCGATGATGATGATGAGACATTCCTTTTTCATATAGTTTCAGTGTATGTGTATGTTGTAGTTGTATAAAACCTGTAAAAATACGAACACAGCAAAATAAAAAAAATAACTAGCAGTAGCGTGGGGTTTTGGAGTAGTAGCAGCGCTGCCTTACCAGTAGCATTGGTTGCAGAGCCACGCTACTAGTATTAGCAGTAGCGATGGACAGAGGCGCGCTACTACTAGACATAGGTAGCAGTAGCGCTGGTTAGAACAAGCGCTACTGCTAGAAAAAAGATGTAGCACCGTAGCAGTAGCGCGCCTGCCCGTGCTACTAATAGCCAAAAAATCGGCGCTACTGGTAAGGGTTTTCCTAGTAGTGGTTGCCTGACCTGCCTTTAGAGGTAGCCAGACTAAGGCTTCTTCCACTCCCATAGCTTCGCCCTCGAGAATTGTTATGGCCCGCATTCCAGCTGCCTCTGTTATTTTCACCCGTGGATTTCGGTATAAAGGCCTTTAACCAAGAACCGAACTGCTTCTCCTCTCCCCTCTTCAGCCTAGTAGAGCAGCCACTCTCAACATGATCAAGCCTGCCACAAATGTAGCAGAAATAGGGCAAGAACTCATATTCGAACCGACGCCAATTTTCGTGTTCCCTCTTTCTCCTTTCTTCTTCTATTAAGTTCTTCTCCTTTGTTTCCTTCTCATCATCAGCATCTAGCACGAAACCCCTCATGATGGGCTACCGTCTGCACCAGCATCTACTTCAAGGGATTCTCCTATTATTTCCCCAATGGCAAGGCCCGCCTCACGACACATCATTCCCAGTGGCAAATCAAACACTCTGACCCATATCGGGATCGTTGTGAACATGTAGTCCTTGCACTACAAAAAAATACACTTTCGTGATGATACGTGTTTGTCACAGTAGGTCGCGTTTTTTGTCATGCATGTACATCCATGACAAATTTATGAGAGAATCAAGATAGTCATACATGTGCTGTCGTAGAAGTGTTCCATGACATTACCAAAATTATCATCACGGAAGTGTCCACTTCCATGACGATAAATCGCGCGTCACCGAAGTGCTTTCGTCAAGGGTGACCGACACGTGGCATCCACCGTAACGAAGCGCCGTTAAGCTATCAGGTCGGATTTTGGATCCGATAACCCGTTAACAGCCCCGACCAATGGGAAATTTCCACGTGTAAAATCATCATTGGCTCGAGGAAACACGTGTCAGCTCGTCGTTGGGACAGATGTCATCCACTCATTGGATGAAGCGCCTATGATCGTCGACCGTGGCACGCCCATCAAGTTTAAATGGGCGGCCCAACTAAAACCCACAAGATTTTGCGGACCATAATGGGCGGCCCGATTAAAGGCCCACGAGATTTTGCGGACTATAATGGGCTGGCCCACTAAAGGCCCACAAGATTTCACGAGCCATATTTAGCCGACCAGTAAAGGCCCACAAGATTTTTGTGTGCCATAATGGGCGGCCTGTAAAACCCACAAAATTCTTGCGGATCATAATGGGCGGCCCAGCTAAAACCCACAGATTTCACCGACATTAATGGGTCGGCCCAGCTGTAGGCCCACAAGATTTTGAGGACCCTAGTAGGCCGGCCCATTAACTGGCTGCCATGTTTTGGGCCAAATGCCGGCCCATATTTGATCTGGTCCATTAATGGTCTGCCACTTTCCGGGCCTAATAATGGCTCGTATAAGATCCGGCCCATTAAAAGCCTCCCACTTTCTGGGCCAAATCACGGCCCAGATCAGGTCCGGCGCTTTAAGAGGCTTTGAGCTCAATTATGGCCCATATCAGATTCGGCCCGTTGACTAGACGCTATGCTTTTGGGCCCACTTGCTAAAGGCCCATTTAGTAATTCGGCCTGATATTAGTTTCGGCCTGTTAAGGGCCCATTTAACATTTCGACCCTATATTAATTTCGGCCTGTTAAAAGCCCGTCATATAGTTGGGCCTAACTACGGCCCGGTTTGCATCCGGCCTGCTCGCAGTCGATATCTGATTGGGCCAAACAAGGACCAAGACAACTTTGGCTTATTAAAAGCATGTGAATTGATTCGCACAATCATGGGCCGGGGTCCATTTCGGGCTGCTGCCGGCCCGTGAGCTATTCGACGCGTTTGAGTCCGACCTACTTCTCGGCCTTCCTGAAAGCCCATTGAGTTTTCTTGCGAAAAGAGGGCCGGGGATTACTCGGCCTATTAAAGGCCCGAATCTACTAGTGGGCCAGTTTGACCTGGCCCATGATGCGGATCATACATCGTGATTGCATGACGGCCCGATTATGTACCGTAATTTTACGGTTTGGCGGTTCTGGCGAAGACAGGATATATATCTGATAAAATAACTGCAGCATGATGAATAAGAAAAACCTAGACTATACAATAAAGAAATTACGGCATATTACATCCTTTGGGCATCAAAGTTCGCCACTATGATAATAAAGCACAAGAAGACAGCAGATTACATACCTTTGGGCATCAAAGATCGCCACCGGTGCAAATAAACACGCCGACAAAATAATATACAAAACCGACTGACACTTCAATAGAGTTCAAGAAAGGTTAGCCCTCTTTGAGCTGCATCGCAAGCGGTGAGCAAGATGATGAGGCTGCGCTTGTTCAACACTTATATCTTCCTCACTCGAAAGATAAACAAGCGAGACGGATGACAGGTTTTGCACATAAAAGTATCGATCTTGACAATTCATCACATTTCTTGAGGAATAAAGTGACACAGTTTAAAATTGCATTAACACAATATGGTATTGTTCAGGTCAAGACATGGCAGGAAATGACATTGTGAAGGAGTTGGCAGCTTCACGACACCTTTGGATTACAGATCAAGAACTCATAAGTATCAATGGTTAGTGTCTTTGTCAATTTATCCCATTTCAGATTGGCAAATAAAGAGCGGTTTAAATAATACTCCCTCTGTCGAATTACTTGTCATCAAAATGGATGTGTCTAGAACTAAAATACATCTAGATCATCCATTTCAATGACAAGTATTTTTGACGGAGAAATAATAGATTTTTTTGTGGGTGATATGACATTGTTCATAGTTAAGACATTGCAGAATATGACATTGTCTGTAGTGGGTAGGTTCACCACACCTTTGGATTACGGATGAAGAACGAAGCATACATGCGGTGCAAAAGAAGATCACTTGCTCTGTATAGTTTAATTTACATGGTATGAAGAAGGAACTTGGTTGTACAACTGAAAACTTAAATTGAGAAGGACAAACTTTTGTTTATGAACTACATAATAAACTTTAAACATGCAATTTGATGCAAACACCAAAAATAAACAGCTGTTGCAGTCATGCCTAACCAAATATACACAACAAAGTTTGAAGGCTTGAGAAGGACAAACTTACATTCTTGGTGAAGACAGGCTCTATAAAGCCCTTGTCCATCTTGATGGGGGGCAATTCAAGAAGTTTAGCACATAATGTTCTTCATAAGCATTCCCTTTATTCTACATTTTGTTAAGAGTAAATATAGATGTGATAATATATGAAAAAATGGAGAATATTTAAGATAAGATGAAGAGTGATGCTACATAACCAAGTAGCTATAAATGTATGTGCAGCAATACAGGCAAAAGGCACAGCCAAGAGCAATGCACAGCTAAACTTCTTGATACCAACCTTATGGTAAGAGTAAATATAGATCGATGTGTAGAAAATGGAGGCAAAGGAAAATAAGCTGCAGAGTAATGGTACATGAACAACTACCTGTCAATATAAGTACACTGATAAAGGACAGCATGTACTTACAAGAACAATGCAGAGCTAAAAAAATTCATTGGCATTGGATATATTCTACACTAATGTAACCATTCATACATATCAGATAAGCAAGCTATCATGCATGCTGCTATCACATAATGAACCAGGTATGTATGCAAGTACAGTGATACAGGACAACAGGTACTAACAAGAGCAAAGCAGCGGGCAGCATATTTGCGATATCCAGTCATTCTTTTCAATCCGGAATTCTTCTTCGAGCAGATTTCCTGCAAAAAAGATCCGTAAGGCACATGCGGAAAAGTAGAAGTTCAAATTGTCATGTGATTTCATAGACAGTACCTCATCACAGGAGCGCGACCGATGCATAACAAGGTTTTTCCATTCAATGTCTTCTAAATTTAGCACAGGAGACTTCACGAAATTCGTTTATAGACTTGCCATCAAAGTGTGATTTCCTCAGGTAACACCGATACTGCTGCAATGCTTCCTTGAAAAGCACAAGCAAGCTTTGCTCGTCATGACTATCCAGATTGACCCTCACCTAGTTACAACAATGTAATGTAAATCATTGATGTGTTCGATCAGCGAGAAACAGGAAAATAATAACCATGAATAATAGCACTTACGTAAGTTGGACGGGAAGATGTGAAAATGGTGTTTGTCTTCACTATAATCTTCCCATGATGGGAATATATGCACGTAGTCCCTAACAACATTGAAAGCATTGTCTTTTAAACTGGGAATAAATGGAATGGGGTTCCAATCTGCAGGAATTGGCCGTCTCTGCAGTTGGGATAGGTCTTGGCGGTGGACTTGCTGTACTTTTTGCTAGAGTGGGATTTTTACGTGGTGCGGCTGGTGCTATGGCAAATGAAATCGGTATACCTTTTCTTTGGAGTGCAGGTCCTGTGTGGTGGGGCTAGTGGTGTGGCGGTGAAGTATGGAGTGCAGTCTGCTTTGAGTCGGTCCTATGTTTTGTGTCCTTTGGTTGTACAACCAATATAAGTGGGGGTATTGTCTGATTTCTCCGGCACCACCACGTTTTTCAAGGACTTTCTTGGTGCTCCTTGAGGTTCGGCAATCACCCTCTTCCTTTTGATGTCGATGCACAAAAACAACATTTGAGTGGAAAAACATGGTATGACGAGATGGAATATGTATTGATAATGGATGGGCATGGCATCTCGAGTTATATGATGAGTAAACTAAGCAGATGGTGGTGCAACAAAGTAGAAGAAATGCAAGACAACATATGCAAGATACGCACAATCAATAAAACCTTGCCAAATTAGAACAGGCACCTTGATGGGTGAACAGGACAGGCCATCTGCCTTCGACTCCTCGAGGTTAGAATAGTCATTAGGATGATATTATGAACAAGAATCGACAGGTGGGGAGCGTACGAGTTTCATTGCTTCCAGAATGGCACTCAATGTTTTGGTGCCAATTTTGTAAGTCATTGCAGTGTTCCACAATATTCTTCGATCGCGGATTCGATATTCACTTTGTAATTGCGTATAATATCTAAGAACCATGAAAACATAAATAGTTGTGAGATTATCTTTGTAATGCATATGATATTCTAATATAGAGGCGCCTTGTAAACACTTATGTGCTATCCTTTGGATTACGATGAGAGAGCTCATGTGTGCTGTAATATCGTGCGTGCATTTATATAATCTGGCACAAGTACACAAAAATAGGCTCGAGTAAGGATAGCTGGAAGATGATAGGTTCATAATATCTTATATCAGAGTTTATTGCCAAACCATGATAACAAGAGCACACAACAACTAGGCAGATCATAGTGTACATAACGAGGGTACACCATAACCACGATATATAAATCGGAAAGTGGGCGGCTTGAAAATACGGTGTTGTATTGCGCTAGTAATTGAAAGCCTATCGATCACGTCAGGCCAGCACTATCGAACATGGTAAAGAAGAGCAAGCAGATTTTGGATAATAAAATGTTGGTTGCGGTGCCCACACAAGATGAACGAGGCGCATTAAGAATGCAACTCCCGGCTGTCTCTCGACCATTTCAGGCGGTTGGATGAAGATCCTCGTCTCCTAACCCTTCTTCTTCCTCGTCTCTTAATTCTTCCCATCTGAGAACACCTTGCAGACCGCGGCGGACCACCGCCCCCACTTTGTGTTCCGCCACCCCCACCCCCACCAGCGTCGAGTTTTCTTTGTTCGTGAGGCCCCACAACCACCGAGCCTTGGATCGCATCGGCGAACTCGGCGAGCTCTGAAAAATCGGTGACCCAATTTTGAAATTTAGTCTCTTGTGATTTAACTAGTGTGGAATATAAAGGGAAAACCATAAGCATTGGGAGTATAGTGTTGGCGTGCCATGGCGGATCTGAAGGTGCAAACCGGACAAAGGCAACCGCGCAACCAAGACAAGAAATCGGAGTAAAGCGGTGGCGATCTATTTTCTTGCTGCGATAAATAAGTTGAGCAGATACAAAAAGTACCGCCTACAGTGCGGCGCCGTGTCTGCATCTGCTGAGAATTTGACGGTGCTGCGGTAGCGATGGCTGTCGGCGGCATGGAAGCAGATCTAGGAGGGTAGGCGGTGGCGGCGGGCGCGGTGGGCGAGACGGTCGTAGGAGCGGCGCCCGGCAAGGTGGACAACGGCGGGATGAAGCGAGAGGGCGGGATGCAAGGATCCCGGTCCAAGGCGTGGATGAGAGAGGTCGATCTCTTGTAATGGGCGGCAGCGTCGGGGTATCAGCTCGGCATGGTGGAGGAGGACGGTGGTGGATGGGGTGGCGGACGGCGGCGGACGGAGGAGGGTGGGGTGGAGAGGGTGTTTTGGCGCCCACGAGTGCGAATGGGGAAAAGGAGGTAGAGAGGAAGGGGAACCATGTATTGGTAGCGCTTGTCTCAAATGCGAGAAATTTACAAACTTAGCCCCGTTTCAAATTTCTACTACATCACAGCAACATTAGTCGGTTGGGGATAGGACGGTAATCTCGCATACACCGAATATTTGCCGATGAGAGTTTGTTTTTGGCGCCCACCGTGTATGAATATGAATCGGGGAGGGAGTCGATTTCGGCCGAGGACACACTGTGTTTTGGCGCCCACCGTGTATGAATCCGGGTGAGAGGCGGTTACGTCACGTTTGGGTGAAATTACAAACCTACCCCTATCGAAACCTATAGAAATCCAGCGAGATAGGCTTTGCGTGGCGAGGATAGGCGTAGTGATTTCCATCTCGCAGATTTTGGTTTGGCGGGGTTCTGCGACTTTCCCGCTTCGTTCAAATTTTGCACAGTGCCGTTTACCGTGCCAACTCAATTGAATCCCGTTTGTATTCTACTATTTTTTTCAGGCGGGATCCATTTTCAATTGGAATTACATTCTATATACATCATTTTTTATATATACTTTCAAAAGCACAACACCATTTATACATAAATATGGTTTACAAATGGCATGATCTCAGATTCATAAGGTTGTATCCATCAATTTGGATTTTCAAATATTTGAAACCACTTTATGTTGAAATCCAATGTATGCATTCCTCGCTAACTGTCTCCAATTAATGTGTGTTTCATGCGGGTTTTTAACTTCTCAAACATGTATAATGTGTTTCACACACATAACATATAGTTTAATCCCGTTTAGACATTAATTGCATATAAACCATGCATTGTTTGTAATTGAAGAATCTATGGATCACCAATATTGATAAACTATATAACATTACGTGTGCCCAAATTCAAATGAATATGCATGTTTGATACACCAATTTGCGTTATGATATTATCGATGTCGTGATCTCCGGTTTAAATATTTGAATCCCTTTAATCCAGATATTAAGTCTCATATAGCTATCACTCATGCTTATATAGGACTATCTCTCTAGACCTATCGTGTTCATCGTCTCTCGGGCATCTCTCGTGCTACTGTATGTCGACAATGATCTTTTATCTTAAGTAACACACTTGACGGTACTCTCTCCTCGACCTTCATCACTCTATCTCTCTCTAAGTATATCTAGCTCCCTGCTATGTGTCTCTAGCTATGATTCTCCATGTGGAATCTCTTTCTCTCACACAAACACAAACCTTTGTCTCCTGGGGTCTCATTTCTCTCAACTATTCCCATGTGTGCCACTCGCACACCCCTCATCTGAGATGTCTTTCGCTCCTTAGATATGAGAACCTCGACTCTTCCTCTTCAATATCTCTTTCTCACACACAAACACAAACTCTGTCTCCCAGGGTCTCATATTTCTCCATTGTTCTCTTGTATGTCGCTCAAACACACCCTCTCTCCCTAGAGATATCTTGTGTTCCCTCATATGTCTCTCTAGCTGTCACACTCATTGTGAAATATCTTTCTCTCTCGCAGACACAAAACTCCGTCTCTAGATCTCATTTCTCTCTCATATATGTTTGTATGTGACTCACATGCACCCTCTCTCTATCTCTCTCACACCCACACACATAACCCAGCCTTCTGATCCACTCGACTCCTATCTCTAACGCACACTAGCTAGCATCTTTATCTTTCTATTTATTTGTTTCTCCATCAACCTTCTTTCTCACCCTCACTCTTGATTCCTATCACGCACACTACATATGTTTCTCTCTACATGCAGTCAAGTGCCCTCTCACACACATATATAACTTCACCCTTTGAACCACCCGGCGGTCATCTCCAACACCCAAACTAACGGATGTCCCTCTAGCTAGCATCTCCATCTCTGTATCTATCTATAGTTTCTCCGTCAACATTTCTTTCTACTTGCAGTCTTGCTTCCTATCACCCACACTATATATGTCTCTCCATACATATGCATTTATAGGTTGATCTCTTTTGCACAATCGTTGCGCCTCACCCCCTCTGCTCGCCATAGATGCATGCTCCAGCACGCCACTATCTCTTAAAGACAAAACACATGCTCAATTGTCGGGCCTTCTTCCTGCATTCTCACATGCATGCATATTGTCATACCGACCGTCTCTCCCATGTCGTTGATCTTATGACTTATGTCTTCTTTCTTTTATCTCGATCATGCTGCACACACACACACACATCCACGTATACATGTATACCTCTCACACATGCACGTTCAAGGTCTCTATGTCTCCATCGTAGTTAATTACCCTCAATCCTAACGCCACATCGAATCGTTCTCCTCTTTTGTGCACATAACTTCCTTTGGATGGGCAAAACACACACTCACACTTAACAATCTCCTTCTAGCTACCCCCCCCGCGCCTCTCACTCTTCCCTATATCCCCGAAACCAATAAGACCATCCCTTTGTTTAATTCCCGCCTACATGCACCATCGATATATAGTAGTCTTCCTCGGTGTCTCTCGAACAAACACGTTCTCTCGATGTCGACTCCTCTCACGCGCACACACCTTCTCTTCCCTCTCTATGGGCATTTTCTCTCTCGCACCCCATCGTTGGTGGCCTCTGCCATACACATCACCTCTCTATGATGAAGCCATGCACACTTAAATTACATCCGCCACAGAGGACCCCGCGACACACACACACACACACACACACACACACACACACGCACGCACGCACCCCCCCACACACACTAAGACTCCATCTCTCTCTCTCTCTCTCTCACACACAAACACACACACACACGCACCCCCCCCCCCCACACACACTTAGACTCCATCTCTCTCTCTCTCTCACACACACAAACTAAGACTCCATCTCTCTCTCTCCTCTCTCTCTCTCTCTCTCACACACACACACCCCACACACACACTAAGACTCCATCTCACACACACATGCTCTAGGCGGAGCATTTGTTCCTACCACCCTTCATCCAACCTTACCCGTATGATAAACAATCACCTTTATTTACTTGCATAACATGGACAGATTCCACTTTACTTTAGTAGTCAGCAAACTTATCATCCGTACCCTTATAAAAAACGAGTTGGCGATGATGGTGTGCCTGCCATCTTATGTCTGAGACCGTATGATCTATATCGGCGGATAGAAAGCAAACTATGATAATTTTACAAAAGATACCGCACCTCTCTCCACATCATTATCTCCATAACCTCATTGCTCAGCAATTAAAAAGGAATAAGTCTGGAACAATCTAGCATGCATGGTGGCCTGCTGCTGCCGGCGCAAATCCATCCCATGCCTCCGCCCATTCCGACCACCAGTCACCACCACGCTCCACTCCTCCTCGCCTTATCTCCCATCTTTCATTTTTCGATGACATTCTCGAGATACCAGTTTTCGATAAAATTCTCGAGATATCATTAGTTTTTACACATGGGATTACTCCTGCATGGGTCAATCACAACAGGTGTTTTGTAAAGAATGCATATTGATGTTCCGTGCAATGCGAGAATCTTGCTTGTAATTATATAACGCAAATCACGAGCAGGAAGTGACATTTTTGACACAACCACGTTAACATGGCCACGTAAATCACGAGCAGGAAGGAGAAGGAAGCGGGCTGTGGAGTAACGTTTTACCACAATTTCTTAGGAAGCGGGTGCAATAATTGAGTAGTTTTGCAAACTACCATTACTACTACACAAGCGGTTCAAAACCTATACTCCCTTGCCGGTAGCGCTTCCGCGTGAAACGGTCAGCGTCTCCCTGGACCGTCGATTGCCGCATTAATGCCAGGCAGGCGGGCGACCTCTCACTGGCGCCCGGCTTTGAAGTGGCGCGACGTAGAGAGTGCCGCTTCCGGTGCGATTGCCCAGCGTCGAGACTGGCCATAGGCCTGTTTGGATCCATGGGTTAGAGTTAGTTTGAGCTAGTTGGGGCTCAAATAGCCCTAAAGTATCCAAGCATGAGGTTTAAATTGGAGCAAGTTGCACGAACCCACCAAAAAAACTATCCCACCAAGAGGTGCTAAGCGGAGATAGTTCTCATTGGGACCACTGAAAAATCACTTTTCTCTCTCCATGAAGTGCATTTATTGTCAATCTAACCCTATCACCCAAACACCTCTTTGGCTACAGATTAGTTTAGGGTTAGTCATGAGTTAGTCTAACCTCTAGCTAAGTTAGAGTATCAAGCAGGGCAGTATAGGACATGCAAGTTGCTCAAAGCATACGAGCAAATTAAATGCGTGAAAGGATTTTTTCTTTTTGAAAGCGGAGCGTGAAAGGAATTTTTTTAGAATGCTCTTGGCATGTCGCTAACATGTGATAGTTAACCGACCTCAATAGGCGGCAGAAACACCAGCCGCCGCACTTTGATAGAGGCGAGGAGGAGAAGCGTCTGAGCTGCTGGATTACTAGAGATAGGTGTCATACGGAAGCCAAGAAATATGGTGATAGCGTGGGTTAGCCATGTACTAGTATGATGTAACTACTTTGGGCTGCCGTGTTTCGTACTCTTCCGATCCTTTGTGGAGATGATTGGTTAATTTTATATCGCTGAATAATATTAAATATTATGAGTGCAGGCGCTCCACCACGAGGTTCCTTGCTCCTTCTCGGTCGTCAAGGAATCTATTGTTCTTCCACTCTATTTTTTACGTGAGCTTTGTTCATCCTTTTGCCAACCGCGAGACATCTAGCATCAAGGTGCACGTGTTATGCAACGATCGTTCCATCTATATGAAGAACACGTGGGATTGGAACTACTGAGAGGACATGTACCCGAGGAGTGGACGTCTGAACCTGAGTAATGTAGCGCGATGAAGTGAAGTAGAAAGGCACAAATGGTATGAACATCATGCGTGGCATCTGAGGTGTGTTTGGTTGCGTTCTCGTCTCGGCATAGTTGTTCCCTCTTCATGCATGCTCAACTCAACACCCTCTTCATGCATGCTCTCTTCATGCATGCTTCTAGTGTATTTGTGCTAAACTAGTGTGGACTCATGCACCCTCCATACACTCTACCAAACACCCAAAAGTAGGTCGAGAAAGGAACTCTTGGCGGCATTTGTCTCTTACTACGTACTACCACTAAATGTTATGCGTGCAATGCACGGTGATGTTATGGATGCGTGCCTAAGTACTCTACTACTACTATATTAGTTGGAGGCACATATTAACTTTTATATTTGTTTACGTGTATGCCCGAGACCTTCCAACTAGGCGTGTCTTTCTCTCGAGTCGCACTTTGTATCGTTCATACCACTAAGTACTACTACTACGTGTGGTCTCCGACCCGAAGTGGAAGAAGTGGAGGCGCTCTACCACGCTGTTTTTTTTCTGCTGGGCTCTACCACGTTGTTCATGTCCCTCCTTTTCGGCGTGTGGGACATCCGGCATGTGCCGTGTTTGGCACCCTTCGTCGTAAGAGTTGAAGCGCTAGCATTCATCGAAATAAAAATAATTATAAATCGGCGGTGATACTATTTTTTGCGAACCAATCAGCAGTGATACTATACCACGCGGTTTCCTTGCTCCTCGATATCGGAAAGAATACTTCCGTTCGCCAACATGTGGGGCGTCGACCATCTGGTCCACTTGCCATGCCTTGAGAACTCAAGGAGAGTCACCCGGTCGTCGCGCCCTGATAACAATGACTAATGAGCCGTCAAATCACAGGCCCACTTCCCACTTTGAAGTTGCTCGGACGAAGGAACCATCATGACTTCGTTGAATTCCGCTTCTTGAAGAAAACTACTGTACCAGCGATCTTGCTAGCTCTGATATTTACTCCAACAGAGGCCTCCTTTCGTTCATAGGATAGGAATATGAAAATCATAGGAAGTGAGATGACATGCATCTCAATTCCTATAGAGAAAAGATGCCATTTGATGCATAGGATAGGAATGTTTCCATTTAGTCTAGGCTAATGTACTGGTAATTTGCTCTAAAAACTACAGTAGTAACTAGTAGTATTGGTACATGCTCGTACTCAGACACAGACACACACACTAACTACTAGTACTACTACTTCTCACATGCTGGCCAGACGCCGTCGTTCTCCTTCCCGGCTTTGTCGATGACACCCCACCGTGCTTGGATCTCCGCCGACCTCTCCGCAGCAGCGCGTGCGTCCTTTTCTTTCTTGCGGCGGCGGGCCTCTCTTTTCTTGAGTGCTTTCTGACTTTTCCGCTCCCTCTGTGCGGCTTTGGCCGCCTCTTGCTCTACCGCCCATTCGGCCTTGGCATCTTCAAATTCCTCCCACATAGTTGTGAGGTCGTGAGCGGCGATGAACTCGGCACGGCGGGACGCCATCGCTTCGCTACCATTTTGTGTGCGTTCGTGGGCGGCGAGGAACTCGGCGCGGTGGGATGCCATCGCTGCCTTACCGGTTAGTGTGCAGCACGATGGCATGAACGACACTTGGTGAGAGCTCTGGGGTGGAGTGGCCAGACAACCGTATAGTGAATTGGTTTGTCAAGAGCTCAAGGACAGAAGATGAAGCAAATTAGGATTCCCCTTCAATCTTGGTCATTTATTACCGAGTAAAATGCATTGGCGGTCATCGAACTTGTCTTCATATCTCACTTTGATCATTGTATACGAGATATGGTGATTATACGGTCACTGGCTCAGCGTATAGCTCCGTATTTGTATGGTTGACCAGTCAAACAGTCCGCATCGCCTCATCAGCTCGTGTTCTTTATCTATCTACGCGGGCCTACACAGTGAATGGAGAAAGAAATCTGTAAAACCAAAATTATGCGTATGTGGGGAATCAAACCACGGACTCGTCGCTGCAGCGCACCCTCGTCGACCAAATGAAAATGAAATACTTCGCGTCGGACACTCACGCTCACGCTGTCAAAGCATGCTAATGCATGCACGTCGCCCTCTAAATCAAAGTCCTGCTCATGGCGCCAGCATAAGCGGCGAGCCCATCACTGCGCGCCTGGCGTTGCACGACATTACTGTTTAGGCGTTTGATGGAGGCCTCTGTGCGAGCGCCGAGCATGTATTCACGGCTCAACACCAGCGGTCATACTCGGACCGCCTTGCTCATGTATATTGTCCATCTGGCGACAATCTATAAAACAGCCTAAGCTAGAGGGTACTATGGTAGTATGGTGCGGAGTATGTACTATCGTGGCGAACGATCTTAGTGCCACCGCACACGAAACCCCTTCCATCGCTAGCGCGCGCTTCCGCTGAAAGCGGTCACCGTCTCTCCAGAATGTCAATGCGCATTCACGGACTTAACTGCAGGTGCAATTGGTGTGTCAGCGACATGCGGGCGGACGCCCGTTCTTCCCACATGTCGATAACCCAAATGCATCTGCGGTTAAGTCAACAAGCAGCGTCCCCATTCACACCCGCGAACCTACTCGGCGCCCGATTGTCCATCCATCTGCGCGGCTCATTGCCATTTGCCCGCTATATTAACAGCCCCAGCTCCCAGCCATAGCCAAAGACCCACACTTATTCTCCTCCGGTCCCTTCCTTCTATCAGCACCACTTCAACCATGGCATCCTGGCGCTCCGAAGCTCTCTTGGACGTACTGTCGCAGGAGCAGATGAGGGACATCGGCAGCTCTGCTCGAGCGCTCAAAGCTCTCTTGACGTCTTGTCGAAGGAGCAAACGAAAGAGATCGCCGGCTCCCCGGCCGCCCTCCGCCGCCACGACCACGAAGCTTGGCCAGCGTCTTGTGGCGCAGCCGGCAGCGAGGAAGAGTAGTACACGGTAGGTCGCCACCGCTCTGGTCCTAGGAAGGCCACCGCTCCTCCACTCCGTCGGCGCCAAGCTTGGTGGGATAAAATCGGCGGCGATTAGCGCTTGATGGCGGCGTGGGCGGAAATCTTCATAACCTTGTGCTCGGAGGAGGAGGTTATCGGCGGATAAGGAGGAGGCAAAGGCAATGGCCTGCTTTCTCGGGTTCATGGCGGACATGGTGGTCGGGGCCCGCGATCGTTTAGATTAGGTTTCTGATAGGTTTTAATGCGGTTTGTGCGAAATATGTAATGAATTTCATCCAGTTTATAGGAAAAGTTCTCGAAATGTAATGAATTTCATCCGGTCAATTTGAAATTTGCTTTGTTTGCACAATTTCGTCCGGTTAGTTCATATAGTTGTCGAAAGGTATGCGGGCAGCATCGGATGGCATCCATCGGTGTCCTCGGACAGATGCGGTGTAAATTTGTGGGCTAGCGCTGGAGATGCCTAACTATCATGCTATAATCGCTAACAATCCTCCATTATTTGGCGGGAACAGTTATCCCTCGATCAAAATCAGATCCGCGGTGTTTCGCACTCCTCCAGCGTAAGAGTGTAAACTCTTGCTTACATAAAAATGGAGCAAGTGGGCGGGCTTTGTAGCCCGTCATATCACTCGAACTAGCCCGCCTAACGGCGGAAAGCACCGCCCTCGTCATTTTGTTCTGGATTTCTATCGATCGATCGGCGAAAATGTTACGCCGCAAGTTCTAAAGAAAAAGCGGCACACTTACGACTCGTGCAGCGTCGCAACCCGACAGTCCGGCTCGCGCCGCTCACCGAGAGGACACGCGTTGTCTTGCAATTTCAGCGACATGTGGGACCGTAATTGAATAAACCGTCGATAGCGAAATCTAATCGCTCGGTGAAGTCGGTGAGAAGAGAAAGCAGGGAGGGAGAAGAGATCGCCCTCCGCCGTGCCACGGACTCCAAGAAATATCTGGTGATAATGTGAGGTGGGCCATCTTGAGTCGGACCGCTTCGAGCCCGCTCTCACCGCCTGGCCCCTCAAGGCGCTTGACTACCGCTGCATGCATAGCAAGTACTCCCTCCGTTCCTAAAATTGTCTTTCTAGAGATTTCAACAAATGACTACATACTGAGACAAAATGAGTGAATCTACAATTTAAAACATGTCTACATACATCCGTATGTTGTAGTCCATTGAGATGGCTAGAAAGACAAATATTTGGGAACGGAGAGAGTAGTCCCCGCTTATGTGGAGGAGAGAGAGGCATTGAGAAAGTCAAGGAGTAACAGTGGAGACAATAGCTTTCATAAAAAATAAACAATGAGTACTCGTTGCTCGTCCTCTATATCGGAAAGAATACTTTCATTCGCCGACATGTGGGGCGTCGACCATCTGGTCCACTCGCCATGCACAAAATTATCCTGGTCTACCCGGTCGTATCGCAGGCCCAACCTTTCCCCCTTGTAAGTTGTTGGACGAAGGAACCATCATGACTTCGTTGAATTCCGCTTCTTCAAGAAAACTTCTGTACCCGTAATCTGCTACCACACGCGAAGACCGGGCGGCTTTGTACCACGTCATATCACTTGAAACCCACTAGGCCAAACTAGCCCGCCTAGGTCATCTATTTTGGAGCGGAGAATGCGTCTCTGCACTTGCTATGATTTTGTGTTGCACGTTCTTTGTACTTTTGCTACGATTTTCCTACCCTATGAACCAAATGAGGCCTGAATGTATGTTGACTATTATGCGATCGATCGCTAAGCCTACAATTTTAGGAGCTAGGGCTATTGGTCGATCGACGAGGATAAGTATAAGCGTACCACGAGCTCATCAGCCCCAACGTTTCTCTTGGTGAGTGTTTTGCAAGTACTATAGCTCACACGGTAGCTAGCCTACTAACACCAAGAATCATCAAACAAGCCCTGCGATATGATAAACAGTTCAAAATTACATCTAAGCATGCCATATATTACATCAAAAGCTGGTGAGGATACATCTGTTTCCATAACTCGGAGAGGGTTCGCATGATTCATCGCATGATTCACTATCAAACAAAAGTAGCAAGATCCGCCCACACAAGGCGATTGCACTAGCCCTAAGATGGTTTGATAACACGCATCGTTACGGTAATTAAACACGAGGCAATGCAAACTACCACGAAGGATTAAGCGCGACCAACTATTTCTTGTCATCGATCTCTCGGGCAATGACCACAACACGGACAGCGGCATGGGAATCGATTTACGGGGCGATGTCCCGGGACTGATCGCGACATCGGAATCGATCTGCAGGCGATGTCCACAGGATGGACAGCGGCATCGGAATCGATCTCGAGGCGATGCCAGCGGGGCGGGCCACGACGCCGGAATCATCAAGGACAACCACCGACCTGCACAACCCTAACATATTAGCAAGCACATTGCAAATAATCAAAAAGCAAGCACATTGCAAATAATCAAAAACCACAACTATGGTAATAAGCCATTATTTTTTACCTTGTGCAGCTCACGGGGATCTCATCCCTCAGGGGCCATCTCCTCGTCCTCGATGGGGCCATCACCTTGCCGGGGAATCTGCTTCTCAACAGCGACTATCTCCTCAAACTCGGTCTTGAGCCTCACATAGGTGGCAATCGAGTTCTGGGGTAGGCACGGTGGGGCCCTTCTTGTTCTTCAACTTTCTTTGAGGAGTTCGTCCATAGCGTCCTCAACTCTTTGGCGATGCTTGTTTCTTGGAGTTCTTCGTCTCCATGGGTTGGCCCGCCAACATGGTCAACTCGTTGGTCGGTGCTCGCTTCACGGAGATCTCTGTCTCCGATTGGTTGTCCATGACAACTCTTTGCCTAGTGCTCCAGGATCCATCAATGAACTGACAAACAAAAAGCAATCGAAAGGAAACCACAATCGCAATGAAAGCGGGAAAAGAATAGGATGTGAGAATCGGTCGATGCTTCATAAAAAGAAGATTATTGGAATGAAAATATAGCAGCATAACTGATTAGCCCACCTTTCCTTCGTCGGTAGAGAAGAAAAATGGCGAAGTGAGTAGCACAGGTGAGGTTTTCTTCAAGAAAGGGAAGAAAGGGCTTGAGCAGCGTTCAATGAAATGATGGTTGCTTCGTCCAGTCCAACTTGGAGCCACCTTACCACTCTTTGAAGGTGTGGGTTTTGTGATATAATGGTCATGGCGGCCACACCGGGGTGTGGTGAGTCTCGACTATAGCACCTCGCTGTGATTTGGTGGATGTACGCGGGGCGGATGCTTTGAAATGTCCGCATGTAGATAGGCGGCTAGTCATATAGGAGTGCTCAATATTGTGCACGCGACCAAGGCGGAGAGGAAAAGAGAGAACTACGTAATTAATGCATGAGTTTAATTAGGGTAGTTTTGTAAAGTATGAGATCTGATACATTCCTCAATGCATAAAATGCCTTGGTTCATGAGATTTGAGATTTGAGCCCTATAAACGGAAAGAGGGGTACTGCACACGGTGTAGTCTAGTCACTTGTTGAAATCTCTAGAAAGGCAAATACTCCTTTCCGGTTTACAGGTCTATACTACTCCCTCTCTAGAAAGTCATCTTACGAAAACCAAATAGTCCCAAAACACTTAGGCGCGGTGCATTAATTTCTACCTTGTTTCTTGTTTCTTGACATACGTATCAACCAATAAGAGATGAGAGGTGTGCATGCTTTTAATGACTTGCAATGGCTAGTTCATTGCATGGAATGCTATTAATTAGCAAATAAACATTGGTGACCCCAGGAGGAAACGGTGCTAAGCACGTGGACCTATGCAGAATGAGTATCAACCAATGGATAATGGAGTTTAATTGTTAAACAATACTCCCTCCGTTCCCAAATAATTGTCTTTCTAGCCATCTCAAATGGACTACAACATACGGATGTATGTAGACATGTTTTAAAGTGTAGATTCATTCATTTTGCTCCGTATGTAGTCACTTGTTGAAATCTCTAGAAATACAATTATTTAGGAATAGAGGGAGTAGCAATTTTGTCTCATGCAAGAGCCTGGCTAGTACTCCAAGGAACCGCACCCTTGGCGTTCAAGAATGCCACATTCGGTTTGCGCTTGGCTCTTCGCCTCTTGAGAAGGCGAACAATGATGTTACTCCTACTTCTACTGATGTCGAATCCACTCTGCATGTCCGTCCACCTCGTGCGGGAAAGATAGCGTGTGAAAGCTTCTACTTACTGCTCCTGCCTTTGCGTCTATGGTGGGCCCAACAGGTGGTTGGCCCACCTGTCATGCAACCAAAGGCAGGTGCAGATAAAACACCGGAGCTCGTCCGCGAGGAGAGGGTGTCGTAGTAATCAAATTTCTCGGTCTTATGCGAGTTGGCGGACACATCAAACCACTGCACTCGATAAAAGTCTTTTACACATTTCAAATGGGCTGCCGTACTATGTAGGAGTAGACATATTCTGCTTCCTATGTAGTCACTTGTTGCAATCTCTAAAAGACTTATATTTGGAAGCGGAGGAGTACAACGCATGCATGCATGCCGTGACTTTCCTTTTGATACTTGCATGTGTTGATTTGATGCACCTTGCCAAATTTTGACTATAAATTTAACTAACCAAATTTTCATGCATGTCACAAAAAATTACGGGGCTGTTTGGATTGTGACTATGTTTGTCTTATGTTGCCACATTATTTTTCCCACACTTGCCTAACCTGGGTTGCTCAAATTGTTAGACACACTTTGGCTTGCCTAAGGGAATCTTGCCACAATTTTTGTGTCTATGACATGTGGGGTTCACTGCTAATAAAAAAATTCTTGTCTTAGGTGTGGCTAATAAAAAAGACTTATATTTAGGAGCGGAGGAGTAGAAAATATAAATAATAATGCATGTTAGGGCAACCCACGTTTCCGCTAATTTTAGCCGTGGGCTTGTTCACAATTTTACGAGGGGTGGTTGTTCATTTAATGGAGGGACTTGTAGTACGGACTTGAGCGATACAAAGTGCGAACTGGCACACCGTAACACCACTTGGAACAAGCGGGTAGCTATCTCAAAAACAATCAACAACTAAAAAACCGCGACCTGGCATGTAGGAGTAGTACACAATTTAAAGCGATTGTTTTGATGGAGTGAAAAGGAAAACTACCCCACTACTTATATATAGGCGGAGCCTCGCGCTTGCTTGCTAGGGCTGCTCTATTCACACACTCTCATCCTCTCAGATCTAAACAAGATAGGGGTAGTAACACTGTCTTTCTCCTTCAAAAACACTGGCTTTCTATCCTCACCGTTGGTTCAGATCTGGGCGTATCCCCTCCGCCCGGTGAAGGGAGGAGGGCAGCGTTTAGGCCATCGTCGGCAGCGAGGAGGAGACCCCTTGCGGCCGCACCATTATCTACGGCGATCGCCGGCTGGAGGTCCTCCGGTCCCTAAATGCGTTGCACTGTAGGCGGATCCGGCCTCTGCCACCCACCTATCCACATCCGGCGACCTTGGTATATCTTCGTTCGAAACCGCCTTAGCTCTACTTCCCTAGCTTCGCTATGTCGCTGCATGTGCATCATTTCTACCTCTCAGCCCCTCTCGATCGGATGGTCCAACGTCACCTATTTTTTTCTTCTATTGTTAGAGGTAAAGCTACTTCATGGAGTGAATCTTGTACTCCCTCCGTCCGAAAATACTTGTCATTGAAATAAAGTGGGGTGGGGAATTTAGTATGTACATCGGACTTGGTACAAACAGGAAGGAAAGGGATGAAAGTAATGCAGACTGGTCATCCAACGGTCTCTTGGTTGAAAAAGGAAATATAGGGTAGCAGCTGTACGTGGTATGACCAGGACTAGATTTGCTATCCACACATAGGAGTAGGTGGCTAGAGTGAACAAAAATGGGACCAACCGGATATGTTTCTTGGATGTTTGTTTCTCGGGGCAACAAACTATGAATCACCACTTTATGCCCCTGTTTACGTACATGGTGTTGTACTGCTGGTGCACCCACTGTCCCATGCCCTTATACCAAATATTTAGGCTCCGGTCGGAATAAAGGGACAGAAAAGAGGACTGGAATAGGAAAGGAATGTAGGTATAAAACTATGGAACAGCGAACCGGAGGAAACTCTCAAGAGAATGTGTTCGGATGGACTACGAAATGTACAGATTTGTTTTTTTAGAGTAGCATGCTTGGCAGTATGAGATGCTATTTGTTTATTCAGCTGCACAGTGACTACTCTTGTCCTCACCTCACGTACCACACATAGGTTGATTTTTTTATTCGGGCAAACACAGCACATCAACATGTCTAACGCATGGCAGCGAGCGCCTGCCAACAGCAACATGTCTAACGCATGACAGCGAGCGCCTCCAGCAGGTGGAGCAGCGCGTGGATGTTTCTAATCCGATGGAATCAGTACTACCAGACCAACTTTCCTATGAAACACTAATCACCTTTCCCGTTGAGGGAGTCCTGGACTAGGGGGTGTCCGGATAGCCGAACTATCATCTTTGGCCGAACTCCTAGACTATGAAGATACAAGATTGAAGACTTCGTCCCTTGTCCGGATAGGACTTTCCTTGGCGTGGAAGGCAAGCTTGGCGTCTGGATATGTAGATCTCCTACCATTGTAACCGACTACTGTGTAACCCTAACCCTATTCGGTGTCTATATAAACCGAAGGGTTTTAGTCCGTGGGACGAACAACAATCATACCATAGGCTATATTCTAGGGTTTAGCCTCTCGATCTCGTGGTAGATCTACTCTTGTACTACCCATATCATCAATATTAATCAAGCGGGGTAGGGTATTACCTCCATTGAGAGGGCCGAACACTGGGTAAAAACATCGTGTCCCTTGTCTCTGTTACCATCCGCCTAGGCGCACAGTTCGGGACCCCCTACCGAGATCCGCGGTTTGACACCGACATTGGTGCTTTCATTGAGAGTTCCTACGTATGCGTCACCGATAGGCCCGATGGCTCCTTCAATCATCAACAACAGCGCGAGTCGGTGAGACTTTTCTCCCGGACAGATCTTCGTATTCGGCGGCTTTGCACACGGGCCAATTAAGCAGCCATCTGGAGCAGAACCGAAAGCTTCGCCCTGGCCATCAGGTCAGATTTGGAAGCTTGAACTATCGGCCGATGTCCGTGGAGACTTGATCTTGACGGATTCGAGCCACAGCCAAGCGTGCCGCCTTTGTCTCGATGGAGTGCGATCTGGCTCTGCCGCGAGCGATTGCCACGGAGGCGCACCAGTGCCGCTCCGACCCTTAATCCGGGCGGTTCCCTTGATCGAGGGCGAGTGGTTGGACACCGCCTCGGGAACTCTGATCTCAGCGTCGATTGAGCGAACTCCATCCCTGTCCTATCGAAGACCATAACTCAAGGTGCGGACTCCTCTCGACTCCGAACCCTCCGCGCCCCTGCTAATCGAATCCGATTGGCGCGGTCATGGAGTTCCTTGCCGCGGACGTCTTCGGCACTCTCCCTTTGGCGACATCTGAATTCACTAAAGTCTCTCTCTTTATCTCGAGAGCCTGGCGGACTACGACCAGTAAGGTTGGGATGCGGACGGACGAAGAAATTCAATGCCCACCCACCACCCACTTTGTAGCCTTTGTCGATGATTTAACCGACATGCTCGACTTCGACTCGAAGACATCGGCGGTATGGGCGGCGATCTTTGGAGGCGACCAAGAACCAGCGCCTACGAGGGGCTGGAAGGCCACCTCGTCATCACGACATATACATGGTGGACATCCCAAAAGATGGGAGCAGCGATGGAACAGCGGAGGATGACCCCTCAAGAAACAGCCCAGCGTCGGCGTCGTGCGCGCGCTCTAAATCCACCGCAGCAAAAGCGGTGATTCCGGCACGAGGAGACAATAATACCCCGGACGGTGCGAAGATGACCCCTCCGGCGGGGACTCGGTAGCGGGAGGAGGGAAGCAAGACCGCCGCGGCGGTCGCAGCGAGAAAAGAGGTAGAGGGCGATAATTATCGCCCCCCTCGAAGAGCGAGGCAAGCCTCGGCGATGATGAATTAAATCGTGCAGAGGACCCGTTGAACAAGGCGTTTTAGCGCGGGCTCATAGCCACGGCAAGCAGCCTCAGAAAAAGCAGCAACAACTTAGAGTGACCAAGACACGCTAGGTGGCGGATGGGTGAAGTCCTTGCGGCGAAGAGTATGAACTCGAGCGCCCCTCAAAAGCTACCCCAAACACAGGCCGTTGCCTGCATCAGAGGAGGAAGCACCCACGTCACCAGCGCGACGACATGGCAGACCGGCCACCCCGTGGCGCGACGGAGAAGCCTCTCGGCCCTCCGCTCAAGCCACGCCCGGCGCGCTCAAAAGTACCAAGGCGCGGAAAAGCGCGCGGACTTGCGAGATATATTGGAGGATAAGGCAAAGCATACAAGCTCGATCTATAGATCGCGTGGGCGCCAAACCACTCGGGATGATTACCGTCATGCCGGATACAGCAAAACCGGCCGGGCCGAACAAAATAGACAAAGCCCATATGAGCTACGTCGTGATATAGCCCAATACAGAGGCGCCGCACACCCACTATGCTTCACAGATGAAGTAATGGATCATCAAATCCACGAGGGCTTCAAACCCGTAAACATCGAATCATATGATGGTACCACAGATCATGCGGTGCGGATGAGGACTATCTCCTCCATATCCACATGGCCCGCGGTGATGATCTACATGCCATCAAATACCTCCCTCAAGCTTAAAGGACCAGCTCGGCATTGGCTCAACAGCTTGCAAGCGAGTCAATCGGTTGTTGGGAGGACCTGAAGCCGCATTCCTTGATAACTTCCGGGCACATATGTGCGACCACGAGCGCCGATGACCTTAGCCATATAATTCAGCAGCGGAAGAATCGGCGGAACAATTACGGACGCGGTTCCTAACAAAGAAAAAACAGATCGTCGATTGTCCGGATGCGAGGCGCTAGCAGCCTTCAAACACAACATCCATGACGAGTGGCTAGCCGGCACCTAGGACAGGAAAAGCGAAATCCATGGCAGCCCTCACCACACTCATGACCCGCTTTTGCGGAGAGGACAGATGGCTAGCTCGAAGCAACAACAGCCAAACACCACGGTAGTTCGGATACCAAGGACAGCAATGGCAGGTCGCGTCGCAGCAAGCATAAGCGCCGCGTGCGGTGATAATCTGAAGATCGGCGATAAATGCGGATTCGAGGCTCTAAACCGGTCAGCGGAAGAAGCCATTCAAAAGAAATATCCAGGCCCGTCCAACTTGGACCGAATACTCAATCGCTTGTGCGGATACATGGCACCCGAAAAATCAGCCAACCACGCCAACAGGGATTGTTGGGTGTTCAAACAAGCGAGCAAGCTAAGCGCCGAAAACAACGACAAGGGGCTGCATAGCGATGGCGAGGAGGCCCGACGCCCGAACAATAGAGGACGAAGGGCTTTCCCACACAAGTGCGGACGGTGAACATGATATCGCAACCCACATACCCAAAAGGGTGCGGAGCGTCGCTAAAGGGGCGTATCTGCGATGGAGCGATCGCCCAAGTTCAACCCATGGTCCTCCTGCCCGATCACCTTTGATCGAAGGACCACCCACTAGCATCCGCCATGGCGGATTTGCCGCATCGGTTCTTGACCCAATCATCGACGGATTTCACCTCACTAGAGTCACGATGGCGGCGGTAGCAACTGAACCTGCTTTATCGGGATACGGTCGCAAAATGGGCATAGACCCTCAAAGATTAAACCCACGAAGGCGACCTTTAAAGGCGTCATACCGGTAGAGGCCAATTATGCGAGGCTCGAGTTACACTCGAAGTGGTCTTGGATCCCGGATAACTTCGAGCGAAGAGTTAATCTTGACATAGTCCCGTTCATGGCGGCTATCACGCCTTTGCTTGGGCGAACCGCATTAGCAAAGTTCAATGCGGTGCCGCGCTCACGCATACCTCAAGCTCAAGATGCCGGGCCCTCAAGGAGTAATCACGGTCAGCGGAAACACCGAGCGCTCTCTCCGAGCGGAGGAGCACAGCGATCCTCGCGGCGGAGGTGCAAAGCAGCCCTCACGAAATTATCGAGTCCGGCTATTAAGCGTCCGGCCACCGTCAGCGGCGCCGGGTAACCTATAACAAGACCGCAGCACGATCCGAGCACGCAGCGTAGCAATCCGGCCCCAACCCAGCCCTCGCGCAAGCTGCGAAGCCAAGTACTACGCGTACATAACTACGCGCTGGAGATACCATGGGCATAAGGGGAGGGGCATGGCCACATCACGCCCAAAATGCGGCTCAACCGCACTAGGGGCTCCCGATTGTGTCATTCTTTTTCTTTTCTTCTTTTTTCTTACTTTCAGGACTCTGTTTTCCAGAAGTCCTGTCCGGCACTAGAATTGCCGAACTCATGATGCAACCGCCCGAGAAAGCGAAAGCTTCGTCGAGTGTCGGTGGTCTCTACTACGATCATTATACCTGTTTTACATACCATCCATAGCTTACCCACGGAGGAGGACATGTTAAATAGTCCCATCCCTTGCTTATCGCACTATTTGTATCGTTCTGCTTCCATTGCAGTACCTTTCTGAATAAACAATACATAGCTTTTGCCTATTATTGCACTCTTTTCTTTATCTATATATATGTTCATTTCATGACATGTTGCACCAGTACACTTTGGTACGGCCAATACACCAGGGGCTTAAGTTCCCCAGAATATGGTGTTAGAAGTTCGAACACTCTCACGAGTGCGGCACCCCGAACTTATAGCATTATATGCATCGGCTCTGAATCATGTCTTGGGTCAATTGTTGGGTTTGCCCGGCTCCCATGTTTTGGTACCTTACATTCCGTTATATCCGCTAAGGTAGCGCTGGGAGAACCACTGCGATTGTGCCCCGGTTGAGCTGGGTTGAGCACCTCGGTGGAGAAAGCTAAAACTGACCGTCATGATAGAGGCGAGAGCGATCCGCTGTTCGAGAGGTTTTTCGGGTCCCTAAAGACTTATGCAGCTTAGGCGAGTCGGCATTGTCCGCCAAAGGCGTGGATAGCGCCCGAACTTCGGTCTTCGAATACTAGGGGCTTCGCGAAATTTAAAATTATAGAATTCTATGGCTAAGTGAGAGTGTTCAAGCACTATAAGTCCGGTTGCCTTGTTACGTTGCGTTGGCGCCTCCTCGAAGGACCCAAGAATGGGAACAAGAGCGCTCAAGTTTATCCCGAACACCCAGCACTTTCGTGGCATGGGGCTGAAGCCAACGACTTGCCATCTCTCAAATTTGATAAGCGGCCGCTGAAGGTAATATTTGAAATTCACAAGCATTGCTTAGCGCATATGAACAAGTTTTCAGCGTCTGGGATAACAAATGCGAGCCTACTCAAATATTACATCTTTGGAGCATTCACCGCTATAAGGCGGGCACCCTTAGGGCGCCCTCATAGTACATTTCGGACTTGCGATGCTCCTTGCCCTTGGTGGCCCGTCCGTCACAAGCTTCTCGCATCCAGCTTGCCCGGTGCACTTTAGCACGGGCAAGGGCCCGACAGGCACCTTCAATGCGACGGAGGGCTTGATGACTTCAATCCATGGATAGGCGTCCACCAGCCGCCGCACTAGACCGAAGTAGCTCCCAGGCATGGCTTCAGTTGGCCACAGCTGAACTATGAGGCCCTTCATGGCCTGTTCGGCGACCTTGTGGAGCTCGACCAGCTGCTTAAGGTGGTCGCTCAGGGGCACCGGATGATCGGCCTCAGCATACTGAGACCAGAACACCTTCTCCATCGAGCTTCCCTACTCGGCTCGGTAGAAATCGGCAGCATCGGACACACTGCGGGGCAGATCTGCGAGCGCTCCTGGAGAGCTCCGGATTCGGGTAAGTACTAGATAATTGACTTTTACATTCTTGCTTTGCATAAAGAATGCCTTACCCGCCGCTATCTTCTTTAATGATTCAATCTCTTGGAGGGCTTTTTGGGCTTCGGCCTTAGCGGCTTTGGCACTCTCAAGAGCCAAGGCGAGCTCAGACTCTCGAGTCTTCGAGTCATGCTCCAAACTCTCGTGTTTTTCCACGAGAGCCTGGAGCTCTTGCCGCACCTCCGCCACCCTCTCCTCCTGCTTCTCTCGCTTGGTGCGCTCCGCGACCGCTTTGCTTTCGGCCGCGGACACCGCTTCCTTCAGGGTCGCCACCTCGTTCGTGGCCCCTACAATACCCACGTTATTCATGTCATTTTTTGTAACCGAATCCTTTCTATAAGGTATTTCCTTAATAAGGTATTACTTACCTTCCTTGTCCTCGAGCTGCTTCTTGGCAAGGCCGAGCTCGTTCTCGGACCTCGAGGCTCGGTTCAATGCATTGACCTCCATGATCGGTCTTGGCGAGAGGTCGGCAAGCGCAGCCTGCATTCCCATATTGACATACTTATGTTAGACTCCTGCGTATATCTTTTTAGATCCTTAGTCGGCTTTTCTTTCCGAACACTGAACTAAGCATCGGGGCTCTGTCTATCACGGTAATATTTTACATATTCTAAACTTACCTCAAAGCCTGTTAGAAGGCTGGTACAGGCTTCAGTCAGCCCGCTCTTGGCGGACTGAACTTTCTGGATCACCCCACTCATAACAGTGCAGTGCTCCTCCTTGATGGATCCGCTGTTAAGCGCCACCAGTAAGCTATCCGGTGCCTCCGGTTGGGCGAAGGACACCGGCGTCTTACCCTTCCTACGAAGGAGCCGCTTGCCGGACTTCGGAACCGCTGAAGGTTCCGGTATGGAGTCCGGACAAGGGTCGGGCTTAGAGCCCCTGGGGGTCTCGCTCCCCTCGCGCATGGAGTCCGGGAAGCTTCCTTGCGGCGCCTCCTGTGCCACCTCCTCTTGGCCAGGCCCCTCTTTGGGCCCCACCTCGGCGTCGTCGGCAGCGTGAGGTGAGGAGGCGGCCGGAAGTGAAGTACTCTCCACTTCCGACGAATTCAGGGACCCGCTCGTCGAAGCGGTAAGCTCGTCCTTGGGCGGGCTGCATGATTGTTCGGCATTAGAGAACACTATGCAATGAAAAAAAGCCATGGGTATCCAGACACTTACGATCTCTCCAAGGGCTTGGCCCTTGTTGGCCACTCCTCCTCGTCGTTATCGGCGTTGGTGGAGAAGTCCGGAGGAAGGTTCCTTCCCTTCTTGGACCCTCCGGCCTCCCCAGTTGGGGCGGCCCTCCTTTTCTTCTCTCCCCCCGCTGGGGGAGAGGCTTCTTTTTCTTCCTCCTCTTCCTCAGAGGAGGATTCCGCCTCAGGGTTGTCGGACGATGAGTCCGACAGCACCTGGCGCCGGGAGCTCTTTCGAGTTCCCGTGGCCTCCTTCTTGGCCTTCTTCTCCGGCACCATGTGAGGTGCCGGAACCAGCAGCCCCACCAATCAGGCGTCGCTGGTCTTCGGCAAAGGGCGGACAATTAATCTGTCAGGACTTCTTCACCCGATCTGTCAAAGGTTAGGGAGTTTTAGATCCCATAGAGTCAAACTATGAAAAAGAGTCCCATAAAGGGTAAAATAACTTACCTCGCTGGCTTGCGCTGCGAGCTGAATCCGCGATCTTGGTGGCGGATGTAGAACCTCGGCGCCCTTGAACAGCACCTTCGGGCATCTTCGTGCGTAGTGTCGAAGAGCCTTTTCAGAGTTGGGTGCTGTGCGGATCGAACTCCACAATTTGAAGGCCCGTTGTTGGCATGGGAGAATCCGGCGGATGAGCATCACACGGATTACGTTGACAAGCCTGAGATTCTTGTCCACCAGGTTTTGGATGCAGGTTTGGAGTCCGGATAGCTCATCTGAATCCCCCCATGTCTGGCCCGTCTCTTTCCATGACGTGAGCCGTGTGGGGAAGCCAGATTGGAATTCGGGGGCCGCCGCCCATTGAGAGTCGCGCGGCTCGGTGATGTAGAACCACCCCGAATGCCACCCCTTTATGGTCTCCACAAAGGAGCCCTCGAGCCATAGGACTTTGGCCATCTTGCCAACCATGGCGCCTCCGCACTCCGGCTTGCCGCCCACTACCTTCGGCCCGACATTAAAGATCTTTAGCCATAAGCGAAGTGGGGCTAGATGTAGAGGAAGGCCTCGCTTTTTGACGATAAGCGCCGAGATGTTGAGGATGAAATTCGGGGCGGATCATGGAAATCTAGGCCGTAGTAGAACATGATCCCCTGGACAAATGGGTGAAGTGGAAACCCTAGTCCGCGGAGGAAGTGGGGAGGAACACCACCCTCTCATGGGGCACAGGGGTGGGGATGAGCTGCCCTTCGTCCGGGCAGCCGGATCGCGATGTCATTTGGACAAATATCCGCCTTCCGCAGCTTTTTGATGTGCCCCTCCGTGACGGAGGAGGCTATCCACCTGCCTCCCGCTCCGGACATAGTTGGAGAAGGTTGAGGTGGGGTGTGCGGACTTGGGCGCTGGAGCTCGAGTTCGCGGAAATGGATGAGCAAAGGAGGAAGAAGGCGTAGGTGAAAAGGTGGATCCGTATCGCCTTATATGGACGGACGAGGTCATGCGTCCCCCGCCAGCCTGGTAAAACTCGCTTATCTCCCAAGCGCCGTAATCAATGGCGTTGATGGGTTACCCACGTCCGTATTGATGAGAATCCCGGAATAAGGGGGCACGATCTACGCTTTGATAAGACGTGCCAAGGAAACCGCCTCGCTGAACGTGCTAAGGTGGGACAGTAAAAAACAATTTGAATAAAGGCCTGGCCGTGGTGCGATGTCACGCCGTGGAATACGTCAGCAGATCTGTGCAAAAACTTATTCTCTCTACGGTGGTATGTGGAACTTGTTTTGCAGAGCCGGATACTATCCTTGTGTTCAAAACCTTCTATGAAGTATTCGGAGGAGTAACCCGCCTTGCAATGCCGAAGACAATATGCGCCACGGACTCGTGCGTCATTGAAGCCTGGTTCGGAGAGCTCTTGAGGAGTCTGGACTAGGGGTGTCCGGATAGCGAACTATCATCTTTGGCCGGACTCCTAGACTATGAAGATACAAGATTGAAGACTTCGTCCCTTGTCCGGATAGGACTTTCCTTGGCGTGGAAGGCAAGCTTGGCGATATGGATATGTAGATCTCCTACCATTGTAACCGACTCTGTGTAACCCTAACCCTATTCGTTGTCTATATAAACCTAAAGGTTTTAGCCCGTAGGACGAACAACAATCATACCATAGGCTAGCTTCTAGGGTTTAGCCTCTCTGATCTCGTGGTAGATCTACTCTTGTACTACCCATATCATCACTATTAATCAAGCGAGGGTAGGGTATTACCTCCATCGAGAGGGCCGAACCAGGGTAAAACATCGTGTCCCTTGTCTCCTGTTACCATCCGCCTAGACGCATGCAGTTCGGGACCCCCTACCGAGATCCGCCGGTTTGACACCGACACCCGTGTTCGAATGGTTGGAAGGAAAGAATACCGTAGGAATTGTGTTCCTCGAAAATCCTGCACCAAACATGTGAACCGAACGCAGCCTTAGCTGTTCTTAATATAATGTCCCTGGTAAAATTGAAGCCATGCCACTGTTTTTGCCTATAATTGTTTGAGACTCTGACAAGTTTAGCCAAATGTTTTTGCATGTAATTGTTCGAGACTCTGATTGTTTCCTCTGTGCCTTTTTGTGCAAACAGGGATATCCAATTCACCTGGTTGTTGTTGTGACCTTTTGGTGCACTGCACAAAACTCTTATTAAAAGAAGTGACTTTTGTGTTGTTTAACTGGAATGTCAGAATGGAACAGTTGGTTCATTTTGGTGGAACTGCACAAAGGGAGATCTCTGTTCCAATCCTCATCATCCATATTGGCGCCATAACCTTCCTTTAGGTAAGAATGATATTTAATGCATCTGTTCATCTCTATTTTTCGACTGCCATGAGAAAATAATGTTGTTTTACTAGTACACTTGTACTCCCTCACCGACAAAACCAATTCTGAATTAGAAGGCCAATCATGTACTTGGTTTCACCAACTGGTGAGGAGAAGAGAAAGCGAGCATGAAGAGGAAGAAGAAGAAGAATAATAAGCAGTGCCAAGGCGATCTTGTTGAAGCGGAGGCCTCGGTCGAGGCTATTCAAGGGCTCGACAGCGACTACCTTACATGTGAGGCGATCCTCCGAGGAGCCCTTCCACTTCTGCTGTCTCACTTAATTAATTAGGAGTACTTAAGTACCACTAATTTATTCTTGCCTAATTTTCTGTTGGAGTTAAACAAATCTTTAGTAGGACCCTATGCTGAATTATATGCGTGTGAATGTTTGTCTATGGAGGTGAATCATGTGGTGGAGCAGGGAGGAATATTATTAGTGTCATGACATAATAGTGCTATTGTTTTGCATGTCAATTTATTGCCATTGGTTCAATGAGGCAATGTTTTGCGTATTGTCCATCATGAATTTGATGCTCTGTTTGAGTAATATGCTAATGTCTTCCTATCCTTTCTCACTAAGCTAATGAAGGTTTCACCTTGTTCCTACTTGTGCAAACAGGGATCATGTTTTGCCAATCATACATTTTAGTGGAACTACACAAGACAATACAATGAAGCTGTATCCCAGCTAGTGCTTTAACTTTCTGGAAGTTCTTGATAATCTTCGATATAATCTCAGCCTTTGGTAAACAAGAGTGATTTCAACCATACATTTGAAGTGCACAAAAATATATACTATTGTGTGATTCTAGTGAGTGCTTTATCATCTCTTATGGGACTACATGAATAAGCTTTTTTTCTCAGGTTGGTACGGGCCTAAGGCCTTCATCCATATTAGATTGATGTCATCTCTATTTGTATCGTACTCTTGTCATGAGAAACTCCTTTATCTTTGCACTTTTAAGTTTTGCAACCTATGATAAATGGCAATGCTTTGAGTGTTGAGTTGAGCTAATTGGCACTGATTAAATAAACTAATACCTCTCTTTAAGCAAGACTACTATGTTGCTAACTTTACCCATTAAGATAATGAGGGTGCTTCTATTTGTTAGTGTATGTTTCATCAACTAGTCCCACTATTACAGTAATCTCACTCAATATATGTGCCAACAGGGATGCTCGATTTTGGTGGAACTGCACAAAAACTTTGGGTGCTTCATTGCCTCGACAGCTTCCGTCCTTTCCTGTCAGTCGCTAATCTCCGCTTGCTTTCTTCCTTTGCTGTCAGTCGCTTGGCTTATCTCGGCTTCCAGTCAAAGGAAATAGTAATTGATATGCTACCTCACACAGGTTGGTACTGGTCTTTATCCTGATTATTGTGCATGTCATATGTATTGGTAATTTGGTATTGTGCTACTGTTTGCCGATTTCATAAAGGAGTAATTTGGAGCCTGAACTCGCAGGCAAATCATTACATCGGGTGATTTCAGTAGAACTGCACAAAATGATCAGATGGACAGGTACTTATGCTGCTGCTATGTACTCCAAAGTTCACTCAGATAAGCATCGATGTTGACAAGAAGTGCCTATATTCATTCGAGTATCAACCGGCGTCAACCAATTGTCAAACTCCAAGTATTAGGAGAGTGAACGCCAAAAATATTGCTTGGTGCATAGCCCAGAAAAACGCAGTCCAATCTTTGGTCCCAACTTGTGCCGGTTGGTTATCGGCACATATGGTAGCGAACTATATGGCATGGAGTCTAAAGATTCCAGACAAGTTGGTTGACGCCTATATTCATCTGGCACTTAATCGAGTCGCACGCCAAGGATGCTCCATTTCAGGTTGAACTGCACAAAAATTTGGGTGGTTCATTTTCTCAACCGCCTCCTTTCTCAAATGCGCAATGTAGAATTTTGGCGAGATCTGGGACCAAGATGAGCCATAAACTAGTTGGATGAAAGTAGTGGCCAAGTTGCTCAAACCTCCCTCAACACGAGGCCACTATTTGAGGATAAACCTACAAGCAAAGTTCAGATTACATCTTTGCCTCTTATGTACTCGAAAGTTTACTCGTACAAGAACTAATTTTAGCAAGAAGTACCTCCGATTGAACACCATTTACCGATCTGTACCCTAGGTAATTAAAGTTCGTCCATGGATCATATTGGCTGTGATCTCAATCATTTGGATGCATAAACATCTTGAACATGTGTATATCTGAATCTTTTGTGAATTATGTATGAATATTGTCGTGTGATCTATCAATCATTTGGATGCATAGATATGCTGAGCTTGTGTATATATGAATCTTTTGAGTTGTTGATAGTGAATGTTGGCTATGAATATGAGCGTGTCCTGTGAACCTGAGTTTGATATGAATGTTTACCTTTTCTGTTGTATTTGTGTGTGAACTTGTTAGTATGCCTCTTGTCGGGTATAAAGCGCAGGTCTCTTATAAAAGTAATGATGTGTCCAATTTATGTTTTCCTTCTAACCACATTATATATATTTATATTATTACTATTATCGTATATTTTATAGAGACTTATATATACATTATAAAAACATCCCACGTGTCATTAACTTATAAAAGTAAATGTTTAACGGAAAATCCTGGTTGTTTTTGACTCACAGGCAAGGAAAATCCTAGTGATTGCGTACAAAAGCTTGCGAAGATTTTAAGGACCAATTTAATAATAACACGCTCATTTTTATTTTGAGCAATAACTCGCTAATTTCTTAATTATATATATATAATGTGCCTCTCCGGTTTATTCTTTGATATTAATTGCTCCTTCTAACATAACATTATATATATAACGAGCCCACCTAATATGTGTATTTCAAGGAAGTGCAAATGGGCTGGGATTTCTTAGAAAATATAAATGGGCCTGATTGACGCGAAGTTATTTGTTCACCCAGCCCAGCAAATGGACTCTACATTCTAGAAAACATGGGTTAAATATATGCCACATTTTTGCAGGCTGACATGTGGGCCAATAGGTCGAAGCCTACGCAGGGCGTTGTCAACTTGGTCAACAAATGATTGTGTCATCCACAACCATTGGATTTATATCCAATGGCCGGCATGCACCTTCAATATCTCGTCTTCTTCCTCCAGCATCGCCGGGACCGCCTGGTTCGGCCTCCGGCGGCTAGCGGCTCTGCTTAGCACGCATCGCTGCGAGGCGCTACCCAACCGCCAGCCAGGCTATCCCTCCACCCCTCGACACCTCCTGTTATTCTCCACAGACTACAGCCCCACGCCGCAACAGAACCAGTTATAACCCTTCTCCTCCTCTCAATCTGCGGCTCCACTGCCGCGTTTTCCCATCTCCGAGTCGTTCCCGTCCGGGGCCTTACCGTCGTCCAGCGCCTCGCTGTGTTCGGTGCGGCGTGGTCAACAAACGAGAGTCATCGGAAGAGGACTGTACGTGGAGAGCCTGACGGCTGGGACCCACGAGGTCCATGGTCGCATGCAAGGAAAGTTCCTCCTTATTAAACTGAAAAAATGTTTCCTCCACCTGACAGTTGGGACCCACCGGCTGTATCTTCGCACGGAAGGAAGTGCCTCCTTGTTTTGCGAAAAAATTATTCATCCCGTTGATAGCTGGGACCCGTAACATTTGGTGACTGACTTGTGGGCCTGCTAAGAGGACGTGTACGCACGGCTTTGTCAACTTAATCAACAAATGATTCTAGCAGATGGACCGTTGGATGTTAATCCAACAACCGTGCTCCTTCTTCAACCTCTGTTCTTGCTCCTGTCTCCCGTGCACATTTGGCTGTCTTGCCGCGCACCAACCGATGAAGTTTCCACTCCTCTCCATCTGCGACTCCACCGCCCGTCTTCCCCATCTCCGGTCGTTCGATGCAGGTGCGCTGCACGGTGTGGTCAACGTGGTCAACAACCGAGAGTCATTGGAAGATGATGTGACGTGAGAGGTCGACGGTGGGGGCGCACCACGCCCATGGGCGCATGCATGCAGCGTAACGCGGCGAGGTCAGCGTGGTCAAGGAGCGACTTCCATCGGAAGTATATCAGACGTGGAGAGTCTCGGTGGGTCCACGGCCGCAGCAAGTAAGTGCCTCCTTATTACGCGGAAAATAATGATTCCTCCAATCGGCGGTGAGGGACCCTTTGGGACGGGCCACCGTATTTTGCGAAAAAACATTTGCCCCTAACTGCTAGGACCCACCGACGGGCCACCGATTTCGCGAAAAAACGCCCCATTGTCGGCTCGGACCCATCGGAAGTGCCTCCATATTACGCACAAAAAATGAATACCCCCGCTAGCTGGGACCCACCTTGGTGGGAGGCTGACTTAATGGGCCTACTAAGTTGACGGGGACAAAGGGCTTTGTCAACTTAGTCAATATGAACGATTCTAGCTCCAAAGGACTGCACGATGTCCATCCAACGGCCGTAGTGCTTCTTCAACCTCTAGTCTTCTTGCTCCGGCCGCCCAAACCAGCGCCGGTCGTGCCTCATGCTCCCGCCTCCCGTGGCGGGGCTGTCTTGCCGAGGCCTCACCGCCCCTACTATTCCCACGCTGGCCGGGCCTGCGGCGACGGCGCACGAACCGGTGAACCTCGTACCCCTCTCCGTGGGCTTCTCTGCCGCCTCTTCCCGGCTCCGTCGTCCCCTTCCTAGGCCTCGCCGTCGTCCACCGCCGTGGTGCTCTCCATGTGGCGTGGTCAACGTGGTCAAGGGCGACTTCCATCGGAAGAGTCTTGACGTGGAGAGGCGATACTGGGTCCATGGCCACAGCCTCGCTTTTTTGTTATTTGCCAAGTTTTTTTGTTATTTGCCAAGTAAGTCGCTTTGTCGGGCCTATTGGGCTGCAAATCTTTCAAGACGAGGAGAGCTTTCATTAATTTGGCGAGAAAATGGCCCATCAAGAATGAGAAATGGGTTGTACATTTTAAAACACATCAAACCGCAATTAGTTTCAAATATCTTTTTTTCATTTCGAGATTTTAAATTACATTAATTTTATGCGTGGAGAATTTCTTGGATTTTATATTGATATACATTTATTTTTAAATTCAGTTTGAATGTGAGTCGAAATTTGGGATTAAAAACAGTTCGGACCCTTTTGAAATATGCAAAATTTCGTATAATTTTTCAACCGTGGCCACAATATGGGCTGTAATGCTAACAAAAGAATATGGGCTCCAAAAAACCCTTAAGAATTAGCAAATGGGCTGTAAATTATTAGAAATAATGGCAGATGGGTTGTATGCTGTTTTCCACAGATTTGAGGCTTTCCTAAAAAGGTTGGCGACAAGCAAGTGGCGTGGGATGGCCATCCAACGGCCGCCGTGCTTTTTCAATCTCTGCTCTTCCTGCTCCAGCCGCTCAAACAAGCGCTGGCGGGACTGCCTGCTCCCTCCTCCCCGCGGTCGGCTGTACTGCCGCGCAGGCCTCACCGCCTCATCGTACTCCCATCGCTAGCCTAGCCATCCCTCTACTCACCCACACCTGTTGTTATCTCCGGCGACAGCAGACGAACCAGTAAACCCTCGTTCAGTCGTACTCCCCTCCGTGGGAAACAAGCTGCTGAGTCTTCCCCGCCTCCGTGTCGTTTCCCTTCGTAGGCCTCGCCGTCGTCCACCGCCTGGTGCTCTCTGCGCGGCCTGGTCAGCGTGGTCAACGATCGACATGCATCTGAAGTGGATCAGACGTGGAGAAGCCGACAGCTGGGTCCACGGCCGCCTAAAGGAAATGCCTCCTTATTACACGCAAAATAATTATTCCTCCACACGAGATCAGGGACCCACGAAAGGGCCTCGTATTTCGCAAAAAACGTTATCATTACGGCGATAGCTCGGACCCACCAGCTATATCTTCGCACGCAAGGAAGTGCCTCCTTATTACGCAAAAAAATGAATACTCCGCCGTTAGCTAGGACCCAAAGTATAGTGGCAGGCTGACTTAGGGCCTACTAAGTTGACGGGACGGAGGGCTTTGTCAACTTAGTCAATATGCACGATTCTAGCTCCAGTGACCGTACGATGTCCATCCAACGGCCGTAGTGCTTCTTCAACCTCTGGTCTTCTTGCTCCATCCTCCCAAACCAGCGCCGGTCGTGCCTCGTGCTCCTGCCTCCCGTGGCCGGCTGCGATGCGGCGGAGGCCTCAGCGCCCCCTACTACTCCCATCGCTGGCCAGGGCATCCCTCTACTCACCCACACCCCCTGTTATTCTGCGGCGACGGCAGCCTCACACCGCAGCCGAACCGGTGAACCCTCGTACTCCTCTCCGCGCGGGCTTCCACTGTCGCGTCTTCCCCGGCTCAGCGTCGTCCCCTTACTAGGCCACGCCGTCGTCCACCGCCGTGGTGCTCTCGGCGCGGCGTGGTCAATGTGGTCAACGACCGACTTCCGTCGGAAGAGTATCAGACATGGAGAGGCTGACGGTGGGTCCACGGCAACCGCAAGGAAGTGCCTCCTTATTACACAAAAATAATTATTCCTCCACGACAGCTGGGGGACCTTTGGGCCACCACGATTTCGCAAAAAACGTTTCCCCCTAACTGCTGGGACCCACAGGTTAGGCCACCGTATTTCGCGAAAAAAATGTTCCCCCCGCTGTCACCTCGGACCCACCGGAAGTGCCTCCTTATTACGCACAAAAAAATGAATACCCCCTGCTAGCTGGGACCAACCTTGGTGGGAGGCTGACTTGTGGGCCTACTAACTTGACTGGGACGGAGGTCTTTGTCAACTTTAGTCAATATATGAACGATTCTAGCTCAAGTGACCGTACGATGTCCATCCAACGGGTGTAGTGCTTCTTCAACCTCTTGTCTTCTTGCTCTAGCCGCCCAAAGCAGCGCCGGTCGTGCCGCATGCTCCTGCCTCCCGTGGCCGGATGTGCTGCCGCGGAGGCCTCACCGCCCCCTACTATTCCCACCGCTGCCGGGCCTGCAAGGGCGGCGGCAGCCTCACACCGCAGCCGAACTAGTGAACCCTCGTACTCCTCTCGGCGCGGGCTTCCACTGCCGCGTCTTCCCCGGCTCCCCGTCGTCCCCTTCCTAAGCCTCGCCATGGTCCACTGCCTGGTGCTCTCGGCGCGGCGTGGTCAACGTGGTCAAGGAACGACTTCCATCGGACGTGAACTGTATGTGGAGAGGCTGACAGCTGGGTCCACGGCCGCAGCAAGGAAGTGCCTCCTTATTACGCGGAAAATAATTATTCCTCCACCTAACAGCGGGGACCCACCAGACGGGCCACCTTATTTCGCAAAAAAAACGTTTCCCACACCGCCGGACCCACCGGCTACACCTTCGCACGCAAGGAAGTGCGCCCGCAAAAAAACGATTCGCTTCATTGCTGGGACCCACCAGCTACATCTTCGCACGCAAGGAAGTGCGTCCGGGCAAAAAAAATGATTCACCCCACTGACTGCTGGGACCACCAGCTACATCTTCCCAGACAAGGAAGTTCCTAACAGTCGGGACCCACCTGGTCGAAGCGTACGTAGTGTTGTCATTCTGGTCGCGAACGAGTACGTATATATATCTTGGTGGATGTAGAGGCTACACGTGTCGTAGTAGAAGGCGCGCACGTAGCATGTACACGCACGCGTACAGCGCGAGGGTGCAAGAAAGAAAATACGCCACGACGTACATACGGGCAGGGTCTCGAACGCCTACTCACGCATACGTACATGGCTGGGTCGGAACGGAGAAACAGCATCGTCATCGTGTTCATGGGGAGGCAACGGAATGTGTCGTCTTCATGGGGAGGCAACGGAATGCGTCGTGTTCATCGGGAGGCAACGGAACGCGTGGGAGCCAACCGGCTGGGTCGGAACGGAATGCGTGTTCGTGTTCATCGGGAGGGCTTGGATGGAACAGGCGATGGAAACGAGGCCTGGCGTACCGCACAATGGAGGAAACAGCCTTGTGTTTGACCGGCCACGTTTGGAACGGGGTCCTGTTGATCGGGAGGGGTGTGGCGTATCGCAAAACGGAGAAAACGGACCTCCTAAACGGGGGTCCTGTTGATCGGGAGGGGTGTGGCGTACCGCAAAATGGACGAAACGGACCTGTGTTGGAGCGCTACGGTCGAAACGGGGGTCCTGTTCATCGGGAGGGTGTGGCGACCGCAAAACGGACTCCACGGATACTATTCATCTCCACCGTCGACCTCCTCCAGCCTCCACGGGCTACCGTCGACCTCCTCCAGCCTCCACGGGCTCCTGTTCATCCAGCCTCCACCACGCGCTACTCCACCGGCTACTGTTCAACCACCCCTCCATGGGTACCCCTCCACCGTCTATTGTTCATCCAGCCCTCCACACCACGAGGTCCTGTTCAACCACCCCTCCACGGTCATCCCTCCACCATCTACTGTTCATCCAACCCTCCACACCACGGGTTCCTGTTCATCCAGAGGCAACGCCACCGCTCGCTCATTCATCAAACCCCCGCAAGCGCCACTGTTCATCCAATCGATCGGCTTGATTAGCAGCAGCAGCGGCGAATCGCCCACCGGTTCGATTAACAGCCATCGATCGATCGCCGGGTTCGATAACGCGTAGCTGCGGTCTGTCGCTCGGGTTCGATTAGAGCCCAACGCCCGCTTCGGGTTCGATTAGAGCTAACGCCGCACACACGCGTGCGTCTGAGAGAAAGCAGCGCATCGCTCGGCCCCGACCTCCCACCGTAACGGCAACTCCCAAAATTTTCCTCGCCTCGCTTCTACCACGGTTTTTTCCGTCATGGACGGCCCAAAGAATGTCATGCAGCTGCGTCTCCAGCCTGCCCAGGACGAAAAGCCCATTTTCTGTCATGATTTTTTGTCATACAAGTAGGAGCCCACCACATCTATGATGATACCGGGTTTTGTCACAATTATCGTCATAGAAGTGTCCTATGTATGACAGAAAAAAAATTCGTTCGGCCCAAAATGTCACGGATGTGTCTTTTTTTTGTAGTGTTGATACCCTTGCTCGGATCAATATCCTCCATCACCAATAGAGACTTCCCAAACATCCAGGGTCCGTCATCGAGGGCTTTCCTTTTTCCTAACTGCTAATGGAAAGTAAGCATAAAAATGTTGTCTCCCAGATCTTTGCACCTTAGTCCCTCAAGGGACACAAGACCTTCCCCAGCGCATTCGCCACCCCATCCGCAAATACCGGTTTGTCCGACATCAGTTTCGCGAGTGCTTGCGGTTCCACGACCCCCCTTTTCCTCCTCCATCCAGGCTATCTTCTGCCCCTTGCTCTCCAGATCAGACATCTTTAGATTCCTCACCAGACCCTCAACACGATCCATCCTCGACCCAGACCAGGAATCCACAAAAAACAGAGAAGGCCGACAGAGACGGCGACGCACCCGCCAGACGCCAGAAGGGGATCGCCTGGGATTCGCCTATGTGGTCGCCACAGCAGAGACCTACCGCCACTCACGGGGCGGACTATTCCTTTCTTCTGCCAATGGGACTGAGTTAATTGTTAGACAAACGGGAACTTGGTGGTGCCCGGAACTTGGATAGGAAAAAACGGACGCAAGGTTGGGTTGTAATCGTGACAGAACAGAGGTGTGGGAGGATGGGTAGATAGCCTCTGCTAACATTTCACCATAAAATTGAGTTGTGATCTTGCGATCCGAGTTCATAGTTAGCCAATTAGATCATGCTGCTAACAGTGTACGTTGTTGTATATACAGAGAACCAACTAGAACTAGACACATAGGTCGACCAAGTCTGATGACCCACCAAAATGCACACATAAGACACGAGACGACGATCAAATCGCCGATCACCATGGCGCGGCCGCCAGCTGCAGCAAGGCATGGCCCCTCCTCTTCTCCGCGATCTCCTCCATCTCCATGTCCATACCCTTGAGAGCATCCTTCAGGCTCGCCATCTTCGACTCGAGCGCCCTCACCTTCTCCGCGGCACGAGCATGCTCCAGCTTCACCTCCTCATACCCCTCCGCTGTTGGAACCGCAACCCTCTAGCTACCTCTCCTCTCACTCGAACGAAGATGGAAGGACAAGAACAGTGGGTACAAGGTTTTCCGGCCAGCGCACGAACGCCGCCTCAGGCACACGAACGCCCCAATCCTTTTCTTTTTTACAGTGGCTACATGGCTATTCTTGACTCAACAACCAGTACAGAGGCAAGGGATTTATATCCGGTCGAGCACAGATGCACGCACAACACTAACCCCGGCCACCACGCACGCACGCCCACCAGCCACTAACCAGCTAACTACCTGTTGACTCCTACATGCATGCACGATCTGCATGATCTGCTCGTCCGGCTGCGCGCATAGCGCGCCACACTACAAGCACTACACGACCAGCTCAAACAGATTGACTGGCTCCCTGCTACTCCCGCTCAGCTAGACACGGCCACACACCGGCCTCCGACTTGAGCCTAGACACACATACGCGGCACACACACACGTGCACCTATGCGCCATGCACACACATATGGCTTATTGCCAACACTCATCCCCTAAGCCATGACCTCGTCGTCGTCGGAGTTGTTGCAGCTCTCGTCGTCGATGTCTCCATGACCGTGACCCGGCCTGCGGACCGGACCTGGCGCAACGACGCCGGTCGCACCGCCACAGACCCGACCTAACGCACTGACGCCGGTCCCACTATGCTCCGTCACGTCTCCAGCGACATACACCAAGCTCCTCCTCCGCCGGTGACACACGGCCGATGTCCCTCGGCGCCCCGCACGTCCCGCATGCACCCGACGCGCCCGACGAGCCTGACCGCACCAGTGCGTCCCGCACGTCCCGCGCGCACCCGACGCGCCCGACGAGCCCGACAGCACCAGCCACTGCACGCCATGGTAGCCGCCAGCGACAAATGCCGGAAGGATGTAGCCGAACTCGAGCACGGACTCGAGCACAACGGCGATATACGCCTCCTCCCAACGTCAATCGCACGCTCGTGCGCGCGCCCGCGGTCCCGACACGCCCGACGCGTCCAGTACACACCCATAACACGCACCGGTCGCGCCCGGCTCACCGCCGCGGCGTATTGCCCTGCACCGCCGCGGCCTCCATGCCACCAAGCAGTGCCTCCACGCCGCCACGCCGTGCTGCGCCTCCGTGCCACAACGCAGCACCTCGGCGGCCTCCGCGGTCGCCGCACATACGACGTCACTGCCCGCCGCCTCTGCCACGCGCCATGACAGCCACAGCGCCGCCCACCTCCATGGGCCGACACACCGCCCGGAGCTCCATCGCGCAGCCGCCAGCGAGCGCCGCCATCGCTGCCACGCCTCCGGCACGGCAAGCACGCCCAAGACACCAAGCTCATGATACCAATGGTTGGAACCACAGCCCTCTAGCTACCTCTCTTACGAAGGTGGAAGAAGAAGAACAGTGGACACAAGTTTTTCCGGCCGGCGCACGAACGCCGTCACGGGCGCACGAACGCCCCAATCCTTTTCTTTTTTACAGTGGCTACATGGCTACTCTCGGCTCAACAACCAGTACAGAGGCAGGGGATTTATATCCGGTCTAGCACAGACGCACGCACAACACTAACCCCGGCCACCACGCACGCACGCCCACCGGCCACTAACCAGCTAACTACCTGCTGACTCCTACATGCATGCACGATCTGCATGATCTGCTCGTCCGGTCGCGCGCATAGCGCGCCACACTACAAGCACTACACGACCAGCTCAAATAGATTGACTGGCTCCCCGCTACTCCCGCTCAGCTGGACACGGCCACACACCGGCCTCCGGCTTGAGCCTAGACACACATACACAGCACACACACACGCACCTACGCGCCATGCACACACATATGGCTTATTGCCAACATCCGGCGGGTCATCATCCGATGAGCGGGCGTCAAGGAGGAAAAGGAGCTCATCAAGGCGCTCGCGCATGAAGCCCGCGTCCATTCCCAGCAGCTTGAAGGACTCCAGGGTCTTATTCCACGCCGCGAGGTCCTCGCAGGAAGAGCAGGAGCTCGAGTAGGACCTGATGCCCTCAGCGATGCTGGCCGTCTCTACTATCACCCCTGCGGCTAGCGTCAGGTTTATGTGCTTCGGCAGACGCCTGTGGAGGTCCTGGAGGAACGCCTTCCGGTCGCCGCAGAGCTTGTAGTACGTCCAAATCAGGCGATCAGGGACTAGTTTGCGGTCGATGATAGAACTGTCCGTGACCATCTTGAAGACTCTGAATGTTTTCACGGCGTCGAAATCAGGGTCTAGATCTGGGGATCCGACGCCTCCGTTTGCTGCTGCTTCAATAAAAAGGTCATTGCTATCATCGTCGGATGCTTTGTTGGTGATGATTTTGGTGACTTCTGGATCCTCCTTGAACTTGACATCTTCATCAAAAGTATCTTCTCCTTTTTCTGCTTCACAAAAGATAACACATGATTAGAAAGATTTCATAACATTGCAATATGAAGATGATAATACTTTTACTCACCTGGCATCTTGTTTTCCATGGACGTGTCTAAACTCAGGAGACTGAGTACTCCATCGGTTGTAATGAACTTACTCTCTCTCAGTATATACACCTGTAAACAACAGTCAATGGTCCAATGTATCACTATCAATATCATGAAGAGGGTAGTGCTCCTTGCATACACAAAAACATGACGAAGCACTCGCCGTAAATCTTGTTGGTTCCACGAGTTGAAAGACCACGGCATCATCGACCTTAAGATGATGTTGTGTTGCAAATCTATTCCACCCACCACTGAGGCCCTGCTTGCGCGCTAGATAATTTGTAGCGAATCGAGAGCGTCGCCATCGTCCGATCCGGGATACCCAGATCTGGAGTTTCCCCGGAGCAACGCGAGTGGGTAGAAGGTGGCTGCAATGGCAATGCCTTCAACAAGGTAACGACGCATAGACGCCACCATCGCTTGCCGGAGCTTGGTTTTCACCGACAGCCCCCCCCAACTCACCGCCGGTACTAGGCGTGGGCTCTAAGGATCCGCCACAACCAGCCAGCCGACCACCTCCGGCGAAGGAGGAGGCGACCACTGCCAATCCCGAGGCAGAAGCCCTCGACTTCCTCGTGCTACGGGACAAACCCAGGAGCCCGCATGCCGTCGTCGGAGTCGAGGAGACACAACAGGTACTGCAGCCTGGGTCGAGGCCCGTCCGAACCCATCTAAGTCCAGATCGGGCCCAACCACTGCCGCCGCCACCTGCTTGCCTTCGCGGCGTTGCTGCAGCAAGCTTGCCGATCCTGGCCGCCGTTGCTACCCCACTTCACTACCTCTGAACGGCTGGAGCGGGCGCCGCCCCTGTGATCCCGAGCTTTGGCCGAGGAGATCCACAGCCGCCACACCGCACGGGCTTTTACTGGCGGCGACGGTGACGGGAGGGGAGGACTTGCCGCTGAGGAGGTCTAGAGATGGCCGCTGGGCCGCACCCGCACGGTAGCGAGTTAATTGTTAGACAAAGGGGAACTTGGCTAAGAAGAAACGGCCGCAAGGCTGGGTTGTAATCATGAGAGAACTATTGCCTGTGATCCTTCCCAACTACTTACCTTGGCATGCCGATTAGTGACGCCCCTCTACAATAGAAAGACTTCCGCCCAATAATTTCGAAGCTCCAACCTAGGATGGAGCCTTGGCAGGGGAGGTGGCTTTCCAAGGCCGCTCGAGTGGTTCTGATGAACTCCTCCCTAGTTAGCCTCTTGATGTACGTTATGAGATTCTATAGTTTACACAAATCCCTTCATCATGAGGTCACCAAGCTTCTCTCCAGATTCTTGTGGGCTGGAGAGAACAACAAACAGAAATACCACATGGTTAGTGGTCTAAGATTTGCAAGCCTAAGGACCAGGGCGGCTTCGAGGTCATTTCATCTAAGCGGATGAATATTGCCCTCCTCTCCAAATGGCTTTGGCGCATTCAGACCGGTGAAGGTGGACTGTGGCTGGAGATTATCCGCGCGAAGTACCTACGAGGGCAACCTCTGGCGTTCGCCTCTAGATCTGGAGGATCCCAATTCTGGCAATCGGTGATCCAACTAATGCCGGTCTTGCGTATTGGGACCTCCATTAAAGTGGGCTCTGGGTCCGGCACCCTATTCTGGCTTGCTAGATGGGCCCAGACTCGGCCTTTTATGGAGCGGTTCTACGCTTTATTCTTGATATGTGCCCGCCCACAACTTTCGGTGGTCGTGGCTTTGGCTGACATGGGCGCTATCGCCTTCCATCGTACCTTCGGGGTGGTGGAGCACGCTCAATGGGAGGAACTGCTCGACTGTGTTGCCCTCCACACCCCCTCGCTTGAGCCCGATGCGTTGTCTTGGTGACTGGAGCCAAATGGCCGATTCTCTACTAGATCCCTGTACCAGGCGATTGTGCCCGCTCCCGGACCAATTGAACTCTCTGTGTTATGGGAGATCAAACTCCCCTCGAAAATCCGCATATTCCTCTGGCAATGGGTCCGAGGCCGACAGCCTTCGGGCACCGAGGTGCGTAAGCGTAATGGCCCCGGGGACGGCCTTTGTCCTATTTGCATGGTACCTGTCGGGGATATACCCCGTGGCGTAACCCGGCCGGAAGTATAACCCGGCCGGACTTGGCTATTCACCGGCGACCCGCACAGACCAGACGGTTTACAAGACCTGACTGAACATTATTATTCACTGGTAACCCGGCGGGCGGGACAGACGGTGACAAGGCCAAAGGCCCAGAAGGCCGGTTCATGTTATGGTGGGCCGGTTTAAGAGGAAAGGCGTGAGGAATATTTGTCTTACAAGGAGTTAAGACCTGGACTTGTATCCGGTTTGTATTAGAGATAGACTAGTCATAATCCTAATAGGACTCCACATGTAAACCGCCCTTCAACATATATAAGGAGGGGCAGGGCTCCCCAAAGAGGGACGAACAAAAAGCAATAATCTCTAGGGCTAGACACAAAGAGCCGGTTTACCGGCGACTCTCTCGTGATCATAATGAGACCTAGCCTCAAACAGCATGTAGGGTTGTTACCGGATGATGTTTCCCGGGGCCCGAAGCTGTCTAAATCCTTGTCTTGTGTTGCGTCGCTCGATTCCGCTCAACCCCTCTCAAGCTACTACATAGATGCGTTGGCCTCGCAACTAAGTCCTGACACTAAGGACATCTGCCGTGACAAAACCACGACAGTTGGCGCCCACCGTGGGGCCTGCGCACAGTAGTGTTGTGTTCTTGGAGGGATTTATTAAGGGATTTAGAAGCTCGCGATGAGCCGGATGGAAAAGAGCCGGAGAAGAAGATAACATCATCAACGATCAGTCAAAGTGAGATATACAAGAATTTAGATCAAGAAAATTAGGGTAGCGTTTATGCGCCAGCACACAAGACCAGATGCATATCTGCTAAAGGAAAATACAAGTCATCGGTTCAATCCGATTTGCAGCGAAACCGAGGGTTGGACCCAGGCCTGAACATCGTATCATTGAAAGACAGACGTGACGGAAAGAATACCAAAACAAAGTCAATGGGATATGTCCATGTACAGAACTATGGGGTCGATGGCATCCAACCACACGGGATTGTTTAGCTTGGCATGGTTTTCGAGCAAGTTCAGTGAATCTACCATATGAAGCTACTAGTACGATACGGATCGGACTTTTCTCAGCCTACTATATTGAGCAAATCAACAAGTTATTCCGAGTCAGACAGCCGGACGATCATCAATGGGAAGTCGGATCGGTCTTTTTGGTGTGTCATGGTAGGAAACTAAGATATCTTGCAAGTTTTCTAGTTTGGTTTCGTCGAGTTCACCGATGCAGCCTGAGCCGGCGTCATCTCTGCTGGCCTCGACCGAGCCACCACCTCACACTGCTTCAGCTGCTGCCTTGGGCCGGGCCGTTCTTATGGCCGCTACTAAACCGACTCGGTTCCCGCCACGAGTCGCAAGTGTCATCGCCTGCCACGGCCATGAGCCGGCCCGGCTTTACCGCTACAGCCTTGTCATGGTGCAGCCAAACAGCAACGTACGAAGGCATCAACTCAGGACGCCAGACAACAACTCCAGATTTGACCGATCATTGACTCCTCTCAGGAAGACCAAAAACAAAGCATCAACTGGTACACCTTTGTCCGCTATGACGTACGGAGGCACTAGTACAGAGTGTTAGTCCAAACTTTATTTTTTACCATCAGATGTCACGGCCGTCGAGGCATATCACTAGTTGCAAAAAGTCGCTACACAGCAGAATACACCGATCTAAGCCGGATTGTTAGCGCGTTAAAAAAAGGGAATGGTCAAACCAGCCACGACCCGGAGGGAGAGTTGGTTGTGGGGCACAGACTTGCACTGTCTCCGAGCCGCAGGAGCAGGCTTCGGATCGCCGTAGGCCTCTTCAGCCGCAGAATACATCTGGTGATATCCATCCAGTTTACTTTTATCAATATTTATTAATTTTTTGAAAACAACCACTCTTCCCTATAGTGTTATTATATACAGCCGTCGCCCCTGTGGTCCGGTTTACATCAACGCGCCGGCCGACTCGCCCGTCTGCACCACCTTACAATGCCACGGACGACTCGCCCGTCCGCCTTCACCGCCGGTTCACGCGTCCGCACCGGCTTACAACGCGGAAGACAACTTGCTCGTCCGCACCGGCTGACAAACGCCGTGGCCGGTTTATCTGTCTGCTCCCGCGGCGATTCACCCGTGAGGGATTTCAGTTTCACCTAGGGATCATCAACTTCATGGCGGATTATTTATGGCCTAAATGCGTCAGGTGATATCCATCTAAAATATATTTTATTAGCACATATTTTTTCAAAGAGAAGTTTATCTTTGCCTTGGTCTGTGATATTGTTTATGCAGGACAATTGTTCACTGCAAGAGCTATGGCCGTGTCAGGGATGTATAGCTCACGCCACCATTATGCGCTAGCATCTGACCACACCATCAAGCTCGATGAACATATCTGCGAGCCGCCATTCTGCAGACCAGTTTATATCTACATGATGAGGCCGAACCGCCTGATCGACTTGCCCGTCCGCACTGACTCACGATGTCGTGGCCGACTCATCTATCCGACTCGCCTCTGATGTTGCGGTCGTCTTTGTCGTCCGTCTCTCGCGGCCTGGTCTACATCAACATACCGGGCCGCACCTGTCTGCATGAGTTGTTTGAACAAGTCACAGCTTGGGTAGCCCGATATTCTTTTAACAAAATGGAGGCAAATTATCATATACTATCAACCCCATCTGCACTGGGTGGTTCAACAGGCAGGCGCACAAATCGCCACCACTATAGTTTTGGTTAACTTCAAATCACCAGTTGGAAGGAACCATTGGCCGAGTTGCTCACACGGCTCATGCGGGATCATTTATAACCCGCCGCAGTAACCTCAACCTTCTGTGGATTCACATCGTGCTATCAACACCAATGATATACAAGTTATGCCGGTTTACATCACGGCCAAATATGCAGAGTCTCAAGCCAACTCCTCGAGTCACCTTTGAGACTCGGGGGCTACGATGACATAACTTAGCAAATCTTGCCAGTTTCAGCAAATTTAAGAACCCCAGGACGATGGAGGGAAAGATAACCCGGTCCCAGAGGCTACTATTATATTGATGAAAATTTAAAGGCTGTCAGAAAATTTCTGGCTTAGAAAGTATATAACAGTTACAAAATCCCGGCTCAATGAAGAAGTTCCGGGTCATCAGAAAGGATTCCGGTTTAAAATCCGGCTCAAGGGAAATCAGTCTCGCTGAAGCTATCAAATATCCGGTTTACAATCCGGTTCAAGGAAAATCTGTTCTCCAACAAAGCTCTGAAGCTCTCAAATCCGGTTTAACAATGTCCGGTTCAAAAAGGAATTAACTTCTCGCAAGTTCGAGTTTAAAGGCCGTCAGAAAATTTCCGGCTGAAAATGAAGATTCCGGTTTAAGATCCGGTTCGAGGGAAAGATGTCTCCCATAAAGCTCCGACGCTCTCAATATCCGGTTCAAAATCCCGGTTCAAGAAGAATTTATCTCTTGCAAAAAGTTAAAAGTTGCTGAAGAGGACCTGCTGCCATGATGCGCGGTTCAAACATGGGTATCATGCCTTATTGGCTTATCATATTATTGATCACTTGGGGGCTTGGTCGTATTCGAACCATAGCTACACCTCTTGATCGGCGCAATGCCACAACATCACTTGGGGGCTTGGTCGTATCCGAACCATAGTCACACCTCTTGATCGGCTCAAAGCCAAATTACTCCGGGGCCAAAGAGAGTGTTGTAAAACGACAACTCAAACATAGGCACCCACTGAGCACAGCTCAAAACGTTATTTGGGGATTCTTTTCTATCGCAATAAACTTAGAATATACACTTGTAATGGGCTATCAAGCCATGGCTTGGAAGCCTGGTGTATACACCTAAAACCCCGGGTTAACCTGCCTCTTTAAGTAAGTCACGCCGCCCAGGTAAACCTGGTATGACCCTTCGAACTTTGACAAGTTACTCTAAAATACAGACCCTGAACTTGTCAAGTAAAAACGATGATTGCTTAAGGATTGCGGACCATCTTAAAAGGCTTTGCAAAAATGGTTTAACTCAGTGGCCTGGCAGCCCATGAAAAGCCTCGAATTTGGGGCCTGGCAGCCCGTGAAAAGCCTCGACTACAACGGTTTTCATTTGCCTTTTGCCAAGTTTTCTTTGTTTTTCATAAGATTTGTGATGTTTTCAAACCGGTGTTTATCAACCCGGCTCGGTTTTCAACTATAAGTTGTCAGTACATGACCAGTTATAATCCAGCGATTATTAACCCGGTCTGGTTTCGACTATCAGTCACCAGTGTCATATATGGATAATTCGGCGATTATTAACCCGGTCTGGTTTCGACTATAAGTCGCCAGAATTGAATATGGATAAACCGGTGTTTATCACAACTCGATACGGTTTTATCATAAACCGGCACAATATGGAAGGAGTTATCAGTACTCAAGATTTGGGTTATCACCCTTACTAAAAAAAGTTGGTAAACCAACGATGTGATTCAATGTCATAGGTATGATAATTCCATATTTGATTATTCTTAAGTGCAGCCTTGGTTATAAATCCAGGTTATATGTTGGGCATTATGACCCGTCCGGCGGTAAACCGCCAGGACAATTTAAACTTGTTGTATGCAGAAACAGGTTGAATAAAGCATGATTATAAATCACCGACGTTTATTAAACCAGCCTGGCTTTCGACTATATGTCGCCAGTATGATGATAAATTATCCGGCGTTTATTAAACCGGCCTGGCTTTAAAACGATAAGTCGCCAGTATATGATGAGAAATTATCCGGTGTTTATTAAACCGGCCTGGCTTTGGACTATAAGTCGCCAGTACATATTGGGATTGCGCTATTGGAATCATGCGCTTATAAATCATTGGATTATATTATTCAAATCTTCAAATAGCCAACATGGCTGGATTTTATTATGGTTATCAGTAACCAGTGTTATGATTAAGGTTTTCAAAGTCGCTTTAGCGCAATGGCTATTATATTATCAATGGATATGATTTATTCTACAATTGAAGGAATAGTCCCGAGTCGCTCCAGGCTTACGACCCGGCACTTGGGGGCTACATTATTCAAATTAAGATTACATCAAAGATGCAAGTCCCATGTCACTGCCAGCATGCAACATGTCACTTGGGGGCTAATGTAAAGTCATTTTTTGATCAACTTATTGAAGAACCGACTCATCCCATGGTAATGAGCCGGCCCTTGGGGGCTACCAATTGCTCCTATCAACAATTCAAGGTACACAAACCTTATTCCATTATATTGAAGGATCCACTGCTCAGTTGGTAAAGCACGAAGCTCTTAACCCTGTGGATGTGGGTTCAAGCCCCAAGATGGGGTTTACATCATATGGTGTTATTTTCAATGAAGTATATATAAAGTCCTAGCTCAATATTATCTTACTGAGCCGGCCATTGGGGTCTACACGTTGTTGTTCAAGTCTACATGAGGATATTTATAAAGTCCCTGCTCATTATTGCATAATGACCCGGCCCTTGGGGGTTACACTGGTTGAAGTTCTTATGAGCATAAGGCAATTTCAAGTCCTAGGTTGCTGCAAGCAAGACAACCCGGCACTTGGGGGCTACATATATGGAGTATTCAGTTTTTACTAGTGACTGAGATGAACATGGATTTCTTCAAAGTGGCAGTAATTATATTGAAGCAAGTCTTAAACCATCACTTTGTTCTGCTCAAGACTTGGGGGCTACAGGTAATATGCATATAAGGAGAAATATTTTCAAATTCTCAGTTTTGAGCAAACCAGATTGACCCTGCGTCATCAATAATTATGACCTGGCGTCGGTAACAATTATGACTCGGTGCCATCCATATTTATAAACCGGCAATTTTGGTAATATTAAACCGGCAAGTTTTACATCTTCAAACTAGCTGAATATCAGATGAGTATTTCAAGACCGATATTTCTTAAGCCGGCACTTTGGAAGTCGACTCAAGTGGATTATTCTTCACAATATTTTTCTATAAGAAACCAGCGTCAGCAATTTGAGTATGAAGCTGGTTATTGACCCGGATTTTCTAGAAGGAGGAAATGACAAGGACTTAAGGATGATCAGGTGCCGGTTTACAAGAATTATTAACCCGGAGCACAACCTCTCAAATTTATTCTTGTGTTTATTTTGCAGCATAAGTTTACCATGGATAAATCCAAAGCTAAACTTGCGGGCTAATGTCATGGATATACCCCATGGCGTAACCCGGCCGGAAGTATAACCCGGCCGGACTTGGCGATTCACCGGCTGTCGGTGGGAAACGACACCTATGGGATCACTGGAATCCCTTCTACGGTTGCGGGGCGCGGGGATCGTGAGAAGAGCGGGACCAGCAAACAACACAAAGAAATTTTACCCAGGTTTGGTCCGCGAGGATGCGTAAAACCCTAGTCCTGCTTTGGTGGATGTATTTAGTGTTCTTGAGCTTTCGAACTAGCTCTAGGTGCTGCGAGGTTCCAAAGAGCCGAATCCTTTCTCTGTACGCCATGGGCCTCCTTTTATAGGCGAAAGGGGCTGCCATAGTGGCACATAGTGTGCTGTAAAGTGCTACAGTGTCGTGATTATATCGCTAGTATTATAGGACAAGACGTATTTAATGCGAGGCTTAGGTGTCCCTTCGCTTTATTGGGGACGGGGGCGAGGCCCGTCCCGTCCGTCGCCGCTCCTCCTTGCTTCGACACGCGCCTTGGCCAACGATGCATGCGGTGCCATGTAGGCAGGCAGGCAGCTGAGGTGGCGCGGTGGCGGAGCCTCCATGAAGGATTGCATGCCGCCACGCAGGTGCCTGCCCAGCTGGTTGGGTCGGCAGCTGCATGCGAACGATGGCGAAGACTTATCTGGTGCGGGCCCGGCAGTGGCCCAGCCGGTGCGCTTTGGCGAGGGCCTCGTCGGGTGGCCCGGCAAGGGTCTTGCCCTGGCGCGCTAGCCTCCCCAGTAAGGGTCTTGTCGGGGGTCTTGTGGGTTTCTTTGGTGAGGATGGTTGCCTTCTTATCCTCATTTGATCTTGAGCATTCTTTGTCTTCACAAAGATCTGCATGCCACCATGGAGGTGCCTCCCGAGCCCTGTCCCAATGTGTCTGTTTGAGCACTGGTGGGCTCAAGGATGGCTCCCTCGGCCGGCGTGGGCGAGCTGCCCCGGCAAGGGTCTTGCCGCGGCCGCTGAGGCTGTCCCGGCAAGGGTCCTTGCCGGGAAAAACCTGCTTCGCCCATCCGATCCTTGTGGCCTTGGTCCTTGTCGTTGCTTCGTTTGTCCTCATGGCTTCGGCTTCTCTCCAGCTCCCTTTCCTGCTATGTCTATGCGTGGCCGTGGCGGGAGGCTCTGACTGCCCGTGCATAAGTAAAGGGGTCAAGCGAGCCCCTACTTTTGTACACAGCAGAGCCCCGAGCTGGGCCACACATAAGCGCAGCACGTTGTTGGGCCAGGCCCAGAACGGTGCTCGGGCAGTTGGGGCGGATTTTTAACGCGGCCACTGTTCCGTCCGCTACGCTTCCCCACGACCCGTGTTGAATGCGTGGTGCGGGGGTCGTGCGCGCGCATGACGGAAGCATGCTGGCGTCACCTTGTAGTGGACAGTAAAGAGGCGGCTTGCGTGTCTCTTCAAAACCGCAGGGCCGCCTCCCATTTACTGACCTCGCTCGGGAACCGTCGTTCCACGTGTCCCACTGCGCCCGCCCCTTGCGCCACGTTCGCCGCATGCATAACGCAGAGCAAGTGACAGTCGCACGGGACGTGGGTAGTCGCGCGCGTGCAGGTCGATTCACACGCGCCTTCAATGGAGCGGGGAGGGCGGTCGACGGCCCCGCTTGTTGTCACTTCAAGAAGTCGGATTGGCCGAGAGGGGACGGCCGAGCCCCGCCCTCGCCCCTTTATAAAGAGGGGAGCGGGAGGAGCGGTGCCCCTCAATCTTTCGACACCCGGCTCTCTCCATTCCTGTTTCCTTTCTTCTCCTGCCATGGCGAGGGGGCGTGGCGACGCTTCATCGGTGGCGGTGAGGGTTTCGTCCAGACAGCGCATCGCTCCTCCCCTTGAGCTTGTAGCAGCGGAGCCGGCCGCTAGAGGGAGGGGGAGGGGGCGAGGTCGAGGTCGTCACAGTGCTCGAGGGAGAGGAGGACGGGGCGGCAGATCGGCCTCACCTCCCCCAGCAGCCCCTCCTCCGATGGAGGACCACGCCGGGGACAACCCCTGCAAATTCTTCGTCAGGCTGCGCCATCCACCGCGCCGTCGCCTTCGCCTCCCGACCCCATTTGCGCGGGAGATGGAGCTGGATCCGCCGCAAGCGTTGCGGCTGCACATGAGGGGTTGTGGGAACAGCGGCACATGGGTCGACGTCGAGTTCCCCGCCCCTCGCGTCATGTACCTTCACCGAGGGTGGAAGACCTTCGCTCGCCTCCACAGCTTGACGGATGGGCTCGCTCTCCATTTCAAACTAATGTAGGGCGGCCTTCTCTCCGTCAAAATCTTCGGGCACTTGGGACCCGCGTGAGGTGCTGCGTGGAGAGCTCTTCTGATGATGAAGATTCCTCCTCGAGCGAGAGTGACGAGGAGGACAATGGCAGCGACGGCGAGGCCAGCGGGCGGCAGGATGACGGGTCCGACTAGGCGTCGGGCGCCGCTCCGGGCGGCACCGGTGACCCCATCATCCGTGTCGCCGGCTCCTTGAACTTCGGAAGTCGTCTCCTTGGGTAATTTGGCGTTGGGAGGCTGCGGAAGAGGAAGAGGGTGGGCGGCAAGGCCGTCAAGTCAGAGTACACGGGCACCGACGCCTTCGTCGCGTACTGACGTCCTGCCGCCTCGTCTTCGAGCTCTGCCTCCGGCGCCGCCATCACCATCCAACCCTTGGACGGCCACCAAGATGTTCTCTTGGTGTCTTCTGCCACCCGTAGCTCGCCTAGGCGCCCCTTTTGCCCTCCTGCTTTTCTTGTTCCATTTCCTGAGGAGAGGGACAAGAAAGGGATTACGGGCACCTTATCTCTTTTTAATTTGTAAGCCTTCGGGCCTTGGTAGAATTTAAATCTTGTTATCCCATTGCTCATGTTTTTCATTTCGTATGGACTGTACCTGTACGGGATGTTTTTTAATGGAAAAGGGATGTTTGTCGGGATTTTCGTTCGCGGGAGGAACCCACGACAAGGAGTGAATCCTTGTTATCTTTAAGACAAATGTTTTCTCGCCCGGCAACAGGCCTTGCCGTTTCCCCACTTCGCTCGACATTTCTCACGCTCTTGGCGGAGGCAGGGATGAGGTGGGCTTAGGCCCCCCATTCCTTCTCTTTGTTGTCGCGGCTACGACCAAATCCAGACCTAGGGGATAATCCTTGGGTGCCGAAAAGGGAGAGCACGGTAGCTCGGAGATAGAATGGGGTTTCACGTAGCCCAGTCCATAACGAAATGCATGATAGAGGATAAAGGACTTATCTGGATCTGCAGCCCCCGGCGATCTTGGCTTGTCGTGGAGGAATCCTTGTTCTTGCAGCCCCCGGCAACTCTGGCTTGCCGGGGCCCGGGCGCCGGTCTGTTCCCTTTCTTCCAAAACAGCTCGGTGAGAATACTTACGTGCCCTGCAAACCAAAGAAGACAGAGAAGAACAGAGAGACGCGCACTCGACCTCTAAGCTAGGGGTTAGCCGCCGCCAAGCACTATCAACCCTAACCAAGGAAGAGACTCAACCTAGCATGCATGCAATAAATTAGGGTGCCAGCGCTTCGTTTATTTATGCTCAGGGTTTGCGCCTGGCTTTGTACAAAGGGTTACATGCCTTGCCAGCAAGGCTTGTACAAAAGGGTGGCTTGCCGGGAGGCCCGGCAACCGCGCCTTATGGGTAAAACTTGCGAAGATGCTCGATGTTCCAGGAGTTGCTCATTGGAATGGCATCTTCGTCTCCAGCCGGACTGCGCCGGGCCTGGTGACTCGTGTTACCCGATAAGGGCCTTCCCACTTTGGCATCAACTTGTTGGAATTCTTGGCCGACTGAACGTGCCGCAGAGCAAGGTCGCCTTCCTCAAAGCTCCGGGCATGAACCCTGCGGCTATGGTAGCGGCGCAAGGCTTGCTGGTAGCATGCTGCTCTCACAGCCGCCCGGAGACGATCTTCCTCAAGGAGTGTTGCGTCATCTTGCCGCAGCCGCTCTTGCTCAAGCTCATCATAAGCGAGCACTCGAGGTGACCCGTATATGAGTTCCGTGGGGAGAACTGCTTATGCCCCGTAAACCAGGGCAAAGGGTGTCTGGTCGGTGGCTCGATTTGGCGTCGTTCTGATCGATCAAAGAACCGTCGGCAACTCATCTATCTAGCGCCTTCCACTCTTGCGCAGCCTGTCGAAAGTCCTCGTTCTTAAGCCTCACAGGACTTCAGCATTTGCTCTCTCCGCTTGGCCGTTGCTCCGTGGATGAAAACAGACCTGCTGTCGAGATCCTCAATGTATTGCATGAAGGCATGGCTTGTGAACTGCGTGCGGTTGTCGGTGATGATCCTGTTGGGCACCCCAAAACGGCACACTGGTCCCTTGAAGAACTTGATGGCTGACTGCGCTGTCACCTTCCTCACTGCCTCCACTTCTAGCCACTTTGTGAACTTGTCGATTGCGACGTACAAGTACTCAAAGCCCCCGACAGCGCGGGGGAAAGGGCCCAATATGTCGAGCCCCCAGACCGAGAAGGGCCAGGAGAGAGGAATAGTTTGAAGGGCTTGAGCTGGTTGATGGAGCTTCTTCGAATTGAATTGGCACGCTTCACACTTGGTTACTAGTGCCGTCACATCCTGGAGGGTGGTGGGCCAGAAGAAACCTTGCCGGAAAACCTTGCCGGCAAGGGCCCTCGACCCTATGTGGGAGCCACATATGCCTCCATGTATCTCTGCCAACAGCTTTAGTCCTTCCTCCCGGGAGATGCACTTCAATTTCACCCCATTCGGTCTTCTTCTGTATAGCTTGTTATCAACGAACTGGTAAAGGGTAGACCGGCGGGCTACTCTTTCCGCCTCTTCCTGCTCCTCAGGAAGCTCTCCCTTCTGAAGGAATCAGACGGTGTGTTGTGCCCATGCCGGAGCCTGTGGCTCGACGACAAGGACCAAAAGCATTTCTTCTGCTACGGGGGCGGCCGCCTCCACGGCCATGACCGGAGGTCCTGCCGGAGTCGGTCGCGCCGCGGCAGGATCGGCATCCACGGCAACATCTTCGCCGGCGGCTCCGGGGAGCTCGGTGGGGAAGTACTTGCCGAGGCCTAGCTTCCTCCGCTTGTTCTGCCTGGTCGACGGCTCAACGGATGGCTGAGTTAACTGAAGCACAAAAGTACTTGGTTCCACAGGTAGCTTGAGGGCAGCGCGCTTTGACAGGTAGTCGGTGTTGTCGTTCTCCGCCCGAGGGACATGCTCCGCTTGTATACCGTCAAAGCGTTCCTCCAGTTTCCTCACCTCATCTATGTAAGCTTCCATCAATGTGCTTTGATAGTCTTTGTTGATCTGCCTGACGACGAGCTATGAGTCTCCCCTGACGATGAGCTTTTTAACACCGAGGTCTGCCGCGATCCTGAGACCGTCAAGCAAACCCTCGTACTCGGCGGTGTTGTTGGTTGACATCTCCCGGGGGAAGTGCATCTGGACGACGTACTTGAGGTGCTCTCGGGTGGGTGCGACAAGCAGCACAACAGCACCGGCGCCTTGCAGCGAGAAGGCACCATCAAAGTACATGATTCAGTTGCGACTCGTTTCCTTGCCGGGGAGAGTGGTCTCTCGTACCTCTTCGTCGGGCGTCGAGGTCCATTCTGCAACAAACTCCGCCAAGACTCTGCTCTGAATCGTTGAGGTACTTTCGAACTTTAAACCGAAACTTGTCAGCTCCAGGGCCCATTCCACGATCCTCCCCGTTGCATCTGGGTTATGCAGTATCCGTTGCAATGGGAGGCGGGTGACCACCGCGATCGCATGCGCTTGGAAGTGATGGCATAGCTTCCTTGAAGCCATAAGGAGGCCGAAGAGCAGCTTTTGCACACCTGAGTACCTCGACTTAGCCCCCTGCAAAAGGGAGCTGACGAAGTAAACTGGGTGTTGCACCATTTTCTTCTTCTGCGCTTCTTCACCTGGTCGCGTGGGTCCCATCGCCACGGGCGCCCGATCTTGCGGGGCGAACCTGCGAGGCTCAGCCTTGCGGGGCTGAGCCTGCGGGAGGGTTCGGCCCGCCAACCATCGACTCTGCCGCTGCTCTTGTCTCCTCATCAACCTCTCTCAGTGCCACCGGTGCGGCGCTAACCACGATTCATTGCCGCTAGATAAAGCGAGAAGCGGTTCTCATGATGCAGCAACCAACCAGCACTGGGGTAGAGGAGAGGTATTTCTTCAAATCTTGCGGTGCTGCCTCGGCCTCTGGGGTCCACTCCATCGGCCCTGCTTTCTTTAAGATCTTGAAAAAGGAAGGGCACGCTCCATGTTTTGAGATGAACGGCTCATGGCAGCAATGCAACCCGATGAGCCGACGCCGCGTCCTTGATCCGTTTGGGTGCCTCAATCTGCTCGATAGCCTTGATCTTATCTAGGTTTGCTTCAATCCATATTTGGGACACAAAGAACCGAGAAGCTTGCGGACGGGGCCTTGAAGACATACTTCTCGGGGTTCAATTTGAGGTTGATCTTGCGAGGTTCCCAAATGTTTCCTCCGGATCTTGCCTGAGCGTTGCTTTGTCCTTGGTTTTGACCACTATGTAATCCATATAAGCTTCCATATTTCTATGTAGCTGGGGCTCAAACCAATTTGGACTGCTCTTGCAAAGGTCGAGCCAGCACTCTTCAACCCGAAAGGCATCCGTAAAAAGCAATGCGTACCACATGGGGTGATGAATGCTGTATTTTCTGATGGGTAACGTAGTAATTTCAAAAATTTTCCTACGATCACGCAAGACCATGGTGATGGCATAGCAACGAGAGGGGAGAGTGTCCGTCCACGTACCCTCGTGAGACCGAAAGCGAGGCGTTATATTAGCGGTTGATGTAGTCGACGTCTTCACGATCCGACCGATCCAAGCACCGTTACTCCGGCACCTCCGAGTTCTTGGCACACGTTCAGCTCGATGGCGATCCCGAGCTCCGATCCAGCAAAGCGTCGGGAAGGAGTTCCGTCGACCTGACGGCGTGGTGGCGATCTTGATGTTCTACCGTCGCAGGCTTCGCCTAAGCACCGCTACAATATGACCGAGGTGGAATATGGTGGAGGGGGCACCGACACGGCTAAGGGCGATCCGTAGATCAACTTGTGTGTTCTAGGGTGCCCCCTGCCCCCGTATATAAAGGAGCAAGGGGAGGGCGGCCAGCCTTGGGGCGCACCAAGGGAGGGGGGAGTCCTCCTCCTAGTAGGAGTAGGACTCCCTTTCCTAGTCCTACTAGGAAGAGGGAAGGGAAGGAAAGAGAGGAGAGGGAGAGGAAGGGGGCTCGCCCCCTCCTAGTCAGTCGGACTCCCCATGGAGGGGCGCACCACCTCTGGTGCAGCCCTCTCTCTCCCTCTTGGCCCAATAAGGCCCATAACTTCCCGGGGGTTCCGTAACCCTCCGGCACTCCGTTTTCTCCGAAACTTCCGGAACCTTTCCGGTGTCGAATATAACCATCCAATATATCAATCTTTATGTCTCGACCATTTGAGACTCCTCGTCATGTCCGTGATCACATCCGGGACTCCGAACTCCTTGGTACATCAAAATACATAAACTCATAATAACCGTCATTGAAACCTTAAGCGTGCGGACCCTACGGTTCGAGAACTATGTAGACATGACCTAGAACTATTCTCGGTCAATAACCAATAGCGGAACCTGGATGCTCATATTGGTTCCTACATATTCTCTGAAGATCTTTATCGGTCAAACCGCATAACAACATCGTTGTTCCCTTTGTCATCGGTATGTTACTTTCCGAGATTCGATCGTCGGTATCCAATACCTAGTTTAATCTCGTTCGGAAAGTCTCTTTACTCGTTCCGTAATACATCATCTCACAACTAACTCTTTAGTTGCAATGCTTGCAAGGCTTTATGTGATGTGTATTACCGAGAAGGCCTAGAGATACCTCTCCGACAATCGGAGTGACAAAACCTAATCTCAAATCGCCAACCCAACAAGTACCTTTGGAGACACCTGTAGTACTCCTTTATAATCACCCGATTCGTTGTGACGTTTGGTAGTACCAAAGTGTTCCTCCGGTAAATGGGAGTTGCATAATCTCATAGTTACGAGGAACATGTATGGGTCATGAAGAAAGCATTAACATACTAAGCGATCAAGTGTTAAGCTAACGGAATGGGTCATGTCAATCAGATCATTCAACTAATGATGTGACCTTGTTAATCAAATAACAACTCCTTGTTCATGGTTAGGAAACATAACCATCTTTGATTAACAAGCTAGTCAAGTAGAGGCATACTAGTGACATCTTGTTTGTCTATATATTCACACATGTATTATGTTTCCGGTTAATACAATTCTAGCATGAATAATAAACATTTATCATGATATAAGGAAATAAATAATAACTTTATTATTGCCTCTAGGGCATATTTCCTTGATCTCCCACTTGCACTAGAGTCAATAATCTAGATTACAAAGTAATGATCCTTACACCCATGGAGTCTTGGTGCTGATCATGTTTTGCTCGTGGAAGAGGCTTAGTCAGCGGTGCGCAACATTCAGATCCGTATGTATTTTGCAAATCTCTATGTCTCCCACTTGGACTTGGTCCCGAATGGAATTAAGCGTCTCTTGATGTGCTTGGTCCTCTTGTGAAATCTGGATTCTTTGCCAAGGCAATTGCACGATATTGTCACAGAAGATCTTCATCGGTCCCGATGCACTAGGTATGACACCTAGATCGAAATGAACTCTTTCATCCAGACTCCTTCATTTGCTGCTTCGAAGCAGCTATGTACTCCGCTTCACATGTAGATCCCGCCACGGCGCTTTGTTTAGAACTGCACCAACCGACAGCTCCACCGTTTAATAAAAACACGTATCCGGTTTGCGATTTAGAATCGTCCGGATCGGTGTCAAACTTACATCGGCGTAACCATTTACGACTAGCTCTTTGTCACCTCCATATCGAGAAACATATCCTTAGTCCTTTTCGGTATTTCAGGATGTTCTTGACCGCTGTCCGATGATCCACTCTGGATTACTTTGGTACCTTCCTGCCAAGCTTACAGCTAAGCATCGTCGGTCTGGTACACGACATTGCATACATGATAGAGCCTATGGCTGAAGCATAGGAACATCTTTCATTTTCTCTATCTTCTGCTGTGGTCGGGCATTGAGTCGACTCAATCTTACACCTTGTAACACAGGTAAAAACCTTTCTTTGCACTGATCCATTTTGAACCTTTTCAAAACTTTATCAAGGTATGTGCTTTGTGAAAGTCCAATCAAGCGTCTTGATCTATCTCTATAGATCTTGATGCCTAATATGTAAGCAGCTTCACGAGGTCTTTCATTGAAAACTTTTATTCAAGTATCCTTTTATGCTATCCAGAAATTCTATATCATTTCCAATCAATAATATATCGTCCACATATAATATTAGAAATGCTCTGAGCTCCCACTCACTTTCTTGTAAATCTGAGGCTTCTCCAAAAGTGCATATAAACCCATATCTTTGATCACACTATCAAAGCGTTTATTCCAACTCGAGAGGCTTGCAGGACCATAAATTGATCGTTGGAGCTTGCACACTTTGTTAGCACCTTTTGGATCGACAAAACCTTCTGGTTGTATCATATACAACTCTTCTTCTAGAAATCCATTCAAGAATGCAGTTTTACATCCATTTGCCAAATTTCATAATCATAAAATCGGCAATTGCTAACATGATTCGGACGGACTTAAGCATCGCTTCTGGTGAGAAAGTCTCATCGTAGTCAACCCCTTGAACTTGTCGAAAACCTTTTGCAACAAGTCGAGCTTTGTAGACATTACATTACCATCGTCGGTCTTCTTCTTAAAAATCCATTTATTCTCAATAGCTTGCCGATCATCGGGCAAGTCTACCAAAGTCCATACTTTGTTCTCATACATGGATCCCATCTCAGATTTCATGGCTTCAAGCCATTTTGCGAATCTGGGCTCACCATCGCTTCTTCATAGTTCGTAGGTTCATCATGATCTAGTAGCATGACTTCCGAATAGGATTACCGTACCACTCACAGTGCGGATTTTGTTCTGGTTGATCTCTGAGTTCGGTGACAACTTGATCTGAAGTTTCATGATCTTTATCATTATCTTCCTCACTAAGCTGGTGTAGGTGTTACGAAACTGATTTACGTGACGAACTACTTTCAATAAGGGAGCTGGTACTATTACCTCATCAAGTTCCACTTTCCTCCCTCACTTCTTTCGAGAGAAACTCCTTCTCTAGAAAGGATCCATTTTAACAACGAATGTTTTGCCTTCGGATCTGTGATAGAAGGTGTACCCAATTGTCTCCTTTGGGTATCCTATGAAGACACATTTCTCGATTTGGGTTCAAGCTTATCAGGTTGAAGTTTCTTCACATAAGCATCGCAACCCCAAACTTTCGAAGCGACAACTTTGGTTTCTTGCTAAACCATAGTTCATAAGGCGTCGTCTCAGCGGATTTTGACGGTGTCCTATTTAACGTGAATGCGGCCGTCTCAAGAGCATAACCCCAAAATGATAGCGGTAAATCTGTAAGAGACATCATAGATCGCACCATATCCGATAAAGTGCGATTCTGACGTTCGGACACACCATTGCGCTGTGGTGTTCGGGTGGCGTGTTTCTTGAAACTATTCGCTTTGTTTCAAATGTAGACCAAACTCGTAACTCAAATATTCGCCTCCACGATCAGATCGTAGAAACTTTATTTTCTTATTACGATGATTTTCAACTTCACTCTGAAATTCTTTGAACTTTTCAAATGTTTCAGACTTATGTTTCATTAAGTAGATATACCCATATCTGCTCAAATCATCTGTGAAGGTGAGAAAATAACGATATCCGCCACGAGCTTCAACATTCATTGGACCACATACATCCGTATGTATGATTTCCAATAAATCTGTTGCTCTCTCCATAGTACCGAGAAGCGGTGTTTTAGTCATCTTGCCCATGAGGCACGGTTACATAAGTGCCAAGTGATTCATAATCAAGTGACTCCAAAAGTCCATCAATATGGAGTTTCTTCATGCGTTTTACACCGATATGACCTAAGCGGCGATTGCCACAAATAAGTTGCACTATCATTATCAACTCTGCATCTTTTGGTTTCAACATTATGAATATGTGTATCACTACTATCGAGATTCATTAAAATAGACCACTCTTCAAGGGTGCATGACCATAAAAGATATTATTCATATAAATAGAACAACCATTATTCTCTGATTTAAATGAATAACCGTCTCGCATCAAACAAGATCCAGATATAATGTTCATGCTCAACGCGGCACCAAATAACAATTATTCAGGTCTAAAACTAATCCCGAAGGTAGATGTAGAGGTAGCGTGCCGATTGCGATCACATCGACTTTGGAACCGTTTCCCACGCGCATCGTCACCTCGTCCTTTGCGGTGTTAAGCAATCCGTAGTTCTGTTTGAGTTGCAAATATTAGCAGAACCAGTATCAAATACCGGTACTCTGCGAGCTCTAGTAAGGTACACATCAATAACAAGTATATCACATATACCTTTGTTCACTTTGCCATCCTTCTTATCCGCCAAATACTTGGGGCAGTTCCGCTTCCGGTGACCGGTCGCTTGCGGTAGAAGCACTCGATTTCAGGCTTAGGTCCAGACTTGGGTTTCTTCTCTGATCAGCAACTTGTTTGCTGTTCTTCTTGAAGTTCCCTTCTTCTTCCTTTGCCTTTCTTCTTGAAACTAGTGGTCTTATTGACCATCAACACTTGATGCTCCTTTTGATTTCTACCTCCGCAGCTTTTAGCATTGCGAAGAGCTCGAGCATAGTCTTTACTAACCCTTGCATATTATAGTTCATCACGAAGCCTTTGTAGCTTGGTGGCGGTGATTGAAGAATTCATCAATGACACAATCATCCGGAAGATTAACTCCAGTTGATTCAAGTGATTGTAATACCCGGACATTTTGAGTATGTGCTCACCGAGAACTATTCTCCTCCATCTTGCAGCTATAGAACTTATTGGAGACTTCATATCTCTCAATCCGGGCATTACTGTTGAAATATCAACTTCAACTCCTGGAACATCTCATATGCTCCATGGCGTTCAAAACGTCGTTGAAGACCGGTTCTAAGCCGTAAAGCATGGCACACTGAACTATAGAGTAGTCATCAGCTCGCTTTGCGAGACGTTCACAACTTCGGCTCGGCATCTGCAGAGCAGGCTGTCACCCAGCGGTGCTTCCGGGGCGTAACTTTTACGTGCAGCAATGAGGATTATCCTCAGTTTCGGACCCATCCGTGTAATTGCTACCATCATCTTTCAACTTTGCTTTCTCAAGGAACGCATTAAAATTCAACGGAACAACAAAGACGAGCCATCTATCTACAGTAAACATAGACAAGCAAAATACTATCGGTACTAAGTTCATGATAAATTTAAGTTCAATTAATCATATTATTAAAGAACTCCCACTTAGGCAGACATCTCTCTAGTTATCTAAGTGATCACGTGATCCAAATCAACTAAACCATAACCGATCATCACGTGAGATGGAGTAGTTTTCAATGGTGAACATCTTATGTTGATCATATCTGCTATATGATTCACGTTCGACCTTCGGTCTCCGTGTTCGAGGCCATATCTGTATATGCTAGGCTCGTCAAGTATAACCTGAGTATTCTCGTGTGCAAAACTGGCTTGCACCCGTTGTAGATGGACGAGAGCTTATCACACCCGATCATCACGTGGTGTCTCGCACACGACGAACTTTGGCAGCGGTGCATACTCGGGAGAACACTACTTGATAATTTTAGTGAGAGATCATCTTATAATGCTACCGTCAATCAAAGCAAGATAAGATGCATAAAGGATAAACATCACATGCAATCAATATAAGTGATATGATATGGCCATCATCATCTTGTGCTTGTGATCTCCATCTCCAAAGCACCGTCATGATCACCATCGTCACCGGCGCGACACCTTGATCTCCATCGTAGCATCGTTGTCGTCTCGCCAACTATTGCTTCTCGACTATCGCTACCGCTTAGTGATAAAGTAAAGCAATTACATGGCGTTGCATTTCATACAATAAGCGACAACCATATGGCTCCTGCCGATTGCCGATAACTTCGGTTACAAAACATGATCATCTCATACAATATAGCATCACGTCTTGACCATATCACATCACAACATGCCCTGCAAAAACAAGTTAGGCGTCCTCTACTTTGTTGTTGCAAGTTTTACGTGGCTGCTACGGGCTGAGCAAGAACCGTTCTTACCTACGCATCAAAACCACAGCGATACTTCGTCAAATAGACTCGTTTAACCTTCTCAAGGACGGGCGTAGCCACACTCAGTTCAACTAAAGTGAGAGAGCAGACACCCGCCGGTCACCTTTAAGCAGCGAGTGCTCACAGCGGTGAAACCAGTCTCGCGTAAGCGTCTGGCGTAATGTCGGTCCGGGCGCTTCATCTCACAATACCGCTGAACCAAAGTATGACATGCTGGTAGGTAGTATGACTTGTATCGCCCACAACTCACTTGTGTTCTACTCGTGCATATGACATCAACGCATAAAACCAGGCTCGGATGCCACCGATGGGTAGCGTAGTAATTTCAAAAATTTTCCTACGATCACGCAAGACCATGGTGATGGCATAGCGAGAGGGAGAGTGTCCGCCCACGTACCCTCGTGAGACCGAAAGCGAAGCGTTATATTAACGCTGTTGATGTAGTCGTGCGTCTTCACGATCCGACCGATCCAAGCACCGTTACTCGGCACCTCCGAGTTCTTGGCACACGTTCAGCTCGATGGCGATCCCGAGCTCCGATCCAGCAAAGCGTCGGGAAGGAGTTCCGTCGACCTGACGGCGTGGTGGCGATCTTGATGTTCTACCGTCGCGGGGCTTCGCCTAAGCACCGCTACAATATGACCGAGGTGGAATATGGTGGAGGGGGCACCGCTGCAGCTAAGGAGCGATCCGTAGATCAACTTGTGTGTTCTAGGGTGCCCCCTGCCCCGTATATAAAGGAGCAAGGGGAGGGCGGCCAGCCTTGGGGCGCACCAAGGAGGGGGGAGTCCTCCTCCTAGTAGGAGTAGGACTCCCTTTCCTAGTCCTACTAGGAAGAGGAAGGGAAGGAAAGAGAGGAGAGGGAGAGGGAAGGGGCTGCGCCCCCCTCCTAGTCAGTCGGACTCCCCATGGAGGGGGGCGCACCACCTCTGGTGCAGCCCTCTCTCTCCCTCTTGGCCCAATAAGGCCCATAACTTCCCGGGGTTCCGGTAACCCTCCGGCACTCCGGTTTTCTCCGAAACTTCCGGAACCTTTCCGGTGTCGAATATAACCATCCAATATATCAATCTTTATGTCTCGACCATTTGAGACTCCTCGTCATGTCCGTGATCACATCCGGGACTCGAACTCCTTGGTACATCAAAATACATAAACTCATAATAACCGTCATTGAAACCTTAAGCGTGCGGACCCTACGGTTCGAGAACTATGTAGACATGACCTAGAACTATTCTCGGTCAATAACCAATAGCGGAACCTGGATGCTCATATTGGTTCCTACATATTCTCTGAAGATCTTTATCGGTCAAACCGCATAACAACATCGTTGTTCCTTTGTCATCGGTATGTTACTTTCCGAGATTCGATCGTCGGTATCCAATACCTAGTTTAATCTCGTTCGGAAAGTCTCTTTACTCGTTCCGTAATACATCATCTCACAACTAACTCTTTAGTTGCAATGCTTGCAAGGCTTTATGTGATGTGTATTACCGAGAAGGCCTAGAGATACCTCTCCGACAATCGGAGTGACAAAACCTAATCTCAAATCGCCAACCCAACAAGTACCTTTGGAGACACTGTAGTACTCCTTTATAATCACCCGATTCGTTGTGACGTTTGGTAGTACCAAAGTGTTCCTCCGGTAAATGGGAGTTGCATAATCTCATAGTTACGAGGAACATGTATGGGTCATGAAGAAAGCATTAACATACTAAGCGATCAAGTGTTAAGCTAACGGAATGGGTCATGTCAATCAGATCATTCAACTAATGATGTGACCTTGTTAATCAAATAACAACTCCTTGTTCATGGTTAGGAAACATAACCATCTTTGATTAACAAGCTAGTCAAGTAGAGGCATACTAGTGACATACTGTTTGTCTATATATTCACACATGTATTATGTTTCCGGTTAATACAATTCTAGCATGAATAATAAACATTTATCATGATATAAGGAAATAAATAATAACTTTATTATTGCCTCTAGGGCATATTTCCTTCATTTTCCTCGTCTTCCTTTGTCATGAAGATCTGGTGGTATCCTGAGTAGGCGTCCAGGAACGATAAGAGGTCACACCCAGCCGTGGAGTCAACAATCTGGTCAATGTGCGGCAACGGGAAAGGATCCTTTCGGCAGGCCTTATTGATGTCTGTGTAATCAATACACAGCCTCCATTTCCCATTTGCCTTGCGCACCACTACCGGATTGGCCAACCACATTGGATGGAGTACTCCTCTCACCAAGTCTGCCGCCTCTAGCTTTCTGATTTCCTCCGTGATAAACTCCTGCCTCTCCAGAGCTTGTTTCGACCGACCGCTTGACGGGCGGGCGCATGAGGGCAGCGACAGCAAGGTGGTGCTCAATCACCTCCCTGGGAACGCCGGGGATGTCGGAGGCTTGCCATGCAAACACATCGACATTCGCCCGCAGGAAGGCAACAAGCTCGCTTTCCTATTTGCCGTCGAGGGTGGAGCTTATGGTAAAAACTCCCCCCGTACCGTCCTCCTTGACGGACACCTTCTTGGTCTCTGGTGGCGTGGCTCTGGACTTCTTGCTCTTGCCGGCGGAGCTCTCTGGCACGTCCTCTATGGGAGCGCAACACCCCCAAGAGGTGCACTTGCCGGAGTGGGTGCTAGGAGTCTCGCCGGTCTTCTTCCCCCGGGGCTCCGTCGGCAGGAGCAGGTACCTTAGCGGCAGCTGCTGCAACTGCTTCCCGATAGAGTTGGTCAGCGCTGATCAGCGCATCTTTCTTGTCAGAGGGGACGGTGATGATGTTCATCGGCCCGGGCATCTTCAGCATGTTATAGGCGTAGTGTGAAGCCGCCATGAACTTGGCCAGTGCCGGGCGGCCGAGGATCCCGTTGTAAGGCAAGGGGATCTCAGCTACATCAAAAATAATCCTCTCCGTCCTATGGTTCAGCTCGCCTCCGAATGTCACGGGCAGTGTGATCTTTCCCTTTGGCTGGCTCCTCCCCGGGTTAACCCCTTGGAACGTACCCGTCTCCTCGAGGTCTCCATCAGGGATCTGCAGCCTTCTAACCACAATGGGCGAGATCAGGTTCAGGCCGGCCCCGCCGTCAACCAATATCTTTGTCACCTTGAGGTTGCGAATTGTTGGTGAAACCAACAATGGCAAGCACCCGACCGCTGTAGTGCGGTCAGGGAGGTCCTCTGTGTCGAAGATGATGGGCGTGCTAGACCATTTCAGCGGCTTCCATGCGTCAAACGATGGCTCCACCGCTGTGATCTCAGCATGCTTGCTTGAGTTGTCGATTGGGATGTGTGCAGCGGCGCCGCCATCGGCCTTTATGGCCTCTGTGGCTTTCGAAACTCGTGGTCGCGGACTCGTCGTCCTCATCATGATCATCGTCTTCCCTGCTTCTTGTCGCGGCCCAGGCGTACCTCTCTTCTTGACTCTCCTTGCGGCGGCCTCCTTGGCCGCATACGCGTTTTTTGCGGATCCTTGGCACCGTCTGAGCCTTTCTCCTTGTCCGCCGCTCATACTTGGCTTTACGCTTCGGCGAAAGCAGCTCTACTGCCGGCAGTTTTGGAGATCGTGGCCCTTAGTGCGGTGGATCTTCTTTGTCTTGCTTGTCAGAGCCTCCTGGCTTGTCAGCAACCGCCAAAGCCCGGCAAGCGTCACACCCGGCAATCTCCTTGCCAAGGTCGCTCGCCTTGGTCTTCTTGGTGGTACCGGTGTCGTCGGATCCCTCAACGGCAAGCACGGCCTTGCCCTTGCGCTTCCTATTACGGCGTCGGCCTTTCTTTGCTGGGGTGGTGGTATCGCCAGTGGAGTCGGTTTCTACACTGGCATCTTCGCCGGGGTACTTCCTTCCTTCCTCGGCACGAGCGCACCGATCGGCCAGAACATAGAGCTCGGCCACATCCTTAACCTTGTTCGCCGCCAGCTCTTCACGCATCTTGCGATTGCGCGCGTTCGATGGAGCGCGATGATCCAATGGCGGGATGAACATCGGGGATGTTGTCGCACCAGCTGAACCTTTGGATGTACTTGTGCAGGTTTTCTCCTTCCTTACGGGGATGATGTGTAAATCACTCGCTGGCCATGAGCTTAGTGACCTCCGGTAAAGGCGCCAACAAACTCATGGCATAGATCCGCCCAAGAAGAGATGGAATCCACCAGCAAGTGTGTCAACCATGACATAACATTAGGCGAGTGCCAGCGGAAGTAGTTGGCAAGCACCTTGTCGTCGCGGGCCCGGCAGCTTGCATCAGCGATGGTGTAGATCTTTGAGGAACTCGGCGGGTGAGTCTTGCCGTTGTACTTCTCGCCAACGTCGGGTTTGAACGTACGGTGGGAGGGCCACTGGAACTGCCGCAGCTCATGGGTGAAGGTCAGACAACCCACCTCGTAAGGTAGGCCACCGTAACCTCCCGGCGCTGGGTGGTCCGTAGCGGGCCCTGCCCGCCTATCCGACTGGTGGCGCGCGTCACGTCGGCGCTCGATCATAGTTCGTGCATCCTCGTGAGCCCTCTCCCGAAGGACTTGGCGCTGATCGCGGTTGGTCCGCGGGTCGGATGACGCGATGGGGATATCATCACGAGCATCGCCGCGACGGGCCGACGCCCCGGGGTGGTCGGGATGAATGTGGGGAGTACACCATGGCCGCGTCGCCTCTGGCGTGGCCTCCGCTAGCAGGTGGCAGCCCGGCGGAGCGACGGCCGATGGGTTCCGCCGGCCGCAGCCTGTCGTCGTTGGCGATGCCGACGAGGCTCCGGACGGTGGCCCTCCATTCATCGAGCTTCTCCGCGGCGGGAGGAAAATCAAGGAGCAGCTACGCGCGCTAGGGCTTCCGCTGGCGTGGGTGGCGGTGAGAGCTGGGTGGACCGCGATGCGCCTCGACTTCTAACCACGTTAGAAGGAGCTGCGTCGCCGCTCCGCAGCCGTTCGCCACCTCCATCAGTACCTAGGCGCGCATGCTGGCCCTCTCCTTCATGTGACGGACGCACGGGACTCTTCCCGGTAGCGCGCGAAGTCACCGGCGAGGTGGCGCTACTCATCACGCACAACCTGAGAAGAAGCGCGCCGTGGGCGCCGGTGTTGGCGTCTTGGAGATCGCCATGCCGCCGCTGGCGGGGCAGCAGCGCCCTGGAGGCCCAGCGCCGCTGCGAGGGCCCGACTCCGTCTCGAACTGCGGTGGTGGCTCACCGCCCGTAGCGTGAAGCAGCGCCGCTTCGCCAGGCCCGGACCATCAGGGTGATGTGGATGTTCACGGGCCGCGCCACGGGTCCTCTCCGCGACTGGCCCGCTGCTGGTCCGCACCGGTACCAACCCGGCTCCGGACCAACCGATCGTCGTGGTCGCCTTCTTCTTAGGAGCCATGGCGATGAAGAACAGCTAGGTCAACTGCTAGACCAGATTCTCACAACTGCGCGCCCCTACCTGGCGCGCCAAAGATGTCGGTGGGAAACGACACCTATGGGATCACTGGAATCCCTTCTACGGTTGCGGGGTGCGGGGATCATGAGAAGAGCGGGACCAGCAGACAACACAAAGGGATTTTACCCAGGTTCGGGCCGCGAGGATGCGTAAAACCCTATCCTGCTTTGGTGGATGTATTTAGTGTTCTGGAGCTCACGAACTAGCTCTAGGTGCTGCGAGGTTCCAAAGAGCCGAATCCTTTCTCTACGCGCCATGGGCCTCCTTTTATAGGCGAAAGGGGCTGCCACAATGGCACACAGGAGGTGGAAAGTGCTACGATGTCATGATGCAGTCGCTAGTATTACAGGACAAGACGTATTTAATGCGAGGCTTAGGTGTCCCTTCGCTTTATTGGGGACGGGGGCGAGGCCCGTCCCATCCATCGCCGCTCCTCCTTGCTTCGACACGCGCCCTGGCCAACAATGCATGCGGTGCCATGTAGGCAGGCAGGCAGCTGAGGTGGCGCGGTGGCGGAGCCTCCACGAAGGATTGCATGCCGCCACGTAGGTGCCTGCCCAGCTGGTTGGGTTGGCAGCTGATGCGAACGGCGGCGAACACTTATCTGGTGCGGTCCCGGTAGTGGCCCAACCGGTGCGCTTTGGCGAGGGCCTCGTCAGGCGGCCCGGCAAGGTTCTTGCCGTGGCGCGCTGGCCTCCCCGGCAAGGGTCTTGCCGGGGGTCTTATGGCTTTCTTCGGTGAGGATGGTTGCCCTCTTATCCTCAGTTGATCTTGAGCATTCTTTGTCTTCACAAAGATCTGCATGCCACCACGGAGGTGCCTCCCGAGCCCTGTCCCAATGCGTCTGTTTGAGCCTTTGGTGGGCTCAAGGGTGCTCCTTTTCGGCAGTGTGGGCGAGCTGCCCGGCAAGGGTCTTGCCGCAGCCGCTAAAGGCTGGCCCGGCAAGGGTCCTTGCCGGGAAAAACCTGCTTCGCCCATCCGATCCTTGTGGCCTTGGTCCTTGTCGTTGCTTCGTTTGTCCTCGTGGCTTTGGCTTCTCTCCAGCTCCCTTTCCTGCTATGTCTATGTGTGGCCGTGGAGGGAGGCTCTGACTGCCCGTGCACAAGTAAAGGGGTCAGCAGAACCCCTACTTTTGTACACCGACACGGCGACCCTTACAGACAGACGGTTTACAAGACTGTTGAACATTATTATTCACTTTGGTAACCCGGCGGGCGGGACAGACGGTGACAAGGCCCAAGGCCTAGAAGGCCGTTTCATGTTATCGTAGGCCGGTTTAAGAGGAAAGACGTGAGGAATATTTGTCTTACAAGGAGTTAAGACCTGGACTTGTACCCGGTTTGTATTAGAGATAGACTAGTCCTAATCCTAATAGGACTCCACATGTAAACCGCCCCTTCAACATATATAAGGAGGGGCAGGGCTCCCCAAAGAGGGACGAACAAAAAGCAATAATCTCTAGGGCTAGACACAAAGAGCCGGTTTACCGGCGACTCTCTCGTGATCATAATGAGACCTAGCCTCAAACAGCATGTAGGGTTGTTACCGGATGATGTTTCCCGGGGCCCGAAGCTGTCTAAATCCTTGTCTTGTGTTGCGTCTCTCGATTCCGCTCAACTTCTCTCAAGCTACTACATAGATGAAGATGCCGGCGGAGCAGAAGATGATGGACCATCGATGGGCTGGGTGCAGGACCCTCATATTCAAGAGCTGCTTCTCAAGGCGGCGGATACTTGTAAGAGCTGCCGCTGAGAGAAAGCCAAGCTGGATCAAGCTGGAGATAGAAGCGGTTACTCCATTGTATGAAGGATGCAGGCCGAGGATACCGCTTTGAAAATGCGCTCATGGCTCTGGAGATGAAGGTAAAACACAAAATGGTAGCGCGTGCCGGCGAGAACATGTCATTACGGCATGAACGTCTTCCCAAAGGGAACAAGTGCCCGACCAATTTCGAGGCGAAAAAAATTGTGTGTCCTCTGGATTTACCGCGTGAAATACCATGTGTGCATGAACAATTGCATCATTTATCGGGACGAAACGCGAGTCTACCATATGTCCGGTGTCTTGGCGTCACTCGATACAAGAAGAGGAAAGCTCCTCGAAAAGTGGTGTGGTACTTTCCGATCATCCTAAATGCGCAGCGGTATTTCACGGACCCTAAGGTAGCAAAGCTCCTGCGTTAGCAGCGGATAGGGAGGAGAAAAGCGAGAAGATGGCGCAAATGATCCGGAGATTAAAAAACACAAGATCTTGAGTCACCCAAAGGATGCGAGCGATGTAGCGTTGAACTTGAACACCCAGAATTTGGGAAGGATCCAAGGAACATCGTCTGGGCGTGAGCACCGATGGAGTCAATCCGTTTGGCAGCCAGAGAAGCACACATAGCACCTGGCCTGTTTTGTGTGGATATACAACCTCCCCCTGGTTGTGCATGAAGAGGAAGTACATTCACATGAGTATGCTAATTGAAGGGCGAAACAACCAGGAGCGACATCAATCTATATGGGGCTTTGAAGAGGAGCTAGACACGCTGTAAACGCCAGCCAATACATGGGGCCTTGAGAGAAAGAATATTTCCCTATGAGAGCCGCCTTTGCTCACGACGGTGCACGACTATCTCGATTCACGGATATCTCATGGGGCAGGTGGTCCACGGATTTTACGGATCGTCGGTGCATGGATGACTGGCGTATCGCCAGCTAGATAGAGATCCGGGTCTTGAAACCGTGTTCATGGGACATCGAAGGTGGCTTCCGGCGATGACCCGTGGAGAAGCGCAAGGATCTGTTCGATGGTGAAACCGAACCCGAAGAGCGCCAGCGTCACGAGGAGCGGCGAGAAATAGACAGGCTGTTGAAAAATTGGAAAGATTGCCCTTGCCGGAAAGAAGCAAAAAGCGCGAGCAGGAAAGAAGCGAAAGGCGCGAGCAGCTCTTGAAGGTATGGAAAGCGAGGTCTGTTTTACGGGACTTGCCGTATTGGAAGATCCGCCGTGTGCCTCACAGCCTTGATGTCATGCATATCACGAAGAGCGTGTGCGAGAGTCGCTTGGTACCCTGCTCAACATGCGGAGAGGACCAAAGATGGGCCAAAAGAAAGGCCGGACTTGAAATCAATGGGCATCGGGGAGGAGCTTCACGCTAATGATGATGATGATGGCGAAGCGGGACAAGGAAAGTCGTCGCCAAAGGAAAAAAAGGCCAAGAAGACCGAAAATGACTACCCTCCGCATGCTTCACTCTAAGTCGGGAGGAGATAGAGCAGTTTTCACCTGCCTCGTAGGATTAAAACTTCCTTCTGATTCTGCGGGAAGATAAGAAGATACCTAGACCCAGTGAAGCGAAGTTCAGCGGGATGAAGTCTCACGGTGTCACATCTTGATGACCTGAGATACTTCGAGTTGCAATCCATTGGGATCATGGGCGCAGCGCGTCGTGAAGCGCTATTTGGCCTATGCAACTTTTTGCGTCATCTCTCAAAAGTCGGTTGGCGTGAGGCAACTTCGAAGGCTACAGGAAGAGATCGTGGTGATACTATGCGAGCTTGAGATGTACTTCCCGCCCGCATTCTTCGATGTTATGGTGCATCTGCTAGTCCATATTGTGGAGGATATCATCCAACTCAGGCCGACATTCCTGCACAGCATGATGTCGTCCGAAAGGATGAATGGTGTCATCAAAGGATACGTTCGCAACATGTCACGTCCAGAGGGAAGCATAGCCAGGGGCTTTCTAACCGAAGAGTGCATCTCCTACCGCATGAATTATCTAGGCATCGAGGACCCCGTTGGTCTGCCCGTCAACGAGCACCTCGGCGGGCTCGCTAGATGGGGTCACCGTGAGGTCGCCCGAAATGCATGTCGACTTGAGGTCGACTCACCGACTTTGAAAGAGCAAACCTAGTCGCGCTACAACACATAGGCGTGGTCGATCCTTGGGTGGTAGAGCACAAAACCTTTATTGAGAAGGCGTTACAATGACCGAGGCCAGCGAGAGGGATGGGCGGAGATTTAATCAAAGAGCATAACTCATGTTTCACGCGTTGGTTCAGCGAGAAGCTTACATCGTACCCTTTACATGAGGATTCTTCCACGGAAGAACAACTCATATTCGCCTTGTCCGCAGGCGCGAGCATAACCGATGACCTATAGGGCATCACGATATCATGACTACACATTCTACACGAGGACAAGGACATGAAGAGCGATGGTTATCGAACTCCGGGTAGCGATGGAATCCTACACGGTAGCGACAACGACAGATACTACGGAAGGATCGAGGAGATCTGGGAGCTGAGCTCTGTTGGAGAGAAGGTCGATGTTCCGTGTCGAGATGGGCCAAGGCGTCCTAAAGAAGACGGGATTTCACCACCATGGTTATACGAAGCCAAATCCAAGACCATGGTATAAGCGTCACCGCAAAAAATGAGCCATGGTACTGGCTTCCCAAGTGGACCAATGCTTCTTCATTACCGACCCGTCAAAGCCACATCGTGTTGTCGTGAGGAGAGGCAAAAGGAAGATCATCGGAATGGATGGAGTAGCCAATGAGCAAGACTTGACAAATCTGGCGACCGAAGATCGAACATGGCGGCGATGATGAAGTAGCAGCATACACCACAAGAAGAAGCGGGACCACCCTACCTAAGGGCGTCATTCCACGGAAGAACTCCATTTGCGAAAAAGAAGGGCAAGAAGATTGTGAACAGATAGCTAGCTAAGATCGATTGTATTTAAATTATAGCCTTCATTTCTCGATTGTATTTCATAGGCACTTTAATTTTGAACTCATGAATATTTTTAAATTTCATGGACACTGATCTCGATCCCCTCCCACCTCGCCAGATCCGGTCCCCCTAGCTTTGAGCACCCCGCACCCTCTCCCCGCTCCACGGCCGCCATGAAACCCCGCACCCTCCCCCACTCCGCCGTCGTCGATGACCCACCGCACCCTCCCGCTCCACCGCCTTGAGCACCCCCGCACCCTCTCGCACCCTCCCGGCCCGCTCCACCGTCACAAATGAATGCAACTAAAAAACAAATTTGATTATATTTTCAAATAACAAATTTGATGATATTTTCAAATAATAAATTTGATGATATTTTTTCATATTCATAAATATTTACAAATAACAAATTTGATGATATTTTTTAAAAATGTATTACTGTTTTTATAAAAATATTACTGTTATGATTTAAACAAGTTTGAACATATTTAAACACAAACAAATATCAAACAGCATTTTAAATGTTCTTAACATGGCAACAAACTGCATATTATTTTTCTACATGAAATTCTGATCATCTACCATATGTGACATGTTATATTTGGATGCATGGATAAAAAGATATGTGCAAAGAAAAAAATGCATAAAAACAAAATTTGGGGAGCCTAGGAATCGAACCCAGGACCTCCTAGTGTGTGTGATGCGTGCTGACCAGTGGGGCTAGTGTGTGTGTTCTGATGGAGATACGGTTAGGTGGAATATAACCTGAGTGCTCAAACTGTAATAAAAAAAATTCTAATGGCGCACCCGGGGTGAGTGCGCCATTATTGTCGTCGTACTTATGGCGCACTAGGGAGAGTGCGCCATTGCTAACCTCCCCACTCCACCTATTCCCCTCGGCCTCTCTCCCTCACTCCTCTTGATTCCCACTCGACCCCAACCGTCGCGCCGCCCGCCTTGCTCCGCCCCCTCCGTCCGCCACGCCTGCCGCCGTCCGCGCGCGCCCGTCTCTCTGGCTGTGGTCTTGCGCTGCCCAGCGCGCGCTGCCCGACCCCGCGGACTCCATCCCGCCGCCCGCGCCCCGAGCAGGATCGGCGGCCAGCAGCTAGGGTTCCTCACCCACCGCCGCTCCTCTCTCTCCTCCTCCCTCCGACGAGCGAGGCCTCCTCCGGCCCCTGCGATGGCCGCGGCCTTGGCCCAGCCGCCCGCCCGCGCTGCCCCTGCCGTCCTCCCCACGGTCACCTCCATGCAGCCGGCAAGCCAAGGGCGGTGCCGTGACCCTCGCCGCCAACCCAGGCTCCCCTACTTCCTCTCGCGCCGTCAAGGTGAGCTCCCCCCCTTCTCCCTCTCTCTGTTATGTTCGGCTCGGGCAGCAAAGGCAACCCTTGTGTTTCTCCGTTCGTTATGATTAGATGGGTTTTTCTACGCTTCTTGCTAATTGATAGTTTGAACCATATGTAATTGATAGACTGAACCATAGCATCGAGACTCTAATCTGAATAGCATATCATCTGAACCATAGATAATTGATAGTCTGAAGTCTGAACCATGTAGAATTGAGTCTGATAATTTCACAACGTACTAGTTCAGCTCATAATACACAATGGTTTAGTTCAGTTTAGTTTGGAGTTACTTTTAGTTGGAAGGGACGTAGTTGATTACACTACATCTAGATACGTAGCAATCCTTTTATATAGGATCAAACTGAGTTCAGTTCAGTTTAGAACCAACAAGTAATTTCAAGGTATTGCTATCTACTCATACGAATTATCAGGCAACAATTTTTTTACAGAACCAAACTGAGTTTTATTTATCTGATGGAAATGCATAACGATCTATTGATCTGAAGTTTCAGATGTTGTACACGGACAATTTGAAGTTCTATGAGAAATTGGTTCAGACAGAATAAGATTAAGGTGTACAAAATTACTCTGTTTTTAGTATATGAAGCAAAATCAAATGCAATTCTGTTTTTATCACGATAAGATTAGGGTGATTGAATTTTCAGAAACACTTGTGTTTTCTTTAGCAAGGGCAACCCCCAATTTCCACTAACATAAGTTAGTATTTTTAATTAAGTTAGTATTTTTAATTAAAAACTTGCACAGATTGCTCGTCTCCTTTTGTAGCAACACAAAAAAAACCTCCTCTGCTTTGACCATGTTTCTGCTCCAAAAGCTCCTTCACAGTACCGGAACTACTACTGCTGTTTTTGCTTCTTCTGCTGCTATTACTCAACTCCACCAAGCCGGGGAGTTGACAGTTGGCTTGTGCGTAGTTAGCTGGTGGTTTAGATAAAGTTGGTTGTTAATGTAGTCAAATATTGGTTTTGGCTCGGTGGCTAAGAGGTAAATTCATTTTTGTGGACTTAGTGTTGGAGTAAATTCAGTAAATGAGCCTCATCATTCATGAGACTCAAGTTTTGGAGTACTAACACTAACCTCCAAGTATTCATTTTACTGTTAGCATTCCATGATTTTTAGTTAACAGCAATCCATGATTTTTAGTTAACAGCAATCCATGATTTTTAGTTAACAGCAATCCATGATTTTTAGTTAACAGCAATCCATGATTTTTAGTTAACAGCAATCCATGATTTTTTTTCACAATGATCAGCAGCAGTTTTTGTATTAAAATGAATGTACTCCATGCATTTTAAGCTAACAACTGAATTTACTCCTTTATTGGCATTGTCATGATTCAGTTAACACTAAATCAACTTCATTAATTTCAGTCACGATTACTACGGCGAATTACCTTCTTCAGAGTGTAGAGGAGCAAAATTGTTCTAATCAGCAGCAGCACAACATAGTCACTTGGATCAGCGGAAGAGGAGCATCAGTAGCACGGGCAGAGGAGCAGCATTAGCTAGTTCTTCAGGTAAAATGGAAAACAAGCAAGCTTATATCTAAAAAATGAGTTAGCTAGGGTCAGAATTTTGAGTTGGCCCCTTTACATAAGTTTTAGATAAAGTTTCAAGGTTTCTTTAGAGTATTTATTTGTGTCGTGTGGAAGTACGGTCTGAGAGGAGCTATCAGTTTAGTTTGTTGTACTATGTTGGACAGAATTTATGTTTGGACTTGGGTGAATGTAACCAGACTTATACTCTCAGATTTTGTCATAGTTGATGGTGAGGACTTATAATGTGATAAAGTATATACGTTGTTGCAACACCTATATAATGTGATAAAGTATATACATTGTCATCTAAGTTGAGCTAATTTTGATTTCCATTATGTTATGGGGGACAACAGATATTGCTATATGTTCATTCTTGAGGTGCAGACTTGCTAAACTATTGATGATTTTTTGTTGGGTGACCTATTAGATCTGGAATGGAAGCTCACATAAGTTGAGATGATTTTTGTCCATGTGAAAGCGAGAGGACCATATGGTGCATGGCCTTTTCATCCATATGAAAGTAGAGGCACATTGTGGTGCTAGTTTGCTGGGTTTTGTCTCCGACCATTGTGTCGTGATGAATTTGCATGTACCCGAGAAGCCCTTGAGTTTGCCGAAATGTCGATTAACTTCCGTTCCGGCAAATTCGAGTACTCCATATGTCCTATTTTCAGCAAAGGTCATGCTGAAATTTTCCGTGAATTTTAGCATGACTTTGCTAAAAATAGGACATATGGGGTACTTGCGACTAATGCATGGGCCGGGGTATCTTAGTACTTAGTTAAGTAGGATTAACTGCCCCTTTATTCTTGCTGCATTAAACCATAGGTGGCAATAGAGCCAAGTGATTAGGCCCAACTTAGAATTCTCCTTAGCATCGATAAATCCTAGATGATAAACCCAACATAGGTGGCAACAGAGCCAAGTGATTAGTGCCAAGTGATTAGGCCCAACCTAGGATGCCTCGGCGTCGACAAACCCTAAATTATGAAACCTTGGCTTCTATAGGGTGCCTCGGTGTCGATGAGAACCTAAATGATGTACGCTTAGGCTTTTAGGGTGCCTCGGCGTCGACAAACCCTAAATGATAAAAGCTTAGCTTTTAGGATGCCTCGGTGTCGACAAACCCTAAATGATGAGACCATGATCTTGTTCCTTGACAATAACCAACTTTTGACCAAACTTTTTCCTATTTAGAAGCGAAACATGGCCCTAGCGATGAGGCGGCGGTTGAGACGGCAAGCAATTAAGGAGCTGTCCCGGTGATGGAGCACAACCTCACGCTATGAGGGCCGCCCGCGGAAGACACGATCGACTACACAACCCCTAGGCGTCGGGGATGACACCATGATGGTGCCGCCGAGGATGCCACCAGCGATGGTGCCGCGAAGATGCCACCGCGATGATGGCGGCACACGCACAGATGGCAGCCAACCGAAGGCAGCGGAAGGACCGGCGCCCGCAGCGCTCCGCACCGTCAAGGAGGAATTTACTCAAGTGGACTCCGACGGGCATCCAGCGAGCCCAAACATATAGTCAAAGAATTTTCGGTTCAGCTCGGTGCATTCTCCGAACACCGTCTCGATCAACACCGAGAACCTTAGGCATAAGGACCGAGGAATTTGCGCAACCTCCTCTTCACGAAGCTGCCGAGCGATACAAGTTCCCGCTGAATTTGAAAACACCGCCTCTCGGGGAATAAAGTGAGCAGTGCCGCCCTCACGAGGATGAGCACGGCCTGTCTACTTGGAGAAGCGGTAAGAGAATGATTGAGAAAGGTGATAGTTATGAGAAGATCAAGGTGAAAAATCCTTGATCAGCGAAGATGACTACAAGGAGTTCAAGATCAAGTCGAGGCGGTGCAACCTCGAATCAAGTCGATGGGGAAAGAAATCCGGGAGTTGAACTTAGGGAACACAAAATCGGTCCCGGCGGTTCTGAGTGGCGGAGCCTATATGGGACAAGGAGGGCCGCGGGCGTGCCGAGCAAAGCCTACCGCCCGCTTGAGAAATACAGCGGTGACAAGCGGACCAGGAACTATGTCGGGGCCCGGTACAAGGAGGACCCGATAACAAAGGAGCTTACCACGGATCCGAAGACCAGGGTGCTTGACATTACTGGCGAAGGAGACTAAAAGCGATAGTCTTGAGGTCATCTTAGAGCACCCTGCTTGGGACAGCACTCTAAATAGAGGCGTTGAGCGTAATGAAAAACAAGGATAAGCTCGGTAAGCCATCGTCGGCTGGTCGTGTGGCGGCAAAGGCTTGTCCACAAAATGGTCGTCATACTATACATTTGTTGGCGAAAGGAGAAAAATACCAGCTCGGAAAGCCCGATCGCGCGAGGTTCAAGAACTCAAGGCACAAGTAGCGCGGATTCGAAGATTGTCAAACAAGTGCAACAACAAGCTGGGATCGGCGCTCACCGACATTATGCCTACCTTGATTCATGGGCGGCGACATGGATTGCGAGTAATATGAGGGCCGCCCGATTCCCGGCCGGGGACAGCAACTTCGCTGGCAGCGGTAGCGCCATTGGTGTATCGGTAGCGCCATTGGTGTCTCCGGCGGCGGTATTGGTGTCTCCGACACCGGCACGGCCGGCATTGGAGCTTAATGCACCGGGTGTCGCCCGGCGGCACCTCGGCGACAAGCGGCCCCTCCGTCGATTACCGCCCGCCGTTGGCGGTGCCTCGACGATAGCGAGCTCGGCGCCATCATCACGGTAACTAATTAAGCCTCTCGGCGAGACTTCATCTCCTTTTGCCTTTGGTGGGCACCCCGGCGCCCTACATGTTTTCGCGAGCGCCGCCCGGCGTTCCGTGCACTCTCACGCGCCGTGAGCAGCGAGTTGGTCGATGTCGCCAAGGGCAAAATCGTTCAACGAGCAACCCGTGTTCCACGACAAACCGATGCCACCCACCGTGAATAGGGTTCAAGCTGGTTGGTGCTGCCGAGTTCTGACGAGTTGTTACCTCCGATTCGACCCTCCGGGGCGGCGAAGATGATCGATGACCCTCGGCGCTGCCTAAGCTGGCCCTGCTTTAGACGAAGAGCAGATTCGTTTGAGGCGAGGACACCACCCAAAGACAACACTGCCCGGTCGTGCGGCGTAAGCCATGGCAAGACCGCGCGACACTCTTGGACATGCGGACATCCCTATGGCGCAGGACTGAACATGCATATGGCACGGGATGCGGGCGGCGACAACAACGATGGCGGTCGTACATTTATAGCGTCGATAAGTACTTTGTCGAACATGGAGTGCGATGGCGAATTCTGTGGGCCTCTTTCTCAAGAACCCAACCAAGGCGACCGCTGTCTAGGCTGATGCAGCGGAGAAACCCGATTACCTTGAGCGTCGTCGGCATTGAGTTCTCGAGGAGCGCCTCCATTGCCGACTTCACCGAGCCTCATATAGCGAGGTGCCAAATATTATCAGCCCCAACACACTCAAGAAGGCGGTCTATGAGCAGAACTGGTCCCATTACAGCAGAAGAAGAATGGATGGAAAAGAAAGAGTAACAAAGTGCGAGCCAGCCGGCACCGAGTGCGATCCGTGCTCGGGGCGGGCCACCTTCACCTAAGGATATCTCGAGGAGGGTGCATGTGGCGGGTAGGCGATGCTACCGACAAATATGCTCAATGCTGCGACCGGCGCTATGCGAGTCTGCATGGCAGTGTTCTTTCTTTGGAAGCGGCGTCTCGAGAGAATGATGTGGCTTACCGTTTTTGTGGCCAAGGTGCGGAGGGCAAGGGCTTTGTGGATGGCGCCATCGAAGTGCGATCGTCCTGCGGTTTGATGACATCTTTGCTATGTTTAACCTTCATCCGCTGCACTACACCTTCGTTCGGCTGTTTTATTTGAGTATGGAATGCGGATCATTAGAGACAAGACCCGGACATCGTGATAGTCGACCCCTTCTACATGCGGCGCCAGAACTTGTGCAGCGGCGGGGACCGGCATGTCGCGAGTTCTTACCTCGGCGTCATTCTGGAAAACCCAGATAAGGATAACTTCCTCGTGCCTTACTTTCCCGAGTAAGGCATCCCCTAACCGCCCCGTAACATATGATTTCTTAGATTTCGATCGTTCTTTTTTTCTAACATTCCGTGTTACGTGCGGTGACACATTGCACACTCATCCTCTTAAGCCTGAAATATTCCATGGCCACGTATTTGACCGGACCGTGACTCCAAGATAGACTACACAAATATCAAGAAAGTTCTTGATGATGTTCTCCCGGCTATGCCAAATCTGGAAGCACCTTCACCAAGCCGATTAAATGGCGATGCAGCGCGCGCGTGTTCGCCCACAATACAAAGTTCTCTGTGTCAAGCAGCCACTGGCGGTCGGAAGGATGCCTACTACACCTTCCATCACATGCGAGGCGTCGTGCGGGACCATCATCACCTTACGCTGCAGATAATCTCAAAGATTGGGCGCGAGCTTGTCGGCAATCCGGGGCGTGGACATCGGACAAGAATTCTTTCGCATCCGATCGGAGTTTGCGGAAATTCTCCATCAAGATGTCGCCGTACCTCGGGGCAGTTCTACCTCGAGATATCAACCGTCCAGCGGTGAGATAGACACTGCGCGCTACAAATGCAGGCTGACAACGCGCGATTTCATGACCATCACGACAGACGGCGGCTTCATCCATGCTCTGGTCCCATGAGTCGAGTCGAAAGTAGTGATGCTATGTGTCGTGGTTTTGTCACGGCAGATGTCCTCATGAAAGGACTTAGTCGTGGAGCCATCGCTACGGGTTAACTTGAAGGGGTTAAAGCGGACGCAAAGACACAAGAGTTATACTAGTTCGGCCCCTTCGATGAAGGTAAAAGCCTGCGTCTAGTTGTGATGGAATTAATGTGGTCTTGATGACTAGGGAGCAAATAAGCCGCCTAGGCCTCGAGTTGTTGTTATCGTCCTTGAACACGCCCCGGTCGTCCCTTATATACAGGTGGCGCCCGTCGGCTCATGAGAGTCCCAATCTCCGGTTCATACTCGTATCCGGGTTGGTCTCTCTCTATTCTAACACAATACAAGTATACATACCAGGCGGTTTACGGCTCTGAGTTCTAAACCGACTACGGGCCTTGGGCCCTTACTTTATGCCTCTTGGGCTTTTACACGTTGAACTACGATGAAGTTAACCCGGCCCGAGATAGGCGGTTTCGCCCGATAGTAATATCTAACATTAGGCCCAGTTGATTTGAACAGGTTCATGTCAATACTTGATAAAAACCTTCATCTTCAATACCTTCTTGAAATTGTTGAACCGTCGTGATGTCACCTTCTCCAGTTGCTGTAAACCGGCATGACATCCTCATAAAGATAGCATTCATGATATCTTCTTTGTTTAACAGATCCGCAATAATCGAGGCGACAGCTCTGCTTCCTAGATTTGTGGCTCCTTGATTCACGCGCCTGACACAGGTATCTTGCCTTATAAATAGGACCGAAGGGTCATTCCTTTTCTCCCCTCCGTCCCCTTTCTCTTCGTCTTCCTCGCGTCGCCAGCCTCTGGAGCTCCGCCGCTGCCATCGACCTCTGCACCGTCCTGAGCCGTTGCATCAACCTGGACGCACCAGAGAAACGTAGACTCTTCCACATCTCCTCAACTCAGGTAGGTCCTCGGTTCCCCTCGACCTAGATCCGTTCTAGGGTTTCCTGTTCTTGCCATGCTCCATGAACTGTTCCTTCTCATACCAGACTCTTGGATAGATCTGTGACACCTTGCTCTGATTAGTAGTAGCTTTTAGCATCCGCCTGTAGTCTCGTGCTCACGTCCATAGATCTCGCACATCATCTCTGCTCATTGCATCAATACTGCTCTGCTGTCTTTCTTTTTGGATATTTTCTTCTTTTACGATCGGCTTGAGATCCTTCGTTGTAGAAATCTTGCGAAACTTGTTTCTGCACACTTAGTCGTTCGCAACTTCAATTGTTTTCAATATTTAGACCTTAGACCAGGCGGTTTAACTTAACATAGGAAAAATTAGATAAACCGGTATACACCATTAGTCCCCTTGTTGAACCGCCAGAACTCCTTAACCAGACACTGCCGCTTCATAGAATTCCGGTTTAGATGTATTTGTTTTCGATTTAGCATTGGACACCGGTTCTCTCTTTGTCCCAACACATTTCTTGAACCGGATTTATATATTTGTTTGTAGATGGCCAAACAAGTATATGAGTGCAACTGGGCTCCTTCCCGTGTCACCGAAACTCAATTAAACAATCTGGTCTGGTGGCACTTTAGGCAGTAAAATACTATCCATTGGAGGGTTCTGGCAAAGAATGTCCACCCACACCTCAAGAAGGAGAGGTTGTAGTTTTCATGAGATCACCTGCCGGGGTTTCAATCCGCCGGTTCAAAATTTTACCGGGATGTGTTAGCCAATTTTCAACTCCGTCCACAAGATCTGGGCCCCAATTCATTACCAATATTTGTCACTTCCAAGTGCTCTGTGAGGCCTACTTTCAAGAAGAACCTACAGTTGAACTGTTTAGAGGCTGCTTCCATCTAAACCGCCCACAGAATTCTTGTGGGCCCAACACAGAATTGGGTGGTGTGGCGATTCAAAAAAGAAAGGAGGTCACTTATCCTCATGTCAAACTGCATAGCCACCCCAAGGAATGGAATCAAACATGGTTTTACTTGAGAGACACTACACCTGCCAATGAGAATCCTTTGCCGGTTTTAAATCGGGCGACTCGATAACACACATCCCTTTCATAAAGATTAACTGCCAATGAGAGAAGTAAATATGCTCCTCAACTCTCAAGCTCGAGCCTTCATGGCCAGCGGTTTAACGGAATTGATCTACGCGCTGTTGGATATCATGGAGCATAATGCCACTCTCCAGCGCTCGGTTTAATGTGTGAGTACTTTGGTAGTGTCGGCGACCCCCTCCGACATGTTAATATCCAGCTCACCGATGATGAGGTCACCGAGGCTGTAAAGAAAATGTTGAATGAACGGAACACCTCGTGCCCGAACGGTCTGCTCCCCTTACGTGCTACCAACAAACCGCCATCTGTAAGACTTGATTATTTTTACTGAATATATTACTGCTATTTCGGCATCATTTTTAACATCAACTGCTGCTTAATCAGGCGATGATCCATTACGGAGTAAGCGTCCACAAGAGAAACCGGAGAAGCGGACAAACTGGAAAAAACAATCCGGCAAAGACCAAAGCTGTCAAGAAGACTGCTCATAAGAGGAAAACCACTGCATCTTGATCCGGTGTGGGCGATGATGTGGGTAATCCGGACCTTGAGGTAGAACTTGATTCACTTGGCTTACTTTTCACCGCCTAATTAATGATGATGTTTGTCGGGATGATCTTGAAACCAGTAATCTTGATGTTGTAGAGGTAACTATTCTCTCCTCGACTCAAATCCTTTGCCTTCACTAAAAACCGTCGGGCAAACCGGAAAATTAAATTTTCTCATCCCCTTGCTTACTTGGATCCCAAATTTCTTATGAAGACTCAACAACATGAAGCTCGCCGCGCAACTTCGGCACAATGACCAGGTAGTTACCTCCACGGTTTACCTAACAGTCCGGTTCGGAAGCGTCGTTCGAGGTCTCTAATTTGCTTGTCGATGCTTATCCTAAAGCAGGCTGTTTTCGTCAACCCTTAATCCGTCGACTCCGATTATCGGGTCACTTCCCTCCTCATCTGGCGAGTCATCGACCACTCGGCTGCCACCACTTAAAGCGGTGCTTGGGTAAGTTATACCTTTCATATTGTTTCTCTTGCATCATTGTGTAGTATATGCCGTGTTGATTGTTGTTGTGCCTTTTCGAGGCCAAGCCTAGGCGAGCAAAAGGCTCGCGGATAAAGCGGCCGACGAAGACTGCCCTGAACGGACAGCACCCCAAATCTTGAAGCGGCCATCTGTGAAGACCGCCCAATGATCCGCCGCAGCAAGATGGCGATTTTGTTCTTTGAAGGAAGGCTGTTGACACGCCCTTCCTCTTGACCAGCCAAAAGCCCGACCTGGATTGAAAAATCCACCGGTCAATCCGCTGGCGACAAATGGCCGCCTGGTCAAACCGGTGATACCAAGGATGATGACATCGTGATTCTGGCTTTGGCCACAGCGAACCAGGTAATCGGTCGCTTTATCGAAACATTACGCCAAAGAAGAGTTTGCCACTATGAGCAAGGGCAAGTGGGATGTTGATCGGCAACTTCGCGCTCTGAACCCCAAGACCTTCACTCGGCTACTTGAACGGCTGTATACCGGCCGCGATTATGAAGCTGGCCTAGTGAAGATGATGAAAGAAAAATTCAAGGTAACTTCCATGCTCTTTTCCTGCTTGGATATTTCAACTTTTGTTAACTCTTCTAGCCCCCAAGGGCGGTTCAACTAAGTATAGTTAAGCGGGACTTAACATAAACAATGCTTGAGAATCCTTGATGTAGCCCCCAAGGGCAGTTCAACTTAGCATAGTTAAACCGGGATGTCACTTATATCGCCGCATCGAACATGTTAGAGCAAATAGCCATTAGCCCCCAAGTGCCAAGTTGAATACTGTATTGAGCTTGGGACTTTGTGATTTATTGACATCTGAAGATCAAATATGCATTAGCCCCAAGTGCCATGTGTATGACTGGTTATGCATTTGGGACTTGCAGTGAAGATATTAACATGTTCCCTTTTTGTTGTAGAATGAGATCGTAACAAGCCTCCCAAATCAATGATCTTTAAGAAAATCTGAAGTCTCAACAAGCGAGAAACCTCCAAGGCCAAGGATGAGCTGAAAACCGCCTTGACTACCATGGAGCAGCTCAAGGAGTGGTTCAAGTCTGGCGGGCGGCTGGGATCTTGAAAAGGCCGCTTTAACCAAAAGGTTGAAAATGTTGAAGTTGCCCTTAAACCGGTGGTAGATGAGGTGACCAGCGTGAAGCGGCAAGTGCATTCCATATTGCTGCCATCTTGATAAGCTTCCTTTGGCTTCTATGATAATCTTGACCTTCTTATGATAAGTCCGGTTTGTGATTTCTCTTGCAATGTTGTAAGCACGCATTGGTCACTTGGGGTCGAGATGTTGGAAGAAATTGAAGGCTGCCTATAGCTTAATAGAGCAGTTGTATCTTTGGGCGCAGCGGATCATCTCCAACGCATCACATAACAATCCAGCACCCTCCTTAATCCAAGATACCCTTAGGAGGTTGTCAATGCTTCCGCCGGATTGAAGAGCTGAAGAAATCTGCTGCTCGAACGGCGCCATGCTTATATAATCTGGGCAAAGGCATGGGTGCTAGATTTTGATCCGGTTGAGGCAGCTCAAAGGCTATCGATCTGAAGGAAGGCGGTTCGAGTTCAGCGAAGATGATCTAAGAAGCGATAAACGGGCGGTCGCCCTCGGCTTGCCAATTGGCGAAGAGGCAAACTTGTCGCGATATCAAGCTCAATATGGCGATCGAGAACAAGCGAGTGGCTGCACCTATTCTGAAGCGGAGAACTGATCCCTCCGATCCGTAAGCATACTTACGCTCGATATTGAACCAACTTCCCTGATCCATGAGGAGGCTGTCTTTCAAGCTTTAATGGGAATCGTTGGACCCTTTGTTGACTTCCGGCAGCTGGGTAGAGATGAAGCTGAAGCGCAGGGGCGACCCACAACCATCGGACCGGGGGCGAGCAAGCATGAACCGGAAGCGGTTTGAAGAGCTGCTTCATTATATTCCGCCAAGAAACAATGATCTTATTTGGGCACCATGTTGCCTTGTAATAGGATAATAACACTCTTGCTTTGAATATGCCTTCGTGCATAGGTCTTGATACTTTTTGCTTGAATGATCGAAACTTGCAATCTATATTTCCTGCAGTCACAAAATCTTAAACCGCCACGGCGGTTTGTGCCGCCAGCCGGCTTGTGACGTTCATATATATATGAGATGAAATATTGAGGTATATAATCGAAATTTATGATACCAAATACCTGCCATCGCTGGGCATAAAGTTGGCTTAGCCAATCTTGAAACGGAGGTTGCATAAACCCTTACCGTCAAAGGAGAACAGCTCCTGTGTTTATAACGCCGGTTTACCATGTAAACCGTGCCGGGTCATGATAAGCCCCCTGTTACTCCATAATGGGATGTTAACAGAAAAAAGTCAAACCGATGAAATTATCTCCGGATTAAAAATGGACCGAATTCCGTCAATTGACAGTTTGAACTGGTTTAAAAATGTTGTCGGTTTAAGAAACGCAACAAAAATCAACTGATAGTTATGAAAAAACATGGAAGCAAAAGCAATGATAAACCGTTTGCAAAAAAAGGAAGGCTTTACTGAGCCGATCAGATGGTGTTACCATGGTCGGACACGACCAAGCTCCCTATAAGGTGTAGCCATGGTTCAAGTCAGCCAGGTCCCCAACTGAAACCATGGCATTATGCCGATCAAGTGGTGTGTCAATGGTTGGGTTGACCAAGCCCCAAGTGACTCTATGGCCTTAGGCCGATCAAAGGCGTGTTGGTTCAGACTTGACCATGTCCCCAAGTGATCTGGTGGCTTTCGCCTATCAAAAGGTGTTGCATTGGTTCGAACACGACCAAGCCCCCAAGTGATATCACAAAGCTTTTGAAAAGCAAACTCGGGGGTAAACGGAGGCGCTTTAAGATAGAACAACTCCATGTAACCACACATGATGTATGAGCAGATACCCGCTTTAGGTGAGGCTCCGGTTTATTACTTTATTCATAATATATACACTGTCGTAATATGTACATAAGTAGAGTCGATGGCTCGGGTATAATAAGGCGAAGATGAGCTATGTTCCACGGCCTGTTGGTTTCCTCCTCGGCGTCGTGAGTCTTTATGCTCTCGAACATCGATCGAGATAATACGACCCGTTGTGCAGATTCTTGCTGACCATGAAAGGTCCCTCCCAAGGTGGGGATAACTTGTGCATATCGATCGGTCTTGGATGAGCGAAGCACCAAATCTCCTTCTTGAAAGGTTACGGTTACGACCGGCGACTATGGTAGCGCGAAGATCCTGTTGGTAAATCGCCCGGCGGGCAGCTGCTATATCACGCTCCTCATCCAACGGTCCATAGCGTCTTGCCGTGCCGTCTTGTTATCTGTTTCAACATAAGCTGCCACGAGGTGAATCATAGCGGATGTCCTTTGGGAGAACCGCCTCCGCTCCATAGACCATAAAGAACGGTGTGTATCCCGTAGATCTATTAGGCGTAGTATTTATACTCCATAACATAGACGGTAGCTCTTCTACCCCAACAACCCGGTGTCCTCTGCAAAGGGACCATAAGTCGGGGCTTGATGCCTCTCAAGATCTCTTGATTGGCTCTTTCCGCTTGACCATTGGACTGTGGGTGAGCTACTGAAGAAACGTCAAGCCGGATGTGCTCGGGTTCGCAGAACTCCTTCATGGCACCTTTGGACAAATTGGTACCATTATCTGTGATGATACTGTGTGGAAATACAAACCAGAAAATCACCTTTTTGATGAACTGAACCGCTGTGGCCGCATCACACTTGCTAACAGGTTACGCCTCTACCCACTTTGTAAACTTGTCGACCGCCACCGGCAGGTGGGTCTTCTTAATCCTTGGACCTTTTGAAAGGCCCGACCATATCCAGCCCCAAGTTGCAAGCGGCCAAGTAATTGGAATCATCCTCAATTCTTGGGCGGTACATGAGCTGCGTCTGGGAAACTTTTGGCAACCATCACATCGTCGACCAGATCTTCCGCATCGGCATGAGCGGTCAACCAATAGAAAGCGTGGCGGAATGCTTTAGCCACCAAGGAGTTTGAACCGGCGTGGTGACCACAATCTCGCCGTGGATCTCACGCAATATTTCATAGCCTTCCTCGGGGACACACAGCGTTGAAAGCATACGACACGCTGCAATGATGCAATTCGCCATTGATAATGGTCATAGACTTAGATCGTCGGACTATCTGCCGGGCCAGCGTCTCATCTTACGGTAACTTCGCCCGGTTCATATGCGCAAGAGAAGAGCGTCAATCGAGTGGCGTGAAGAGCTGCCACCAATTGAGCCTCCGGATCAGGAATAGCCAAATCCGCTTCACCGGGGAGCTTGACCGGCGGGTTGTGCGGCACGTCGAGAAAACATTAGGCGGGACGGTTTGCGTTGAGAGCCCAACCGGCTTAAAGCGTCCGCCGCTTCATTCTTCCGACGGTCCCGTGGTCCGGTGATAGCCCTTGAAATGACTGTGACAATATCCACCTCACGATGATATGCAGCCATGAGTGGGTCCTTTGAATCCCAAGTGCGGACACTGTTGAGCCACTAGGTCCGAGTCACGAAGCACTTAACACGGCTTAGATTCATCTCCTTAGCCATCCGGAGACCATGGAGCAAGGCTTCATACTCAGCTGCATTGTTAGTACAAGGGAACATTAAGCGGAGAGCGTAACAAAACTTGTCACCTCGTGGGGAAGTTAATCGACTCCAGCCCCGAGCCCTCAATTGCCTAGATCCGTCAAAATGGATGGTCCAATATGTGTGATCCGGCTTTTCTTGGTGCTTGCAACTCCGTCCGATCATTAATGAAATCCACAAGTGCTTGAGACTTCACCGTCGTCCAGGCACGTACTTGAACCGTCGGCCTAAGCTCTATAGCCCACTTAGCAATCCGGCGATCGCTTCCGGTTACATGTATGATATCGCCTAAGGGAGCAGAAGCCGACCACCGTGATGGGGTGCCCTTGGAAATACTGTTTCAGCTTCCAGCTTGCCATGAAAACTCCATATACCAGCTTTTGCCAATGCGGATACCTTTGCTTAGATTCGATAAGTACCTCGCTGATATAGTAAACCGGAGGTTGAACGGATGCTCCTTCCTGCCTCCTTCGCTCCACCACAATGGCCCGCTGACCGCCCGGCATTAGCGACAACATATAGCGAAGCGGCTCCTTGTCAATGGGAGCGGCGAGCACGGCGGGTCGGCCAATTGCGCTTTAAGTCCTCAATGCTTCATCGGTGGTGGACTCGGACAAATTGATCTGTCTTCTTGACATCTGGTACAAAGGATGGCCTTCTCTCGGCGGTGATAAACCGGCTCAGTAGCGGCAATCCGGCCTGCCAAGCGCTGGACATCGTTAATACCGCCGGTTTAGCGAGGAGGTGATAGCCGTAATCTTCTCGGATTAGCTTCAATTCCCATGTTGGACACGAAAACCCAATAACACTGCGGAACACCAAAGACACATTTGGCGGGTTGAGCATCATCTTGTAAACCCTTGAGGTTGTCAAAGGTTTCCTTCAAATCGTCAATCGGTGTTTCCTTCTCCCTTGACTTGACCACAATATCATCCACGTAGGCGTGCACATTCGGCCGATCTGTTTATGCAGGCAATTCTATACAGCGTTGATAAGTTGCTTGGCGCCCTTGAGCCCAAAGGCATAGACACATAGCGAAGGCTCAAAGGGAGTGATAAGCGTCGTCTTCTCCTGGTCCTTAACGCCATCTTGATCGATGATACCCGAGTATGCATCCAAAAAGCTCAAGCGCTCACAACCCGCGATGGCATCAATAATTTGGTCAATGCGGGGAGGGCAAAAGGATCTGTTGGACAAGCCTTGTTAAGATCATGTAATCCACACGCATCGCCAAGTGCCGTTTTCTTAAGAACCAGCACGGATTAGCAAGCCACTCGGATGGAAAACTTCAGCGATAAAGCCAGGTGCTAAGAGCACAGCCACCTCCTCTCAATGGCCTTCGCCTTTCTTCGTTAAACCGGCGGGCTGCTTCACGGTTTGTACTTGGGATCAACATTAAGAGTGTGCTCGGCGAGTTCTCTCGGTACACAGGCATGTCGAAGGCTTCCATGCAAAATGTCGATTCTCACGGATGAACTTCGATGGCGCTTTCCTATTCGGATCAAGTTAGCGCGATCTTTGAACTGCTTGGGCGAATCGCCGAACCGCGAAGTCAACAAGCTTAGTCTCGGCTGCCGATTTGAATTTCAGGGCGGATCATGCTCTGTAGTTGGCTTCTTTAACGGAGTCATGTCCGCTGGATCAACATTGTCCTTATAATACTTCAGCTCCTCGGTGGCACAGACCGACTCTGCGTAAGCCGCATCACCTTCCTCACATTCCAAAGCGATCTTGCGGCTCCCATGAACCGTTATTGTCCCCTTGTGACCCGGCATCTTGAGCTGCAAATAGATATAACAAGGTCATGCCATGAACTTGGCATAAGCCGGCCGCCCAAACAGGGCGTGATATGGACTTTGGATTTTCACCACTTCAAACGTCAATGTTTTCGATCTGGAGTCATATTCATCTCCAAAGGCTACTTCCAGAGCTATTTTACCAGCCGGATATGCTGACTTGCCAGGTACCACACCATGGAACACTGTATTGGACGGTTTGAGATGTTTATCTGTTAACCCCATCGACGGAAGGTCTCATAATGCAGGATGTTGATGCTGCTCCCTCCATCCATGAGCACCTTGGTGAACTTATAACCTCCACGAGGTGCCACCACGAGGCTAGTTGACCGGATTGTCAACCAGGGAGGATGATCCTCTCTACTCCATATAATGGGCTGCTCGACCAGCGTAGGTAATGAGGCACGGCGGTTCAACAGCGTTATTTGCCGCCACGAAGCTTCGGTCTCGCTTATCTAAGATGGTGGTGAATACATGGTACTGCCCACTATTCAACTGCTTTGGGTTGCTCGATAACCCATTGTTGCTGCTGCTGGTTGTAACCACCTTGGTTATTCGATTATTACGATTGTTATGTCCGCCCGGATTACCATTAAATCTGAACGAATTTCCTCCACGAAACCGGCCGGATCTGAACCGCCGCCGGAACCTTGATCATACCGGAAAGCATTAGAACTCTTGAACTCCTGCATAATGTAGCAATCCTTCCAGAGATGATTTGTTGGCGTCTCCTTCGTCCCATGCTTTGGACAGGGTTGATTCAACAGATAATTCAAGCGGTCCGGATTAGGATTAGGCGCTCCACTTCGATTCGGCTGTTTACCCTTGCGTCGCTGGCCCTTGTCCTGCGTGTTGGTGTTGGCTACGAAGTCCATGTTGCCATTCGCTTTACGCTTGCCTCCACCATTACCTGCCGAGTGATGTTGTTGGCCCTTGGAGTTGCTGTTCTTCCTTCCCTTCCTTGTCTCGTCATCATCAGACTCGGGATCCTTGGTACTATCAGAATCATCATACTTCACTAAAGCGCCCATGAGAGTGCCCATGTCATTACAAAACCGCTTCATGCGCCCCAACTTCAACTTCAAAGGCTTAAACCGGTTGTTTCCCTCCAGGGTCAGGATCGCAGAGTCAGCGTTGATGCGGTCTGACGAGTGCAAAATTTCCGAAACGCGGTGCACCCAATGGGTTGTTGACTTCCCTTCCCCCTGGACACAAGCCGCCAAGTCCACTACGGACATGGGCTGCTTACATGTATCTTTGAAATTCTGGATAAACCGGGTCCGCAACTGGGCCCATGAACTGATAGAATTGGGTGGCAAGCTCTTCAACCAAATGCAGGATGTGCCTTGAGCATCATGGTGAAGTACTTTGCAGCGGCCTCATCCACATCCAGCATCTCCATGGCCATCTCATAACTCTCTATCCATGTACGGAGCTAAATCGGAAGTGTAATTTGGCACCTTCGCGGACCCTTGAAGTCTTTGGGCAGCGCACATTGCGTAAAGTGGGGGCGAGGCAAGGCACCCCAAAGAGCTAGAGAGTAACCCCAGACTCGACCGAGATGGTCAGACGAACGGCGTAAGGTGATAATCTGATGTTGTCTTGCTAACTTTCGGCCTCCCTGCGTGCTCGGGCCGGTCCACCACCTCTGGCGTTATCGAAACCACCTGCGGGTTGTTGCCATAGGCGCCCACGCCGTGCATTACCAATCGGCGGTTCATCCGTGCCTTCTATAGCTCCGGCTTGGGCGAGGGTAGAGTGGATCGGTCGCGGCTATACGAATATGCTTCTGTTGGACCAAAGCTGTCCTAAGGAGCTCCTTGACCAGCGCGTCTCTCGCTGTGGTGAATCGCCTTCAATTGGAATAGCCTCCAGCCATGCCGCGGCTGCAACAAGGTTATCCATCGGGTTGGAGTAGTGACACAGAGGTGTTTGCACAGCTGGCGTCTTGGCATTATGGCGAGTAGATCTATTACAGCGAGGCTGAACGGCGGCGCCCGTCCCAAGTGCTTCCGCCGGTTTACCACGGCGGATTCTTGGTTCTGCTCGAGGGTGTTGAATAGATCTCGTCCCTCGAAGGCGAAGGCAAGCGGGATCTGTATTTCCTCTTCATGACTTCATGTGGCGCGCTCGATCCGGCATGAGCCTATAAGCTGCGCATCTAAGCGGCCGCTCTGCCGTCATCTGGCGTCTGCGGCTGCCGGATCCGCTTTAGCTGAGTGATTTGTTCCTTCACCTTCGCGATCTCCGCGTTATGGCGTCTGGTCCGCGGGTTAACCTCTTCCATGAGCACAGCCAGCGCGCCGAATAGGTCGATAAAACTTGAGCGGCGGGCGACGGGGCCTCTGCCCGGCAGCCGTCGCCGTTGTTGAACCGGCAACCATTGTCGCGGCGGTCGAAGAGTGAAGCACTGCTTGTGTACCGACCATGAATATTCCAACCGGTTGGGCAGATCGAGAGGGTCGGAATCTGTCACCATCGGAACAGCCCCAATCCGGCCATCTTGTAGCTGATATAGAGATTCGGTTTCTCCGATCGGCGACTTCGTCGTCGAGAATAGATAACGGTTTCGCCACGATTCTGATCCGCCCTCATAGCTTCCTCCGTGGATGACTCCACAAAGGCATGCTTCACGGCGGTTTAACACAGGCAGGTCTCGTCGCTGAGCCGTCTCGGCGAGGTCGGTGCGGATGTCGGCTCGGGCCACAGCTCACCGATCTTGCCGATAAGCGTGTATGCCACCAAAGGGACCCGGTACCCATACTCAATCGAGCGGCCTCGGGGCCCCAGCTGCATCGTCGATGTAGAGCTTGCCATGACGACTCTTGGTCATCCGGCCTGGCGTAGCCTTGAGTCCCGAACTTGCCCTCCAAGATCATCAAACCATCATGCGATAGCCCCACGGTGGCGCCAAGCGTCGTGGTTTTGTCACGGCAGATGCCTCATGAAAGGACTTAGTCGTGGAGCCATCGCTACGGGTTAACAGAAGGGGTTAAAGCGGACGCAAAGACACAAGAGTTATACTAGTTGGCCCCTTGATGAAGGTAAAAGCCTACGTCTAGTTGTGATGGAATTGATGTGGTCTCGATGACTAGGGAGCAAATAATCTTCGCCTAGGCCTCGAGTTGTTGTTATCGTCCTTGAACCGCCCGGTCGTCCCCTTATATACGGGTGGCGCCCGTCGGCTCATGAGTCCCAATCTCCGGTTCATACTCGTATCCGGGTTGGTCTCTCTCTATTCTAACTTACAATACAAGTTTACATACCGGGCGGTTTACGGCTACAGGTTCTAAACCGACTACAGGCCTTGGGCCCTTACTTTATGCCTCTTGGGCTTTTACACCGTTGAACTACTGATGAAGTTAACCCGGCCTAGATAGGCCGGTTTACGCCCAGTAGCAATATCCCCAACACTATGTGTAGTTTTGAAACATTGATTGGCTCATGTTGTAATTAAACTTTAATGAACTTGTATGTCTCTTTGGTTTGGACAGTCGTTCAACTTAGATGTAATTGATGCTATTTATTAGTAGGACCATGAATCGTGCTATTAATGTCTTGCTTTTCTCTTCCGATCCTTTTGTTGCATACTTATATATTGCTTATGTATTGTACATTGTTTGGCTTGTGCATAGAGATGCCGTCGTATGTAGTGTACAAGGGTAAGGTTCGAGTCTCTGATCGGGAGGAGTGTCGGAGACAGGTTCACCGTTCAGTGATATGATTACAAAGGTACACCACTAGGCGGGGCGGAATCTAGATCGCCTGCTATCTAGCGGGAGAGGAGGGCGTTGGAGGAACAGATGAAGACCAGTTTCATCGCGATGATGCTCATCGTGATGACCGCATCTCTCTTCTATGTGATGGTAGTTTAGATGATCGATATCGACTTGTAATGTGAAGACAAACTCGCTACTCGCGGTCTCGAGACTTGTAATGTTCTATCTTTGTTCGGTCTTTTGAATTTGGAGACTAATATGATGAATTGTATTCAGATACTACTCTTCTATTGTATTCGATGAATCTGCTATTGCTGTGTGGTGTTGTCTAAATTCTGCCCAATAATATATTTTGTAACCTGTGAAAATATCAGAAAAGAAAAAATCCCTAATATTCATACTAGTGGCGCACCACACAAGACACTAATGGCGCATTGTGATAATCACACTAATGGCGCATCAGCCACTGATGCGCCATTAGTATGCCAAAGCACATGGGTACATATGGCCCCCTGGGAGGCATTCTAATGGCGCACTGTGGGCTATACTAATGGCGCACCAGTGTGTGTGCTGCGTGCTGACCAGTGGGGCTAGTGTGTGTGTTCTGATGGAGATACGGTTAGGTGGAATATAACCTGAGTGCTCGAACTGTAATAAAAAAATCTAATGGCGCACCAGGGGGTGGTGCGCCATTGCTGTCGTCGTACTTATGGCGCACTAGGGGGAGGTGCGCCATTGCTAAATCTCCCCCCACTCCACCTATTCCCCTCTAGCCTCTCTCCCTCGCTCCCTCACCAGATCCCCCACTCGACCCCAACCGTACGCCGCCGCCCCGCCTTGCTCCGCCCCCTCCGTCCGTCACACTTGCACGCCGTCGGCGACGCCGCCGCCTCTCCTGGCTGTGGTCTTGCGCAGCCCCGACGCCGCCGCCCTGACCCCCGCCGGACTCCACACCCGTCGCCCCCGCGCCCCCCGAACGGGATCGGCCGAGCGTGCGCTAGGGTTCCTCACCCCACCGCCCGCTCCTCTCCTCTCCTCCTCCCTCCGACGAGCGAGGGCCTCCTCCGGCCCCTGCAGTAGGCCGTGGCCTTGGCCCAGCAACGCCCACCGCCTGCCCTGCCGTCCTCCCCCACCGGTCACCTCCGCAGCAGCCGGCAAGCCAAGGACGGTGCCGTGACCCTCGCCGCCAACCCCGAGCTCCCCTACTTCCTCTCCGCGCCGTCCAAGGTGAGCTCCCCTGCCCCTTCTCCCTCTCTCTCCGTTATGTTCCGGCTCGGGCAGCAAGGGCAACCCTTGTGTTTCTCCGTTACGTTATGCTTAGATGGGTTTTTTCTCTGCTTCTTGCTAATTGATAGTTTGAACCATATGTAATTGATAGACTGAACCATAGCATCGAGACTCTAATCTGAATAGCATATCATCTGAACCATAGATAATTGATAGTCGAAATGCGAACCATGTAGAATTGAGTCGATAATTTCTGGCGTACTAGTTCAGCTCATAATACACAATGGTTCAGTTCAGTTTAGTTTGGAGTTACTTGTAGTTGGAAGGGGCGTGGTTGATTACACTACATCTAGATACGTAGCAATCCTTTTATATAGGATCAAACTGAGTTCAGTTCTGTTTAGAACCAACAAGTAATTTCAAGGTATTGCAATCTACTCATACGAATTATCAGGCAACAATTTTTTGACAAAACCAAACTGAGTTTTATTGATCTGATGGAAATGCATAAGGATCTATTGATCTGAAGTTTCAGATGTTGTACACGGACAATTTGAAGTTCTATGAGAAATTGGTTTAGACAGAATAATATTAGGGTGTACAAAATTACTCTGTTTTTAGTATATGAAGCAAAATCAAACGCTATTCTGTTTTTATCACGATAAGATTAGGGTGATTGAATTTTCAGCAACCCTTGTGTTTTCTTTAGCAAGGGCAACCCCCAATTTCCACTAACATAAGTTAGTATTTTAATTAAGTTAGTATTTTTAATTAAAAACTTGCACAGATTGCTCGTCCCCTTCTGTAGAAACGCAAAAAAAAAAACCTCCTCTGCTTTGACCATGTTTCTGCTCCAAAAGCTCCTTCACAGTACCGAAACTACTACTACTGTTTTTGCTTGTTCTGCTGCTATTACTCAACTCCACCAAGCCGGGAGTTGACGGTTAACAATGCGTAGTTAGCTGGTGGTTTAGATAAAGTTGGTTGTTAATGTAGTCAAATGTTGGTTGTGGCTCGGTGGCTAAGAGGTAAATTCATTTTTGTGGACTTAGTTTTGGAGTAAATTCAGTAAATGAGCCTCATCATTCATGAGACTCAAGTTTTGGAGTACTAACACTAACCTCCAAGTATTCATTTTACTGTTAGCATTCCATGATTTTTAGTTAACAGCAATCCATGATTTTTAGTTAACAGCAATCCATGATTTTTAGTTAACAGCAATCCATGATTTTTAGTTAACAACAATCCATGATTTTTTTTCACAATGATCAGCAGCAGTTTTTGTATTAAAATGAATGTACTCCATGCATTTTAAGTTAACAACTGAATTTACTCCTTTATTGGCATTGTCATGATTCAGTTAACACTAAATCAGCTTCATTAATTTTCAGGTGCGAGACTCGACGGAGTACCTTCTTGATCTTGAGAGGAGCAAAATTGTTCTAATCAGCAGCAACCTGACACCTGATCACTTGGATCAGCGGAAGAGGAGCATCAGCAGCACGGGCAGAGGAGCAGCAGCAGCTAGTTCTTTAGGTAAAATGGAAAACAAGCAAGCTTATATCTAAAAAATGAGTTAACTAGGGTCAGAATTTTGAGTTGGCCCCTTTACATAAGTTTTAGATAAAGTTTCAAGGTTTCTTTAGAGTATTTATTTGTGTCGTGTGGAAGTCTGGTTTGAGAGGAGCTATCAGTTTAGTTTGTTGTACTATGTTGGACAGTTTTATGTTTGGACTTGGGTGAATGTAACCAGACTTATACTCTCAGATTTTGTCATAGTTGATGGTGAGGACTTATAATGTGATAAAGTATATATGTTGTTGCAACACCTATATAATGTGATAAAGTATATACATTGCCATCTAAGTTGAGCTGATTTTGATTTCCTATGTTATGGGGGGACAACAAATATTTCTATATGTTCATTCTTGAGGGTACAGACTTGCTAAACTATTGATGATTTTTTGTTGGGTGACCTATTAGATCTGGAATGGAAGCTCACATAAGTTGAGATGATTTTTGTCCATATGAAAGCAGAGGACCATATGGTATGTGGCCTTTTCATCCATATGAAAGTAGAGGCACATTGTGGTGCTAGTTTCCTGGGTTTTGTCTCCAACCATTGTGTCGTGATGAATTTGCATGTACCCGAGAGGCCCTTGAGTTTGCCGGAATGTCGATTAACTTCCGTTCCGGCAAATTCGGGTGCAACATATGTCCTATTTTCAGCAAAGGTCATGCTGAAATTTTCCGTGAATTTTAGCATGACTTTGCTAAAAATAGGACATATGGGGTACTTGCGACTAATGCATGGGCCGGGGTATCTTAGTACTTAGTTAAGTAGGATCAACTGCCCCTTTATTCTTGCTGCATTAAACCATAGGTGGCAATAGAGCCAAGTGATTAGGCCCAACTTAGAATTCTCCTTAGCATCGATAAACCCTAGATGATAAACCCAACATAGGTGGCAACAGAGCCAAGTGATTAGTGCCAAGTGATTAGGTCCAACCTAGGATGCCTCGGCGTCGACAAACCCTAAATGATGAAACCTTGGCTTCTATAGGGTGCCTCGGTGTTGATGAGAACCTAAATGATGTACGCTTAGGCTTTTAGGGTGCCTCGGCGTCGACAAACCCTAAATGATAAAAGCTTAGCTTTTAGGATGCCTCGGTGTCGACAAACCCTAAATGATGAGATCATGATCTTGTTCCTTGACAATAACCAACTTTTGACCAAACTTTTTCCTATTTAGAGCGAAACATGGCCCCTAGCGATGAGGCCGGCGGTTCGGGCGACAAGCAATTCAGGAGCTGTCCCGGAGATGGAGGCACAACCTCACCGCTATGAGGGACGCCGGAAGACACCGATCGACTACACAACCCCTAGAGGCGTCGGGGATGACACCATTGATGGTGCCGCCGAGGATGCCACCTTGATGGTGCCGCCGAAGATGCCACCATCGATGATGGCGGCGCGCGACGGATGGCAGCCAACCGAAGAGGCAGCGGAAGGACCGGCGCCGAACGCGCTCCGCACCGTCAAGGGGAATTTACTCAAGTGGACTCGAGCGGGCATCCAGCGGAGCCCAAACATATAGTCAAGGGTTTTCGGTTCAGCTCGGTGCATTCTCCGAGCACCGTCTCGATCAACACCGAGAACCTTAGGCATAAGGACCGAGGAATTTGCGCAACCTCCTCTTCACGAAGCTGCACGAGCGATACAAGTTCCCGCTGAATTTGAAAACACATGCCTCTCGGGGAATAAAGTGAGCAGTGCCGCCCTCACGAGGATGAGCACGGCCCTGTCTACTTGGAGAAGCGGTGAAGAGAATGATTGAGAAAGGTGATAGTTATGAGAAGATCAAGGCGAAAAATCCTTCGATCGGCGAAGATGACTACAAGGAGTTCAAGATCAAGTCGAGAGCGGTGCAACCTCGAATCAAGTCGATGGGGAAAGAAATGCGGAGTTGAACTTAGGGAACACAAAATCGGTCCCGCGGTTCTGAGTGGCGGAGCCTATATGGGACAAGGAGGGCCGCGGAGCGTGCCGAGCAAGGCCTACCACCCCGCTTCGAGAAATACAGCAGTGACAAGCAGACCAGGAACTATGTCAGGGCCCGGTACAAGGAGGACCCGATAACAAAGGAGCTTACCACGGATCCAAAGACCAGGGTGCTTGAGCTTGTTCTGGCGAAGGAGACTGAAAGCAGTAGCGCGGGGTCGTCTTAGAGCACCCCTGCTTGGGACATCACTCTAAATAGGGCGTTGAACGTAATGAAAAACAAGGATAAGCTCAGTAAGCCGTCGTCAGCTGGTCGTGTGGCCGGCAAATGCTTGTCCACAAAATGATCGTCATATTATACCGCTGGTGGGCGAAAGGAGAAAAAGACCAGCTCGGAAAGCCAGTCGCGTGAGGTTCAAGAACTCAAGGCACAAGTGGTGCGGATTCCGGAGATTGTCCAAGAGCAAGTGCAACAACAAGCTGGGATCGGCGCTCACCGGCATTATGCCTACCTTGATTCATGGGTCGGCGGCGTGGATTGCGGGTGGCCAACAGGCCGCCCGATTCCCAGCTTCACGGCTAGCAACTTCGCTGCAGCAGCGGCGCCATTGGTGTCTCGGCGGCAGCGGTATTGGTGTCTCCGACATCGGCACGGCGGCATTGGAGCTTAATGCACCCGGGTGTACGCCGGCCGGCACCTCGGCAGCAAGCGGCCCGTCCGTTAGTTGCACACCCGCCGTTGGCGGTGCCTGGACATTAGCCGAGCTCGACGCCATCATCAGGTAACTAATTAAGCCTCTCGGCCGAGGACTTCATCTCCTACGCCTTTAAGCGGGCATCCCCGATGCCCTACATGTTCGCGGCGCGCCGGCGTTCGTGCACTCTCACGCGCCGTGAGCGACGAGTTGGTCGATGTCGCCAAGGGCAAAATCGTTCAACGGGCAACCCGTGTTCCACGGTAAACCGATGCCACCCACCGTGTATAGGGTTCAAGCTGGTTCGGATGCTGCCAGGCTGCGACGAGTTGTTACCTCCGATTCGACCCGCCGGGGCCGACGAAGATGATCTGATGACCTCAGCGCCTGCCTAAGTTGTCCCCTGCTTTGGACGAAGAGCCAGATTCATTTGAGGACGGGGGACACCACCCCAAAGACAACACCGCCAGTCGTGTCGGCGCCAAGCCATGGCAAGACCGCCGCAACGCTACCGGACATGTCGGACATCCCTATGGCACAGGATCCGAACATGCATATGGCACAAGATCTGGACGACGACGACAACAACGACGGCCGTACATTTAGCAACGTCGATAAGTACTTTGCCGAACATGGATGCGATGACGAATTATGTGGGCCTCTTTCTCAAGAACCCTTCAAGACAACCGCGGTCTAGCTGGTGCGGCGGAGAAACCCGGTTACAGCAGCGTCGTCGGCGCTCGATTCTCGAGAGCGCCTCCGGTGCCGACTTCACCGAGCCTCGAGATAGCCGAGGTGCCAAATATTATCAGCCCCAACACACTCAAGAAGGCGGTCTGTGAGCAGAACTCGGTCCCATTACAACAAAAGAAGAAGGGACGGAAAATAAAGAGTAACAAGGGTGCGAGCCAGCCGGCACCGAGTACAATTCGTGCTCAGGACGGGCCACCTTCACCTAAGGATATCTCGAGGAGGGTGCATGTGGCGGGTAGGGCGATGCTACCGACAAATATGCTCAATGCTGCAACATTCCTCATGCCTTACTTTCCCGAGTAAGTCATCCCCTAACTGCCCCGTAACATATGATTTCTTAGATTTCGATCGTTCTTTTTTTCCGAACATTCCGTGTTCTGTGCAGTGACACACATTGCACACTCATGCTCTTAAGCCCGAAATATTCCATGGCCATGTATTTCGACCCGGACCGTGAATCCAAGATAGACTACACAAATATCAAGAAAGTTCTTGATGATGTTCTCCCCGGCTACGCCAAATCTGGAGGCACCTTCACCAAGCCAGTTCGTAGGCGGTATGGCGCGCACGTGTTCGCCCACAATACAAAGTTCTCCTGCGTCAAGCAGCCGCCTGGCGGTCAGAAGGATGCCTACTATGCCCTCCATCACATGCGGGCGATTGTACGGGACCATCATCACCTTCTGCTACCAGATAATCTCAAAGATTGGGCCGCGAGCTTGTCGGTAATCCAGGACGCGGACATCAGACAAGAATTCTTTCGCATCCAGTCGGAGTTTGCGGAAATTATCCATCAAGATGTCGCCGTACCTCGGGCAGTTCTACCTCAGATATCGACCGTCCGGCGGTGAGATAGACACAATGCTACAAATGCAGGTGACAACGCGCGATTTCATGACCATCACGACAGACGGCGGCTTCATCCACGCTCCGGTCCCATGAGTCGAGTCGAAAGTAGTGATGCTATGTGTAGTTCGAAACATTGATTGGCTCATGTTGTAATTAAATTTTAATGAACTTGTATGTCTCTTTGGTTTGGACAATCGTTCAACTTAGATGTGTCGATGCTATTTATTAGTAGGACCATGAATCATACTATTAATGTCTTGCTTTTCTCTTCCGATCCTTTTGTTGCATACTTATATATTGCTTATGTATTGTCATTGTTTGGCTTGTGCATAGAGATGCCGTCGTATGTCATGTACAAGGGTAAGGTTCCGAGTCTCTGACGATCGGGAGGAGTGTCGGAGACAGGTTCACCGTTCAGCGTAACAGTTACAAAGGGTTCACCACTAGGGCGAGGCGGAATCTAGATCGCCCGCTATCTAGCGGAGAGAGGAGGGGCGTTGGAGGAACCGGATGAAGACCAGTTTCATCGCGATGATGCTCATCGTGATGACCGCAGCTCTCTTCTATGTGATGGTAGTTTAGATGATCGATATCGACTTGTAATGTGAAGACAAACTCGCTACTCGCGGTCTCGAGACTTGTAATGTTCTATCTTTGTTCGGTCTTTTGAATTCGGAGACTAATATGATGAATTGTGTTCGGAGACTAATCTTCTATTGTATTCGATGAATCTGCTGTTGCTGTGTGGTGTTGTCTAAATTCTGTCCAATAATATATTTTGTAACCTGTGAAAATATCAGAAAAGAAAAAAAATAATACCTAATATTCATACTAGTGGCGCACCACACAAGACACTAATGGTGCACTGTGATGATCACACTAATGGCGCATCTGCCACTGGTGCGCCATTAGTATGCCAAAGCATATGGGTACATATGGCCCCCTGGGAGGCATTTTAATGGCGCACTGTGGGCTATACTAATGGCGCACTACGTGGTGCACCATTAGAACACCAGATACTAAAGGCGCACCAGTGGTGCGCCATTAGAATTTAATTCTAATGGCGTGATGCTAGTGGCGCACCAATAGTGCGCCATTAGTAGGCAAAACTGGTGCACCACTAGCATGCCTTTTCCTAGTAGTGAAACAATGAGCTACAAAAATTGCGCTAAATCCGGTGAACATCCGAATCAAAAGAAGCATACCCCATTATTTTTGCACTTGAAAAACACCCATCCGGGATGTTCCGACATAGTAGGAACGCGGCGCACGACGTTCCGCGGGCAGCATCGCACTTATGACTGGCCGTAGTGAGCCGGCGAGCTGCTTGGCCAGCACCGATCCCAGGCGATGGTCGGCTCGTCTTTGCCGATGATCCACCGACGAGATAGATCTGATAGCCTAGAGGCAGAGTCAGTGCCGGCATGCGCCGCGGATGCGTTGCCTTGGTTGTGCGCTGCGGTACCCGGCCAATCCATGCCGGTCATCGGCGACCCGGATGCGGCAAATTCGGCGGCCGGACACGCCAAATCCCGCCGCCGAAGATTTAGCTGGTGGCCGCCTACGGGCGGGCGAGAGAGGCACAAATCCGATGGTCGTGTGCTTGGGGGCGGGCGGGCTGGATAGGGGGCGCGCCAAGAAAATGGGCGGTGGCGTCTATGGCGGGGGTGGGGGTAGTGGGGGCGGCGGGAGGGGGAGGAGATAAACAAGAGGTGTCTGCATCACCGATGTGATGTCCAGGGAAGGACAAGGGCATGCGTCCCACCCGTCTGCACGTGTCTGTTTCGACGCAAACGCGGCCCAAATTTAGGCCAGGTATGAGTTAAAAGCGGACGAAAACCGTATCTTTGTCCGTTTGCTCTCGCGCGTTGGACTGTGTTTTGTGTTCGTTTATCCCCAAACGGATGCGGCCAGACTATTTGGGATCATGCATTGGAGTTGCCTTAATCAATCGTGTTTCCTATTTATTTCCGGATGGAAATAACTTTTTTTTGAAACAAACATGATGGAAATAACTGGTCTTGCGCACAGGTCACGTTCTATGTGCTGGGCAATGGGAAAAAAAGGTTTGTTTGAGTTTTTAAAACGGCTCATGATGGAGGTCTGTCCTTGTACAGTCGGTACAAGACGTGAGCTGACAGTTTCCATCATTCTATCCAAACGGCGCCATGTGCGCTATGGGGCCAACACGCTTTTTCGGCTGCGCTCCCAGAGCGGACCAGTCTATAGCGACTAAAACTATGCTCCACGGCTTCGCGGAGTCAGCAATATTGAAGCGGAGTGGAGGGAGTTCGACCAGGGCCTTAGATCCTGATACGAACGAGCGCGTGGAGATAACGTGAGCATGCGAGGACAGGCGCTCCTATGGATTTTAATGCCCCAGTAAATATTCACTGTATGTTACCTCATTTTAGCAAGCTTGCAACCAATAAACAGATTTCTGACACCTGGTGCGCTAGATAAAGCATACTCCCTTCGTTCGGAATTACTTATAGCAGAAATGGATGTATCTAGATGTATTTTAGTTCTAGATACATTCATTTTCGAGACAAATAATTCCGTACAGAGGGAGTACTTCACAACTGTTAGATAGTCCAATCCCGGCTTGCCTTCTAGATCAGGAAATTGACCTGCCCTCACATAAGTAGAATCATCATCCCTAAGGGCATTTCAGCTTGGGCACTTGAGAGCCCATGGCCTCTCCACGTGAAGCCTAGGAGCACCAGTAGCCTCAGTCTTGAGTTGGTGCTGCACCGCCGGAGGCCACCAGAAAAGAAGATGAAAATCTGTAGCGTGAAGCCTAGGAGCACCAGGAGCTGTAGTTCCCAATCGTTCCATAGTTGCATCAGCGTCGGTATCTTTAGAACTACTTCCTCCGTTCCGAAATAGATGACTCAACATTGTACTCTTTGTTAGTACAATGTTGAGTCATCTATTCCGGAACGGAGGGAGTAACAGTGTGCTTCCCTCAATCATGTATATGCACGTCAGTATGTATGTGAGCTTAACTGAACAATGTCAGATCAGTGTGGTGTATGTTACAGCACCATGGACATTGTTTATATTCTTATTAATCTCTCTCCTATGATCATAATATGGAACCAGATAGTGTTAACATTGTGCTCGACTCTGCAACGGAGCATCACACGACAAAACAGTAAGTAAAGCTAATTTGTTTTGCTAGTTTACAAGTACAAGAAGGGTCACAAGTACAAATCTCTATCAAATACCCAAAGAGTACCCAAGATTTCTGTGTATACCAGATGACATAGCGCACCAATATCGCATTAAAGATCAAACAAGAAATTCAGAATGGACATACGAGATTTACATATGCACTTCTATAACAAATTAGCTCACTACGAAAAATTGAGGCACACCTGCCTTAGAAGAATTGTGTTGCACCCTAGCAGATCATTTTGTTAAGAACTTAAGATCAGTGCTCCTCTCCTCTGAGCAACAAACTTTGCAGACTTCATTTCAAAGCATTCCTTTGAGGTCACCTGTATACATATGTATAAAGTACAGATGAAATATATAAATGCAAACAAAGCATAATGCGAAGAGATGCTTTTTTTTTTTGCGAATAATGCGAAGAGAAGCTTAATTTCCAAGGATCAAATCCATGATGGGGAACTTACTTCCAAGCATACTCCTGATTCCTTGTACTTCTAAACAAATGGCATATGTTCCTCTGTGCAGCAAAACTTAGAAAACTTCGTCCCAAATATTCCTTCAAGGTCACATGTGAAGTATAGAGGAAAGATATTAATGCAAACAAGTATATATAAAGGCGAAGAGATGCTTAATTTCCAAGGATCATGTGACCAGGGGTAATCATATCAGAGCGCTGATACATGTTAATGGTTGGCCTGTTATGGATGCGGGAGAGGCGACCGCCATGATGACAAACTCCAATCTTGAAGTAAAAAATGGACAGTTGACAGTGCCTTTCTCTGTACCAAATATCGAAGCCAAGCATTCCGCCATTGTTTGAAACTAGTCAAGCTGACCACAAGCCTGCAAAGTCAAACGTTTAGTGATGAACATCATCAAAACACATGTTAGCAGTGCTCCAGTATGCATACGGCTCCCAGTCTTTAAAAGAGTAGCGCCTTGCGTAATCAGCCTTTAAATTAATGTCCAAGTGTTTCATAGATTCCTGAATTAAAACTAATTGAACCATGATTTTTTCAAAACTTAAAAGGAGTAAAAGTAGACGTGAAACAGTGATCAAAATGTGTGGTGTTGCAAGAGCTGCTAGTTGATGCAAGAACAGAAGGGCAAACTGTATGTGCCGGATTCTAACCCATGTAACCTCACCGAAGTAAAATGCCTTGCGCACAACTAGCCTTAAACAGGTGCTATACTATTTGACAGACTCTGTGTTTCAGATGTCTTTCCAAGTGGATGAAGCTCTAATAGCACGCCCAACTTTTATTTATTATCTTTAACATTACAGATGGCAACCAGTAACTTTAAGGACTTCAATTGAGCATTAAGGTTATTTTCCAAGGAGCAGCAACTAGGGCCTGCAGTACAAAGCATAATAATTTCACATTCTTCCAAGATAACACTAATGCATACTGCGTCTTATGAACTAACCTGCACCGACTCCAAACTGTTAATATTAGAACATGCAGGATATAAAATAGATCATATACAGGGTTACAATGTTTTTCCAATGAAGCCATTATCTATATCATACGGGTGATATTTGACCTAAAATCTGCACTGCGTTCAGATAGTTACCCTGCAACTGCACAAACTGTTAGTAATATAATTGGGTTTAAGTTAGAGATAAGGAAATAAAGATAGAATTAGTTTAAACCATATGTAACTTGTCTTGTACTCCAAGTCTCTACCCCTCTTGTACTCCTATATATACCCTACACAAGGGTCAGATTAATACAACACATTATTAGCCATCTCATATTTTCCACATGGTATTAGAGCGGTTAGTCTCACGACGCCGATCCTAGAACCTTCCACCACTTCCGCAGCGCGCCGCCCCCGGGGAGATTAATCTCCTCTCCCTGGGGCGCGGCACCTGGTCAATCAAAAATTAGATTGATCTTGTAGTTTAGATCCAATTTTTGAGTTCGTATCATTAGATCGATTTCATAGATCAATTTTAGTTTTCGAAATCCTATTAGATTAGTTTTCCATAGCCTCCAAATAAACCTATTGATCTACCCCATTATCCGGCGAAAATCTTCAGCAGAAATTGGTGCTTCGGCGGCCCGGTGCCAACTCCCGCGGAACTTCAAGCCGGCAACCATGGACGCGGGGTACCACGTGCAGCTGCTCCGAGCCATGTGCCGGAGGTAGCGCACACCCGCCGACGAGCAGCGGGTCGATCCCTCGGCTACGACATCAACAACGCCATGGATCGATCTATTGCGAGCACGATCCAGAACAGCGGACGCCGGCTCCTCCAACAGGCATGTGATCCGATCTTCATCAACGCCACATCACCTTGCCCCTCGACATCAAGCTTCACCAAAGGTTCGTCCAGCCATGCGTAGGTACGCCCATGCAAAGCAAGCTTGCATGCACACATATCCATCCATGAATCATGCACATGGCCACGCAAACCAATCTCGTACGAGGAGACGCATGCAGCAAAACCTGGACTCCGACATGTCCCTCCTCCTGCCGCGTATGCCACCTCTACTTCGACCGGCCAGAAGGGAGCGGCATCCACAGCCCGACGGGCCTGCAGTCCCACACAAGCCATTGCCAACCGCCAGAAACACCGAGCTGATCTGCACCCACGCCTCCACAATACCAGGCACCATGAATCACGGGAGGGTGAACTCCCATACGCATCTACACCGACTGCCGAAACTGCACCAACATCTCCATCGACCGATCTGCAACCCGCGCCACTGCATCGACCTTACGTCTGCACCAAGCGATCGACTTCACTGCATCGGGAGCTATCTACATCAACCTACTGCACCTGGAGCGATCGACTCCTTCAGCGAGCGAGCTACACAATCGACATGAAGCTGTACGACTACGCCAGGTTACGAGCAACATACTTCTTCGACACGACAGGGCGTCGACACTTTCATCGTCATGGAGGGACGCCTTCAAGTGACGCATCATCGTCGACACGCCACTGCGACGCCAACGCCGACACTTCATCGTCAAGGTCTTCATCAACGTGGTCTTCATCAACACACCGTCGCTGCCGTCTCGTCCACAAGATGGACACGTAGCGTTCTCTGACAGACTTCTCTGCAAGACGTGACCTCGACGACGGCAATGACCGCGTCATCCACGACGGTACGACTGCATCGACACGGCGTCACTACAGTGACGACCCTACACGGCCACACGGTTCTGGCAAAACCGATGTGTGCTCGATGGGCTTCCTCCGGTCTTGGCAAAATCGGTGGACTCATCGCCGACGGCCCCCTCTGACATCAGCATGGTGCATCGTCCACGTCTGCAGCTCCGTCATAGCGCATTTTTTTGCTCCTCCGGCTTTGTGCGGCTTCATCATCCACGACAACCACACCATCGACCACGGCTACATCACCATGATCGGCTACCTCGACATTAATGGCTACAACCATTCATCGGCAACAACTCCAGTCAACAGCGTCCGCCTCGTCACTTGCGTCCACGACACTCCCGCTGTGACTGCGGGAGAGAATAGAGGAGAAGGCATGAAGGCACCAGAAGGGGACGCAGTCACCGCCCTAGGTGCCAACCCATCAGAGACGCAGTTGATGATGGCGCAACAGAGAAGACGACGAAAGCGCAAGACTTCAAAGCCAGTCGTACTCGTCCGCTTCACTCCCGCTACGACTGAGGGGGAATGTTAGAAATATAATTGGGTTTAAGTTAGAGATAAGGAGATAGAGATAGAATTAGTTTAAACCACATGTAACTTGTCTTGTACTCCAAGTCTCTACCCCTCTTGTACTCCTATATATACCCTACACAAGGGTCAGATTAATACAACACATTATTAGCCATCTCATATTTTCCACACAAACAAGATACATTTTTAGACTACGATGCTTAGTGCCTCTGTCCCTGCAACTGCAAAAGAGCCCACAAAACCAAAAGGCACAAATAAAGCAGCTTTTCCTGTCGCACATGAATACTTCCTTCTCAGGAAGGCCATGCTATATCCATCCAAAAAGAATTCCATTTCGTCCATTTAAAAACCTAATATGCACACCATTTTAGATCATTATAAATCGGGGAAAAAGGTCCCGGAAATATACTACCATCCAGAATACTATGTATGTGGAGCACTTGATATGCATAATTACAGCAAAGCGTTGTTACGGGAGCAGAATTAGTAGGCAGACGAGTTACCGTTGCTCTACAGAATCCAAGTATATATTGGAGTTAGGACTGTACAGGTTAATAAAAGTTAGGACTATGTGTAGAAATGCACTAGCTGCGTGCATATATGGTCCAAGGCTAAGCCTACACTATATCCTATTCCTGATTCAAATTCATTTCAACTCCAATCAGCCTTGTTGATTCAAAGTTCACGTGCTGAATAAGCTCATCGCATGTGCTGCTGCAGCCAACAGCAAGGCAAAAAACAAGGCTTATTACCCATTGACCATATTTGCTGTTGAGCTTCTCTGTATCAGGATATCAGCACCATGAATCCATGATCAAGAAAGTAACATGCCAAATTTCGGGAGGGGAGTCGAGAGACAGGACTTACATTCTGAGATTGTGCAGTTTCCATCGTTGTTACTGTCGTGGTCAGACCTCCGTAGTGGGACCGCGAAGGAAATGGGGCACATGTCGACCTACCGAAGCCATTACTTGGGTTTCCCGGTGGGATATAAAGAGGGGGGAGAGAGACATTTCCCCACTTCCTCGGTTCCTCTCGCAGATCCGCTACTGCTTCTCTCTCCCCTGTCGGAACTGCCATTGTCGCAAGCTCTTGCTCCTCGAGCCCTCCCTTTCTTTCCTTCTCCACCCAAGCGAGCCGCTAATGGTGTGAGGCGAGGGAGACCGCGGTCGACGTGGCCGGATCGTTCCCAGGGCCACCACCGCTGACGAGCAGAAGGACAACGCTTCCACCAACGAGGAGGTGGGCGAGACCACAAGCAAGTGATTCTCCACTGCGTTAGTTCAAGACGACTTTCTGCTGCCTTGGGAGGTACTTCAATGGAGGACGGCGGGGGCCGTGGCCATCCTGGCACCAGCCGGCACAAGCGAGTGTTGCACCAGGAGTTCTTTTGTCGAGGTTTGGCTTTCCCGCTAGACAGCTTTGTGTGCGGGCTTTTGTTCTCCTACGGGTGTCAGTTGCATCATTTGACACCCAACGCCATTCTCCACATCGCCAACTTCATCACCCTTTGCATCATTTGACACCCAACGCCATTCTCCACATCGCCAACTTCATCACCCTTTGCGAATGCTTCCTTGGGATGAACCCGAACTTCGAGTTGTTTTGATACTACTTCCCGGTGAAGGAAGGTCCAGAAGAATGGCCATGATATCCGCGACCTTGAAGGCGCCAACCTCCAGCTCCGGCTTGAATCGGACCACTTCAAGATTGCTTTGGCGAAGTCAGTCTGCAACTGGCATAAGGGTTGGTTCTATGCTTCGGGGCTCACGGGAGATCTGCCGCCCTTCATCAATGAGCCACCCAAGCGTCTGAGAGATCTTGGAAGCCGATGAAGAAGACATCCAGCAACGCCCGGGGGCTGATCGACGCGGTGGAGAGCCTGATCGACCGCGGGCTGACCGGGGAGCAAGTCTTGAAGACGTGACTCGAGCGGCGAGTCCAACCACTCGGGCTCACCTCATGTATCTTTACATGGGGCCTTAAGATCTGACTCAAGCAACGACACGAGAGCTCAGCAACGACGAGCTGCGAGCCCACATAAACACCCTAAGAGACGTAGGGTCAAACAAAATTCCGCTCACAACAGAAATATTTTTTGGAATTTTGGTATTTTCTCAAAGGCAAACAAGAACGTGAAGCGAAGCAAAGATAAAATATTTTCAAAGTTTCAACAATTAGGCAATGAAATAAACTTCCAAAGAAAAAGAAAAACGAAAGACGGAATATTTTTGTTGTTTTCTCAAAGAACTTCAAAAGTACAAAAGGACAAAGAAATACTTCAGGGTTTATTTTAAAAGCAAACAACAACAAATAAAAGAAAAAATAGGAAGAAAAATAAATCAAAAAGAACACTTCAAACAATTGACACTCAATAAGACGCAAACAACCAAAAAGAAAACAGCAAAGAAAAGCCAAAAAGAACAACCAAAAGAAAACAAAAGAACACCGAAAGAGAAATATTTTTGGGAATTTTGGAAACATAAAAGGCCAAAAATAACTTAAAGAAACACAATAGAAATATTTTTGCAACTTCTGTTTTTTTCTCAAAGAAGGTAAACAAGAGCTAAAGAGAAGCAAAGATATATTTTCAAAGTTTCAATAAAGAGGCAATCAAATAAACTTTCAAAGAAAAAGCAAAACGAACGAGAATATTTTTTTGTTTTCTCAAAGAATTTCAAAAGAACAGAAGGACAAAGAAATCTTTTGGGGTTACTATTAAAAGCAAACAACAAACATCCAAAAGAAAAATAGGAAGAAAAAAACAAAAGAACACCTCAAATAGTTAACACTCAATAAGAGCAAAAGAGAAATCTTTTTAGAATTTTTGGGTTTTGCAACTTAAACACAAAGAGAAAAGAAACGATGAAAAGAAAACAGCAAAGAAAAGCCAAAAAGAACAACCAAAAGAAAACAAGGAAAACAAACGAACAACGAAAGAGAAATGTTTTTGGATTTTCGAAAAGATAAAAGGCAAAGAACTTAAAGAAACACACCAAAAATATTTTTGGAATTTTTTTTCTCGAAGAAGGCAAACAAGAATGTAAAGACAAGCAAAGATAAAATATTTTCAAAGTTTCAACAAAGAGGCAATAAAATACACTTCCAAAGAAAAAGCAAAACAAACGAGGAAATATTTTTGTTGTTTTCTCAAAGAACATCAAAAGAACAAAAGCACAATGAAATCTTTTGGGGTTTCCAGAAAAAACAAAAAAAAACATACAAAAGAAAAAATAGGAAGAAAAAAGAACAAAAGAAACACTTTGAACACTCGAGACTCAATAAGATGCAAACAAGAAATCTTTTTGGAATTTTTGGGTTTTGCAACTTAAGCACAAAGACGAAAGGAACAACAAAAAAACAGCGAGAAAAGCCAATAAGAACAATCAAAAGCAAAGGAAGGAAAACAAAAGAAATGTGAAAGAGAAATATATGTTTGGATTTTTTTGATTGAAATATAAAAGACAAAGAACTGAGAGAAACACCACAGAAGTATTCTTGGATTTTTTGGTTTTCTCAAAGAAGGCAAACAATAACGCAAAGAGACAAGCAAAGATACAAGATTTCCAAAGTTTCAACAAAGAGGCAATCAGATAAACTTCCAAAGAAAAAGCAAAAAGAACGAAGAAATATTTTTATTGTTTTCTCAAAGAACTTCAAAAGAAAAAAGGGAGAAAGAAATGTTTTGTGGTTTCTTGTAAAAGCAAGCAAATAAACAAAAGAAACAATAAGAAGGAAAAGAACCATAAAGAACATAAAAGAAAGAGATCAAAAACCAAATGAAGCCAAACAAGAAGAACAAGAAATACATTTGGGTTTTTGATCTTTAACAAAACACTTACTTCCTACTTCTAGTTTCATTGCTCAGTACTTCCTTGTCAACCTCTTCAGTTGAGACCCTGACTACACCGAAGGTTAGGCGACTTTAGTACCTACTAGCGGCATCTTTTGGTTCAACATCAACAGGTTTTGCTACTAATTTTTCTTGTACCAAGTGACCAATTTTTACACAACCAGGTACATCTCCATGTATTTTCATATAACTTATGATTCTTCCAGTTTGTCAGCCATTCGACCTCCAGATTCTCATGTTCATGTTCTAATTAGAATCCTTACACGGATGCTCTACTTGGTGTTGGCCTTCGACGTTGTAATTCCCAGGTCCTCTGGGTGCTTATCTAGCTTAACCTTCCCTTTGCTGCCACCGCCGCCAGTCTCTCTGCGTCGATTACTTTGTTTACCGGCTCTTTTGGAATCATCGTCTTGGTCACTTGTGTGGCTCTAGTCTCTCATCCTTAGTTCGACGTGGTCTTCTTGGATCTGTCTCTGGCGGTTTGTCTTTAGGCTGTCAGTTTGCCGGCTATATTATCTTTATAGATGATTTCTCTCGACACACATGGATATATTTTATGCTTTTCTTCTAGTGAGGTCTTATCTACCAGTAAGAAGTTTGCCGCCATGCTTCGTACCCAATTTTCCATTCCTATATGCGTCTTCCATGCAGATTTTGCTTGCGAGTTTATCAATCATTTATTGTGCGGATTCCTTGCTGAGTAGGGTGCAGTTTTTGAAGGCTCGTCTTAGTGAATAGATTTAACGTCTGATCTTGGTCCCTTTCACTACTTGGAACTGAGGTTTCTTCTACCTCTAATGGCTTCTTTATTTCCCAAGAGAAGTACATTTAGGATCTTCTTGCTTGTGCTGCTCTTAGTGATAAAGTCACTGCTAAATATTGGTCCTCTTCGCTACTTCCTTGAGATTGTTCCTTATTTCCTAAGAAAAGTATATCCAAAATCTTCTTGCTCATGCTGCTCTTACTGATCAGCGCACTGTTGAGACTCCGAGTCAACGTCCACCTTTGTGCCCACCTTTGCTCCCCGCTAGTCTGGATGGGCATTCTTTGCCTTGCTGCAGGCTGCTATGAGTACTGTCTCAATCCCACATCCCGTGTTCCCTTTATGTGCGACACCATAACCACACGCTCGAGCACCACCAATGGTGAGCAGGAGCTCGGACAGTCGACGCGTACCTGGTTTATGCACGGAATGAGCCGAGGACAGGCGCTACCTAAAGTCGAGGCCAAGGGCGCAGTAGGAGAACCTGGGGTGCTTAATCAAGTGCGTGACCCACAACCCGCAAACAGGAAAAGAACGCCAAGCCGGATCGGTGGGGTACGAAGAGTGCATAGGCACGTGGGATGCTGGATCAAGTCCCTTTGTTGCCACCATCGCCAGTCTCTGCCTCTGTTGCCTTGTCTACCAGTTATTTTCAGGATTGGCATCATTCCCTTGGATCACCTGTTATCTCTCATCCTTAGTTCGACGTGGTCTTCTTCGATCCCTCTCCGATGATGTCTCTAATCCACGGTCCAATTACCTTATACTCATAGCGAGACAGTGCCTCGTCGTCCTTCCGACCTTGTTCAATATGATCTTAGGGGTCCATCTCCCTTTGCCTCTGGTAGTAACTTCTCTCTACACACCTGGATATACTTTATTTCTTCTTGTAGTGAGGTCTTATAAGCCTTTTGCTGCCATGGTTCACACTCAGTTCTCTACACCTATTTGTGTGTTCTATGATGACTCTGGTTCATGCCCTAAGGCTTCCCAAGTGATTCATCCTCATCCTCTTCTTTACTAAACTAGTCGTCCACATCTTGTGAATCCTTCTGATGCATCATCTTTCGATGAGCTCTCCCTCGACTACTATGTCTCCTTCTGTTGACAATGCACCTCCTCTAGCTCAACCTACTTATGGCTTCTACGCTCGGCCGCTTCCGCTTATTGATCGCTATGGGTATTCTAGCGTTGCTCTTCTCAATACGACTTACCGTGACGCCATGTTCATCCCGAACATCGACATGTGATGGCAAAGGAGAATGCTGCTATTGAACGCACCGACACGTGGGATCTCATTTTCCTTCCTCCCAAGCTCATCCCATCACTAGTATATTGTAAGTAGATCTACAAGATTTAGACTCTAATGGTTCTCTTGCGTTAGAAAGCTCGTCTTGTGACCCGTGGCTTTCAACATGAAGATGGCTATGACTACGATGAGACATTTGCTCATATGGCTCACATGACCACTCTTCGCGCACTTCTCCTGTGATATTTGTTCGCCAATAGTCTGTCTCTCAGCTTGATGTCAAGAATGTCTTTCTTAATGGTGAGTTGCATGAGAAGGTATACATGTAGCCACCACCTAGATATTTTTTCCTGATGGCACGATCTGCCGTCTTTGTCGCTCTCTCTATGCCTTTAGCCTCTCGTGTCCGGTTTGAGTGTTTGTCTCAGCGATGACTGCAACTAGTTTGTGCCAAATGCTTATGATCTGCACTTTATAGCATCTTTCAGCTCAGGGTCAAACTTTGCTTCTATATGTTGATGACATGATCATCACTGCCAACAACTCTGAGTGCATTGCCTTTTTTGAAGGTTCGTCTTAGTGAATAGTTTTTATGTCTAATATTGGTCCTCTTTGTGACTTCCTTCGAATTGAGGTTTATTCTACCTCTGATGGCTTCTTTATTTCCTAAGAGAATTCATTCAGTACCTTCTTGCTCGTGCTGCTCTTAGTGGTAGTCACTATTGACACTGCCATGGAGCTCAACGTCCATCTTTGTGCTTCTGACAATGAGCCTTTGTTTGATCTGACGCGCTACCGTCATCTTGTTGGGAGTCTTGTATTTAGATGTCACTCGTCCAGACATTTCATATCACGTTCTCATTCTTAGTGGTAGTCACTATTGACACTGCCATGGAGCTCAACGTCCATCTTTGTGCTTCTGACAATGAGCCTTTGTTTGATCTGACCCGCTACCGTCATCTTGTTGGGAGTCTTGTATTTAGATGTCACTCGTCCAGACATTTCATATCACGTTCTCATTCTAAGTCAGTTTGCCTCTGCTCCCACTTTAATCCACTTTGAGTCACCCCCCCCCCCCCCCCGCGGTTCTACAATATCTTTGTAGAACTACCTCTCAGCATCTCTCTCTTATTCCTATGCACAAGTTCGCTCGTCCCTTTGTACTTATTGTGTTTCCTTGATGGTTTTCTCATTGCCCAAAAGACAAAGAAACAGACTGCGCTTTTCAATTTGAGTGCAAAGGCTGAGTTGCAAGTTATACCTCTATTGACAACAAAGGTGACTAGGTGACGATGGTTGCTTGAGGATTTTGATGTTTTTGTCACTAGACCTACTCCTCCCTTGTCAGACAGTACAAATGCTATCAATATTGCGCACGACCTTGAAAAGCATGAACACACCAACCATAATGGTGTTGATGCGTCCTATCACTCACGTATTGCCCTCTTCCATTCCAATGTGTCTTCTTGTACTACTGTCGTAGACCCCACATCATCGTCACCCGCGGCTTCCCCACCTCGTTCATTCCCTAAGACTTCCCCGATGATTCCCCCCAATCCTCTTCTTTACTGCACTAGTCGTCCGCATTTTGCGGATTCTTCTAATGTGTCATCTTTCGATGAGCCATCTCCCTCGACTATTATATCTCCTTCTATTAGCAATGGACTGCCTCTAGCTCAACCTACTTATGGCTTCTGCGCTCGCCCGCTTCCGCATATTGATCGCTATGGGTATTCTAGCGCTGCTCTTCTCAATACGACATACCGTGACGCCATGCTCATCCCAAACGGCGCCATGCGATGGCAGAGGAGATTGCTGCTCTTGAACGCACCGGCACGTGGGATCTCATTTCCCTTCCTCCCTATGCTCATCCCATCACTTGTATCTTGTAAGTGGGTCTACAAGATTTAGACTTTGATGGTTCTCTTGCGTAAGAAAGCTCGTCTTGTGACCCGTGGCTTTCAACAGGATCATGGCTATGACTAAGATGAAACATTTGCTCATATGGCCCACATGACCACTCTTCTCACACTTCTCGTTGTGATATTTGTTCGCCACTGATGTGTCTCTCAGCTTGATGTCAAGAATGTCTTTCTTAATAGTGAGTTGCATGAGAAGGTCTACATGTAGTCACCACCTAGATATCTTTTTCCTGATGGCACGATCTGGCGTCTTCGTCACTATCCCTATGCCTTTAGCCCGTATCGTCCGATTTGAGTGTTCTGTTTCAGCAATGAATGCGACTAGTTTTTGCCAAATGCTCATGATCTACACTGTATATCCATCTTTCAGCCCAAGGTCGAACATTGCTTCTATATGTCGATGACATGACCATCACTGCCAACAACTCTAAGTGCATTTGCCTTTTTGAAGGATTGTCTTAGTGTATAGTTTTTATGTTTGATATTGGTCCTCTTCGCTACTTCCTCGGAATTGAGGTTTCTTCTGCCTTTGATGGCTTCTTTATTTCCCAAAGAGAAGTAGATTTAGTATCTTCTTACTTGTGATGCTCTTAGTGATAAGGTCACTGTTGACAATCCCATGTGAGTGATTTTACTACCCTTCCAGACTTAGCAGGTAATGAAGCTGCTGACGAGGGAGGAAACGTCCGTTGAAAATAAAGCGAACCAGTGGGGCTTAAAAGTCACTCTTTGAATAGTTTTTTAGACTGTTAAGTTGTCGGTCTTTCCAATGATGAGGCTCCGTCTTTCCCTGATAGAGGAGTTTGACCCTTCCACTTCTGCCTTTGCCCTTTGTACTTCTTCCCGCAATTGAGATCCATGTTAAGGAAGAATATCTCGCTCGTGCTTCTTTTGCTAGGAAATCGCTCTACTTTTTCCAGTGATGAGTGATTGATTAAGGTCTAATTCAATCTGTGTTATGACCTACCTTTTTTGATTGAAGTAAACGAGAGCTTTACTTCTTCTTTTCAAACCCTAAGGTTTGAGCTCGTCCTCGGGTCAGATTCGGATCCTTTTCTCTCTTTTGAACAATATGTGCCTTTTGTTTTACACTTGGTCCGTTTCTTCATGAAGGCTTAACCGGAGCACAACACAGATTCTCGAAACCCACCCACACGGCCCAATAGTTGTGACACCTCACTCAACAAGCATGTCATGTCATCCTGAGTAGTAGATCCACGTGCAGACACCGGATCTGCCCACAACCGCCCGCTGTCGCGGCTAACGCACAAGCGTAGGGTGGATGATGCCTTTCTCTTCTCGGTGCCCTCTTCCGGCCTTCCTCGCTTCCCTTGTTGTCGTCCCCTCACCGCTCAACTCCAGGTCCAAAAGCTAAATGGCCGCAGCGGTCCGCTCCCGATGGCTTTTTCACCCCTCCACCACACCCCACGTGCACGCTCCGCTCCCTGTCAGTCCGGTTGAGCATCCTTTGTCTGGCTATAGGTTGCTCTGTCGCTGTCTCGATCCCACAACCCGTGTTCCCCTGATGGGCGCCATAGCCGAATGCTCAAGCACCACCTATCGGCGAAGCAAGAGCGAGGCGATCGGCACCGCAATGTCTAACTAACTGTTCAAGAATTCACCCGATTAATCGGTTAATTTGCCAAGAATCGCTACTCATCGGTGGCCGACTCAAATAACACATATTCATCGCGTTAACTTGCCAGGCCGATTAAATGGTCGATTAGACCGACTAATCTGTTGTCAAGCTGATTAATCGTTGCTGGCCTGTTAACTTGTGGGCAAACAAATCCTAATTATTTGGCCCATAAACCCTCCCGCTCCTAAATAGCTTTTAGAACCCCTCCCGCTCCTCTCATCCCCACCCGACCTAGATGGCGACCGACGAGGCCCTCGTCGTGCTGCCACTTCCTCCTCCCCGTGTGTCGCCGCTTCCTCTTCTCCCTCTACACGCCGCCTTTCCTCCTTCATGACCTACCACCTCCGGCAACTGACCCGTTCAGATGCCCAGCGCGGAGGCCGTCACCTTCCCTCTATCTTTAGTCATCGTGTGGCCACCATCTCTCAGATGCCCAGCGCGGAGGCCGTCACCTTCGCTTAAAAGTCACTCTTTGAATAGTTTTTAGGCATTAAGTTGTCGGTCTTTCCAATGATGAGGCTCCGTCTTTCCCTGATAGAGGAGTTTGACCCTTCCACTTCTGCCTTTGCCCTTTGTACTTCTTCCCGCAATTGAGATCCATGTTAAGGAAGAATATCTCGCTCGTGCTTCTTTTGCTAGGAAATCGCTCTACTTTTTCCAGTGATGAGTGATTGATTAAGGTCTAATTCAATCGTGTTATGACCTACCTTTTTGATTGAAGTAAACGAGAGCTTTACTTCTTCTTTTCAAACCCTAAGGTTTGAGCTCGTCCTCGGTCGATTCGGATCCTTTTTCTCTTTTGAACAATATGTGCCTTTTGTTTTACACTTGGTCCGTTTCTTCATGAAGGCTTAACCGAGCACAACAGATTCTCGAAACCCACCCACACGGCCCAATAGTTGTGACACCTCACTCAACAAGCATGTCATGTCATCTGAGTAGTAGATCCACGTGCGGACACGGATCGCCCACAACCGCCACCGTCGCGGCTAACGGCGCGTAGGGTGGATGATGCCTTTCTCTTCTCGGTGCCCTCTTCCGGCCTTCCTCGCTTCCCTTGTTGTCGTCCCCTCACCGCTCAACTCCAGGTCCAAAAGCTAAATGGCCGCAGCGGTCCGCTCCCGATGGCTTTTTCACCCCTCCACCACACCCCACGTGCACGCTCCGCTCCCTGTCAGTCCGGTTGAGCATCCTTTGTCTGGCTATAGGTTGCTCTGTCGCTGTCTCGATCCCACAACCCGTGTTCCCCTGATGGGCGCCATAGCCGAATGCTCAAGCACCACCTATCGGCGAAGCAAGAGCAGGGGCAGTCGGCACCGCAATGTCTAACTAACTGTTCAAGAATTCACCCGATTAATCAGTTAATTTGCCAGTAAATCGCTACTCATCGGGTGGCCGACTCAAATAACACATATTCATCGCGTTAACTTGCCAGGCCGATTAAATGGTCGATTAGACCGACTAATCTGTTGTCAAGCTGATTAATCGTTGCTGGCCTGTTAACTTGTGGGCAAACAAATCCTAATTATTTGGCCCATAAACCCTCCCGCTCCTAAATAGCTTTTAGAACCCCTCCTGCTCCTCTCATCCCCACCCGACCTAGATGGCGACTGACGAGGCCCTCGTCGGCGTGCTGCCACTTCCCCTCCTCCCCTGTGTGTCGCCGCTTCCTCTTCTCCCTCTACACGCCGCTACTTCTCCTCCTTCATGACCTACCACCTCCCAAGAATCGACCTGCTCAGATGCCCGGTAGGAGGCCGTCACCTTCCCTCTATCTTTAGTCATCGTGTGGCCACCATCTCTCAGATGCCCAGCGCGGAGGCCGTCACCTTCGCTTAAAAGTCACTCTTTGAATAGTTTTTTAGACTGTTAAGTTGTCGGTCTTTCCAATGATGAGGCTCCGTCTTTCCCTGATAGAGGAGTTTGACCCTTCCACTTCTGCCTTTGCCCTTTGTACTTCTTCCCGCAATTGAGATCCATGTTAAGGAAGAATATCTCGCTCGTGCTTCTTTTGCTAGGAAATCGCTCTACTTTTTCCAGTGATGAGTGATTGATTAAGGTCTAATTCAATCTGTGTTATGACCTACCTTTTTGATTGAAGTAAACGAGAGCTTTACTTCTTCTTTTCAAACCCTAAGGTTTGAGCTCGTCCTCGGTCGATTCGGATCCTTTTCTCTCTTTTGAACAATATGTGCCTTTTGTTTTACACTTGGTCCGTTTCTTCATGAAGGCTTAACCGAGCACAACATGATTCTCGAAACCCACCCACACGGCCCAATAGTTGTGACACCTCACTCAACAAGCATGTCATGTCATCTGAGTAGTAGATCCACGTGCGGACACCGGATTCGCCACAACCGCCATTGTCGGCTAACGCGCTAGCGTAGGGTGGATGATGCCTTTCTCTTCTCGGTGCCCTCTTCCGCCTTCCTCGCTTCCCTTGTTGTCGCCCCTCACCGCTCAACTCCAGGTCCAAAAGCTAAATGGCCGCAGCGGTCCGCTCCCGATGGCTTTTTCACCCTCCACCACACCCCACGCACGCTCCGCTCCTGTCACCCGGTTGAGCATCCTTTGTGCGGCTATAGGTTGCTCTGTCATTGTCTCGATCCCACAACCCGTGTTCCCCGATGGGCGCCATAGCGAATGCTCAAGCACCACCTATCGGCGAAGCAAGAGCGAGGCGGTCGGCACCGCAATGTCTAACTAACTGTTCAAGAATTCACCCGATTAATCAGTTAATTTGCCAGTAAATCGCTACTCATCGGGTGGCCGACTCAAATAACACATATTCATCGCGTTAACTTGCCAGGCCGATTAAATGGTCGATTAGACCGACTAATCTGTTGTCAAGCTGATTAATCGTTGCTGGCCTGTTAACTTGTGGGCAAACAAATCCTAATTATTTGGCCCATAAACCCTCCCGCTCCTAAATAGCTTTTAGAACCCCTCCTGCTCCTCTCATCCCCACCCGACCTAGATGGCGACTGACGAGGCCCTCGTCGGCGTGCTGCCACTTCCCCTCCTCCCCTGTGTGTCGCCGCTTCCTCTTCTCCCTCTACACGCCGCTACTTCCCCTCCTTCATGACCTACCACCTCCGGCAACTGACCCGTTCAGATGCCCAGCGCGGAGGCCGTCACCTTCCCTCTATCTTTAGTCATCGTGTGGCCACCATCTCTCAGAGTTGCGACACAGGCATAAATTAGCAAAAAAATGTTGTTGTATACATGTTTGTTGATGACTTTTGATGCCCACATGGATGATTGTTGTTGTATACATGTTTGTGATCTATTGAGAAAAGAATATTGTGCCATTTGCCTCCTATTTGCAATGTAGATTTTCCCTCAATACATAATTTGCTTCTGTTGAGTTGAAAATTCCACCAATTAGTGGTTGACCGATTAATCCAGTTAATAAACCGATTCAACGATTAATCACTACTCCCAAGCTGAGCGAACATTTACCAGTTAACGATGTGTGCACGACGCTACCTGCCACCGGGGCCAAGGGCCACCAAAAGGAACATGGGATGCAACATCAAGTCCATGGCACAAAACCAGCAACCAAGGGAAGGACGCCAAACCGGATCGAGGGGGAACAAAGATTACACGACTTCGACACCTACTTCTTTTAGTTTTTGTTCATAGCCTTGTGCTTCTTCGTCAACCTCTTCAGTTGAGCCCCTCACTACAGTCGACATTACGCAACTTCAATGTTTGCTAGTTGCTTCTTTTGGTTCTCCATCGATAGGATTTGCGGGTTTTACTACTGGACAATTTGTACAAAAGAGAAGACGAGGGAAATATTTTTGGTCTTTTCATTAGTTCAACAATAAAGCACATAAGAGCCAATCAGAAATTCGTTCACTTCAACACTTGCTACGAGAAATCTTTTTGGAACTTTTAACTTTTGCAACTTAAATAAATGCAAAGACGAAAGAAACGACAAAAAGAAAACAACAGAAAAAGCCAAAAAAACAAAGGAAAACAAAAGAACAACGAAAGAGAAATTTTTTGGATTTTCTGAAACATAAAAGGCAAAGAACTCAGAGAAACACAGCAAAAATAATTTTGGAATTTTTGTTTTTTCTCAAATAAGGCAAACAAGAATGCAAAGGCGAGCAAAGATAAAAGATTTCCAAAGTTTCAACAAAGAGGAAATCAAATAAAAACATCCAAAGAAAAAGCAAAAAGAACAAAGAAATATATTATTATTTTCTCAAAGATCTTCAAAAGAACAAAACTACAAAAGGACAAAGAAATCTTTTTGGTTTTCTTTTAAAAGCAAAGAACAAAAAGAAGAAACAATAGGAAGCAAAAAAACACTACAAACACTTAATACTCAAACGAGAAATCTTTGTGCAATTTTTGGGTTTTGCAACTTTTTTTTTGAACGTCGGCAACTTAAACACAAAGACGAATTCAACATCAAAAAGAAAACACCAAAAAAATGCCAAGAAGAACAATCAAAAGAAAACAAAGAAAAAACAGAAGACAAACGAAAGAGAAATATTTTTGGATTTTCTAAAAAATAGAAGGCAAAGAAGAACTAGGAGAAACACAAGAAATGATCTGGAATTTTTGTTTTTTCTCCAAGAAGGAAAAGAGAAGTAGAGATAAAGGATTTTCAAAGTTTCAACAAAGAGGCAATCAAATAAAAATCCAAAGAAAAAGCAAAAACGAGAAAATATTATGTGGTTTCCTCAAATAAAATCAAAAGAATAATAAGATAAAGAAATCATTTTGGGTTTCTTTTAAAAGCAAACAACAGACAAACAAAAGAAAAAATAGGAAGCAAAAAAACATTTCAAACAACTAAGAATCAACAAGACTCAAACAACAACCTTTCTAGAATGTTTGGGTTTTACAACTTAAACACATAGACGAAAGAAATGAAAAAAAAACAACAAAGAAAAGCCACAAAGAATAACCAAAGGAAAAACAATTAAAACTCAATAAGACGCAAATGAGAAATCTTTTTGGAATGTTTGGGTTTTGCAACTCAAACACAAAAAGAAAACGACAGAGAAAAGCCAAAAAGAACAACCAAAAGAAAACAATGGAAAACATAAGAACAACAAAAGAGAAATATTTTTTAATTTTCATAAACATAAAAGGCAAAAAAGAACTCAAAGAAACACTTCAGAAATATTTTTGGATTTTTTCTTTTCTCAAAGAAGGCAAACAAGAACGCAAAAAAAAAGCACAGATGAAAGATTTTTGAAGTTTCAACAAAGATGAAATTAAATAAACTTCCAAAGAAAAAGCAAAAAGAATGAAGAAATATCTTTGTTGTTTTCTCAAAGTACTTCAAAAGAACGAAAGGAAAACAGAAATCTTTTTGGGTTTCTTTCAAAAGCAAACAACACACAAACAAAAGAAACAACAGGAAGTAAAAAAGAACACTACAAACACTTGGGACTCAATAAGATGCAAATGAAAAATCTTTTTGGAAAGTTTGGGTTTTGCCAAGGTTGGAAAAAGCGGTAGGCGTAAGCGAGGCGGTTGGCCTTCGCCTAGTGCCTAGGCGGTGCTTAAGCGTCCTAGGCGCAGCCTAGGTGATTATATAATTTTTACTATTAGGGTGTATATGTGGTTATTATATGTGTATTTTATTAATTTAGGGCATATAAGTATGTTAACGACCAGCTACTACGATTGGAATATGGCCCTTTTGGCATATCAGTGCAATATGGCATGATTTCTCGCTTGGGTAGACAATTTCTTACTTGCTCTGCCTAGACTTTTGCTTACGCCCTAGGCGAGGCGTTAGGCCATTGCCTAGCGCCTAGGCGTGCCTAAGCGCCTCCTAGGCACTGCCTTTTCCAACAGAGGGTTTTGCAATTTAAACACAAAGACAAAAGAAACAACAAAAAGAAAACAACAAAGAAAAGTCAAAAAGAACAACCAAAAGAAAACAAAAGAACAACGAAAGTGAAATATTTTTGAATTTTCTAAAACATAAAATGCATAGAACTCAGAGAAACACTACAGAAATAATTTGGAATATTTGGTTTTTCTCAAAGGCAAAAAATAACGAAAGATAAAAGATATCCAAAATTTTAGCAAAGAGGCAATCAAATAAACTTCCAAAGAAAAAGCAAAGAGAACGAAGAAATATTTCTGTTGTTTTCTGAAAGAACTTCAAAACACCAAAAGAACAAAAGAAGGGTTTCTTTTAAAAGAAACAACAAACAAACAAACAAAAAACAATAGGAAGCAAAAAAAGGAACACAAAAGAAAGCAATCAAAAACCAAATTAAACAAAACAAAAAAGAACGAGAAATACTTTTGGGTGTTTGATCTTTAACAGAGCACCTACTTGCTACTTCTAGTTTCATCGCACAATACTTCTTCGGCAACCTCTTCAGTTGAGACATTGACTACACTGGAGATTAGGCGACTTCCATGTCTACTAGCTGATTCTTTGGGTTCTCCATCAATAGGTTTTGCTACTGATTTTTCTAGTACCGAGTGACCACTTTTACAGAACCAAGTACACCTCTATGAATCCTTGGTAATGGGCATATTTTCAAATAGTTTATGATTCTTCGAGTTTGTCAGCTATTCGACCTTCAGATTCTCATGTTCATGTTCTTACTGCTGATGGAACTTCCCTCCAAGTCGACAGTCGAGGCACTCTTACTACTTCTCTTTTCATGTTATTCTTTTGCTCATAATCCTTGGCCCATGCAGCTCATTTTAGGTTGTTAGATTGTCGACTTTGGTTTTACAGTCATTCTTTAGTTTAACTCTTGTTCTTATTAGGATCCTCGGATGGATGCTTTACTTAGTGTTGGCCATCGTCGTTGTAACTCCCAGGTCCTCTAGGAGCTTGACTGGTTTAACCTTCCCTTTGCTGCCACCATCGTCAGTCTCTCTGCCTCGGTTACTTTGTTTATTGTCCCTTTGTGGCATCAGCGTCTTTGTCACTTGTGTGTTTCTTGTTTCTCATCCTTAGTTCGAAGTGGTCTTCTTGGATCTGTCTCTAGCGATGTGTCTTTAGACTGTCAGGTTTGTCGGCTTGGCAAACAGGTTTAATTACTTTATCTTCATAGTGAGACTGTGTCTCGTCCTTTCTATCTTGTTCATTTTGATGTTTGTGGTCGAGCTCCCTTTGCCTCAAAAAGAGGCCATCGCCACTATATTATCTTAATAGATGTTTCTCTCGACACACATGGATATATTGTATGATTTTCTTGTAGTAAGGTCTTATCTATCAGTAAGAAGTTTGCTCCCATGCTTCATGTCGGGTTTTCCGCCCCTAATTGTGTCTTCCATGAAGATTTTGCTTGCGAGTTCATCTATCATTTGTTGTGCGGATTCCTTGCTGAGCAGGGAACACTTTCTCGATTCTCATGTCATGGTCCAAATGCTCAGAATGGTTTGCTGATCGTAAGCATCGTCAACTTCTTGAGACGGCTTGTGCACTAGAGATCAACACCTCTCTTTCACCTCACTTTTGGGTTGAGGTTGTTTCTACTTCCACCTACCTCGTCAACAGTCAGCCTTCCTTGCTTTCCAAGGTGACATTCCTCTCGAGTGTCTGTTTGGTCGTTCTCATGGCTACTGAGCGCTCCGTGTGTTGGGATCCTATTGATCGGCGAATGCCCATTCCTAAAGGTGTGACTTTTGACGAGTCTCGTCCTTTCTATCCACGTCCATCCTCTCCTTTGGCCTCTCCCATTGAGGATATTTCTTTCCTAACGTTTTTCGATACACCTATCACTCATGTTTTGCCCTCCTACATCCATTCCAATGTGTCTCCATGTACTATTGTTGTAGACCCCACGTCATCATCACTTGCGGCTTCCCCACCTCATCTGTCCCCTAAGACTTCCCTAGTGATTCTCCTGCATCCTCTTCATTACTACACTAGTCGTCCGCATCAAGTGGATTCTTCTTATGCGTTATCTTTCGATGAGCCATCTCCCTCCACTACTATGTCTCCTTCTGTTGGAAACGCACTACCTCCAGCTCACACCTAGCTTCTGCGCTTGCCCGCTTCCACCTATTGATCACTATGGGTGTTCTTGCGCTCCTCTTCTCAATACAACTTACTGTGATGCCATGTTCACCCAAACGGCGAGATGCGATGGCAGAGGAGATTGCTGCTCTTGAACGCACCGGCACGTCGGATCTCATTTCCCTTCCTCCTCATGCTCAACCCGTCACTTGTATACTGTAAGTGGGTCTACAAGATCTAGACTCTGATGGTTCCCTTGCCTTACAAAGCTCGTCTTGTGACTTGTGGCTTTCAGTAGGAACATGGCTATGACTATGACAAGACATTTTCTCATATGGCCCACGTGACCACTCTTCGCACACTTTTCGTTGTGATATTTGCTCGCCACTGGTCTGTCTCTTAGCTTGATGTTAAGAATGTCTTTCTTAATGGTGAGTTGCATGAGAAGGTCTACATGTAGCCACCAAATAGATATTTCCCCCTGATGGCATGATCTGTCGTATTTGTCACTCCTATGCCTTTAGCCCTCGTGCACGGTTTGAGGTTTTCTATCTCGGCGATGTCTGCAAATAGTTTTTGCCAAATACTCATCATCCTGCACTTTATATCCATCTTTAAGCTTGTGGTCGAGCTTTGCTCCTATATGTCGATGACATGATCATCACTACCAACAACTTGCAATGCATTGCCTTTTTGAAGGCTCGTCTTAGTGAATAGATTTAATGTCTGATCTTGGTCCCTTTCACTACTTGGAACTGAGGTTTCTTCTACCTCTGATGGCTTCTTTATTTCCCAAGTGAAGTACATTTAGGATCTTCTTGCTCGTGCTGCTAGTGATAAGGTCACTGCTGAATCTTGGTCCTCTTTGCTACTTCCTTGAGATTGTTCCTTATTTCCTAAGAGAAGTATATCCAAAATCTTCTTGCTCATACTGCTCTTACTGATGAGCCCACTGTTGAGACTCTGAGTCAACATCCACCTTTGTGCCCACCTTTGCTCCCTGCCAGTCTGGATGGGCATTCTTTGCCTTGATGCGGGTTGCTATGAGTACTGTCTCAATCCCACATCCCGTGTTCCCTTTATGTGCAACACCATAACCGCACGCTCGAGCACCACCAATGGTGAGCAGGAGCTCGAGACGGTCGCAGCGTACTGGTTTATGCACGGACGAGCCGAGGACAAAGCGCTACCTAAAGTCGAGGCCAAAGGGCGATGAGGAGAACCTAGGGTGCTTAATCAAGTGCGTGACCCACAACCCGCAAACAGGAAAAGAACGCCAAGCCGGATCGGTGGGGTACGAAGAGTGCATAGGCACGTGGTATGCTGGATCAAGTCCCTCTGTTGCCACCATCGCCAGTCTCTGCCTCTGTTGCCTTGTCTACCAGTTATTTTCAGGATTGGCATCATCCCCTTTGGATCACTTGTTATCTCTCATCCTTAGTTCGACGTGGTCTTCTTCGATCCCTCTTCGATGATGTCTCTAATCCACGGTCCAATTACCTTATACTCATAGCGAGACAGTGTCTCGTCATCTTTCCGACCTTTCAATATGATCTCAGGGGTCCATCTCCCTTTGCCTCCGGTAGTAACTTCTCTCAACACATCTGGATATACTTTATTTCTTCTTGTAGTGAGGTCTTATAAGCCTTTTGCTGCCATGGTTCACACTCAGTTCTCTACACCTATTCGTGTGTTCTATGATGACTCTGGTGGAATCCTTTTTTAGCAGACTTGGGCTCTCTTATCCTGGTGTTCATGTTCAAAATGGCGTGGCTGAGCGCAAGCATCGTCACCTTCTTGAGACGACTCGTTCGTTATGGTCACCACATCTCTTCCGTCGCACTTTTGGGTCGAGTTTGTCTCCACTTCCATCTATCTCATCAACCTTTAGCAATCCACTGCTCTGCAGGGTGACGCTCCTTTTGAGCATCTATTTGATCGTTTATTCGGCGCTTCAATTATTTGGTTGTGTTTGCTATGTCCTTCTTGCCCCTCGTGAACACACCAAACTGACTTGTCAGTCTGTTGAGTGTGTCTTCTTAGGATACAACGATGAGCATAAGGGATATCGTTGTTGGGATCATGTTGGTCGTCGGATGCCTATTTCTCGGGATATGACTTTTGTTGAGTCCATCTTCTTCGGCCTTTTAAGTGGAGTATATCTCTTTCCACAATTTTCCCGACACTCCTACCACTCCTATTGAGCCCTTATCAAGTCGTTGTACTGCTCCTGCTTCTCTGATTATTGTAGAACCAACGCCATCATCTCCTATAATTTCCTCACCTCACTTATCACATGATTCTACACCTATCACCGGTGGCTTCCTTGTCTCCATCACCTGAGTTTATCCCGATGATTCCAACTCGTATTCTTCCATCTTTTCCTAATTTCTATACAAGACGTCTACGTGTTGTGGATGCGTCTACCGATGTGCCATCTTCCCCGTCTCAGCCTACTTATGGCTTGCATCCTCGTCCACTTTGGCATGTTGACCGCCTAGGTCTTCCAAGCATTGGCGATGTTGTTCTTGAGCCAACTTCTTATTGTGGTGTTGTTCATACCAAATGGCACCTTGTGATGGCAGAGGAGACTGCTGCTCTTGAGCGCATCGACATGTGGGATATTGTATATGTTCCTCCTCGTGTTTGTCCCATCACTTGGTGGGCCTACAAGGTTAGGACTCACTCTGATGACTTCCATTTGCTAGCAACTATAGAGAATTTCTACCACTATTCGCACACTTCTTATAGTGGCCTCTGTCCGCCACTGATCTGTGTCTAGGCTTGATGTTAATAATGCATTTCTTAATGGTGAGTTGCTCCTTACGACATGCTTTCTCGTCTTCATCACTCACTATGGCTCTAAGCAAGCCCCTCACACCTGGTTTGAGCGTTTTGCCTCTATGGTGGCTACTGCTGGTTTTCATTGAGTGCTCATGATCCGACATTGTTTGTCCTCCTTTCTGTTCTTGGTAGGACTCTTCTTCTATATGTTGATGACATGATCATCACTGACGCAGATCGTGAGTATATTGCCTTTATTAAGGCATGCCTTAGTATGCAGTTTCTTATGTTTTATCTTAGCCCTCTCTGCTACTTTCTTGGGATTGAGGTCCCTTCATGCTGAAAAATAATAATTTAGGATCTTCTTACTCGCGTTGTTCTTACTGATGAGCGCATGTTGAGACTCCCATGGAGCTCAATGTTCACCTCCCTGCTAATGATGTTGACCTACTATCTGATCTGGCGCTTTATCGACATTTTGTTGTGAGTCTATCTGTCTGGCACTCGCCCGAAAGAAGAAACAGACTGCAGTGCAGTGCCCCCCGTTCGAGTGCACCTCCTCCTGTGGCGTTGTCGCTCCACTTTCATACTCTACACTCCACTATATGCTCTGCGGCATTGTCATCGTGGCTAGGATGGTGGCAAACTCGCTAGCACCGATGCCTCTCGCACGATGTTGCTAGAGCCTTCATCCTCTCAAGTGGCATGACACTCCCATGGAGCTCAACATCCACCTTTGTTTGATCTGACACGCTATCATCATCTTGTTGGGAGTCTTGTCTATTTAGATGTCACTCGTCCAGACATTTCATATCACGTTCTCATTCTAAGTCACTTTGTCTCTGCTCTCACTTTTATCCACTTGAGTCACCCCCCCCCCCCCGGTTCTACAATATCTTCGTGGAAATATCTCTCACCGTCTCTCTTCTTCCTATGCTCAAGTTCGCACGTCCCTTTCTACCTACTATGTTTTCTTGATGGTTTTCTCATTGCCTAGAAGAAAAAGAAACCGATTGCGCTTTTCCCTTCTAGTGCAAAGGCTGAGTTGCAAACTATGGCTCTTTTGACAACAAAGGCATATGATGGTAGCTTAAGGATTTTTTTTGTTTCTATCACTACACCTACTCCATTGTTGTAGATTACAGGTGTTGTCACTCACCTACTCCTCTGTTGTCAGAGAGTACAGGTGCTATCAATATTGTGCACGACCCTGTGCAACATAGCTCACATGCATATTGGTGTCGATGCTTCCTTCGTATGCTCCAGTGTGCAGGATCAAATAATTCCTCTATCTCTTCAGACTCAGTGTTGTTGATCCACCATTAGCTAGGGAAGGATTTTATTCTCTAGTACTCCCTCCATTAACGATTATAAGATGTTCTAACTTTTTTCTGAATCAGGTGTACATAGACACGTTTTAGTGTGTTTTGTTCACTCATTTCTGTACGTAGTTCATATTAAAATATCCAAAACATCTTATAATAGTGAACAAAGGGAGTATACTTTTATACTTAAAAGAAGGAATTCTCCCTCACCCTTTATGGTCATCCAGCCGGGCATAGCTCACCCCTGTGGCCTCTGCCCCTAACATACCTCCCCCTAAACATGCTCGAGTGCACTCTTGCTCCTTTTCTAGACCACACACCATACTCTAGATTCTCTCGATCGAGATCCTTATTTAGTAGGAGTACGGGACTAAAACATTGCACACTATTTTTGCTTCCCTGGGTCAAATGAGTGGTCGGCACCTCCTTCCGCAATGCCGTCACCCACCATCCCGTTCTACCCTCCGTTGTGGCATTGTCGTCGCGACAAGGATGGTGGCAACCTCGCTTGCGCCGATGTCTCTAGCGTGACATCACCAGATCCTTCATCCTCTCAAGTGGCATGAATGGCCGAAGGGGACACTGCCGCCATGGCTGCTGTCATTCCCTTCCTTGGATCGTGAAGTGATTGGGAGTGAGACTAAGGGAAATATGGGAAATGAGATGATTACTAGCGTATTAGGGCAATGAGGCCCAAACAAAACCGCTGAGATGAGTTAGGCCCACTACCAAAATGGTAGGTGTATTCTTCAACAAAGTGGCGACACACTTTTGATGGAAACAAGACCGGGTGGGATATAGTCGTACTCTCAATCTCAAATAATAATCTGCTTTTTTCTTGGCAAACTTTAACCCCTACTTTCAAATAATAATCTGACCCAAACACTAAACTAGTGTTGACCATAAACTTTTATACATCACACCATATGTTTAGAATCTACTAAGCCGTATGAAAAAAAAGGATAAATCTACACACGTAATTTACATGTAACCGTTATAATTATATCGTTTTAGAAATGCTATAGGTAGGTTTGGCTAGATGTCTAGGCCCGTGTCTACACTCTATTACATCATATGTTTCTAAAAGAAACATTACAAAATATGCAAGTCTATATAGCAGCTAGTCTCCTACAAAGAAAAATGCTTTTCTCTTTTGGAATAAAAGAGCATAACCTTTTTTTTGCGGGGGAAATAACCATAAACTTAACAGTCAACTGAACAGCAACACAACTAAGGAAATGAAAATATAATCACAATATACATAGAATAAGAATGTGTGAAATAGATAACCATGTCATAAACATCAGTTGCGGACAAATTTAGGGTGGTTGATAAAACAGAATCATTACCTTTGAAGCAGAATTGAGATTTAGTCATTCCAGAGTTCCAATAACTCTGTAGAATGAATCAAAAATGTCACATAACTGAGTGTAACTGGTTGGGTGGTGAGCTGATCTAGAGGTGGGGTTGCGACTGAAATCCGCTGGAGCCTCAGACTGTCGATTTGGACAAACCAATTTAAATGCAACAGCAGCAGCTCCAACAACGCTAGAGAAATTCACTGTCTGCAATATCATTGGAAGCATTAATGCTTAGGAATGAGAAGCAGGTTGCACTGAACAAACCTCATCCAAATTTGTGCTTTGTACTGGAAGCAAGTTGTTGAGCTTACATAGTGCTTAAGTTTCACCTCTTAACATACGGCGATGGACTGTTCGCACCTTACTTTGCAACCAGCAATACAAGTGCAGCGACAACGTGCAATGATGCTGCCATGGTGCCGAAGGCCCAAGCCATCACTTTTATGTGCAAAATAGATCCTTCTGGAATATGCTAATGGAAAGGATAGCTCCATTTTGTTGCCTGCCGCAATAGCAAGAAAATTTCTGTTGTCACTTTCTAAAAGCGCTTGCTAATTACATAAAGAAATACTCCGTCTGTTCACAAATATAAGATGTTTTGGATATTTCAATATGGACAATATACGGATTGAAATGAGTGAACAAACACACTAAAATGCATCTATATACATTTGAATCAGAGAAAAAGGTAGAACATCTTATATATGTGAACTGAGGGAGTAACATTCTACTAGCACATGCCAATTACATACAGAAATAACATTCACCAAATTCAACTAGTTGCAAGATCACAAAAGAGTGGATAGCTAGTTAATAAATCAAGCTATTCCGATTATTCAGAGCCAGTATTTTAGGTACTAATTAGCTAGCTGTGTTTTTTTCTCCATGATAGAATACACTATCATTTTCCAATCAAGTCGAGGACCTATGGCGTAACAGAAGAAACCTCCAAAGATTAGTCAGACCAAGAAGAGCTGATCAACTTCTCAGGAGGGCAACATTCATCATAAGTGCTGGAACAACTGATGTGTTCTCCCACTATCTTGCCACAAACCGTTCAGGAACAGATAGCTGGCCACCGTATGAGAACCTACTGATAACACATGTCACTAACTATACCTAGGTTGACACCGTATGAGAATCTACTTGAAAACCTAACAATTTACCTTCTTCTGACATCACCACCTAAATAGACGAATCAAGTAACATGGTGCAAGCTGAGCCTGTCCATAATGATCTTCAGCCATTCTTTGAACTTCACATTCTACATAATCTAAAGAAATAATCCATTTCTGGCATTCATCTAATGAGAAGTAGAACTCTTGCTGATTTGCTTTCTCCATTGGCTAGCAACTATAGAGAATTTCTACCTCGTCATTAGCAAATGCTTGATGGTGGTAATCTGTCATCATCATCTTTAAACCAGCACTACAGCAAATTAGCAGCAGCAGATTGTATCTTGAATCTCCTCAATGAACCCGCACCGAAAAATGTAGGAAACTTTGCCATGATTTATGTAGATTGATAGTCCTTTCAAATCACAATTTCTGTATATGTTTCCCTAAAGAAAAAGAGTGTGTGATGTGTGAACTGAGTGCACATTATGATTCTTTGCCTGATGCTAGAAAAAAAAATCTATGTTTTGTAACAGGACATCTGACCAAATATGCTTTAGTCACAAAAATTATATCTTCCTTGTGAGTTCTAGAGGGGCAAATTAGCAGCAGTAGCAAAGTAGTAGCAGCAGCAGCAGAGCATCACGCGGCAAACCGTGGGAAAGCAGGAGCATCACGCGGCAAACAGTGGGAAGCAGGAGCATCACGCGACAAACAGCTGGGAAGCAACAACATCACGCTGTAGGAGGGTGTCTACCTTGTCCGTGGTGGCGGGCGAGGCGGGCGTTCCGCGGGAGCGAGAGAGCATCCTCCGCCGCGAGCACATGCTCTGTTCGTTTACCGCGTCGCGTCCGGCAGGCGGAACCAGCGGCAGGAGGCGCCATGCGCACCAGCGTGAGGAGATGTGGGCGAAGACGCCCTCGGTAGCACAATGACGGGGAAATCGAGGAGGAGCATGACTGGATCCGCCGCCGCCCACCGCCTCGGGCTCGCCTCCTTGTGCATCGCCGTGGCAGTCGTCCAGCTACCTCAGGCTCTCAGCGTGCTCGCGGCGCAGCAGTCTCCGTCGGCAGCTTGGACCTGAGGTCGGATGCCGAGAGACCCAGCGCTTCGCCAGCGCGCCGCCGCCGCCCCTCATCCCTCCAACTCCCGAACCAGCGATGCCCGGCCGCCGTCGTGCACAGATTCATGATCGCCGCCGCCTGACTGCTCTCTCGATCTACATCCCCACGTCTTTAAGACGGCGGCGTGCTTGGATCTAAAAGCCGAACCCCTTCGCTGTTCCGAGTTGCAGACGAATCCCTTGCTCTGCTAGAGCGGCAAATAGGACCGGACGAGCGAGGGGAGATCGGAAGAGACGTTCGTGGCCCGAGGTCCATTGCATTGCAGCGAGCAAACCGCATATGGGTCAGCCCAAGTGGCTAGGAAACCTTTTTTTTCTTCACGGTTCTTTCTGGTTTTTTTCCTTTTTTTGTTAATCCTCCTTGACTGGCTTTCCTTTCCTTTTCCTTTTTTTTATTTTACTTTCATTTGTTTTACAAAAATCGAATTCTTTTCTCTATTTCTTATTTTCATTTTGTGTTCCTATTTTCAAAGTTTAAATAATGATCAGAATTTGGAAAAGTGCATGCTATTCCCAAAAACTCGTGTTTACAAATAATGTTCGAAAAATTGAAATTTTGTTCGTGCTTTTAGAAAAATGTCCACTATTTAAAAAATAATTCGTGTTTCAATATTTTGTTTGAAGTTTAAAAAAAGTTCCCATTTTTAGAAACAAATCACACGTCCAAAAAAAATCACTTTTAGAAAGAAAATGGGGTTTCAAAAAATGCTTGTGTTTCCAAATTTGTCTGAAATTACCAAAAACATTCTAGTATTTCAAATATGTTCACAAATTCAAAAAGGATTCAAGATTTCCAAAAATTATTCACATATTCCAAAAATGACCGAGTTTTTTTAAAAAATGTTCGTGTTTCAAAAAACATTTCACTTTTTCCAAAAAATGCCTTTGAATTTTCAAAAATGTTTAGATCTATCGCTGCTCATAGTTCTGATGTTTCCGCGCTGCCTATCAGACACTAAAGCTCATCAACTCGAGTGGCTAGCCACTCGCGTTCACCAGCGGGAGGTCCTATGTTTGACCCCTCACATGTGCGTTCTTTTTTTTATTAATTTTCACTTCTTGTACCATTCGCATATTTTTTAGCATTTTTCACCCGCGTTCCCCGGCGGGACATGATGTCCTATGTCAGATGAGTTATATGATTAGCCAAAAATTATAGGTATACAAAGGTGGTATGATAAAACTTGCATTAATCTACAGATCATTAAACCCATTAACAATCGTTACAAGAACGCACGAAGGGCTATGCCACGTGTGTTTTATTGTGACGAAGGGGAAAAGTTAAAAACACGTGCCTCCTCCTTCTCTCTTCTCTCCCTGTATCTTTCGTTTTTTCTCCCCAAACCCATCGTTGTTTCTCCCCAAATCCATTAACAGTCGCTACAAGAGCGCACGAAAGGCTATGCCACGTGTCTTTTACTGTGCCAAAGGGAAAAAGTTAAAAACGCGTCAAGCCTCCTCCTCTCTTCTCTCCCTGTATCTCTCGTTTTTCCTCCCCAAACCCATTAACAGTCGCTACAAGAGCGCACGAAGGGCTATGCCACGTGTCTTTTACTACGCCGAAGGGGAAAAGTTAAAAACGCGTCAAGCCTCCTCCTCCTCTGTTCTCTCCCAGTGTCTCTCGTTTTTCCTTCCCAACTAGGGTTGCCGCAGTGGCTGCCGCCGCCGCCCCATCGCTCCTCTGGCACTGCCCACCGGAGAGGGATGACCGTGGGAGGAGCAGCCACGCAAGGTGGAGCCCTCGTCATGATGAAGCAGCGGGAAGAGGAGCCCCACCCGGAGAGACGCCGAGGGTTGACGGATGTTGCTTGTCGTCAGCCTAGGGCCCGGTCGGCCGGAGCAGTCGGAGAGGAGTGGCGGGCTCTCCGTCGCCATCGCCGTTAGGAGCTCCAGGCACATCTTCCTCGCTTCGGTCGGGCTGTTCGCGCGACGGGGGGAGGTCGTGAGAGGCGCTTGTTCGCCCATCTGTTCATACGATCCCTTAGTTGCCTGTGCTGCCTTGTTTCCTGGCTGCCGCCATCCTAGCAAGCACGGCCACGGCGACGTCTTCTCTGGTGCTACCGGCAAGCAATCATCCACGCCGCTGCCAAGCCTCTCGCGCTCCCTGGCAGCCATCCCTACATCTCTCTTGTACAATCCTCCCCTTCCCTCTCCTCTGGTATGGATCGAATTTGGCCATAGATACTTGGGCTGTAGACAATGTCCAGATTTGTGAGCATTGATGCTTGTGCTTTCTTGTTCAGGTTCTGGTGAGGAAGAAGGGAAAACGTTGGAGCCAATAGATGTTTAGTGGGACTATGTTCTGAATTGACAAAGCTAAAGGAATCACATGCCATCTATCTCTCAAATTGGTTATTTGGACGGTGAGATTAGCTTGTTCTGATAATTTTTCTCAATGCAAGGAAGGAAACAGAATATGGGGATTGCAAGTATGGAATGGTGATTAGATATTCTTGACAGAGAGGCATAGATTTCTAATGTCAGTCTTTGATAGAGTTCACATGTGGCTGCAGTTTTTTGCATCTATGGAATTGTGATTGGATATTCTTCAGTATCCAGTTCTTCACTGTTAATTGAATATATATTGGAAGTCAAATTTCCAGTACAGGTTAAAGTGTGACAGGGAACTGCTTAACAACATGTATAAACTGCTGAACCAAAGACGCTTCACTGAAAGAGCCAGAGTATGCTTATCAATTTATTGTCCGCCTCACAGTGGTTGTATTTAGGTTACTTTTTTGCCCTGAGTTTCAGCATTGACTCATTGTTTGCATATGTGATCAGATTTCCATTCTTCTTTTAGGCAACAGATAGGTTTATTGATATGCCTCGTATGCAAGCTCCTGGCCCACTGCAGAAGTGAATGTCAATTTGCCTGTATGAAAAAATACACTTGTGCGGCATATGCTCATTTGCTATCCGACGGTTGCAGCTTAAGGCATGCTATCAGACACGCAGGATGGAGTTGAAACTGTTCGTCTTTGCATAGCAGCATCAGAATTGCAATTTAGCTGTATCTCAGTAAACAAACATATTGCATGGTAAAGCATTAATGCCACCGGGCAGATAGTATGTGAAGATTGGGTTATTCCAAGAAGACAAAAAGCATCACCAATAGTTTATTAAATCAAGTGTCGTGCCCTTTCTTTTTTGCGGGTCACAAAATGCTTTGGATAGCGTATGTACTTCCGTCAGTTGCATTCCTTTGTCTCTTCTATCTTATTTGGATTAGGATATGGAAAATTAAGGTAACCATTCTTGGTGTCGTCGCTATGATCCTCACATCGAGATGTCTCCAACAATGCCGCCATACACGTCCCTGACGTTGTCATTGTCATCCTCGTGTTGATAGGCAGCTTGCATGCTTGGTTAGAGGATCCCAGGTTCCTCTCTCCCTCCCTCTATCTTTCTCTCATCAAAATTCGTTTTCAGTCTTAAAACATATATATCATAAGGTCAGGCATTACTAGGGGAGAGCTCTTCTAGGCCAGGGGAAATAATACACATAGGACAATCTTAACCTATCAGAGAATTCAAGAATTGCTAACATTTCTAAAAGATACATGTTCTTTGTCAACTGGAACATAAAAAAATGAAGATATGCGCTCAGTCAGACAAAGTAAAGAAAGACAAACATAAATGAGTTTTATGTTTTGCTCTGTTATATGCATTCCATCAGTTACTATGTTGTATAAAAGTTGCGCCTAAAATTGGAGTGCATTGCTGAAATTGATCATTTTTAAGAGCGAATGAATTTTAATCTGCAAAACTCCACCTACTTTTTTACTATCATCTTAAATGCAAGTCAAACACCACTAGCATTTGATCAAACGTATGAAGCTGTGTGACTCAATATACCAACGTTAAAGTGACCAAACACCTGATTATAAAATGATACATGTACATCTAGCTCTTTATTCTATCACTTTGATTTGTGGAAGCCACTAAGTCTGCGCATTCTATTTCAGGTGCAAGGCAAAGCGCCACCTCTCTCACCGTGCCTCGTCTCTAGACACACCACCGTCGACATCAGCTACCGCCTATACATATGATCCATGTATCATCTTTAGTATCTCTCATGCTTAGGAGAGGCAGAGGTCACTCAGCTAGCTCGTGCAGGTATCATATCAGTCTACCATATATATACACACAGCTAGATCATGATCTTGGCATCTTCTCAGCTGGCTATTTTTTGTTGGTTCATGATTAGCTCACATTGTTCTAGCTCGATACCCAGTAAGCATAATCCAACACATTGGAGTATGCATCTTAAAAAGATGGATATTACTCAGCAGCAAGCAACACTTATGTTGTCTAAAATAACCTACTGTTTTTAATAATGAAAGGATCAAAAGGCATTAAGCCTTGGTCAGTAGATCTCTTAAGTTTCAGATGTGGATGGAATGTTTCTCTCTAGACTAGATGTTTAGTTAATTTTGGGCCAATTTTTCTTTCGGTTGTTGCTAACACTTGCGAATTGTTTCAGCACCAAGGGCGATGGAGATATGCAAGCACATTAGCTGATGAGAGGATGTACTAAATGTTATGCAGAAACCAAATCAATAACTTTGCTTGCTCATCCCTATATCATGTTCTCAGTCATGTATCTTCTGATCAGTTAAGTCATTTTGGCTTGTGATCTTTTTTCCATTCAGTCAGTCTCAAATCTCATCTTGGCATATTCATAAGAAAGAAGAAGCCAAGAGCATGTGAATGTATCTGTACATGTCTGCCACATAATTCTAGCTTTTATTTGCTCTGCGAAAATAGTTGCGGCGTAATGAGGCGTTTCAGCAAGACAAGTGCGCCACAAGCACGCACTCAGGAGGCCCGCCATATGGATACAGACTAAATTTTGTCAATTAATTAATTACTAGCACTGAACTATTGTTTCATCATTTATTTAGCCTGTGTACTTCAGTCAGGTCCCTGAAACCTCTTATTTAACTGTCAAGAATATTGCAATGTGAATTCCCGCTTTGGTTACTTATGCTGCAAAAATGCGTAGTCTTGTTATTTATGCATGCTACAAAATTACATGTAACCTACCTGATCGAAATTAGTAACAGACAACCCAACAGCAATACTGAATTACTGACACATGTGCCTTTTTCTCTGTACTTCGATGACCTCTGCTTTCTTTCTTTCTGAAACATTGAACTGAAGCATTTCAATGTGTGTTTCTTCCAAATGGCATTGCAGGCAGCATAGTAGGAGCTAGCAGATGTCGTCTCGTCGACATGGATTCGATCATGGGTGTCTCCAACAACTCCTCCTGTACTCTGCTGTTTCACCTGTCTCCCCTCTGCATCCAGATGAACCTCCTCATTCTGTCTGCTTATGTTTGGATTCTCTTCACGCTTCCGCCAACTCAAGAACAATTATGTTTGAGGGCGGATATTTTCATATTCTATCTCATCTCGCCATCTGTGGCTATTCTTGCAGGACAACGAGAGACTACTAGGTGGAGAGGGTGAACATTGGATACATGAACCATATGTCGAGTTTTTCGTCCCATAAAAGGTATGATTGTAGCGCAACATCCCTGTCATCTCTTTGTTGGCCTCTCGGGGTCATGGTTTGTGTTTCAGCTGGTGCCGATATCTGGTTCAATGTAGGAAAAGAAACTATTATGCATTTCACCTAATGATCATATATCATCTATGGTATTTAGTAGTTTCTGTCAATATTGTAGGTTCCTTTTTCTATTTGCTGGATGAATAGCTTACTTCTTTACTTGACGCCCTCATATATTTAGTTAGTTTTTTTTATATATCTTTTTTTGTGTTGTTTGTGAAAAATCTTCCACTCTCACCTAATGATATTGCCTTCTATAAGCTTGCATCTTCGGTTTAAGCCCTCCTAATTTTTTATTATTTTTTCATTTCATAATTATGCCTCAGAAGGTTGGAAAGTAATTTGGTTACACGGCTCTATCAGAGGGAGTTTGCAACCAAATGATCATACACTTCGACGCCTAGAGCACCATGACACTTCACCATGTTTGGAAAGGAAGTTGTCATTAGTCAAGTCATGTGAGCTGGGAAGGGACCAGAAAAGAGAACATCTTGTTTGGAGTGGAGAAGAGTATGATTAAATCATACAATATAGTATTCTTGGCGACTGAAGTCCATATAGGTAAGGTTACTGACACACTAAGCTTCAATCTTCATAGATAAAATATATTGTAAAAATTTCCATGGAGAGCCTACATATTTAGCCAAGAAAAGGGACTCCATAGAGACTTAGATTCTTGTTTTGCTGTGAGTGCAAGGTTTTTGCAGCTATTTATTGCTCAATCCAAAAGACATATTTTACTCAACCTTTAGTATAATTGTTCGAAACTTTTTAACGTTGATATGACCGGCCAGGTCTATGGCTGCAGGAGGCCCACTGGGCAAACTTAGCCCTCAAGTTATCTTAGTTTTATTTCATATCGTGGTTATATATACTTGTACGACTATTTTGAGAATTAAGCAATAAGACTATTTCTATTGCCCGGCTCCCAGAGGAGTCGGAACCCTAAAATCCTAGCCGTCTCTTGTCTCCGCCGCCGCCCCACGCGCAAGGACGGCGCCTCGCCGTCGGCCGCCACGCTCGAGCCCTCGCCCCTCTCCCTCCTTCCCCTACAGCCTCCGGCCAAGGCCGGCTAGAACCCAGCCTCTAACACCTTGGTATCAGGTACCCGGGTTTCGACCATGTCTTCACCGCCTCCAAACCCGCCACCACCGCAGCCGCCACGCCTAACGCCCCATCGCCGCGCCACAAATTCCACTAACGCCGCTGCTTGCGTCGCCGGGCGCCACGACCTCCCTATCGGCGCCGATCTCCCAGACGGCACCACGCGGGCAGGCGAGCCGCAAACCCCATCCGGCAACACCGCTGTCGCTTTCCCCTGCGCCGCCGCGATTCCACACCGGAGGCTATGGCGGCGTGCTCAACAACTCGGTCGTCGCGGTCGGGGCATCCGCTCTACTTGGCGAGCCCAGACTGGCCGCCTCCACCGCTTCATCCGCCGTGCCATGGGCAAGCGGCCGCCAGTGGTACTTTCAAGATGCGGCGGCTACCGCGCTTCCCTACCGCGACCGGCGCCGCCTTAGACTGCCGACGCTGTTCATGGCGCCCGCCACCACCTGTGGACGCGATGGCCGACACAGGCCCGCCGCCGCGCCGTCCTCCGGCGGCAGCGGTGCGAGTTCCACCATCGCCTCGCCCAACCCTAGCTGGGCGGTCCTCGCCGAAGCGGCCTTCCGATCCAGAGGCCGCTTCCCTTCGTCACCGTCGCCACTTCCATTGGCTCACGGGCGCCGTCGGCACGGAGGCCCGACCGCGTCGAGTTCGATTGCGGCCGGCGTCGGCGCCCACGGTACTCGCGGCCCTTCCACCGCCGACCGAACTCGTCATCAGCCCTCTTTCTGCCGAGGCGATGGGCGTAGCGCGCCACACCAAGCCGCCCGGTTCGCAGAAGATCGACTTTGCCACGTCTGACGGTCGGACGACCCGCTTGCAGCTCAACCGGTGTGACCCGTTCTTCCGTGGATAACGACGCGCGCGTCGGGCGCTATGGGCTTCCTACCATCTCCGCGGGCCGCCGGACATGGTACTACGCCCTCGGCGGGGCGAGGCGACATGCCCGTGGGATCGCTTCGCGAGCTATGTCTTCTTCGGTTCGAACCACCGTGCGCTGGAGCCGCTTGGCGAGTTGGGCCGCTGCCTTTCACCCAGCGGTGCAGATTTCGCCGACCGCTTCGAGCACTAGCATGCCACGCGCGCTGGTATGGCGGCCTTACAATGGCGGAGCTCTTCGTCGGCGGCCTTCCCGACCACATCCGCGTGGACGTCGAGATGAAGGGGCCACAAGACCTTCAGACGGCCATGTACTATGCTCGGGCGTTCGAGCAGCGTTCCCAGGCTTTGACGCGGCCATACGTGCCACGTGGGGACCGCCAGCCCCCCCCCGGCCGCCTCCGACAGCACCGGCGTCCTCTACCGCCACCCCGGCACCGACGCGGCCATTCAGGCGCCTTACTCAGGCGGAGCAGCTGGAACGCCGGCGCTTGGGCCTGTGCTTCAACTGCGATGCGCCCTATGCGCCGGGCCATGTCTGCCCGTGCCTCTTCTACTTGGAGACGCCGGACGAGACCGAGGATGACACCCCGGAGGTTGACCTCGACGCCCCAGCCCTTGCGGAGCCCGCAGTGGCACCCGCACCTGCCCCGGCTACCGCCCTCGTGGTGTCACTTCACGCGCTGGCCGGTATCCGTGATGAACGGACGATGCTCTTACCGGTCATGATCCATGGCAAGCGCCTGGTGGCCCTCCTGGACACAGGTTCCACGCATAATTTCCTGCCGGAGGCCACCATACGGCGCCTTGCACTACATCCGACCGGAGGGGAGTAGTTGCGGGTCACTGTCGCTAATGGCGACCGTCTACGCTGCCACAGGCTCGCCCGCGACGTGCCCATCACTATCGGCGACGAGCACTTCACCATCACCTGCGCCGGCATCGATTTGGGTTGCTTCGACTTCATCCTCAGCGTCGACTTCTTGCGCACGTTGGGTCCCATTCTCTGGGACTTCGACGCGCTGACGATGACCTTCTGGCGTTTGGGTCATCGCATTCGGTGGGACGGCATTGGGGGGCCGCACCCGCACCCCCTCTTCAGCTGGCCGCGACGACTGCCGAGGCCGAGCATCCGCTCTTGGACGACCTCCTGCAGCAGCACCGAGATCTCTTTGAGGAGCCACAGGGCCTGCCACCGGCCCGGATCTACGACCACCGTATTCACCTCCTTCCGGGATCGGCTCCTGTGGCCGTACGGCCTTACCGGTATCCGCAGCTGCAGAAGGACGAGTTGGAGCGGCAGTGTGCACTCATGCTTGCCGCCGGCATCATCCACATCTCCACGTCACCATTCACAGCGCTGGTCCTCCTCGTTCGTAAGTCGGATGGCACGTGGCGTTTCTGCATCGACTACCCCGCCCTTAATGCTCTCACATTGAAGGACAAGTTTCCTATTCCGGTTGTCGATGAGCTTCTCGACGAGCTGCACGGGGCGCGCTTCTTCACCAAGCTGGATCTCCGGTCCGGGTATCATCAGGTGCGCATGCACCCGGATGACATCACCAAGACGGCGTTTCGAACTCACCATGGCCACTTTGAGTTCTTGGTGATGCCCTTTGGCCTCTCGAACGCCCCGGCAGCCTTTCAGGCCTTGATGAATGATGTCCTACGACCCTACTTGCGTCGGTTTGTGCTCGTTTTCTTTGATGACATTCTTATCTACAGTGCCTCGTGGGCAGAGCACCTCCAGCATGTGGCTATCGTCTTCAACGAGCTTCGGGCGCATCATCTTCATCTTAAGCGCTCGAAGTGCTCGTCGAGGGCATATACGCCGCTTACCTCGGCCACATCATCTTGGCCGAGGGAGTGGCCATGGACGCCGACAAGGTGGAGGTTGTCGCCGCCTGGCCGATTCCGCAGTCTCCGCGGGCTCTTCGTGGGTTCCTTGGCCTCACGGGGTACTACCGGAAGTTCTTCCGGGAATTTGGCCTAATCCCGGCCCCGCTCACGCGTCTTCTCCGTCGCGATGCCTTCTTTTGGGATGAGGAGGCCACTACAGCGTTCGAGGCCCTCAAGGGGGCCCTCACGACGGGACCCGTCCTGCAGATGCCGGATTTCGACCTCCCATTCACCGTCGACTGCGACGCCTCCGGTGCGGGGTTCGGTGAGGTCCTTCATCAGGGCGATGGACCCCTCGCTTTCTTTAGCCGCCCTTTGCCATGACGCCATCTTAAGTGGCGGCGTATGAGCGTGAGCTCATTGGGTTGGTGCAGCGAGACGCCATTGGCGGCCCTATCTTTGGGGTCGTTCCTTCCGGATCCGCACGGACCATTCTGACCTCAAGTTCATCTTTGGATCGAGGCTCGGCGGTACCCAGCTCCAGTGGATCGATAAACTCTTTGGCTTTGACTTCTTTGCCGAGTACCGCCGGGTCGCCTTAACACCGTCGTCGACGCCTGTCTCGGCGTGGCGCCGATGTGGACGATCGTCTGCGGCGGAGGGGCGGCCTTACGCATCATCACGGGCCCTCGCCGCCCTACGCCGACATTCGACGGGCGACGCTGCCGCGACCGACTCTCCTCCTCACATAGCGGCGGTGGCGGCGGGGAAATTTGGAGGAGCCGTGGCGCCTCGCCGATGGCTCGCTTCCTCCATGGGCGCAGGTCTTCGTTCGGCGCCGACAATCTTCGCCCGGAAAGTGCTGCGCCTCGCCCACTCCGCGGGCCATGAGGGTGCGAAGACACTCCATCGTCTCGCGCCGATTTCTACATTCCGGTGATCGTGCCTCGTCCGTGGATCGGGTGCGGTCTTTGTGTGACGTGCCAGTGCAACAAACGGAGACTCTACGGCCGGCTAGCATGCTTCAGCCCTTGGAGGTCCCATCTCAGGTTTAGGCGGACATCTCCATGGACTTCATCGAGGGCCTTCCCAAGGTGGGCGGCAAGTCCGCCATTCTCACGGTGGTCGACCGCTTCTCCAAGTATGCTCACTTCATCGCACTTGGCCATCCCTATTCAGCGGCATCTGTCGCGCGGACCTTCTTCAATGGCATTGTCCGTCTCCACGGGTTCCCTTCTTCGATCGTCAGTGATCGGGACCCCGTGTTCACGGGACACGTGTGGCGCGACCTTTTCCGGCTGGCGGGCGTGAAGCTACGCCTGAGCACCGCCTTCCACCCTCAGACGGACGGCCAGTCTGAGATCGTTAACAAGGTGATTGCCATGTATTTGCGTTGTGTTACAGGTGATCGACCTTGCGCATGGGTGGGCGGCTCGTGGGCGAATATTGCTACAACACCTCTTATCACTCCGCCCTCCGTACTCGCCCTTTGAGGTGGTGTATGGCGGCCACCCCGCCGATCCTTCCGGTTGATCCGGCCTTAGCACGGACCGAGGCAGCGGGGCTCTTCGAGGAGCCGCGATGAGATGCTCGCGGAAGTCCGCAATGGCTCCTCTGAGCCCAGTGAGTTGGCCAAACATTACTATGATGGCCACCATCGCGAGGCGGAGTTCACGGTAGGTGATTGGGTGCAGCTGCGTCTACTTCATCGCTCTCACGCAGTCCTTGGACCCTGCGAGGAGGAAGCTCGGTCCTCACTATGCGGTCCTTTGCTATCTTGGAACGCATTGGGAAAGTGGCCTACCGTCTTGACTCCGGCGGTAGCGCGGATCCATGATGTCTTCCATGTCGGGCTGCTCAAGCCATTCGCGGTGAGCCACCAGCGGCACCACCGCACTTCCACCGATCATGGGCGGCGTCTCCTTCCGAGCGAGAGAAGGCGTTGAAGGCTCGGCTGCGACGAGGCTCTGGCACGTGTTGATTGATGGACTGGACTACGGAGGAGGACGCTACTTGGGAGCAGCGAGGAGTTCGCCAAGACACTACCCGACTTTCAGCTCGATGACGAGTTGTTTGCGCAGGCGGGGAGAGATGTTATGCCCGGCCAGGTGTATGGCCGCAGGAGGCCCATTGGGCAAACTTAGCCCTCAAGTTATCTTAGTTTTATTTCATATCGTGGTTATATATACGACTTGTAAGACTATTTTGAGAATTAAGCAATAAGACTATTTCTATTGCCCGGCTCCTAGAGGAGCCGGAACCCTAAAACCCTAGCCGTCTCCTGTCTCCGCCGCCGCCCCACGCGCAAGGACGGCGCCTCGCCGCCGGCCGCCGCGCTCGAGCCCTCGCCCCTCTCCCTCCTTCCCCTACAGCCTCCGGCCAAGGCCGGCTAGAACCCTAGCCTCTAACAAACGTAGGCAAAGAAACAGTGCACACACTTACACTGTAATAATGTGATGTCTCTCAGTTTTACCAATCATGTAGGAAATATAAGGTGCAAACATACAGGAGCCCATTGTGAGTAGCGTATCCTTTTTGGTTTTAGGAATTCTAAGCTGGAGCGTGTTATATATTTCCATAAGTCTTTACCGCTTACCCATTTCTCAGTGCCATGGATTTTAAATGTAGGAACTTGTCATTATGCTTTACAGTCAGGCGTTGAACTGATTGTAAAGGATTGCCAAATGTGATTATCAGAAGGTTGCAGTTTGGCTTAGGGTGAGCTTATCCTATATGTTTATACACCCAAATGCTCATTTGGCTTCACCTGTAACAGAATGTATTTCTCTTCCCTCTGCTTTTTGCTACAGTACCTTGTTGCTTGCATTATTGTGTCTTTTGGCAAGGAGAAAATTACTAGACTGATGAAAGCTGCATGTAGTCTCAAGAGCCAAAACATGGTTTTTATTTTCTGATGTTAAATTTTATCCGATTGACAGGTCTGGTTTCGTGTTAATGAACTACTGCTCTTGAGTTACAGAAGAGTTTAACTGGTGGGGCTTCAGCATCCATTTCTATGTGCTTGCAGGACGATGGTGAGGTTTTCTTTAGTTGCTATTTGTAGGAGCAGAATACATGTTCTGTATCATGTGGGCCATTTCTCATAGGGATGATATATAGGTGAAACGGTTATCTCAATTACATCGAGCATCTATGTTTACTCTCTTTGTACTTTTGTGAGGCATATTATTGTATTTAGATACTGCATTAATCGTGTTATCCTAATGAATGTCAGTCTCCAATTTATAATTATCTGTGAAATATTCCTGCATTGTTGCTATGTTCCATATCTTTTCATATACTTCCTCTGAACTATCACATATCTACCTCCATAGAAAATTGAATCGACCTTACATAGTTCTTTTATCTTCATGTCAATACAAGTGTAATCTTTGAGAACAACTCTTGCCATGAACTAACTGCTTTTGTTTGTTTTCATAGTAAGACCCGCTTCGGTACAACCCCCCTCCTAAACCGTATAAAGGGTAATATAGTCATTTCGCAGATTGTACTTAGTTCTGTATGTATGGGCCCCACGGGGACGTATACGTGGAGGAGATCACCCTCCTGGGCCGGCCCATGAAGATCGCGTGTAGCAACGCTTCAAAAATAAAACCGCCCATGCAAGAACTCGAACTCAGGACCTCCCTACCGCGCACACTCTCGTCGTCTTTTCTCCCCCCCAAACAATGATAGCAGAAGGGTGATAGCTTGATCTGATCTTAATCTATCAATTGGTTTCTCTCTCAAGCATTGTGTCTATGCCTCGCTCAGGCACACTCGATACATCTTTCTCTCTATAGCCTCCTCGATACGTAGACTTCTTGCGTGCGTACAACTGTAGTGACGATGACGCTGAATCCAGTGTGCCTTGTTTTTACCGGTCTCATGTTATAGTTTTCACCCTGTTTTCTGTTAATTAACAAGGCAACCTTTTCTTTGTTATACTCCTCTGATTCGGGGCAGACAACCACAGAGAAATCTGAAATCATTCGGGGCAGACATAAAATATATCACTTCAACCCAATTATCGTAGTAACTATTTTGAAAAAACTAGCTAGACGCCCGTGCGTTGCACGGAACATCAAGATGCATCTGTATGCGTGTTTTATCTTGTGAGAGAAAATGATGAACGAGGGAAGACCTTATTTGCAAACGTGGAGAGGGGTGTGGATATCTTTTTGCAAAATTGCCATAGTTTCCTTCCTATCCGTTAGATATAAATCCAACGGCCTATATTGCAGGATGGCACGCACACATCATCACCAACTCTATTTTCTACTCCCTACGTTCCTAAATATTTGTCTTTTTAGAGATTTCTAAATATTTGTCTTTTTAGAGATTTCAACAACTGACTACATACGGAGCAAAATGAGTGAATTTACACTCTAAAATATGTCTAAATATACATCCATATGTGGTAGTCCATTTGAAATCTGAAAAAGACAAATATTTAGGAACGGATGGAGTAAAGAGTAGACATGGAGATATATCTCGAGCATGGTCCACAATGAAAATGTGCTGGACTGGTTAGCATCGGATGCTCGCGACACGATGACCTGAGTTTGAATCTGTCTTTAACTTTAGATTTGTTATATTATATATATTATTTAATATATACTCCCTCTATCCCAAAATTCTTGTCTTATATTTGTCTAGATACAGATGTATATTTAGACAAATCTAAGGCAAGAATTTTGGGACGGAGGGAGTACTTCTTTCGCTAATGTATTGACAGTGGAACCCACAGAGTATTTAGAATACAAGATTAAGGATGGACTTGTTTCTTTTTAACTTTCTGTATGAAGCTGTAGCCACCCTGCAAGTCACGTGTACACTGTACATGCAATTAACTTTTTACAGAGGGAGAATCATACACGCAATTAACTCAAATGGATTGGATGTGACTCTATTATTTCCAGCATAAGAGCATCTCCAACGGCAGCCGACAAATTTCCTCCCGCTTCCTTCCGCGGAGGACGACATCTAATGCCAGCGGCATACATTTTCACAACTCTAACCAACCAGGGGAAATTCGGGCAAACACGGACTGATTTCTTATAAGCATGAAGGATTCCGTATAAAAAGTCGGATCTTCATATAAACATGATGGATTTCATTACATTTACATCACCATGCGCAACCATAGAGAAAATATAATTTTATACGAGGTCGATCCGCTGACAACTTTTCGTAGAACGACATTACGTCTGACCGGTAATAATTCCAAACCGTTTTTGTGTTCGACGCCCCACGTCCCGAGACGCGGTTGCTATTGGCACACCTTGTCAAAGCAGAGATCGTGTCCCCTTATCGCGGGATTCTCATCAATGCGGGCATGGGTAACCCAACCGTGTCGTTTATACAACCCTTGGGAATAGGTGAGCTTTTAGGGCAAGTGGGGAGGCGCTTGATATTCGCGGCCTTTATAAGGGGATAAGGATTCCCTTCCTTCACCCACACCCTTTCTCTCCTCCATTCCTTTCGTCCTTGAGCTCCAGCGCCCAAGCTTTAGATTTTCCTCATTCGAGAAAGCACTCCAAACATGTCCGGATCCGGAGCTGGAGGCAAGTGGATGGCCTCCTCCGTTAAGAAGGACATCACGGAGCTCCGGGTGGCCGGATATTTGGCCAAGGAGATTGCTCATCGACTCCCAGAAAAGCCTTCTTCGCGCTTTCGCATGCACTACAATTTGGTTCTGCTCGCAATATGGATGATACCTAGAGGATGAAGTGAACCCAGAGGCATGCTAGCATGGGAGACCTATTTCCGCTATACAGTACTACTCATGTTCCTACTACTCCTACTAGTAGTAGTAGTACAACTGTGGTACACTTGATGGTCAAAATATTATTCATCCGGTCCTCACAGTGAAGTGACAAGACCTTGCGCCCGAGGTGACACTAGTCCAGGCGGCGTGTTCGGGTTACCAAAGTCAGCCTCACCTTGTGCACTGTGCAGTCACTGTCACCGCCGCTGTATAGCATGCATCGCCTCGTCTCCCTCTCCCCTAGCACCGCTCCATCTCCATCTCCATCTCGCCGGAGATCCTGAGGTCACTCTTCATCATCTCATTGTGCCACCGCGTACCCTCGCCTCGTTCGCCTCCCCCGGTACCAGTATTCCCTCGCTAGCCGCTCCAGCACCGAGCTCCCCCGTAAATCAAGCCCCCAAAAACCCCACCTTCCAACCTCCACCATGGCTGAACGCGAATGCTACAACATCCATATGAGCCGCGATTTGAGAAATCTCCCCAGTGACATCCTCGACCTCTATTGTTCGTGTATGGATATGTTGAGCACCCTGTGGCTGGGTGCATGCTCGAGGGACATGCACATGGCAATCGTCGAAGCGAGGCCTAAGCTTTTTAAGACACCCTGCTTGCTGCTATCTGGTCTTGCGAGATTTGCTCACAATGATACGGAGGCATACATGATGCCTCTCGAATTCAATCCGACCTCCATTAGCCGAAACTTCTTTGCAGATATGTAGTGGGTCGCCATACATCATTTTCCTCAACTTTGATCCAATCACCATCGCCCGAAACTACTTGGCAGGTATGTACTAGGTCGGCATGAGCTCCCACTGGATGGTTGCCGTCAGGCAAGACCGGAAAAATTTGGTGCTTGTGAACTTTCACACCTCCCATGAGATTATCCTTCCTACGTTGGATTATATAGGGTTTTAGCGTCGCGGTCCAAGTCATCTAGATTACGAAGTCAGTTGGACGCACCTTATTTCGCAGAAGATTGTAATCTGCCAAGTGCCCACACAAGATGCGAATTACGCAGACTTCAAGCTAATTGCCTTGTTCGACCACGGACACGCCTATCTTTCCGTTGGTGCCTTCTTTATCTAGAGACAGCTCAGCTTGCAGTGGATCGCCAAAGCTAATAGACACTTTTGTGATGCTATTGAACACAATGGCATCATCTACGCGATCGACAAAGCAGATGGCACCACGTATTGCTGGGACGGCGCGTGTAAGTTGTTTCCGTTTGATGTTAATGATGACGCCATGACACTGTTTGAACTTTTTGTGATGATTGGCATATCCCTGTTTGAGCAGAATTTGAGTAGAGCTATGGCAATCTATTAGAGATGTCGTAAATCAGCTATATTTGGAATGAGTTAATTCATGCGATTGTGACCATGTCATTACAACCAATTTGTACCCCTGAATAATCAAACGGTTAGGAAGATATGGATATTCTGCTTATTTTATAGTAATCTATATACTACTAAATATGAGTGTGTATCAATGGCCATGTTAGTTTCCTCATTTTCATGATGTAGAAACATGCATCACACGGTTGGTTTCATCTAACCATACATTAGGGAAGTAAATGTGCATATGGAGAACTCTATATTTGGAAGTAGTGAAATCCTGTAATGCTTACCATGTGTACTGATACGTACATTTTGCATAATGCTGTTATGTTGATATTTATTGCATTATGGGCAGTTATTACACATTATATCACAATACTTATGCCTATTCTCTCTTATTTTACAAGGTTTACATGAAGAGGAGAATGCGGTAAGCTGGAATTCAATGGAAAAGGAGCAAATATTAGAGACCTATTCTGCACAACTCCAAAAGTCCTGAAACTTCACGGAGCATGTTTTTGGAATATATAAAAAATATTGGGCGAAGAAAGAACTAGAGGGGGGCCACCAGCCAGCCACAAGGGTGGAGGGCGCGCCCTACCCCCTGGGCGCGCCCCCTGACCTTGTGGGGCCCCTGGCAGGCCTCCGGTGCTAGTATTCTGCTATATGGTGTCTTTTACCCTGGAAAAAAAAATCATAGAGTAGCTTTCGGGACGAAGCGCCGCCATCTCGAGGCGAAACCTGGGCAGAACCAATCTAGGGCTCCGGCGGAGCTGTTCTGCCGGGGAAACATCCCTCCGGGAGGGGGAAATCATCGCCATCGTCATCACCATCGATCCTCTCAACGAGGGAGAGTCAATCTCCATCAACATCTTCACTAGCGCCATCTCATCTCAAACCCTAGTTCATCTCTTGTATTCGATCTTGGTCCCCAAAACCTCAGATTGGTACCTGTGGGTTGCTAGAAGTGTTGATTACTCCTTGTAGTTGATGCTACTTGGTTTATTCGGTGGAAGATAATATGTTCATATCCTTAATGATAATTAATACTCCTCTAATTATGATTGTGAATATGCTTTGCGAGTATTTATGTTTGTTCTTGAGGACATGGGAGAAGTCTTGTTATAAGTAACCATGTGAATTTGGTATTCGTTCGATATTTTGATGAGATGTATGTTGTCTCTCCTCTAGTGGTGTTATGTGAATGTCGACTACGTGACACTTCATCATTATTTAGGCCTAGGGGAAGGCATTGGGAAGTAATAAGTATATGATGGGTTGCTAGAGTGACAGAAGCTTAAACCCTAGTTTATGCGTTGCTTCGTAAGGGGCTGATTTGGACCCATATGTTTCATGCTATGGTTAGGTTTACCTTAATTCTTCTTTCGTAGTTGCGGATGCTTGCGAGAGGGGCTAATCATAAGCGGGAGGCTTGTCCAAGGAAGGGCAGCACCCAAGCACCAGTCCACCCACATATCAAATTATCAAAGTAACGAACGCGAATCATGTGAGCATGATGAAAACTAACTTGACAACAATTCCCATGTGTTCTTGGGAGCGCTTTATTTTATATAAGAGTTCGTCCAGGCTTGTCCTTTGCTAGAAAAAAGATTAGGCCAACTTGCTGCACCTTAGTTACTTTATTTACTTGTTACCAGTTACGAATTATTGTTGGGGGAACGTAGTATTTCAAAAAAATTCCTACGATCACGCAAGATATATCTAGGAGAAGCATAGCAACAAGCGAGGAGAGTGTGTCCATGTACCCTCGTAGACCGAAAGCGGAAGCGTTTAGTAACGCGGTTGATGTAGTCGAACGTCTTCGCGCTCCAACCGATCCAAGACCGAATGCACGACACCTCCACGATCTACACACGTTCAGCTCGATGACGTCCCTCGAACTCTTGATTCATTTGAGGCCGAGGGAGAGTTTCGTCAGCATGACGGCGTGGTGACGATGATGACGAAGTTACCGACACAGGGCTTCGCCTAAGCACTACGATAATATGACCTAGGTGTAAAACTGTGGGCGGGGGCACCGCACACGGTTAAAGATCAACTTGTGTGTCTATGGGGTGTCCCCTCCCCCGTATATAAAGGAGTGGAGGAGGGGAGGGCCAGCCCCCTCTATGGCGCGCCCTAAGGGGGATTCCTACTCCTAGTAGGAGTAGGTTTCCCCCTTTCCCTAGTTGGAGCAGGAGAAGAAGGAAGAGGGAGAAGGAGAGAAGGAAAGGGGGCCCGGTCCCCTCCCCAATTCGGATTGGGCTTAGGGGGGCGCGCCTCCCACTTGGTCGCCTCCTCCTCTCTCCCATTATGGCCCATTAAGGCCCATTAACTCCCTGGGGGGTTCCGGTAACCCCCCGGTACTCCGGAAAATGACCGAACTCATCCGAAACCTTTCTGGTGTCCAAACATAGCCTTACAATATATCAGTCTTTATGTCTCGACCATTTCAAGACTCCTCGCCATGTCTGTGATCACATCTGAGACTCCGAACTACCTTCGGTACATCAAAACACATAAACTCATAATACCGATCATCATCGAACGTTAAGCGTGCGGACCCCACGGGTTTGAGAACTATGTAGACAGGACCGAGACTCACTTCCGGTCAATAACCAATAGCGGAACCTGGATGCTCATATTGGTTCCTACACACCTTCTATGAAGATCTTTATCGGTCAAACCGCATAACAATATACATTGTTCCCTTTGTCATCCATATGTTACTTGCCCGAGATTCGATCGTCGGTATCATCATACCTAGTTCAATCTCGTTACCGGCAAGTCTCTTTAATCGTTTTGTAATGCATCATCCGGTAACTAACTCATTAGTCACATTGCTTGCAAGGCTTATAATGATGTGCATTACCGAGAGGGCCCAGAGATACCTGTCCGACAATCGGAGTGACAAATCCTAATCTCGATCTATGCCAACTCAACAAACACCATCGGAGACACCTGTAGAGCATCTTTATAATCACCCAATTACATTGTGATGTTTGATAGAACACTAAGTGTTCCTCGGTATTCGGGAGTTGCATAATCTCAGAGTCATAGGAACATGTATAAGTTATGAAGAAAGCAATAGCAATAAACTAAACGATCATAGTGCTAAGCTAACGGATGGATCAAGTCAATCACATCATTATCTAATGATGTGATCCCGTTCATCAAATGACAACTCATGTCTATGGCTAGGAAACTTAACCATCTTTGATTAATGAGCTAGTCAAGTAGAGGCATACTAGTGACACTCTGTTTGTCTATGTATTCACACATGTACTAAGTTTCCGGTTAATACAATTCTAGCATGAATAATAAACATTTACCATGATATAAGTAAATATAAATAACAACTATATTATTGCCTCTAGGGGATATTTCCTCAGTCTCCCACTTGCACTAGAGTCAATAATCTAGATTACATAGTAATGATTCTAACACCCGTGGAGTCTTGGTGTTGATCATGTTTTTCTTGTGAGAGAGGCTTAGTCAACGGGTCTGGAACATTCAGATCCGTATGTATCTTGCAAATCTCTTTGTCTCCCTCCTTGACTTGATCATGGATGGAATTGAAGCGTCTCTTGATGTGCCTGGTTCTCTTGTGAAATCTGGATTCCTTTGCCAAGGCAATTGCACCAGTATTGTCACAAAAGATTTTCATTGGACCCGATGCACTAGGTATTACACCTAGATCGGATATGAACTCCTTCGTCCAGATTCCTTCATTTGCTGCTTCCAAAGCAGCTATGTACTCTGTTTCACACGTAGATCCCGCCACGGTGCTCTGCTTGGAACTGCACCAACTGACAGCTCCACCATTCAATAAAAATACGTATCCGGTTTGTGACTTAGAGTCATCCGGATCAGTGTCAAAGCTTGCATCGACGTAACCGTTTACGCCGAGCTCTTTGTCACCTCCATAAACGAGAAACATATGCTTAGTCCTTTTCAGGTATTTCAGGATGTTCTTGACCGCTGTCCAGTGATCCACTCCTGGATTACTTTGGTACCCCCTGCTAAACTAATAGCAAGGCACACATCAGGTCTGGTACACAGCATTGCATACATGATAGAGCCTATGACTGAAGCATTGGGAACATCTTTCATTTTCTCTCTATCTTCTGTAATGGTTGGGCATTGAGTCTGACTCAACTTCACACCTTGTAACTAGGCAAGAACCCTATCTTTGCTTGACCCATTTTGAACTTCTTCAAAACTTTATCAAGGTATGTGCTTTGTGAAAGTCCAATTAAGCGTCTTGATCTATCTCTATAGATCTTGATGCTCAATATGTAAGCAGCTTCACCGAGGTCTTTCTTTTGAAAAACTCCTTTCAAACACTCCTTTATGCTTTCCAGAAAATTCTACATCATTTCCGATCAACAATATGCCATTCACATATACTTATCAGAAATGTTGTAGTGCTCCCACTCACTTTCTTGTAAATACAGGCTTCTCCGAAAGTCTGTATAAAACTATATTCTTTGATCAACTATTAAAGCATATATTCCAACTCCGAGATGCTTGCACCAGTCCATAAAAGGATCGCTGGAGCTTGCACACTTTGTTAGCACCTTTTGGATCGACAAAACCTTCCGGTTGCATCATATACAATTCTTCTTTAAGATATCCATTAAGGGATGCAGTTTTGACATCCATTTGCCAATTTTTATAATCATAAAATACGGCAATTGCTAACATGATTTGGACGGACTTAAGCATCGCTGCGGGTGAGAAGGTCTTATAGTAGTTAACTCCTTGAACTTGTCGAAAACCTTTCACAACAAGTCAAGCTTTGTAGACAGTAATATTACCGTCAGCGTCAGTCTTCTTCTTGAAGATCCATTTATTCTCTATGGCTTGCCGATCATCGGGCAAGTCAACCAAAGTCCATACTTTGTTCTCATACATGGATCCCATCTCAGATTTCATGGCCTCAAGCCATTTCTTGGAATCTGGGCTCATCATCGCTTCCTCATAGTTCGTAGGTTCGTCATGGTCAAGTAACATGACCTCTAGAACAGGATTACCGTACCACTCTGGTGCGGATCTTACTCCGGTTGACCTACGAGGTTCGGTAATAACTTGATAGAAGTTTCATGATCATTATCATTAGCTTCCTCACTTACTGGTGTACGAATCACTGGAACTGATTCTGTGATGAACTACTTTCCAATAAGGGAGCAGGTACAGTTACCTCATCAAGTTCTACTTTCCTCCCACTCACTTCTTTCGAGAGAAACTCCTTCTCTAGAAAGGATCCATTCTTAGCAATGAATATCTTGCCTTCGGATCTGTGATAGAAGGTGTACCCAACAGTCTCCTTTGGGTATCCTATGAAGACACATTTCTCCGATTTGGGTTCGAGCTTATCAGGTTGAAGCTTTTTCACATAAGCATCGCAACCCCAAACTTTAAGAAACGACAACTTGGGTTTCTTGCCAAACCACAGTTCATAAGGTGTCGTCTCAACGGATTTAGATGGTGCCCTATTTAACGTGAATGCAGCCGTCTCTAAAGCATAACCCCAAAACAATAGCGGTAAATCAGTAAGAGACATCATAGATCGCACCATATCTAATAAAGTACGATTACGATGTTCGGACACACCATTACGCTGTGGTGTTCCGGGTGGCGTGAGTTGCGAAAATATTCTGCATTGTTTCAAATGAAGACCAAACTCGTAACTCAAATATTCTCCTCCACGATCAGATCGTAGAAACTTTATTTTCTTGTTACGATGATTTTCCACTTCACTCTGAAATTCTTTGAACTTTTCAAATGTTTCAGACTTATGTTTCATCAAGTAGATATACCCATATCTGCTTAAATCATCTGTGAAGGTCAAAAAATAATGATACCCGCCGCGAGCCTCAACACTCATTGGACCGCACACATCAGTATGTATTATTTCCAACAAGTCGGTTGCTCGCTCCATTGTTTCGAAGAACGGAGTCTTAGTCATCTTGCCCATGAGGCATGGTTTGCAAGCATCATGTGATTCATAATCAAGTGATTCCAAAAGTCCATCAGAATGGAGTTTCTTCATGCGCTTTACACCAATATGACCTAAACGGCAGTGCCACAAGTAAGTTGCACTATCATTATTAACTTTGCATTTTTGGCTTCAATATTATGTGTATTATTGCGATCGTGATTCAGTAAACCATTTACATTGGATGTAAGACCATAGAAGGTTTTATTCATATAAATGGAATACCAATTATTCTCTGACTTAAATGAATAACCGTGTCGCAATAAACATGATCCAATCATATTCATGCTCAACGCAAACACTAAATAACATTTATTCAGTTCCAATACTAATCCCGAAGGTAGAGGGAGTATGCGATGATGATCTTATCAACCTTGGAATCATTTCCAACACACATCGTCACCTCGCCCTCAACAAGTCTATGTTCATTTTGTAACTCCTGTTTCGAGTTACTAATCATAGCAACTGAACCGGCATCAAATACCTAGGGGCTACTATATATGAACACTAGTAAAGTACACATTAATAACATGTATATCATATATACTTTTGTTTTTCCATCCTTCTTCTCTGCCAAATACTTGGGGCAGTTCCGCTTCCAGTGACCAGTCCCTTTGCAGTAGAAGCACTCAGTCTCAGGCTAAGGTCCAGACTTGGGCTTCTTCACTTGAGCAGCAACTTGTTTGCCGTTCTTCTTGAAGTCCCCCTTCTTCCCTTTACCCTTTTTCTTGAACCCCTAGTGGTATTGTTGACCATCAACACTCGATGCTCCTTCTTGATTTCTACCTCTACAGCCTTTAGCATTGCGAAGAGCTCGAGAATCGTCTTATCCATCCCTTGCATATTATAGTTCATCACGAAGCTCTTGTAGCTTGGTGGCAGTGATTGAAGAACTCTGTCAATGACACTATTAACTGGAAGATTAACTCCCAGCTGAGTCGTGTGGTACCCAAACATTCTAAGTATATGTTCACTGACAGAACTATTCTCCTCCATTTTACAGCTATAGAACTTATTGGAGACTTCATATCTCTCAATCCTGGCATTTGCTTGAAATATTAACTTCAACTCCTGGAACATCTCATATGCTCCATGACTTTCAAAACGTCGTTGAAGTCCCTATTCTAAGCCGTAAAGCATGGCACACTGAACTATCGAGTAGTCATCAGCTTTGCTCTGCTAGACATTCATAACATTTGGCGTTGCTCTTGCAACGGGTTTGGCACCTAGCGGTGATTCCAGGATGTAATTCTTTTGTGCAGCAATGAGGATAATACTCATTGCTACTAACATATTTCAACATAGTTTTCTCTAGGAACATATCATAAATAAAATGGGGAAGCTATACGCGAGCAATTGATCTACAACATAGATATGCAACTACTATCAGGACTAAGTTGATGATAAATTTAAGTTCAATTAATCATATTACTTAAGAAATCCCACTTAGATAGACATCCCTCTAGTCATCTAAGTGATCACGTGATCCATATCAACTAAACCATGCCCAATCATCACGTGAGATGGAGTAGTTTTCAATGGTGAACATCACTATGTTGATCATATCTACAATATGATTTACGCTCGACCTTTCGATCTCAGTGTTCCGAGGCCATATCTGCATATGCTAGGCTCGTCAAGTTTAACCCGAGTATTCTGCGTGTGCAAAACTGGCTTGCACCCGTTATATGTGAACGTAGAGCTTATCACACCCGATCATCACGCTTTGTCTCGGCACGCATTTAACCGTAGTAATGATGCATACTCAGGGAGAACACTTATACCTTGAAATTTAGTGAGAGATCATCTTATAATGCTACCGCCGTGCTAAGCAAAATAAGATGCATAAAGGATAAACATCACATGCAATCAATATAAGTGATATGATATGGCCATCATCATCTTGTGCCTTTGATCTCCATCTCCAAAGCACCGTCATGATCACCATCGTCATTGGCTTGACACCTTGATCTCCATCAAAGCATCGTCGCCGTTTTGCCAACTATTGCTTCTACGACTATCGCTACCTCTTAGTGATAAAGTACAACAATTATATGGCGATTGCATTTCATACAATAAAGCGACAACCATATGGCTCCTGCCAGTTGCCTATAACTATTACAAAACATGATCATCTCATACAACAATTTATATATCACCACGTCTTGACCATATCACATCATAGCAAGCCCTGCAAAAACAAGTTAGACGTCCTCTACTTTGTTGTTGCAAATTTTACATGGCTGCTACGGGCTTTAGCAAGAACCGTTCTGACCTATGCATCAAAACCACAACGATTTTTCCTCCAGTTTGTTGTTTTAACCTTCAACAAGGACCAGGCATAGTCACACTCGATTCAACTAAAGTTGGAGAAATAGACGCCCACTAGCCACCTGTGTGCAAAGCACGGCGGTAGAACCAGTCTCATGAACACAGTCATGTAATGTCGGTCTGGGCCGCTTCATCCAACAATACAGCCGAATCAAAGTATGACATGCTGGTAAGCAGTATGACTATTATCGCTCACAAATCTTTGTGTTCTACTCATGCATATAACATCTACGCATAGACCTGGCTTGGATGCCACTGTTGGGGAACGTAGTATTTCAAAAAAAATCCTACGATCATGCAAGATCTATCTAGGAGAAGCATAGCAACGAGCCGGGAGAGTGTGGCCATGTAACCTCGTAGACCGAAATCGGAAGTGTTTAGTAACGTGGTTGATGTAGTCGAACGTCTTCGCGATCCAACCGATCCAAGTACTGAACGCATGGCACCTCTGCGATCTGCACACGTTCAACTCGATGACGTCCCTCGAACTCTTGATCTAGTTGAGGCCGAGGGAGAGTTTCGTCCGCACGACGGCGTGGTGACGATGATGATGAAGTTACCGACGCAGGGTTTCGCCTAAGCACTCGGCAATATGACCGAGGTGTAAAACTGTGGAAGGGGGCATCGCACACGGTTAAAGATCAACTTGTGTGTCTATGGGGTGCCCCCTCCCCCGTATATAAAGGAGTGGAGGAGGGAAGGGCCGGCCCTCCCTATGGCGCGCCCCAAGGGGGATTCCTACTCCTAGTAGGAGTAGGTTCCCCCCTTTCCTTAGTTGGAGTAGGAGAAGAAGGAAGAGGGAGAAGGAGAGAAGGAAAGGGGGGACGACCCCCTCCGCAATTTGGATTGGGCTTGGGGGACGCCTCCCACTTGGAAGCCTCCTCCTCTCTCCCACTATGGCCCATTAAGGCCCATTAATTCCCCGGGGGGTTCCGATAACCCCTCGGTACTCCGAAAAATGACCGAACTCATTCGAAACCTTTCCGGTGTCCAAACATAGCCTTCCAATATATCAATCTTTATGTCTCGACCATTTCGAGACTCCTCTTCATGTCCGTGATCACATCCGGGACTCCTAACTACCTTCGGTACATCAAAACACATAAAATCATAATACCGATCGTCATCAAACGTTAAGCGTGCGGACCCTACGGGTTCGAGAACTATGTAGACATGACCGAGACTCACTTCCGGTTAATAACCAATAGCGGAACCTGGATGCTCATATTGGTTCCTACATATTCTATGAAGTTATTTATCGGTTAAACCGCATAACGATATAGGTTGTTCCCTTTGTCATCGGTATGTTACTTGCCCGAGATTCGATCGTCGGTATCATCATACCTAGTTCAATCTCGTTACCGGCAAGTCTCTTTACTCGTTCCGTAATGCATCACCCGTAAGTAACTCATTAGTCACATTGCTTGCAAGGCTTATAATGATGTGCATTACCGAGAGGGCCCAGAGATACCTCTCCGACAATCAGAGTGACAAATCCTAATCTCGATCTATGCCAACTAAAAAAACACCATCAGAGACACCTGTAGAGCATCTTTATAATCACCAGTTACGTTGTGGCGTTTGATAGCACACTAAGTGTTCCTCCAGTATTTGGGAGTTGCATAATCTCATAGTCATAGGAACATGTATAAGTTATGAAGAAAGCAATAGCAATAAACTAAACGATCATAGTGCTAAGCTAACGGATGGGTCAAGTCAATCACATCATTCTCTAATGATGTGATCCCGTTCATCAAATGAAAACTCATGTCTATGGCTAGGAAACTTAACAATCTTTGATTAACATGCTAGTCAAGTAGAGGCATACTAGTGACACTCTGTTTGTCTATGTATTCACACATGTACTAAGTTTCCGGTTAATACAATTCTAGCATGAATAATAAACATTTATCATGATATAAGGAAATATAAATAACAACTTTATTATTGCCTCTAGGGAATATTTCCTTCAATTATCTTATCACACAACTATCTGTTACTGTTAATTTTAGTGCTTGCTGAGACTACCTTGCTGAAAACCACTTGTCATTTCCTTCTGCTCCTTGTTGGGTTCGACACTCTTACTTATCGAAAGGACTATGATAGATCCCCTATAATTTTGGGTCATAAAGACTATTTTCTGGAGCCATTTCCGGGGATTGAAGCGCCTTTGGTAAGTGGAATTTGGTAAGGAAACATTTATATAGTGTGCTGAAATTTACTGTCACTTGTTACTATGGAAAACAATCCTTTGAGGGGTTTGTTCGGGGTATCTTCACCTCGACCGGAACAATAATTAGTTGCTCCTCAACCCACTGCACCTACTGAAAATATTTATTATGAAATCCCTTCGGGTATGATAGAGAAACTGCTAGCTAATCCTTATTTAGGAGATGGAAAATTACATCTCGATATGCACCTAATCTATGTGGATGAAGTTTGTGGATTATTTAAGCTTGCAGGTGTACCTGAGGATGTTGTTAAGAAGAAGGTCTTCCCTTTATCTTTGAAGGGAAAGGCATTGACATGGTATAGGCTATTGAATGATATTGGATCATGGAACTACAACCGACTGAAATTGGAATTTCATTAGAAGTTTTATCTTATGCATCTGGTTCATCGTGATCGGAATTATATATATAATTTTTGGCCTCTTGAAGGAGAAAGTATCGCTCAGCTTGGGGGAGGCTTAAGTCAATGTTATACTCATGCCCCAATCATGAGCTCTCATGAGAAATTATTATTCAAAAAAATTATGCTCGGCTTTCTCATAATGATCGATCCATGCTCGATACTTCTTGTACGGGTTCCTATATGAAGAAGGATATTGAATTCAAATGGAATTTATTGGAAATAATTAAATGCAACTCTGAAGATTGGGATCCCGACGAAGGTAAGGAGTCAGGTATAAAACTTAAGTTCGATTGTGTTAAATATTTCATGGACACCGATGTTTTTCAAGATTTTAGCACTAAATATGGACTTAACTCTGAGATAGTAGCTTCTTTGTGTGAATCTTTTGCTACTCATGTCAATCTCCCTAAGGAGAAGTGGTTTAAATCATCCTCCCATTGAAGTTAAAGTAGCTGAACCTGTTAAAGTTGAAGAAGAAATTATTACTTATAATGTTGATCCTATTGTTCCCACTTCTTATATTGAGAAGCCACCTTTCCCTGTTAGAATAAAGGATCATGCTAAAGCTTCAACCGTGGTTCATAAAAGTAATAATAAAACACATACAACCTTTGAAAAAATTAAAGTTGAACCTAGTATTGCTATGGTTAAAGATCTCTTGGTTGATGATATTGATGGGCATGTTATTTACTCCTGTGATGAAGCTGCTAGAATTGCTAAACCCGATACTAGAGATAAACATAGACCTATTGTTGGCATGCCTATTGTTTCTGTTAAAACTGGAGATCATTGTTATCATGGGTTATGTGATGCGGGTGCTAGTGTGAGTGCAATTCCTTATACCTTATATAAAGAAATTATGAATGATATCGCACCTGCTGAGATAGAAGATATTGATGTTACTATTAAGCTTGCTAATAGAGATACTATCACCAATTGGGATTGTTAGAGATGTTGAAGTCTTGTGTGGAAGATAAAATATCCCACTGATTTTCTTGTTCTTGGTTCCCCACAAGATAATTTTTGTCCCATTATATTTGGTAGACCTTTCTTAAATACCGCTAGTGCTAAGATAGACTACGAGAAAGATATTGTTACTGTTGGTTTGGGGGATATGTCTCATGATTTTAATTTCTCTAAATTTCGTAGAAAACTCCATGATAAAGAATTGCCTAGTAAGGATGAAATTATTGGTCTTGCTTCTATTGTCGTGCCCCCTAATGATCCTTTAGAACAATATTTGCTAGACCATGAAAATGATATGTTTATGAATGAAAGAAGAGAAATAGATGAAGTATTCTTTAATCAAGGGCCTATTCTGAAACACAATTTGCCTGTTGAAATCCATGGGGATCCTCCTCCACCCAAGGGTGATCCCGTGTTTGATCTTAAACAATTACCCGATACTCTGAAATATGCTTATCTTGATGAAAAGAAGATATATCCTGTTATTATTAGTGCTAACCTTTCAGAGCATGAAGAAAAGAGATTATTGAAAACTCTGAAGAAGCACCGTGCCGCTATTGGATATACTCTTGATGATCTTAAGGGCATTAGTCCCACTCTATGTCATCACTAAATCAAATTGGAGAAAGATGCTAAACCAGTTGTTGATCATCAACGACGGTTAAATCCTAAGATGAAAGAAGTAGTAAGAAATGAACTACTAAAGCTTCTGGAGGCAGGTATAATTTATCCTATTGCTGATAGTCAATGGGTAAGCCCTGTTCATTGTGTCCCTAAGAAGGGAGGTATTACTATTGTTCCTAATGATAAGAATGAATTGATTCCACAAAGAATTGTTACGGGTTATAGAATGGTAATTGATTTTCACAAATGAAACAAAGCTACTAGAAAAGATCATTACCCTCTGCCTTTTATTGACCAAATTCTAGAAAGATTATCTAAACATACTCATTTTTGCTTTCTAGATGGTTACTCTGGTTTCTCTCAAATACCTGTGTCAAAAGAGGATCAGGAGAAAACCACTTTTACTTGCCCTTTCGGTACCTTTTCTTATAGACGTATGTCTTTTGGTTTATGCAATGCACCTGCTACCTTTCAAAGATGTATGCCTGCTATATTCTCTGACTTTTGTGAAAATATTGTTGAGGTTTTCATGGATAATTTCTCCGTTTATGGAACTTCTTTTGATGATTGCTTAAGCAACCTTAATCGAGTTTTGCAGAGATGTGAAGAAACTAATCTTGTCTTGAATTGGGAGAAGTGCCACTTTATGGTTAATGAAGGTATTGTCCTGGGGCATAAAATTTCTGAAAGAGTTATTGAAGTTGAGAAAGCTAAAGTAGATGCTATTGAAAAGATGCCGTGTCCTAAAGATATCAAAGGTATAAGAAGTTTCCTTGGTCACGCTGGTTTCTGTAGGAGGTTTATTAAATACTTCTCTAAAATTTATAGGCCTCTCGCTAATCTCTTGCAAAAAGATGTTCCTTTTGTTTTTATGATGATTGTGTAGAAGCATTTGAAATACTTAAGAAAGCCTTGATTTCTGCTCCTATTGTTCAGCCACCTGATTGGAATTTACCCTTTGAAATTATGTGTGATGCTAGTGATTATGCTATTGGTGCAGTTCTAGGACAAAGAGTTGATAAGAAATTAAATGTCATTCAGTATGCTAGTAAAACTCTAGACAGTGCCCAGAGAAATTATGCTACCACTGAAAAAGAATTTTTAGCAGTTGCATTTGCATGTGATAAGTTCAGACCTTATATTGTTGATTCCAAAGTAACTGTTCACACTGATCATGCTACTATTAAATATCTTATGCAAAACAAAGATGCTAAACCTAGACTTATTAGATGGGTTCTCTTGCTACAAGAATTTGATTTGCATATTATTGATAGAAAGGGAGCTGAGAACCCCATTGCAGACAACTTGTCTAGGTTAGAAAATGTTCTTGATGACCCACTACCTATTGATGATAGCTTTCCTGATGAGCAATTAAATGTCATAAATTCTTCTCATAATACTCCTTGGTATGCTGATTGTGCTAATTATATTGTTGCTAAATTTATACCACCTAGTTTCACATACCAGCAAAAGAAAAAGTTTTTCTATGATTCAAGACGATACTTTTGGGATGACCCAGACCTTTATAAAGAAGGAGTAGATGGTGTTATTAGACGTTGTGTACCAGAGCATGAACATGAACATATCCTACACAAGTGCCACTCTGAGTCTTACGGAGGACACCACGCAGGAGATAGAACTGCACATAAGGTATTGCAATCCGGGTTCTATTGGCCCACTGTCTTTAATGATGCCCATAAGTTTGTCTTGTCTTGTAATCAATGTCAAAGAATTGGCAATATTAGTAGACGTCAGGAAATGGCTATGAACTATTAACTTGTTATTGGACCATTTGATGTTTGGGGCTTTGATTATATGGGACCTTTTGCTTCCTATAATGGGTATACACATGTTTTGGTTGCTGTTGATTACGTTACTAAGTGGGTAGAAGCTATTCCAACTAGTAGTGCTAATCATAACACTTCTATTAAGATTCTTAAAGAAGTTATTTTTCTGAGATTTGGAGTCCTAGATATTTAATGACTGATGGCGGTTCACATTTTATTCACAGTGCTTTCCGTAAAATGCTTGCTAAATATGATGTTAATCATAGAATTGCATATCCATATCGTCCTCAGTCTAGTGGTCAAGTAGAATTGAGCAATAGAGAGATTAAATTAATTTTGCAAAAGACTGTTATAGATCTAGAAAGAATTGGTCTAAGAAACTTGATGATGCTTTGTGGGCTTATAGAACTGCTTATAAGAATCCTATGGGTATGTCTCCGTATAAAATACTTTATGGAAAAGCATGTCACTTACCTCTCGAGCTAGAACATAAGGCATATTGGGCCATTAAAGAGCTCAATTATGATTTCAAACTTGCCGGTGAGAAGAGGTTATTTGACATTAGCTTTCTTGATGAATGGAGAATCCAAGCCTATGAGAATGCCACGTTGTTTAAAGAAAAAGTTAAAATATGGCATGACAAAAGGATACAAAAGTGTGAGTTTAATGTAGGTGATCATGTTTTGTTATAAAACTCTCGTTTAAGATTTTTCGCAGGAAAACTTCTCTCTAAATGGGAAGGTTCTTACATCATCGAGGAGGTCTATCATTCCGGTGCAATAAAAATTAACATTTCTGAAGGTGGTAAACGGTCAAAGACTCAAACATTATATCTCAGGTACTCCCATAAATATTGAGACCAATATAATTGATACCATAACCCCGGAGGAGTACATAAGGGACACTTTCCAGAACATTTCAGACTCCGAAAAGGAATAGGTATGTGGTACCGTAAGTAAACCCACTCCAAACCATTTCCAATGATAAATTTTCTCCATTTTGGAATATTAAAAAAATTAGGAAAATTAAAGGTAGTCTGAAAAAGAGACACGAGGCCACCACAAGGGTGGAGGGCGCGCCCCTGGCCTTGTGGCCACCTCGTGTGCCCTCCGGACTCCGTTTTCTTGCAGAATATTTCTTATGGTCAGTAAAAATTCATGAAATAATCTCCCGAAGGTTTTGACCACCGTACCACACAAATATCTCTTGTTCTTGTTTCGAGTTGTTTTCTGCCAGAGTTTTCAAGGCCAGGCATCATATCTTCTACCTCCTCCAACAACGCGGGCGACGATGCTCGGCTAATGAAGATAGAGATGAAGAGAGAAGAACTTGGGGAGATCAACAAGGGTGATAGGATCAAGAAGGCCGCGGAGGATCAAGCTCCGGCAACAGAAGAAGAAGACATCCTTCAACACCATTACAATCTTCTTACCCCTACTGAAATTGAAGCTTTCAAGATGATTGAGATAGCTCGAGTGCAGAACAAGTATCTAACTCGTGAAAATATTCTGTTGCAAGAGCATATCATTGCACTCAAGGGAATTATTCGTAAGTTGGAGAACCTCCTACGTTCGATGTTGGACGACAAGCCTGTTTCATCAACAACTCCTTCACCACCACCTCCGAAGAAAGAGATCTGAATACATGGGTATGGGAACTCCCCTTGGCAACTGCCAAGCTTGGGGGAGTGCCACGGTATCGTATCACCATCACATCTTTATCTTTATCGCTTTTCTTAGTTCGATCCTTTTGGTTATATCTTGATCTAGTAGAACAAAGTTTTAGTATGACCTAGCTTTGAGATTTGCTTTGATCTCTATCTATGTAATCGAGTCCGTAAGATATATAATAAAGAGTAGTTTTGAGATAAGGGCTTTGCTTTCTTGCTATGATCTTGAGGGAATTAAATAAGAGAAAGAATAAAAAGAAATAAATAAAAAGGATCATATATTGATCTTATGGAGAGTAATGACTTCACATATAAATAGTATGATGAATAAAAGTTGTTGAGAGTTGACAAACATAGTTTTGGTCATCGTTGCAATTAATATGAAGTAATAAAGAAAGAGAGGATTCACATATAAATATACTATCTTGGATATCTTTTATAATTGTGAGCACTCATTAAAATATGACATGATAAAAAGTTGATGTTGGACAAGGAAGACAACATAATGGGTTATGTTTTCTTATATCTGAATAGAAGTTATATTGTCATGGATCATCCAACATGTTGAGCTTGCCTTTCCCTCTCATGGTAGCCAAATTATTTGCACCAAGTAGAGATACTACTTGTGCTTCCAAATATCCTTAAACCCAGTTGTGCCATGAGAGTCCACCATACCTACCTATGGATTGAGTAAGACCCTTCAAGTAAGTTGTCATCGGTGCAAGCAATAAAAATTGCTCTTTAAATATGTATGATCTATTAGTGTGAAGAAAATAAGCTTTATACGAACTGGTGATATGGAAGAAATAAAAGCGACGGACTGCATAATAAAGGTCTTTATCACAAGTGGCAATATAAAGTGACGTTCTTTTACATTAAGATTTTGTGCATCCAACCATAAAAGCGCATGACAACCTCTGCTTCCCTCTGTGAAGGGCCTATCTTTTACTTTTATCTTCTACCCTTATACAAGAGTCAGGGTGATCATCACCTTTCCTTTTTACACTTTTTCCTTTGGCAAGCTCTATGTGTTGGAGAGATCTGGATACATACATACATACATACACACACACACACACACACACACACACACACACACACACACACACACACACACACACACACACACACACATATATATATATATATATATATATATATATATATATATATCCACTCGGATGTAGGTTTTCATAAAGTATTATTGTTGACATTACCCTTGAGGTAAAAGGTTGGGAGGCGAAACTATAAGCCCCTATCTTTCTCTGTGTCTGGTTGAAACTTTGTACCCGTAAGTATCGCGTGAGTGTTAGCAATTGTGAAACATTATATGATAGTTGAGTATGTGGACTTGCTGAAAAGCTCTTATTTGACTATTTCCGATGTTATGATAAATTGCAATTGCTTCAATGACTGAGATCATAGTTTGTTAGTTTTCAATGAAATTCTGATTCATACTTTACCTTGTGAACGAATTGTAACTTTAGCATAAAAAATTATATGGCATTATATGTTGCCATTCTAAAGATGACCATGATTCCCTCATGCCCGTGTTTTATTTTATCGACACCTCTATCTCTAAACATGTGGATATATTTATCGATGTCGGCTTTCGCTTGAGGACAAGCGAGGCCTAAGCTTCGGGGGGTTGATACGTCCATTTTGCATCATGCTTTTATGTTGATATTTATTGCGTTATGGGCAGTTATTACACATTATATCACAATACTTATGCCTATTCTCCCTTATTTCACAAGGTTTACATGAAGAGGGAGAATGCCGTCAGCTGGAATTCTAGGCTGGAAAAGGAGAAAATATTAGAGACCTATTCTGCAAAACTCCAAAAGTCCTGAAACTTCACGGAGCATGTTTTTGGAATATATTAAAAATATTGGGCGAAGAAAGAACCAGAAGGGGGCCACCAGCCAGGCACAAGGGTGGAGGGCGCGCCCTAACCCCCTGGGCGCGCCACCTGACCTTGTGGGGCCCATGGCAAGCCTCCGGTGCCCATCTTCTACTATATGGTGTCTTTTACCCTGGAAAAAATCATAGAGAATCTTTCGAGACGAAGCGCCGCCGTCTCGAGGCAGAACCTGGGCAGAACCAATCTAGGGCTCCGATGGAGCTATTCTGCCGGGGAAACATCCCTCCGAGAGGGGGAAATCATCGTCATCGTCATCACCATCGATCCTCTCATCGAGGGAGGGTCAATCTCCATCAAAATCTTCACCAGCACCATATCCTCTCAAACCCTAGTTCATCTCTTTTGTTCGATCTTGGTCCCCAAAACCTCAGATTGGTACCTGTGGGTTGCTAGTAGTGTTGATTACTCCTTGTAGTTGATGCTAGTTGGTTTATTCGGTGGAAGATCATATGTTCAGATCCTTAATGATAATTAATACTCCTCTGACTATGATCATGAATATGCTTTGTGAGTAGTTACGTTTGTTCCTGAGGACATGGGAGAAGTCTTGTTATAAGTAATCATGTGAATTTAGTATTCGTTCGATATTTTGATGAGATGTATGTTGTCTCTCCTCTAGTGGTGTTATGTGAGTGTCGACTACATGACACTTCACCATTATTTGGGCCTAGGGGAAGGCATTGGGAAGTAATAATTAGATGATGGGTTGCTAGAGTGACAGGAGCTTAAACCCTAGTTTATACGTTGCTTCGAAAGGGGCTGATTTGGATCCATATGTTTCATGCTATGGTGAGGTTTACCTTAATTCTTATTTCATAGTTGCGGATGCTTGCGAGAGGGGTTAATCATAAGTGGGAGCACTACTACAGGATGCTGCTAACACGACACTACGATCAGAGACCCTTCGAGAAACTGTGTGCAATGCAATAATCGCAAACGGTGCTGTATGAAAACCATCAGAAATGTTTAAAACGTTTGCGATGAAGGAGGCATCAAACACAGTTCAGGTTTTAGTTGCGTGTGCGATGAAGGGCATACTGTTCAGTTTGATTAACTGTATGCAATGAGGAGGAACAAAATAAACGGGCAACCAAATGAAGGCGCGTGCGATACGTAGCATACGGTTCACTTGGATGAACTGTTTTTGATTAGGCAACACAAAAGAAATGGTCAGCCAGATCAAGGTGTGTGCGATATACGGCATGCATTTCACTCGGATGAAGTGTTGGCGTTGAGACATGAGAATGGAAACGGTTCAACTTAACAAGATGTGTGTGATACGCGGCAAACAGGTCTGTATTCAGAAATGTCTGTGAAGACCGGTAATAACACAGATGGTTGCTGCTAATAAGACGTGTGTGTTGTGCGATGGGATTGCATACAGAACAACAACATACACACACACACACACACACACACACACACACACACACACTTATAAGGACATGCTTGCATAACCAAATTAAACATTCACTTACATAGGTGGCTACTACAACCATGGCATTTGCACACACCAAAGTAAACTATTACATGCATAATTACATAGGTGGATAGTGCACACATGACATTTCCACACACACCAATAAACTAAACTATATATTACATGCATGATTAACTAGCATAAACGATCATCTGATCATCATCTACTTCTTGTGACGCTTGCTTTGCTTGTGGCTCGATCGGGGCTCGTCGATTTGGGTAACGAGGCACTTCCTCATGTCAACGATCCGCCTGTGCATCTCGTAGCATGTGTACACGCTCTTGGCCGCAAATCTAAGGTGAGGTTCATCCAGTTGCCGCATCCAGGCCCCGTGCCAAGATACGAGACTTGTTCTCTGGGCATCCTGCTTCATCTTTTTGTAGTAGGGGTCGATGATGGCCGAGGCGAGTTTGACCAGGGAGTCCTGCTTCGTGCTTCCCCAGACCCTGTAGTGGTCATGGATTTTGACAAGGTTCTTGCAGGCCAAGCCCGTAACACTGAGCGCTTTTACATCGTCTTTGGTTTCCACCATGGCGAACTTGTAGTCGGTGCTGTTGACAAACCCGTCGAAACGGTCGCAAGGATCTGTGGCCATGTAGTAGTGGTAGATGAGGACATGATGGCGCACGCACATCTGGGCAACGACAACCTTCTGATCTATGCCGGGACGACCGGCGGTGTACTGGAGGTCAATGCCGACCACCTTGTACTTGTCTCCAGCAAGCAACTGCCCAACGCTGTTGATGTAGTCGTCCACCACGGCCGGGTCGATCGTGTACACCACCGAGAGATCCGTCTCCCTCGCGTTGGTCTCCACTCTATGCTCGCCGAACTCCATTGGAGCGCCGCTGGACATCCCCTCTCTATGTGTCGTCGTGGGTGTGCTTGTTGTGTTGTGGGGCGCTATTGAAAGGTTGAAGAGACTAAGGATATAATGGCCGCGGGGATTAAAGGGGAAGCCGGACGGCCAGGAATATCGGCACGCCCTGATGGCAGTTCTAATTTGCAGCGTGTTACTCCATCGTGCCGCACGTAACTGCATCGTGTGGCAACGTGCGCAATGCAACCGCATGCATATGGGGCCCCCGACGTGATCGTGCGCACGCCTAACCGCTGGCAGAGCGCGCGTGGAGGGACGCGAGCAGAGCGCTCCGCGGCCGCCTCAAGGAAAAGCTGTCCACAAGCCGAGCTCGCCGACGGATGCGAGCAGAGCGCGCCAACGGACGCGACAGAGCGCGTCGCGGCGCCTAACGGCGAGCAGAGCTTGCCGAGGGACGCGAGCAGAGGACGGCACAGTGACACATGGCAAATAAGACGAACTGTGCGAGCGATGTCGGAGACATCAAGCACGAATCAGATTAGAGTTGCGTGTGTGATACGTGGCAGACAGTTGATCCATCAGAGCTGTTTGTGATGGAATAAGCCGTGTGTGTTGCAGGCAAATGCTTGCTAGTGTGTAACCTTAAATTTAACCAAAAAAGTGTTAATGCATGTTACAAAAATTGTATAGCTGGAAACTATGTTCAAATACGACTCAACGATATAATCTATGGCGACATGCATTCGTATTTTATTAGTTAAATCCTACTTATAAACCAGGACGGGGGTATAGTAGGTAATTAAATCGCAAACGTTTTTTTATTAACTATATGTGTACGTGTCCTCTCGTCCTCCTCTCGCACGTCTTGTCACCCCGCTGCCGCAGACGGCTTACATCGCAAGCTTGCGCAACGCGCGGGGGCGTTCTTTTGGCCAAACGGTGGCGCCATTGAATTGTCGGTGAGCCCGTTCCCATGCAACCTCGCAGGTTCCCGCACAAGCTTCCCGCCCGACTCGGTGAAATCCCCCAAAATCCCAATGCTTGCTGGCCTGCTATAAAAACCCTCACGGCCAGCGAGTCCTGCGTCGCATTTTCCCCTCCCTCCCTGTAGCTTATCTCGTCTGCTTCTCCCACAATCGCCAATGGCACCGGTTCGCCGTCATCGCTCAGCCCCTCCGCCGTCATCAGAGGACAGCTCCAGCTGGGAGGCTACACCACGGCGGCGGCGCAGTCCCTGGCGTAGTGTAGTGCGCGTGGCGTCCCTGTTGGGTGTGCACGGAACACCCACCACACGCTCCGCCGCCGCTGCCCGTCGGCAGCTATTGCCGGCCTCCGTTGCCGCCACACCACCGTCAAAAGCCAGGGCTATCTCCAGCTCTGCCGCCGCGGCCCGAAGGCGAGAGGTGGCCGTCGTGCCCACCACCCCACTGCCGGCCAACGTGGCCATCACCCGCTCCACCACCGTGGCCCGAAGGCGAGAGGTGGTGGCCGTGGCCGCCATCCCATCGTCGGCCACCGTGGCCGCCAGCCCAACGTCGACCGCCGGGATCATCACCCGCTCCACCACCGCCGCCCGAAGGAGGGAGGCGGAGGTGGAGGCATGCACGTGCGTCAGCGACCTTGCGCGCTACATCGAGTTCCTGCGGGAGGAGGAGGAGCGCCTCGTCGAGCATGCAAAGAGCCTTACTGCAGCCATGGCCGCAACACACGCCGACACAGAGGCGAGGAATCAGGAGACCTATGAGCAGTCCAGCTGCTTCGAGAGGGATCGTCTGGAGCGGCAGTGGGCGTTCGAGTTGCCGAGCGTCGCTGAACGTGCAGCAGCGGCAGGCACCGTATTACATTTTTCCAGCTCGTCGGTAGGCTCCTCCTCCTCTGCCTCTTACTGAGCGCGCTCGGCAGAGGAGAGGCTGCCGGAAGTAGCACAAAGCCCCTCCGTGGTAGTAGTAGTATTTAGGGGCTATTATGTTCAGTTCATCTGACTATAGATGTGTGGTCGAACTATACAACATACTTAAAATTAGCTAGTATATATAGTTGAACTAGCTATTTCAGTACGTGGTTGGCAACAATTGGGGAGAAGTTTGGTCGGTTCAGATTTTTAGTTAAACTATTTGTATAAATTAAGAACGACTGCTTAATCTATGAATGAAATCTATGCTTAATTACTGAATTTTAGTTGCAAAAATTACATAGTGCCAATGATTTCTAGCTGCATATTTTGACAAATCATAGTGTTACAAGGATTGACAAATGGAAACGTTACCAGATCAACAAATGTAAATCTTTCCAGTTTGACAAATGGCAACATACCCAATATGACATATGCAAATCTTACCAAATTGTTTGTACGTGGTTGCACACGGGTCATCCAAAACAACTGTTTGCGTTGAAGGAATGAACAAATCCTGCGCTGCTCTCACTTTGCATACGGGTGTTCTATCTAAATCGTTTGCGATCAAGAGCTGCAGAAATCCTGCTCGACACATTTTCTCTTGGCTTCCTGGGGAAGCTGCCGGTTTGCATACGGGTGTTCTAACTAAAACGTTTGCGATGAGTGTTTTATACTCCCTCCGTTCCTAAATGTAGGGTGTATAGTTTTTGGCACGAAAATTAAAGAACGCACGTGAAGGCAAAATTTCACAAGTTTTGGGCAAGTTTACACCTGACTAATTGACATGAGAAAATAGAGGAGCTTGCATGATATAGGGAAATGTAATCAAATCCTAAAAAAAATATCCAAATGAGTGTTGCAACGCAATACACCTTATATTTTGGATTTTTTTTCAAAAATCTATGCACCTTATATCAAGGAATGGAGGGAGTATTTAAAAAGCGAATTGAACTGCGGCTTGGGCACCATTAATGGAGAGGATGCGAGCAAGGCGGGCAGCCATGGAAGTCAAAGGGCTTGCTTCCCAGTGAGCCTGCACAGCGTACAACTTGCATGCTTCCCGATGAGCCTACGCACTCGAGGACAGCTTGCACGCCTCTCGGTCAGCCTGCGCACCGGATGGCACTCGCACGCCTCCCGTTCAGTCAAAGTCAAGCAGCTGTCCGCACGGCACCTCCTACAACCATTAAAACCAAGACACGTGGCCTCACATCAATGGTTAACAGAATTTTGGATTTACTAGAATTTAGAAACCAGGCATCTCAATGTTTTGCCGGCAATCAACGGTGCCCTAGTGTTTGAAGTTCATTCCCATTTCTTGCATGTGACTGAAGCATGCACCCAAGGACACATATTTGATTTTGCAACCAATTTATATGCACCGGAGCATGTGCATGTAGTTCATATTTGAATTATGCGCATAAATGCATTGAAAACTTAGTTAATGCATAAATATGTCCAAACGAACCCCGAAAAATCACAAAAATTCACACAACACTCCTGTTGTTCTATGTTGACACGAGAAAAAAAATTGAAAGCAATAAGAGGCAATGGATATCGTTTCGTCCCCAAAGGTGGGACGTTCCCTACCAAAACCATCATGCTTGTTGTGAGAAGCTCTGTTTGTGAGAAGCATATACCCAAACCTGCCCCAAATGGGACAAAATTTGTACCACGACATGTTGATGCCGCTCCATGATAGCATGCCAAGTTTCATGAATTTCAGATGATTTCTGGATTTAATAGAATTTAAAAACCAGGCATCTCAATGTTTTGCCGGCAATCAACGGTGCCCTGGTGTTTGAAATTCAGTCCCATTTCTTTCATGGGACCTAAGCATGCACCCAAGGACATAGATTCGATTTTTCAACCAATTTATATGCATTGGAGCATGTGCATGTAGTTCAAATTTGAATTATGCACATAAATGCATTGAAAACTCAGTTAATGCATAAAAAATGTCCAAACAAACCCCGAAAAATCACAAAAATTCACACAACATTCCTGTTGTTCTATGTTGACACGAGAAAAAAAATTGAAAGCAATAAGAGGCAATGGATATCATTTCGTCCCCAAAGGTGGGACGTTCCCTACCGAAAACCATCATGCTAGTTGTGAGAAGCTCCGATTTGTGAGAAGCATATACCCAAACCTGCCCCAAATGGGACAAAATTTGTACCACAGCATGTTGATGCCGCTCCATGATAGCATGCCAAGTTTAATGAATTTCAGACGAGTTTTGGATTTAATAGAATTTAAAAACAAGGCATCTCAATGTTTTGCCGGCAATCAACGGTGCCCTGGTGTTTGAAATTCATTCCCATTTCTAGCCTGGGACCTAAGCATGGACCCAAGGACACATATTTGATTTTTCAACCAATTTATATGCACTGGAGCATGCACATGTAGTTCAAATTTGAATTATGCACATAAATGCATTGACAACTCAGTTAATGCATAAAAAATGTCCAAACGAACCCCGAAAAATCACAAAAATTCTCACAACACTGCTGTTGTTCTATGTTGAGACGAGAAAAAAATTGAAAGCAATAAGAGGCAATGGATATCGTTTCGTCCCCAAAGGTGGGACGTTCCTCACCAAAACCATCATGCTTGTTGTGAGAAGCTCTGTTTGTGAGAAGCATATACCCAAACCTGCCCCAAATGGGACAAAATTTGTACCACGACATGTTGATGCCGCTCCATGATAGCATGCCAAGTTTCATGAATTTCAGACGAGTTTTGGATTTAGTAGAATTTAAAAATGAGGCATCTCAATGTTTTGCCGGCAATCAACGGTGCCTTGGTGTTTGAAATTCATTCCCATTTCTTGCATGGGACCTAAGCATTCACCGAAGGAAACATATTTGATTTTTGGACCGATTTATACGCACTGGAGCATGCGCATGCAGTTCAAATTTGAATTATGCACATAAATGCATTGAAAACTCAGTTAATGCATAGAAATGTCCAAACGAACCCCGAAAAATCACAAAAATTCACACAATACTCCTGTTGTTCTATGTTGACACAAGAAAAAAAATTGAAAGCAATAAGAGGCAATGGATATTGTTTCGTCCCCAAAGGTGGGACGTTCCCTACCAAAAACCGTCATGCTTGTTGTGAGAAGCTCTGGTTTGTGAGAAGCATATACCCAAACCTACCCCAAATGGGACAAAATTTGTACCACGAGATGTTGATGCCGCGCCATGATAGCATGCCAAGTTTCATGAATTTCAGATGAGTTTTGGATTTAATAGAATTTAAAAATGAGGCATATCAATGTTTTTCTGGCAATCAACGGTGCCTTGGTGTTTGAAATTCATTCCCATTTCTTGCATGGGACCTAAGCATGCACCGAAGGACACAAATTTGATTTTTGGACCAATTTATATGCACTGGAGCATGCGCATGTAGTTCAAATTTGAATTATGCACATAAATGCATTGAAAACTCAGTTAATGCATAAAATGTCCAAACGAACCCCAAAAAATCAAAAAAATTCACACAACACTGCTGTTGTTCTATGTTGACACGAGGAAAAAATTTGAAAGCAATAAGAGGCAATGGATATCTTTTCGTCCCCAAAGGTGGGACGTTCCCTACCGAAAATCATCATGCTTGTTGTGAGAAGCTCCGGTTTGTGAGAAGCATATACCCAAACCTGCCCCAAATGGGACAAAGTTTGTACCACGGCATGTTGATGCTGCTCCATGATAGCATGCCAAGTTTCATGAATTTCAGACGAGTTTTGGATTTACTAGAATTTAGAAACCAGGCATCCCAATGTTTTGCCGACAATCAACGGTGCCATGGTGTTTGAAATTCATTCTCATTTCTTGCATGGGACCTAACATGCACCAAAGGACACATATTTGATTTTTCGACCAATTTATATGCACTGGAGCATGCACATGTAGTTCAAATTTGACTTATGCACATAAATGCATTGAAAACTCACTTAATGCATAAAAATGTCCAAACGAACCGTAAATAATTCCAATTCTTTTATGATCACTGCAGATAAAAGGTCTAGCAATTCAAACACCGTCCATGGCCGCTGTGACCCCATTATGTAATTCAAATCAAGACCAAAAATCAAGTAGATCCCACACAGTTTATTATAACCAACCGTGTGAGATGCAGCACAAAATATCTTTGGACCGTGTCTGATGACACTTTGCGCGCTAGTTTTTTGGCTGAAGCGATTCCAAATTTTCGGCTTCCGCGGAAATATCTACCTCCCCGCGCCCTTCCCCTTACCAAAAGGCATACTTCCCCTCTTTCCGCCTTCCTTTCCAAGTTGAAACCTTCACTCCTTGCTTGCAGCGCCGCCGCCTCCTCGCCGGTGACCCTCCTTCACGCTCCTCGGCCTCGCCTATCCCGGAAGGTAATCCACACCCGACCCCCATCCTCCTCCTCCTTCCACATCCCACATGCCCCTACCGCCAGCTCGAGCGCGACATCTTCCACCCAAATCACCGACCCTTCCACCAAATAAGCGCCGACCTAAGGCATGGTGCACGCAGTATAGCCAGGACCTCAAGGACCATTTGGCAGTGGAGAAGCAAATCGCAGCCGCACGCGTGGATGAGGTCGCGATGGCTACCATCCGTGTCGACCCCCAGATCTTGAAGGAGCACCTTTCCATTTGCTAGCTACGCTAGTTAAGCATGCTCGGTTTACCCGTTGCGTGTGCTGCTCCTGCCTTTCCTTCGCAAATTCTAGTGAATTGTGATATCTAATTTTACCATGCAATCTGTTGCTCTAGTGTATATGTTCTATATGTCGGGCAGTGTGGTGCTCACTTATTAACTGTTTTGTTAATTAGTTGTCGTCTTCAGTTAACTGTTTCGTTCAATTCTGCAAATGTGATGTTCAATTCTTCAGGCTGCAATTTTGTATTGTCTTCCATGTGAGAAATAAATCAAATTTATCTTTACAAAATTGTGGGTGCATTTTGTTATTGTATACCATGTGAGGAATAAATTGAATTTGGCTGTAGTAAATACATGAGAAACAAATAGAATTGCTACAATTGGTTGTAGTTAACTGTTTGGTTAACTGCCTGATCTTCTATTAGGAGTATGTTATATTGTGCAATGTGGTGCTCAGTTAATGTTTGGTTCATTTGTTGTGGTGTTTAGTTAACTGCTTGGTTCAATTCTGCAATGCGATGTCCAATTGTCGTGGGTAGAATTTTGTATTGTTGTGCATGTGAGGAATAAACAGAATTTGGCTGCACTTAATACATGAGAAACATATACAAGTGCTATATTTCCTAGTTCTTAATCATGCTTGGTTTGGATAAATAGGTTTTCCATGTGGCTTCAATTAATCTGATGAATCTGCAATGTGATTATTTTTCATCAACATATTTTACTGATAGCATGCGAACCCTTACTTAACCTGATGCTAACTACCTTATATGTGTTACAGGGAAACAATGGGAAGCACTGAGGTTTACAATCGAGGTTAGCACGTGCATGGTCCGTTGTCTAATAGCACATTATTGTGCAATTGCAGGAACTATTCTAATATTTAGGTTTTCAACAATTTGTTCTTGCACATGTAGGTCCTGCTGTCAGAGTTTTTGACCCACTATTCAACCCTTTTTGCATATAGGGAAATGAGTTGTCCATGAATATCAGTCAAGTCAAGAAACTCAGAAAGATTGTTAGGATAAATAAATTAGCGACAAAAAACAACAAGATCTTTGTCTGCACAATGAAGAAGACAACAGTTCACTACAGGATGGTACTAACTATTATACCTTGCCTTTTTTGTTCCTTTGCCCCATTTCCAATATAGAGAAGATATTTATGCACATCCCTGTTTTCAGGCCTTTCCAAAGCAGTTCACTAATGATTACCTCTCAAACCACCTGCATGGTCAGGAGGCGCGGAAAGTATTCATACAACACCCACGGTTCAATATTGAAGTGTTCCTGAAGAGGACGAAGGATGGACGGTTAATCATCCACAGGCACTGGCCTAAAGTTACAAAGACCTTCAACATCAATGAAGGCTCAATATTCGCCTTCTGCTTTAGCAGTTTTCTAGATGAGATACATCTGTCTATGTACCGTCTATGATGCTAATTTCGAAAGGTTATAGATGTTGCATGTGAAATATGGTCTTGGTGTAGTTGTGTAATGGGGTAGCTGAGTGATGAAGCTATATGATGTTGCACTCCGATGTATTTCAATTATGAAAATGAAATATCTTGTGTGCTTAATATGAACTATCAATTAGATTAATAAATTGATTATGAATAATCGGATAATTAGCTTGCTAATTGGGTTTTGCTATTGCAAACGGTTGTTGAAAAAATACCGTGGGCGATGACCTCAGGCAATGCACATAGTTTCTAGGAATAAACGTGTTGGATCAATGAACAGTTACACACGACTTTCTCTTGAAAATTGTTTGTGTTAGGCCACCTTGCGCAAACGTTTACCACATGAAAACTGTGTGTGATGGACAGCCTTTGCCACACAATTTCTTGCACGGACCGTGTGTGATATATTCAATAATGCAAGCGATTTAACGGGAAAAATTGTGTGTGATGTACCTGCGAACGGAAACGTTTTCCTTGGAGCGACTATGTTGGATGTACATACAAACGGAAACGTTTAGCGGGGACTGACTGTGTGGGATGTACTTGCGACCGGAAACAATTTCGCCATATAACTGTATTTTTATCTCTACTGTATGTATTTCCGTATTTGAGCGCTCGTCGGTCGCACACGACCTCATTTTGTTGAACGTGTGTGCTAGGAGGGCATATCCCCGACGGTTTCTGGGTCGTTTGGGAAGGACCCCCCTATCGCCCACACTCACTTGGCGACGGTTCCAAATGCCGTCGCGGAAAGGGGTTAAAACTATCTGTTTAGGAGCTCATTGTACTAGTGGAGGCTTGTCCAAGGAAGGGCAGCACCCAAGCACCGGTCCACCCACATATTAAATTATCAAAGTAACAAACACGAATCATATGAGCATGATGAAAACTAAATTGACAACAATTCCCATGTGTCCTCGGGAGCGCTTTGCTTTATATAAGAGTCCGTCCAGGCTTGTCCTTTGATACAAAAAGGATTGGGCCACCTTGCTGCACCTTAGTTACTTTATTTACTTGTTACCCGTTACGAATTATCTTATCACACAACTATCTGTTACCGATAATTTCAGTGCTTGCATAGAATACCTTGCTGAAAACCACTTGTCATTTCCTTCTGCTACTCATTGGGTTCGACACTCTTACTTACCGAAAGGACTACGATAGATCCCCTATACTTGTGGCTCATCATGTACATACCTATATTCGCCCTTCAGTAATCAGTGGCTAGAATAATATCCTCACAAATTTTTTGCCAACGGAACATGAGTATATAACAATGCATGGTCTGTTAGTTTCCTTGAAGAATTTGTTTGTGAGGACAGAACATGATTACATAACATGCATGACATGGTAGTTTCCTGTGAAGAATCGATTGCAAGATAACATGAGTATAACCATGCATGGCACTTCTATATTTTCGAACCCAGTATACATTTCCTTGTATTTTCCTCGCAGTTCCAACATGGACATATCGATGTTGTTTCTTGCATTATCCTACTCATACTATGAACAATGTTGATCGTACATTAACAATGCCTGTCCTTTTTGATATGATGCAGTGTCTCTACAGTTACTGCCCTTTGTAATCACACCACCTTTGCCAAAAACAGGGAAGCACAACTGTGGGACACAGAGCACCTCTCCCACTCGCCTTTCTCTGGGTCGGAACGGGAGGAGGAGCTGGGAATGCTAGCCATATTGGAATGGTCTTTCCTGGAAATCTCTGAGGATTTTCTCCGCACGGTGCCGAATGGATCTGAGACCCAATCTCTTTAAATAGACGCTCTTTCTTGCATGGCTGGGGTGTTATTTGCAAAAAATACCCTGACCGTCCGCATTCGCCCGACACGTGGAAGCTGAAGTCATTGATGCACAGAAGCTGAGGGGGTGCGACATTGAATTAAAAGCCAAATATATTACTTGGAAGCCATCGGAGGAGGAACCCGCCTTGCAATGCCGAAGACAATCTGCGCGCCGAACACCTCGTCATTGAAGCCTGGTTCGGGGGCTACTGAGGGAGTCCTGGACTAAGGGGTCCTGGGGCGTCCGACCTGTTGGCCATGGGCCGGACTGATGGGCTGTGAAGATACGAAGACCGAAGACTGCACCCGTGTCCGGATGGGACTCTCCTTGGCGTGGAAGGCAAGCTTGGCGACCGAATATGTAGATTCCTTTCCTTTGTAACCGACCTTGTGTAACCCTAGATCTTCCCGGTGCCTACATAAACCTGAGGACTTAGTTCGGAGGGAGGATATACTCATTACCGTAGTCATATAGGCTAGACTTCTAGGGTTTAGCCATTACGATCTCATGGTAGATTAACTCTTGTAATACTCATATTCATCAAGATCAATCAAGCAGGAAGTAGGGTATTACCTCCATAGAGAGGGCCCAAACCTGGGTAAACATCGTGTCCCCTGTCTCCTGTTACCATCGACCTTAGACGCACAGTATGGGACCCCCTACCTGAGATCCGCCGGTTTTGACACCGACAGCCGCCGCCACTCTTACGCTCGCACGCCACACCCACCCTCGTGCTCGAGTAAATAACACTGGCGGTCTAAGAACTTGCACTGCGGGTGCACTTTAGTCACACAACTTGCAAACCAGAAAAACCCGTCACAGAACTTGCATTGCGGGTGCAATCAAGTCACACACGCCAGCTGGACCGCGCCGACGCCCGGTTTTCTCAGTAATTTTGCAAAAAAGTCCTTCTCGATATTGCTTGAGGGCCGTATTGCAATCTCAGCAGATTTATAACCGAATCGAACCCTAGTTTCTTGTAGTGGGAGGGCCCATGCTACAAATTAAACTAAACTAGTAAGCACTAAAAATTTATACAATACATCTAAAAAAATTATTAAATGCATAAACTAAAGCCTCAATTTGAAGAAGCACAAGCCCTACATACTAATGGTTTATATCACATGGAGGCAAACCAATATTCCTGACGAAGTTGAGTTTAAATATGTTAGTCTCCCTTTATGATGGATGTCTTAGTATCATAATAAAATTTATGATAACAAGATTTCAATGTTTAAACCAATGCACAATTTTTCATTTGAAAAACGGGTAGGAAATCTCCTTTGCACCAAATCAAGCCAAGTGAATCTAGATGAGCATGTCACATAATCAAATCATGCACAAGCGTACAATCAACAACACTTTTGGTTTTTGATGATTCTATTACTGAACCTAACTTGCAAGTCACATTTGCTATATCCTAGAAGTTTCTATGAATATGGTTGCCTAGTATATCCTAGAAACCACTATTAAAATATTTGTTGATATATAAGATTTAGAAATATCTACCATGTTATTCAATAATATTAGAAGATATATGAACGAACACATAGATATGCAAATATATTTGTATACACTATATATCTTATGCAATATTAGAAAGTTATTTTGAATGATTTCTTAAAACAAAGAGAATTTTGATAAATCATATAATTTAAAATCTGTAGAACCAAAATTTTCAATGATATACATTACAATTGTGTAAAAATGAATAATATAATTATTATTTGGAAACATTCTTATGTGACTCAGTAATAGAAAATTATAATATGATACACTTGCTTTAAAATAAGTATAAAAGTTTCAGTATGAAAATAATTATTTTACATCGCCACGGACGAAAATGGTTTGGACCAGCTTTGACTACCTTCCATATAAAGGGATCTTAGCCTCGCATGCAATCTGTTTTGTGTGATCAAGTGAACCGCTTCCCCTTGTATCCGTACATACTAATGATGGTTAATATCCCTTATGGTTGTGATGACACCGAGCAAAATTCTGCACCACGCCGCGGGGGAGGAGGAGGAGGCTGGGGAGGGAGGATCCAGATATTTACCTCGGAAACGGAGGGGGAGGGCCCGAGCTCGCCGGAAGCGGCGGGGAGAGGTCGGGAGAACCGTTGGCGATCGCTGGGAAAGAGGGAAGGAAGGGGGTTCTAGGGTTTTGCTTGCGTTACCAGGCTTGCTTGGCAAGGAGAACGAGGCCTCCTCGTTTATTTCTTGATGATGGAGCCTCCTCATCTTGAACACATCACTCGAGGGAAAGCCACAAGCCCGCTCACCTTTTTTTTGAGGGGTCAAGCCCCCTCACTAGCACATGCCTTTTTTTACTCGAAAAAAACATAACATTCTTTTTGCAAAAATAATAGCACATACCCAATGGCATCGTTTATTTTCTTTTTTTCTATTTAGGAATTTTCTTTAAAAATACAGAAAATATACTTTAAATTGTTTTATTTCAGAACGGCAAAGTTAAACTATAAACGGTAGAAAATTTGTTGGGGAACGTAGTAATTTAAAAAAAATTCCTACGCACACGCAAGATCATGGTGATGCATAGCAACGAGAAGGGAGAGTTTTGTCCACGTACCCTCGTAGACCGAAAGCGGAAGTGTTAGCACAACGCGGTTGATGTAGTCATACGTCTTCATGATCCGACCGATCAAGTACCGAACGTACGACACCTCCGAGTTCAGCACACGTTTAGCCCGATGACGTCCCTCGAACTCCGATCCAGCCGAGTGCTGAGGGAGAGTTTCATCAGCACGACGACGTGGTGATGATGTTGATGTTCTACCAACGCAGGGCTTCGCCGAAGCACCGCTACAGTATTATCGAGGTGGACTATGGTGGAGGGGGGCACCGCACATGGCTAAAAGATCAAACAATCAATTGTTGTGTCTCTAGGGTGCCCCCGCCTCAGATATAAAGGAGCAAGGGGGGCGGCCGGCCAGGAGAGGGCTGGGAGGAGTCCTACTCCCACCGGGAGTAGGACTCCCCCCTTTTCCTAGTTGGATTAGGACTTGTGAGGGGGAAAGAGTGGAGGAGAAGAAGGATGGGGGGCGCCGCCCCCCTCTCCTTGTCCTATTCGGACTGGGGGGGGGCGCGGCCCAGCCTCGCCGCCTCTCCTCTCTTCCACCTAGGACCACTAAGGCCCTTTAAGTTGCCGGGAGGTTCCGGTAACCTCCGGGTACTCCGGTAAAATCCCCATTTCACCCGGAACACTTCCGATATCCAAACATAGGCTTCCAATATAACAATCTTCATGTCTCGACCATTTCGAGACTCCTCGTCATGTCCATGATCACATCCGGGACTCCGAACAACCTTCGGTACATCAAAACATATAAACTCATAATATAACTGTCATCGTAACATTAAGCGTGCGGACCCTACGGGTTCGAGAACTATGTAGACATGACCGAGACACGTCTCCGGTCAATAACCAATAGCGGAACCTGGATGCTCATATTGCCTCCCACATATTCTACGAAGATCTTTATCGGTCAGACCGCATAACAACATACGTTGTTCCCTTTGTCATCGGTATGTTTCTTGCCCGAGATTCCATCGTCGGTATCTCAATACCTAGTTCAATCTCGTTACCGGCAAGTCTCTTTACTCGTTCCGTAATACATCATCCCACAACTAACTCATTAGTTGCAATGCTTGCAAGGCTTAAGTGATGTGTATTACCGAGAGGGCCCAGAGATACCTCTCCGAGAATCGGAGTGACAAATCCTAATCTCGAAATACGCCAACCCAACATGTACCTTCGGAGACACCTGTAGACCACCTTTATAATCACCCAGTTACGTTGTGACGTTTGGTTGCACACAAAGTGTTCCTCCGGTAAATGCGAGTTGCATAATCTCATAGTCATAGGAACATCTAAAAGTCATGAAGAAAGCAATAGCAACATACTAAACGATCGGGTGCTAAGCTAACGGAATGGGTCATATCAATCACATCATTCTCCTAATGATGTGATCCCGTTAATCAAATGACAACCGTTGTCAATGGCTAGGAAACATAACCATCTTTGATCAACGAGCTAGTCAAGTAGAGGCATACTAGTGACACTCTGTTTGTCTATGTATTCACACATGTATCATGTTTCCGGTTAATACAATTCTAGCATGAATAATAAACATTTATCATGATATAAGGAAATAAATAATAACTTTATTATTGCCTCTAGGGCATATTTCCTTCAGTCTCCCACTTGCACTAGAGTCAATAATCTAGATTACACTGTAATGATTCTAACACCCATGGAGCCTTGGTGCTGATCATGTTTTGCTCGTGGAAGAGGCTTAGTCAACGGGTCTGCAACATTCAGATCCATATGTATCTTGCAAATTTCTATGTCTCCCACCTGGACTAGATCCCGGATGGAGTTGAAGCTTCTCTTGATGTGCTTGGTTCTCTTGTGAAATCTGTATTCCTTCGCCAAGGAAATTGCTCCAGTATTGTCACAAAAGATATTCATTGGACCCGATGCACTAGGTATGACACCTAGATCGGATATGAACTCCTTCATCCAGACTCCTTCATTTGCTGCTTCCGAAGCAGCTATGTACTCCGCTTCACACGTAGATCCCGCCACGATGCTTTGTTTAGAACTGCACCAACTGACAGCTCCATCGTTCAACGTAAACACGTATCCGGTTTGCGATTTAGAATCGTCTGGATCAGTGTCAAAGCTTGCATCAACGTAACCATTTACGATGAGCTCTTTGTCACCTCCATAAACGAGAAACATATCCTTAGTCCTTTTCGGTACTTCAGGATGTTCTTGACCGCTGTCCAAAGGATCCACTCTGGATTACTTTGGTACCTCCTGCCGGACTTATAGCAAGGCACACATCAGGTCTGGTACCAGCATTGCATACATGATAGAGCCTATGGTGAAGCATAGGAACATTTTTCATTTCTCTCTATCTTCTACAAGTGGTCGGGCATTGAGTCTTACTCAACTTCACACCTTGTAACACGTGCAAGAACCCTTTCTTTGCTTGATCCATTTTGAACTTCTTCAAAACTTTGTCAAGGTATGTGCTTTGTGAAAGTCCAATTAAGCATCTTGATCTATCTCTATAGATCTTAATGCCCAATATGTAAGCAGCTTCACCGAGGTCTTTCATTGAAAAACTCTTATTCAAGTATCCCTTTATGCTATCCAGAAATTCTATATGATTTCCAATCAGTAATATGTCATCCACATATAATATCAGAAATGCTACAAAGCTCCCACTCACTTTCTTGTAAATACAGGATTCTCCAAAAGTCTGTACAAAACCAAATGCTTTGATCACACTATCAAAGCGTTTATTCCAAATCCGAGAGGCTTGCACCAGTCCATAAATGGATCGCTGGAGCTTGCATACTTTGTCAGCTCCCTTTGGATCGACAAAACCTTCTGGTTGCATCATATGCAACTCTTCTTCCAGAAATCCATTCAGGAATGCAGTTTTGACATCCATATGTCATATTTCATAATCATAAAATGCGGCAATTGCTAATATTATTCGGACAGACTTAAGCATCGCTACGGGTGAGAAGGTCTCATCATAGTCAATCCCTTGAACTTGTCGAAAACCTTTCGCAACAAGTCAAGCTTTGTAGACAGTAACATTACCGCCAGCGTCAGTCTTCTTCTTGAAGATCCATTTATTCTCAATTGCTTGCCGATCATCGGGCAAGTCAACCAAAGTCCACACTTTGTTCTCATACATGGATCCCATCTCAGATTTCATGGCTTCAAGCCATTTTGCAGAATCTGGGCTCACTATCGCTTCTTCATAGTCCGTAGGTTCATCATGATCTAGTAGCATGACTTCCAGAACAGGATTACCGTACCATTCTGGTGCGGATCTTACTCTGGTTGATCTACGAGGTTCAGTAATAACTTGATCTGAAGTTCCATGATCATCATCATTAACTTCCTCACTAATTGGTGCAGGTGTCAAGCCTGGGCTGGGCCTACCCCCATCCCTAGAGGAGCCGTATGAGGCGGAAGCTCCACACGGTTTTGAAGCCGAGCCTTTACAGCAATGGGGCC